>QXEO01000380.1:1218027-1827040 GCA_007115705.1 Dactylis glomerata
GGACTTCACGCGCGTCGTCCAGATCCGGGGCCGGATATTTCGGCCGGATATTTCCAAAACTGGGCCGGATAATCCGGCGTCCGGATATTTAGGCCGGATATTTCCAAAACTGGGCCGGATAATCCGCCCCCCCTGAAAATGGCTAAGGACCAGAAGTTGGCAAAGTGCGCGTCACTCAGATTTAAGGCCGGATTTTTCCAAAACTGGGCCGGATAATCCGCCCAAGAAAAGTGAGCAACACGAAAACAGCGATAATTTTTGCATCCGGACTCCGTTTTCGATGATCTTGGGCTCGTTGGAATCACCACGATGAGCTATACAACATCATCCATAGAAACATCATAGTCCAACAAAAGAGGATGAAACCAAATGATAAAAGGTTTGACTTAGCTATAAAGATGAATCGGTAAAACCTCCAAACACCAAAAACGCAATTAGAGTTCCATACAAAATCCGTTTTTGATGAGCTAGAGCTTGTCATGGAAATAACCACAAGCTCTAGAACCTCACATGGATAAAAGCCAAATAAGAACCAAGAAAGATAATGCCAAGTATGCAAAGGTTTGAGCTCTCTCCGAACAATACGAATAAGTTACTCACTCGAGAGCCCCTCTTGATAGTACGGCTAACGATCCTAAAACCCGGTCTCCCAAACACTATGAGACCGGTAAGAAAGAAACCCTATCAAGATCATACATTTGCCTTGCGCCTTCCACTTGAGCTAGATAGTGACGATCTTGATCTTCTCAAGTTGGACTACCTTTCTTGATTGCGCTTGCTCGGTGAAGTCTTGCGGATTGCTCCCCCATACTTCACTATGGGAGAGACACTAGTAGAAATATTTTCACATGTCCATTAACACCAAATGGACACCGAGCTTCAAGCAAATGATATCCTCTATATGTCTATCTTGAACTTGTGCTTCGACTTGATCAACATTGGACTTCATCTTCTTCCTTCATAATGATGATGTATTCTATAGGCTCAACTCCCTTGATCATCACATAAACTTCTTTATTTGCATCTTCTTACAACCTTGAAACCAACATATGGCTCAAGCGTTGTCTATGGACAAGTCCTACAAATATAACTCGATGCAAACATTAGTCCATAGGGATTGTCATTAATTACCAAAACCACACATGGGGGCAAATGCTCTTTCACTAACTATTATGATACTCGCAAATAAAGTGAGAAAAAGATGTGACATGACGATGTTTGTGTTTTTTTTACTATTACAAACTATTATTTTGAAGTAACTTGTATTTGTTATAAATTGTGAAAAAACAATTTAAAACTATTACAAACTATTATTTTGAAGTAACTTGTATTTGTTAGAAATTGTGAAAAAACAATTAAAAAAAAGGTGTGAGGCAACCTGCAGGGTTCGAACCCTGGATCCCCCCTCTGGCTGCATCAGACGCTACCACTGAGCTAGAGACAGAATCTTGTCATATGGCATGAGGTCGCGCTATTTGACTAAGTGTCAAATATGCGTGGCGCATATAGCACAAAATGCGCCACGCATAGTTGACACTTAGGGAAATATCGCTTCACCGGCCGAGAGTTCTCTCCTCTTCCCCCCATTTCCCCCCCGAGCTCTCTGCCCTAGCCCGATCTCGCGACGCTGCTGGCGATCTACATCGACGCTGCTCTGCTCCGTCACCGCCCGCCTAGAGATCTGCATCGACGCCGTCACCGCTCGAAGCCTCCGATCGAAGCCCCCGGTCGAAGCCCCATCCTCGCCCGGTCGAAGCCGTCGTCGCCGCTCGAAGCCCCATCCTCGCCCGCTCGAAGACGGCGGCAGTCTCCTCCGTCTCCATCCCCTGCGCTCCATCTCCGCCGTCCCCTGCGCTTCATTGGTGAGCAATCGACTCCGCCAAGGTCACCTACGTCCTCCAAGGTACGGTGCCGCACCTCGATCCCCCCTCTATCCAAATTCTGCTTAGCGGCACCCTTTTGCATATGTCTAGGTGTTCTACTCATGGTTACCTAATGTGCATGTTGATCCTAAGGACATAGTCCTAGAATTGGTATTCAAGCAATTTGATCTCGGTTAGAACCATTATTAGGCCTCATGTTCTTCTCTGCTACATAAAAGCCCTAACTTGCCAATGAAATTAAGGTTATTTAGATGAATGGAGCCGCAGCATTTTTGTTTTGTCATCAAGTTTTAAAATTGAGATACTGTGAAAGAAGATAAGAATAGTGTCTAGGTGGACATTGATTTGTCACTGCAAACAACAGACAGCAGTAATGCCATGCACATAGTAGTAATGCATTTCAAGTTTTTTCCCTCTTCATCATCATGGTCCGGAACAGATCAAATGTGCTTACAAGAAACAAAGAGTTTAGAGGAGAGGATAGCGAAAACATTAGACAAAATTTATAGGGAATGGAGATGGGGATCTACCTAGCCAACTCCTAAAACTTAAACACAAAAATTTCATCTCTCAATTTGGTTCATTTTCGATTTCTAGTTCTGTTGTTCATTCCAAATCCCTAACTTGCATATGTCTAGGTGTATTGATTTTTCTCTGATATCAGTAATAACAATATAAGTGTATTGATTTATTTATTTTGTCATCCGTAAAATGGAGCCGCAGCATTTTTTTTGACAGAGAAACTAGATAGTATAGTGGAACCATTGTCTTGATGGTAGATAGCATGGATATGCATAGAAGATTAACCTGCTAAAATCAATGATGAATTTTGGGGTTCAATATCTGTTGATTGTTTGCCAGTTGAATTAATCTGGTGATCGATTTCTGTGAAATAGTATGGTTTTTCAGTTTGATTTTGCTTCAAGTAAAGTAATTAGGAGCTCTCAGTAGAAATATCATGCTTTCTTTGCTTCATGATAAATGATCCATGAGACTCATCTTCAGCCTGAAGAAGAAGAACATGAGCTGGAACAAGATTATATGTGTTCTACTTTAACTCAAACTTAGTTCAGTAACAAGTCATCATCAGTTGTGTTCATTCTACAAATTTTTATAAGGATACATCACTTTCTTTTAACATTGTTGTTGCTTAGATCAGTTTTACCACCAGCTATTGTTTCTGTCCTGCACTGCAGTTAATTAGCCAGCCATGCCTACACTAGATGCTAGAATATTTTCCTTTAGCCCTGCAATTTTTTTGCTTACAAGAAAACTCAGTTGTGTTTATCAGTACAAAACTACCTGATACCTATCTATTAGGTTATAAGAGCTAACTACCTGATGCTGACTGACCTTGATCTCTTAACCTAATTATCAGTGACCTCCGGGAAAATCCTAGTAAAGATTGACATGTTTTTACAGTCCCATAGGCTCAAACTTGAGGCTAACTGCCATACAAGGCTTGTATTTGGTCCCTAAACTTAATCTTTTGTGCATAAGCTTTTCTGTGCTGGAAAGTTATTGTATTGTTGGAAGTACCTGAACACATGTTTTTCTGGTGTCAATAAATTCTTACTGTTATGCTTGAGTAAATGGATTACTCTTTATGTATTTTTATTACTGTAGGTTTTTTTGTTGACATGTATGTGTTCAGAGATGCTTATGTAGTACACATATAATGTGTATCCATGTTCCTTGCAAATCAAGTTATATTTATCCATGCCTGTAATGTTAATGTTATTCTTCCTCGAGACATGCTAGCAGTAGTTTTTAACAAGAAGAGAATCTTGTGCCTGTGCCTGCATCCAGTGAGCTCTCTGAGACATGCTAGCAATAGTTACCACTGTTAAAAACTACTGAGTCATTGATAGGTAGTTTTTAACAAGAAGAGACATGTTAGTAGTAGTTCTTTGTTCATATACTGTTAGGCACCCTACACCTAAGACTAAGAAATAGGATGCTCTGATGCTCATTAGTTCTAATGCTCTGATGTATGAAATAGCATGCTTTGGTTCTGATACATATTCCATGCATGCTCTGAAGCTCATTTGTTCATAGCACTTTATTCTGTATGGTTATTTATTCTGTCATTGTCAGCAGCTATATACTTTGCTGGAATATACTTTACTGGAATATACTTTGCTGCTATACTTACCTGGAATATACTTTGCTGGAATATACTTTGCTGGAATATACTTTGCTGGAATATACTTTGCTGCTGTACTTTGCTGGAATGCGGCTGCTGCTGTATATGTGAATTGCTGCAGGTTATTTCTAAATGAGTTGCCCATTTCTCCCGAAATGTCGATTTACTTCCGTTTTGGTTTAGAAATGGGCACTCCTAGGTCAAAAAAACAACAAAGGTCATGCCGAATTTTTCGGTCGACTCTAGCTTAGTTATTGTACTAATTAAATTATTGCATATTTTGTATGAAGTGCCGACATGTTGAGCGGAGACAAAGACGTCGGGGCTGGCCCTTCTTAGCCCATGAGTGTCGAAGAAGAAGCAAGAAAAGCCAACCTAAAGTTTTGGTGGCTTGGCGATGACTTGAGCGGGTCCGACGAGGAGGCCGAAGAAGCTGCGGCCGATGAAGTTAGCGAGGAGGCCGAAGAAGGTGCGGCCGATGAAGTTGACTCGGAGTCCGAATATGACTTCAAGGCCGAAGATGGCGACGACGCCGGAAGCAGCAATGGCGACGAGGAGGATGACATAAGTAGTCATGGTGGTGGTGACCGCATGGACGTCGGTGGATCGGACGCCGCCGCTAAGAAGAAGAAGAAGAAGGACAGGTAGGATCGGACGCCGCCGGTACTCGGCACCAAGCTCGAAGAGTTCACGTATGTGAAACCGAGTGGCCAACCTGTGGAGCCTGCGAAGCTTGCCGCTGGGTACGGCCTACAGCCCGGGTGCATCGCGCGGGAGAGCATGAGCATCAACCAGAAGAACATAAGAGCTAAGGGCAATACGCGGTTGCGTGAGCTCCTCATTGAGAAGCTTCACAACCGGTACAAGTTCCCAGAGCCGTTCGATAACAAGAAGCTCAAAGGGAACAAGGCCAACAAGTTAGCCCTCACGAGGATGAGCACAGCCTTGAGCAGCTGGAAAAGCCGAGTGAAGAAGAGGATTCTCGCCAGCAAAAGTTGGGAGGAGATAAAGAAGGCCGAGCCGATGCTCGACGAAGATGAGTTCATCAAGTTCAAGGATGCGTGCCTCACTCCGGAAGGTATCGAATGGACCGAGTGGGGGAGGCGTATGCGGGACCTCAATATAGGTAACCAACGCTGCGGAGGCGGCGGTTACCGAGGAAAGAAGGCCGTTTGGGCAAAGGAGGACGCCGAGTATGCCCGTCTAGGGAAAGAGAACCCGTGGCACAAATTCATGGACGAGCAGGTGATGCAGTTTGTCCGTGCCCGCTACTATCTCCACCCCGAACTGAAGGAATTTGTTACCGACGACGATGATGTGAGGAAGTTCCAGAAAAAGCTGGTAAGGAATTTACCGCGCATCTCGATCGAGTTGATATGCGTTCTAAATTTCTAAATGGCCATCTCTTTCCTTCTCTGCAGAGAATCAAAGAAAGATCTTGTGCTTCAAGTGCGAGCTCATCTCAGGGGTCGACGGCGGACCCGCGGTGGGACACGCCCTTCAACAGGGCAATAAACGTGATCAAGGGGAGAGCCAAGTCCTTGCCGCCGACTTCAGCTAGCCGCGTGGCCGGCTATGGTACGTACGACAAGGTTGGCGACTTCAAGAAAGAGGACCGCGAGGCGAAGAAAGAGAGGAAGGCCGCGGCAGCGGTGGCGGCGGCGGCGACCGCAAGTGAAAGACGCAAAGTTGAAAAGCTTTGGGAGCAGATGCCAGACCTAATCGCCGGGCAAATGTAACAGAAGCTCCGCGAGATCATTCTCGATGAGCTGTGGGAGGGGCTTGCTGCTTGGAATGCGGCAGGTCGACGAGGGCCGCTAGTGGTGCCCAGCATCTCCAGCAGCAAATCTATCCAGCACGTGTCGCCGGATGTGGTGACTCCCAATACCGCCAACGTCGAGGAGGTGCAGCCGGCGGCCGCTCCGGTGCCCCCTCCCGCCGTCGCCAACACGAACGCACACCCGGAGGTCGCTCTGGTGACACCACCTCCCTCCAACACCAACACCGAGCAGCCGATCGCACCGGTGCCTCCTCCCGCCACAGCTAAGGCGCAACCGACGGTGCTTCGTCGTAAGGCATCTCGGCGGGAGAATGATACCGGTGTCTCGATATTAGCCGAGCTCAACGCCATCTCCAAGGTAATGACTCCGGCCAGCACATTTCATTTTCTTTGCCTTTGATGACTATAGCTAGCCAGCGACATCTCACGATATGCATGCAAACTTGTTTTCCCACAGGACACACCTTGCTCACTTTTGCATTTTGTGGACGGTGAGCTGAAGGATGTTGCCAAGGGCACAATCATTCAGCCAAATAGCATAGTCATGCATCACAAGGAGATGGTCTCAGAGGTGTTCAAGGTCCGGCTGGCTCGGGTGTTGCCGGGATGCGAAGACATGGACCCCCCCACCCAACCTCAAGGCGCCGATGAACATAAGACCCTTGCGGGTTGCTTCGGCTGGGTCTTGACATGGCTGAAGACCCAGATTCGGCTTGTGAAGGAACAACAAGTTACTAAGCTGCCGCCACGCATGGAAAAAGTTACTGAGCCGCCGCCATGTTTGGCACCAGTTACTGAGCCGGCGCCGCCACGTATGGCGCCACTGCCTCGGCGGCCACAACAAGTTGTCTCCGCCAACACCTCCTGTCACCAGAAGTTGTTGGCCGCCGCTTTACCGCAGCCACCACCAGCACCACATGGCAAGACCGTCACTGCATCATACCCAGTACTGGTTGAGGACATCAACGATGATGATGACAACCCAGATGACTGGCTCAACACCGGCGCCACCGACTCTTTGTTCATGCCAAACATGGAAGAACCCTACCGTGTCCGTGAAGATGAAAATGCTCGCACCAAAGCATGCACGCCTCTGGACTTCCATGGTGCCCTAGAGGAGACGCCTCCGGATGCTGGCGCCGCTGATCCTAAAGTCAATACGGGAAATATTTTTAGCCCCAACACACTCCATAAGGTGGTGAGCGGCGGTGATTAGTTGGGAACCGACCGTGTTGAGCAGTTGGAAACCGGTGGTCCCATCCAGAAGAAGCACCACCGGAAGAGAAACAAGAAGGATAAGCCGTCTACGAGCCAGCAGCCGGTCGGTCCGAAGAGGCACAGGGTTCACGATGACCCGATGTCACAACCCGCTAAGGGCACCTTGCAGGGCATAATTCATGAAGCTGGAAAACCCATTATGACTGAGGAGCAGGTCGCCCACGCGAGTGGAGCGATGGTGAGCCTTATGCACGGTATTCTGTTTCTGGAGGAGGGCCTTCTTAAGGAAACAAATCCATCGTACCCCGTTTTCACGGTGAAGGTTCCAGCGGACGTGGGCTTCGTCGATGATCACCCCGCGGATATCTTCTTCATATCGTACAAGGACGTCTTCAGGCTTTTCAATGCCAAATGGCTGGACTATAACTTGGTCCGCCTATACGCGCTCCAGTGGGCGATGAAGGTCAATAGAGAGGAGAAGCCTTGCGTCGCGATAGCAGACCCCTACTACATGCGTGAAGGCATGTTGTTGAATCCAGTGAACCGTTCCAGAGCAAAGGAGTACCTCCAGAAGTTCCTGCTAGACAACAAGAGTAAAAAAGACATTCTTCTTCCTTACTTTCCCGAGTAAGTGCACACTCGCTCGGCCGCCGTAATAACTTGTCATTTCTTAGTTTTCGATAGCTCCTTTTCCAACATTCTTTCATTTCAACTATTTTGCGCAGAGACATATACTGCACATTGATCCTCATTGACCCGAGGTACTCGGTAGCCGTCTACTTAGACTCGGGGAGTGAGGCGAAGACAAAAAAACTACGCCTACATCAAGGGTGTTCTAGATGATGCTCTCGAGGGATACACCAGGAAGGGAGGCGACTTCAGGAAGGGGGTAGAAATTGTGAAGGACGGCAGACACATGTTCAAGCATGTAATCAAGTTCCCCTGCGTCAATCAGCCGCCTAACAGTGTCAAGGAGGCCTTCTACGCCCTCCATCACATGCGAGCGATCGTCCAGAACGAACACAGGCTTACGACGCCAGCTAGTGTCCGAGGATGGGCCGAAGAGCATGCAAGGATCGAGGACGATGAACTTAGGGACGACTTCTTCCGCATCCAGAATCAGATTGCGACTATCTTGCAAGAAGATGTCATCACAAGGGGTGGAACCTTGTCCTACGCCAGACCGTTGGCTAAGCGCGAGATCGAAGACCGGCTCCGGAAATAGCATGACACTAGGACATGGACAACGAAAGATTGCTACAAACCGTTCCCGGAGCCATGTCAACCAAAGTCTTCATGATTCTTCCCAGTCGTTTTCGCGTGTATGTTAATCGTGTGTGCTTGAGTCATAAACTTTACCGTCTGCAACTCATTCCGGTGTGTGTTTGTGTGTGAGGTGTAAACTTATAACTTGCCTTAGTCGAAAGCATCGTTGTTGGACTTATTTACTTTTGTATGCGGGATACTTATATATAACTCTTTTCTTAGCTTGAGTACTTTCCTTTTGTCGACATGCATGTGAATCCTTTCATTCTTTCGGTTGCATATGATATATGGCTTTGTCGACATATGTAACTCTTTTCTTATAGCTTGAGTACTATATATATGGCTTTGTCTACAGAGATGCCGAGATGCTACGTGGTGTACAAAGCGTGGGTACTAGGAGTCTACGATGAGTGGGAGAATTGCCAGAAGCAAGTGAACAAGTTCAGCGGCAACTCCTACAAAGGGTATCCGACGAGAGAGCTAGCGGAAGCTAGGTGGAGGATCCACCTCCTAGGAGAGCGGAGAAACAACAACCGGATGAAGACCTTGATGATCATGCTCCCGGTCTTGCTCACCATTGCGGGTGTAGTCTACTTGGTCTTTTGGTAGTTTGGAACTTGGCTATAAAGATGATGATCAACTTGTTGTAATGTGTAGTGTGTGTAATGTGTGAGATGCATGGACTTGGGCTATATATGCTCCAACACTTCTAATATTCGGGAACTTTGTCACTATTATGGTTCTAATTGTTTGTGATGATGATATATTTGTTTTGTACTGCATGCTGTGTATTCTGCAGTTATATTGTATACCTATATATATTCTTGTGCATTGCTGTGTATAAATACCAGAAAATATCAGTTTTTTTGGACCTGTACGAAATATCAGTGGCGCATATTTTAAGTGTCTAGTGGCGCATTATGTATTAGTGGCGCATATAGCAATATGCGCCACGCATAAGATACTAATGGTGCATATGCTATATGCGCCACTAACCTTCAAACTATGTGTGGTGCATATTGAGATGCGCCACTGATAAACTGTTACTAGTGGCGTGGCATTGGTGGCGCATCCCATATGCGCCACGCATAGGCCAAAATGGTGCGCCACCAATAGCCTTTTTTCCACTAGTGTGTGCTTCATGTTTAGATCTCATGAGCTGCCCTACATGATTGAGATCACCGTTATGTAATTCTACATATTTGGTTTGTTGGGATCCGATGAATATTGGTGTTATGCTTGAGTTGATGTACTGAAATTTATCTTATGTTATCTCTATGTTGTTTATGATCTTGCATGCTCTCCGTTGTTAGTAGCTATCTTGGCCGAGTAGTTGCTAGTGACTCCAAGAGGGGGTATTTATGCTCGATAGTGGGTTTATGCCTCTATTTAATCTGGGGGAGTGACAAAAACCTCTACGGTTGTAGATGTGCTGTTGCTACTAGGGGGAAAACAACATTCATATGCTCGAGGGCATATGCTTTGTTTACATTACACACTTTGCTTAATGCAGTTATCTGTTGTTCGCAACTTAATACTCATGGGGTGTTCGGACGATATCCCCGTGAATGGATTATTAGTCATAGATGCAGTTGGATGGCGGTCTATGTATCTTGTTGTAATGCCCAGAGTAAATCTCATAGTGATCCTCTCATCATATGCACGTTGTCTTTATTCTATCAATTGCCCAACTGTAATTTGTTTACCCAGCATATATTATTTTATCTTATGGAGAGACACCGCTAGTGAACTGTGGACCCCGGTCCTCTTTCCTCTATATTGCTATCACCTATTTACTTTACTCGCACTGTTTACTTTACTCGCATACTATTATCACTTTCCACTCGATACGCTCATACCCTTTGTTTCAAGCAAACCAGTGAGATTGACAACCTTATCGTAAGTTGGGAACAAAGTATTTGGTTGTGTTGTGTGCAGGTTCCGCGTTGCAGCTCGCAAAGCAAAGCTTGGATGAGGCGCCTTATAAATTGTCCAGAGCTGTTGCAAGCTAGCAGGCATCACCTTCAGTCGTTTGGCTCTTTCCTCTCCTAATCGACAAACCTTGGTTTCGTACTGAGGGAAAATCTTGCTCCTATATTCATCACACCTTCCTCTTGGGGTTCCCAACGGGCTGGTCATTTACTCGGCATCAATTCCCCTCTCCGGCAGGGTGTCGGCAAGAGCTTCTGGACCCTCCCGATCTCGCGTCGATGACGGTGGCGGCTTACAGTATGTTTCGTGGAAAATTGATCGGGCCTTTAGAGTTTTCTCATCGAGGGGAATATATAGGTGGAAGGGCGGCGTCAGGAGGTGGGCCAGGTGGCCCCACCACCTGGTGGCGTGGCCAGGGGCTGGCCCGCGCTACCCAATGGTGTGGCCAGCCCCTGGTCCCCCTCTGTCTCAGCTTTGGACTCCGTCTCGCGTTGGAAAAAATAGGAACTTCGGCTTTTGTTTCATCCAATTCCGAGAATATTTCCTGTGTAGCTTTTCTAAAACACAAAAATAGCAGAAAACAGGGAACTTGCACTGTGGCATCTCGTTAATAGGTTAGTTCTGGAAAATTCATAAAAACGCCATGAAGTGTAACAAAACACAAAGCAAATGGTGCATAAACAAGCATGGAGCATCAAAAATTATAGATACGTTTGAGACGTATCAAGCATCCCCAAGCTTAACTCCTGTTCGTCCTCGAGTAGGTAAGTGATAACAAAACAATAATTTTTTAGGTGACATGCACCATCACAATTTTTATCAAACAATGGAAATCATTGAGTGATGAGATCAAAGTACTCTAGACATGGGCATAAAAGACATAATCTTGACAATAAAACTTAGCAACCATGTTATAACAAGAAAAGTAACACAAACAAAGGATCATGAGTAATGATGCATTGAAAGTCAAGTGTGTGTTTCGAGCAAATAGAAAAACATAGCAAAGTGGTTTTCAGTTGTCCTTCATGGAATAGCAAAACATAAATGCATAGGACACCTTCAAGTTTAAGAGGGCGACTAGATACAAATAATTTAAGAACAAGCGAAATCATAATCATGAATCAATCAATAATAAATTTTGGGACTATGCACATTAAACTCAGAATGACAACTATGCTCTCTTAGAAGGTGCATAAAGGTAGAAGGTGAAGACTCAACATAAAAGTAAAAGAAAGGCCCTTCGCAGAGGGAAGCAGTGATTGCAAGTTTTATAAACCTCCAAAAATTATGATACTTACTAGCTTTGAGCTCTCATTGCCCCCATCATAGGCATCTTGAGTGGTTAAGGTTAATGCGAATACAATTATGAAGCATATGCTTAACAAATCGTAAGTTGAAAATCTCGTGTCCCGTGAAGTACGAATACCCAAACCTCATGCTACTCGACTTAGGTCCCAAGCAAGTTCTTGTCATTGTAAGCATACATGTATCATCGAGAATTCCAACGGGGTACCTCTTGCCCGATGACATGGAACAAGCCCACATCAAAATGACAAGACAAACAGACAATGAACACCTCGGCATCTTTTTTATTTACCATGGGTATAGCTTTTTATTTTGAGATGCGTCGTCGAATGTCCACTATGGGCATGATGTAAATTTCCACCATGAATGATGCATGGCTTAGATTAGCAGCCCAGGCATTTCTCTAATACATATACAAACTCCATGAGCTCACAAGTTTCCAACTTATTTCACATCGCAGGTATCCATAAACAAAAGATCACGATATCAACTAAATGAGAGAAAGTGCAATGTTGAAAGCTTGCCCCATGACGACATGGCTGGGCTAACTTCCAACTTACAACTTGCAAGCATAACATCAACATAAGAGAGCCACAATGGTCAAATTTATTAAAAGCAAGAAAGTAAAGTGTGCCGTCAGGTTCATGAGAGCTTTACTGACTAATTTTCACATAACACAAAAAATTTAATTTGAAGGATAGATAAAAGCAAGACGAATGTGCTTGGAATAGCAAATTGCTAATAGGTAGATATGGTGGACACATTGGAAAACTTTGGTTTTTGGGAGTTGGATGCACAAGAAGTATTCCCTCTCAGTACAAAATGAAGGCTAGCAAAAGACTGGGAGCGACCAACTAAAAGAGCAATAACGGCCATAATCATGCATAGCGACAAAACATTATTAACCAAAGCATAAAGTGGCATCACAAGTCAAAAACCAAATGATCATAGAGGCTTATGGCGACTTGTTAGAGTCAAACATGTTGTAAGCATGTGCCAAGTCAACCCAAATAAAGCATCAAAGGAGAAAACCACAATAATATGCTCCCATATAATAAAAACAACGCATGATTCTTTCAAAAGCACATTAAGCAATCTCAGTCATTTGAGACAAGTCATGCTACAGCAAAAACTACTAAGCATACTATCAAAATAACATCAAGCATGACATGCAAAAGTCTAAGCCACAGTCTAAACAAACTCCCATTTGTACCACTATAGGCATGAAACTTTTTTCTCTTTTCCAACACCATTCAACCTTTTTATAACCACTCTTTGAGATGAAAACCAACATAGACCAGTGGTCTAAATACACCTTGATACAAAGATATAACAAGATCTGAACAAAAATCAAGGCGAAAAATAAAAGCTAAACGCAGTACTAGAAAAAGAGAACACTCGTTGAACGATAAGAGTGAAAACTAGAGTGTTCTTGGCAATGAAAAACGGAGTGTGTCTTCTCCAAAAGAAATTTGTTAGGGTCCAACCATTTATTGCAGCAAACAAAACAAAATAAAACTGAAAGCGAAAGTAAAGACGCTCCAAGAAAAACACATAGTATACGAAGCAATAAAAATATAGTGTCTTGAAAGGTGACATGATTTTTGCCGATGAAGAAGGGTGCCTCGGGGCATCCCCAAGCTTTGACGCTTGTATCTCTTGGATATTTCTTGGGGTGACATGGGCATCCCCAAGCTTGAGATTTTGTCCATACTTCATCTCATCTCATCACTCTCCTTTCCCTACACTTGAAAACTTTCTTTATACAAAACTTCACACAATTCTATTAGCAATATTAGTGTAAGCATGATAGTAAATCTACTCTTTTGGTTTAGTTTCAAACTCAAATATACCATCCATTAAAGCATAAGATACTGTAGCAACTTCCTAAAAAGTTCCGTGATCAAAAGAACTAAAAAAGAAAGCGATCGAGAGGCAAACACAAATAGTGGCAGAAATCTGTAAAAACAGAACAACTGAGAAAGATCGATTTTTCGGAGGGTCTTCTGTTACTCAAATCGAAAAATGTAAAACTAATAAAAGTTTGGAAATAACCTGGGGCACGTGCACAAGAAATCGAAGATCAAAAAGATATTCTGAGAATTTTCACGAATTTTAATGGTGCAGCATAGAAATCTGTTTCAGGACAGCAACTTCCCCAAATCTTACCCTCCTCAAATTAGAGGTTCTTCTTGGCACAAAAATGAAACAAAAATGATAAGGAGAGGTCATTACAGTAGTAATAACTTCCAAGAATCAACAAAAAGAAAAAGTACTGAAAAGAAAAGATTGGGTTATCTCCCAAGAGTGCTTTTCTTTAACGCCTTTGAGCTAGGCGCAGAAAGTAGAAATCAAGTATTTTCAAATGAAGCATTAAGATCAATCGTAGAAGTTTTTTCAACAAGGAATTGTATTGTATCCAAATGAGTTTCTAAAGATCCCTTATGAACACTCTTGGGTTCACTACTTTCATCAAAAGGGTTTTCAGGAACAATCCAATCAAAATTCTTTTCCAAAGCTTCATGAAATCCTACAAGTTTGAGAGGTATTGGTATTTTGATTTCTTCCTTGTTTGTACCAACAACATCCACGCGTGAGCCAAGCGTATTAAAACACTCAAAAACTTTCCTAGCTTCTATAACAACATCTCTAAATTCTCTATGCAAAGTCTCTAAAATAAAATCTTTCTTTTTGGAGTCTTCGATATCATGAAGCTTAAGAAACATTTGTTGCATAAAAGGATTAAGTTTAACAAACCTAGCCTCCAACATATGAACTAAATAAGCAGCTGCAACTTCATAACTAGGAGCGAGCTTGGCTAAAGATCTATCCTCAACATCTTTATGCATACTAACATGATTAAAGAACTCCTCGATGTTACCTTACCCAATTATAGAACCACTACCTATTGATAGGTCCTCCAAAATGTACTTAGGGAACAACATAATGAACTAAAAGTAAAAGTAATGGAATACCAACTATCAAAGTAACTAATTTTTTTGTATTTTTGATAAAAAGATGCAAGCAAAAATAAAATAAAGCAAAACAATAACAAAGTAAAAGATTAGAAGAAAGAGACTCCCCTTGCAGAAATCCTCTTTCTCCCCGGCAACGGCGCCAGAAAAATTGCTTGATGGCATGTAGATGTCCGCCCAGTTGGGAACCCCAAGAGGAAGGTATGATGAGCACAGCAATAAGTCTTCCCTCAATATGAAACCAAGGTTTATCGAACCAGTAGGAGAAAGAACCAACTTCCGAAGGTTGATGCTCGCTAGCTTCGCGATAGCTCTAGACAATTTATATAAGGCGCCTCATCTGGGGCGTAGCTTTGCACCAGCAGCAATGTGGAACCTGCACACAACACAACCAAGTACTTTGCCCCAACTTACAGTGAGGTTGTCAATCTCACCGGTTTGCTGTAAACAAAGGATTAAGCGTATCGAGTGGTAAAAGATAGTAGTTTGCGAGAATGTAAATAAAGCGAGTAAATGGTAAACAATAATAACAATGTAAAAGAATGGACCGGGGTCCACAGTTCACAAGTGGTGTCTCTCCATAAGATAAATAACATGCTGGGTAAGCAAATTACAGTTGGGCAATTGATAGAATAAAGCAAGCATACAAATGTCATGAGGATCACTATGAGATTCACTTGGGCATTACAACATAATACATAGACCGTAATCCAACTACATCTATGACTAATAATCCACCACTACTAGGAAAACCCTTATCCATGGGCCCATTATCTGTGGAGCACTAAGTTTCGGTGCTCCACGGATAAGTATCCGTGGCGCACTAAATACAGGTGCTCCACAGATATCATCTTACCCGTGGCGCACCGTGGAAAGCATGCGCCATGGATAAGTGGGCCCCACCGAGCACCAGGGCCTGGGGTGTCAGGCCCCCATATCCGTGGCGCATGCATTTGGGGTGCGCCACGCATAATGTGCATACCCGTGGCGCACCACATATACATGCGCCACGGATATGTGTGGGCCCACCCTCTGGAAAGGTGGCAGACATATCCGTGGAGCACCACTTTGAGGTGCGCCACGGATATAAATGATTTTTGGTTTTTTGTAACAATTATCATATATAAAACGGACTTTTGGCTCTCGGGTGCTACACACCCTCATACTTGGAAAAAATTAAAATAAATTCAAAATAGTTTAAAAAAATCAAAAAAAAATTTTAAATCAAAGATGATCAGGTATTGTACTTATATATTATATTTTCCAAGGAAATTACTTGTTATTGTAACCTAAGCAAATAAAATAAAATTATGATGAATATAAAGTGAATAGTACTTGGTCATGGGGTGTTTCGAGTTTGTTTTTTTATCCAGGATAAAATAAAAGTAATTTCCTAGGGAAATATTTTTATAAGTACAATACCGGTATTCATCTTTGATTTCAATTTTTTTTATTTTTATAAACCTTTTTAATTATTATTTTTAAGTATGGGGTGTGTAGTACCCGGGAGCTCCTATGCATTTCTCTGATCATATATATGATATAACTGGTACTATTTAAAAATTATTATTTTTAGAATAAGCAAATATTATTTATTGCAATATAGTATTTTTAAACTTTGTGAAATACAGTTTTTGTAAAATGATCATATATATGATATAACTGGTACTATTTAAAAATTATTATTTTTAGAATAAGCAAATATTATTTATTGCAATATAGTAATTTTAAACTTTGTGAAATACAGTTTTTGTAAAAACAAATAAGGGTGGGAGGTCCAGGGTTCGAACCTGGCACCTCGCCCAAACAGCCAGCGCGCGCGCGAACCGGCGGCCAGAACCACTAGGCTAGGTGGAGGTTGCTGTTTAGATGGGAGTTCGGCTCCTTTTGAAGTATACATCGACTTGCGTGGCGCACCTCGCTGTGGTGCGCCACGCATAACTTAACCGTAGCGCACCTCTGAGGGGTGCGCCACGCATATCTTACACTTAGGGTAAAATAACGTTTCGCCCCGGCCTTTTTCTCTCCCACACACGCGCCTCACTCTTCGATCCCCTCGGCCGAAACCCTAGCTAGACAGCGCCGCCGCCCCTCTTCTTCTCCCCGGAGCCGCCTGTAACACCCGCGAATTTGTCACAAATCCGAAGTGCCCGTTATGCATTCCACCACAATCCCAGAATCATTGTTGTGATACACATAACGTAGTTGGTAACCAGTTCCATAGACATTACAATACGATGGTTCAATACAATGGTCATAGTGACCAAGTTCATATTACAACACAATATAGCAGCGGAAATAACGTCTTCGGGTCCATGCCTTCACCCTACAGGCAATGGCGACTCAGGAGACGATCTTAGTTCTGATACTCTTCTTCATAACCTTCCTCCGGATACTCTTCCCCATAGTCTGGCCAAGTTGATAGCCAGGGACACAGCCATGAGTACATTGGATGCACTCGCAAACCATCTTATAAAGGAGATGATGAAGTAGATATGCAAGTTGATATGGTGGACTAAGCACTAAGTTTATTTGCAAAAGCTAGTTTTATTTCCCAAGAATATTCATTATTAGAAGAGAAGGTTTAATTCTCTAAGTAAATCTAAAGAGGAACTTCAAGTGTGTCAATATCAATGTGAAATCAAGTCATTTACCAAGTTCACCATAAGTTATTATCATTCTTGACAAAAGTCAAGTACAGCTTGCCAACTGTCCATGACCGCGGACGCGGCTATTCGAATAGTTTTGAAACCTCTACAGAGGGGTACACTTTACCCACAAGATTCGATACATCTGCCGGGAGAAATCCACGGATCTTCATACACAAAGTATGCGAGGTTCAGATAATCAAACAAACTCTTTCACTTGTCTACTCTAGTATCGGATCCTTCCCTAGGAGTCCATTCTGGCACTCATAGTTTTGCCCGCTGCAGAGTGCTGCATGAATGGAATTTCCACTCGGTTCGAAAGTACCCGCGCACGGTGTACTTCTATAAAGGATGATACAAGGCCTCCCATACTAGGGTAAACAAGCTACGGACTAAGCCCCTTCCCATTTAGGGGTAATGTGGTCGTACGGTATGGTTGGCTCACATAGTACATCACTTAGTATCGTTTGGCAAATACATTCCATAGTCCTTAGTCAAGATTATTTTCCTTCATAAAAACCATCATGGATGAGAGGTCTCCAATTCAAGCGTTCAAGTTTAAGTCACCAAATTCAAATGGGGTTCCTCCTGGAGATGGCCTCAATTTTATTAGCGACTAAGCAACTACATTGAGTAATGATACCACTAAATAGGGTTTGATAAACTCAGCTTGATGCTCTTGCTAAACAAGATATCACTACACCTCTATCATTCTACTCTAGCAATTCAATCATGCAATTTACTTAAAACAAGTAGAATGCAATAGTAAAACTAGGTATTTGGAGTATGATTCAAAAGATGGCTTGCCTTGGTTGGCAAAGTGTCCGGGGTATTCTTCTTCTTCTTGATAATATTCCCCCTCAATATCCTCCTCAGCAACACTAGCGTCTAATAACGAATAAACACAAAGCACACAATCACTACACAATGCTAACAACACACCAAGCACACATACTTGTTTTCAACAATAGCATTCATGTTGGAATTTATTTGAAGTGGGTTGCAAGTTTTCTTCCAAGCTTTCATTAAGTGTGCATGTTAGATTTTTCTACCATGTGCCATGTGTGGTTTACTTTTTATGTATGGGTATGAAGCTAGGGTATTAGGGCTAGTTTAAGTGAGGATTGACTACTTAAGTGAATTGGTGTTGAGGGCAAAACTAATTCTAGGTGTATAATAGAAATCTCTCATTTTATGTTACCAACTAGGATTGGATTAAGGTCTAATTGGTACCACTAACAAGGTTTGAGTTGATTAAGGTTGACTAAACAGTAGGGGAGTTAATTAGTGAGTTCACAAACCAAGTTTCATAATTTTAGGAGGCTTAAACAATTTTCTAGAATTTTTCTATGATTAATAAAGCTATGGTCAAGGTATTCTTATTTATTTAAATCCCTAACTCAATTTGAATTCTAACCAGTTTCACAGGTTAGAGAATTTCCTAAGCTTTCCAACGCATATTCATTTGCTAAAAATGGATTTCTAAATCTCTTGGAATTTAAGTTTGAAAAACCTATCTGAAACATATTTGAATTAATTCAAACGGGCGGGAAATTAAATAAAAACGAAACGGACCGAAACCAACCTAGCTGGGCCGATTTCCTACAGAAACCCGAACGGGCCGGCCCGATACCGCTTCGCCCGGGCGGGAAATGTTTAAAACTGAACCTGACAGGTGGGGCCCGCTCGTCAGATTACTTAACCGCACCGAACCGATACGCTACCGACGGATTCTAATCCAACGGCGCTGGTGCGTCGTGTTCGACGGCGAGGGCGGAGCTCACCTGCGCGCAGAGAAGAAGACGACGGCGACGGCGGCGTGCGTAGAGGAAGCAGAGCTCGACGGCGACGGGCGGAAAAGACTCCGGCAGCGCTCCTCCTCCAGTTCCCGGCGTCCGTTCGTCCAGCGGCGGCCCAACGCGGCGGCGCCTTCCGCGTCCAGTATCTCGCCGGCGTCGACGGCTGCAGTGAACGAGAGCGAGAGGGAGGAAGAGAAGGTGTCTGGGAGATAGCTGGGAGTGGGGTGCGTCCATCTGCGTGCTCGGAGGGGGCTTTTATAGGCCAGGGAGTTGAGGGCAAGGGCGGCCAGTGGGTGGCCGGCGCAGGTGTCCTGGCGACGTGCGCGAGCAAAGCCGGGCACTGCGGCTTTGGACGCGTGCTGGCGGGGCTTGGTCTCGGCGACGGGGTGCTGTGGGTCGGCTCTGGCGAGGTCACGGCGGTCGGCAACGTGCAGGAAGCAGAGGGAGAAGAGAGGGGGGTCCTGGGCGCGTTCTTCTTCTTCCCTCCCTTTCTCACGGCTCGGGTCGGGGCAGAGGGGGCTGGGGTCGACCGCGGAGACGTCCACGAGCATGGCGACAGGGTTTGAGCGAAGAAGAACAGTGATGCTCACAGTGATTTGATTTCCTCCGATTTTTGCTCCCCAGGTGTTCGACACAATGCCCGCAAGAAATTTGAATTCAAATTTTTGAAATTTTTTACTTTGGGTGGTCAACATATTAGCCAAGGTTTCCAGTGATATTTTTGTTCTGAAGAAATAGGATGTTTTGCAGAAATCTTATTTCAAATTTGAAGTTTGGTCACTGATTCAGATTCTAACTTTGGCTGATGTTTGAGTTTAGTTACACTTTGAATTTTGGTTTGAAACTTCTTGGTTGAGTTAGTAGGCAACTTGGTCAAGCTCAACTAACTGACCACACCTTTGCTTGAGTTACAATTTCTAGATTAACTTTTTCTTCTCTTTTTCTTTCTTTATTTTATTTCTGGTTTCTTTGGCTCTTATAATTCTTCTCTAATGTTTCTGTGGGTTAAGTTAGAACTAGCTAACTATTGCACAACAATTCAATACACACAAAAAAATCATAAAATACATATCATAGAAAATACATGCAATATTAGATAAAAAGTTTTATCTTGGCCCAAAATTTGGCACTTTAATTAATAGGAAGTGGGTTACAAATTTCTGAGTTGTTACACCGCCGCGAGCCCACTTAGGGGTAAAACGGTTCGGCCGGCTCCCTTCTCCCCCGCGAGCCCTTCCCCGAACCCTAGCTAGCCCGCGAGCCCGCTGCCGCCCCTCTTCTCCGCTCCGAGCCGCCGCTCGCCTCCGCTCTGCCGTGCTTGCCTCCGCTCCACCGCCCTCGCCCTCGCCTCCGCTACGCCGCGCCGCGCACGCCTGTGGAGGAGACGTCTGTGGAGGAGCCGCCGCCGCCGTCGTCTGTGGAGGAGCCGCCGCCGTCGGTGAGCGCTCGCCCCCGCGGACCGAGACTTCCACGCCCTCTTCACCGCCGTCGGCGGCAAGAACCCCGGTATCCGCCCCGCCCTGCTCGCTCCTCTTCTCCCCCCCCACCGATTCAATCCATCCCTCCTCTGTTTACTCCTAGCCGTAGCCCAGGTGTTCGATGTAATGCGCCTGTGGGAACGTTTAGTAGCCCAGGTGTTCGATGTAATGCGCGCCAGTAGGAACTTTTAGCCTAACTGCTTGCTAACAGAAAAGAAAACGGCTAAGTGTTTTTAACTGATGAAACTGAACCTAGCACTAACAGTAACTAGTTTATTTCAACAGAGCAAGCTATGCATGTGTGTTTTGTAGCTTCTATTTCTATGCACAAGTTAAGAGAATATATTATCTATGTTTAAACTACTTCTGTGATGATGTTTACTGTGATGATGTTTACTGTGATGACGAATCTTTGATGATGAATCTGTGAGCATGCTGTCGACATGTTGTCGACAACTGTGTGTTGGAAAGGCACATTTTGTGCTTTTTTGTGTGAATTGTTTACAGGTTTTTGAAAATGAGTGCCTATTACTCCTGAAATGTTGATTGATTTCTGTTTCGGTGAGAAATAGGCACTCCTAGGTAGCCATTTATAGGGGAGGTGCTGTCAAATTTTCTGATCGATTTTTTGTTGTACTAAACATTTTTCTCCTTTTGTTTAGTGCAAACATGTCAACCGGACACGTCAACGACGGCGCTGGCCCTTCTAACCAAATGAGTGTCGAAGAACAAGCCCGGGCGGCCAACTTGCCGTTTTGGATGCAATCCCAGAGGGCGGCCGAGGAGAAGGAAATAGACGTCATGGACGGAGACGGAGGTGGAGATGATCAGGGTGGAGACAAAGACTTTGAGGGTGGAGACGGAGACTCCGAGAGTGGAGAAGAAGACGGAGACTCCGATGCCACCACCGATGCTGGCGGCGAGCGCACCGATGGCGCCGAGGATGACACCACTGATGGTGGATCTGCCCCGGCTGCTAAGAAGAAGAAGGCCATCAGGAAGGATCGGAACCCGCCGACGCTTGGCACAAAACGCGAGGATTTCACCGCCGTGAATGAAAACGGCGTACCCGTGGAGCCTAAAGCCCTTGCCGCGGGATACGGGACGCAGATCGGTTGCATCGTGCGGGAGACCGTGACGATCAACACGAGGAACCTCCGAGATCCTGGCAATGCGCATCTTGTGCAGCTCCTACTACAGAAGCTTCACGAGCGATACGATTTCCCGGTGGAGTACAAGAACCTAAACCTCAAAGACAACAAGGTGAACCAGCAGGCCCTTACGAAGATGAGCACGGCCTTGGCTAGCTGGAGAACCCGTGTGAAGAAGCGGATTGACAAGGACGAAAGCTGGGAAGAGATCAAGAAGCATGAGCCACTTCTAGATCACGATGACTATCTTCTTTTCAAGGAGGAGTTGGAGACCGATACCTTCAAAGCTCTGTCGGCGTTGGGGAAGAAGATGTATGAACAGAACTTAGGTTACCACCGTCTTGGGAGTGGCGGTTATAGAGGAATCCAGGAAGTGTGGGACAAGGAGGACGCCGAGCTTATTCGTCTTGGCAAGCCCAACATGTTCGATAAATTCACGGACCCGCAGGTCCGGAACTTTGTGTGGGCCCGCTACTACCTGTGCCCCAAGACAAAGGAATTCAAAACCTCAACGAATGATGTGCAAGAGTTTGAGAAACTTGTGGTAAGCAACTTACCGCGGATCTCAAGTCGATTTGCAATCAATAATGAACCGATGATTCTAATTGGGTTCATGAATCCTTTTGCAGGAAGCTGAAATAGCCGCCGAGGCAGCTTGCTCCACCCAAGGGCAATCGGAGCCTTGGGACACTCCTTTCAACAGGGCAACGAATATTATGAAGAAGAGGCCCAAGCATAAGAAGATGACGTCCGCTAGGCGTGTTTCTGGCTTTGGGCTGACCACGAAAGTCGGCGTCCACTTCAAAGAGGAATCAAAGGCTAGAAAGGAGAGAAGAAGCAAGGTGGAGGAGGTGCAGAGGCTGGAGATTGCAGATCTCAAGGCGCAAGTGGTCGCGCTGCCGGCGCAGATGGAGGAGAAGTTTGAAGCAAGGTTGCGCCAGGTCATTCCTCCTCAACTGTGGGAGGGTCTAGCGGCGTGGAATGCCGCTGGTGGAGTTGGGCCGATACCGGTGCCCAGCGTGTCCGGCAGCAACTCGGCGCAACACGTGTCGCCGAACGTGGTGACCCCGCCCTCCTACCCATCGGCAGACCCCTTCGCGGGGCTGAGCCCGTTGGCTGCCGACAACAACACGCGGCCGCCGCCTCCGCCGGTGCCCAACACCAACACGCGGCCGCCGCCTCCGCCGCAGCCCAACACCAACACGCGGCCGCCGCCCAACACCAACGTGCAGCCGCCGCCTCCACCGCAGCCCACGCAGCCTCGCGTGTCCACCTTAGCCGACCTCGACGCCCTTACCAAGGTAACTAATCGTAGGCTCGACTTCATACTCTGCCGTCTTTTTTGATGAGTACCATCTGATAATGATGCCCAACATGTTCTCCCGCAGGACACTAGTTGCACCTTGCTGCACTATGTGAACGGCGTGCTGAAGGATGTAGGCAAGGGTACCATATGCCAACCGAAGAACCCCCTGATGCACAACTTGCCCATCCCTGCTGGCATGTTCAGGGTCGCCCTGGTGCGTCCTTTGAAGGGTTGCGAAGGCATTGATCCTCCCATGCAACCTCATGGAGCCGATGAGCATTACTCTCTCGGAGGTTGCGTCGGCTGGCCCTTGCTATGGCCGAAGTCACAGGTTCGCCTTGCAAAGGATGATCAGCGCCCCGCGGCTGCCCCCGCTAAAAAGACACGGCCACCGGTGTTCGTCCCCGCCACCAAGAGGCATCAGCAGCTAGCCACGCACACGCCGTCGCCTCCACCCGAGCACGTGGACGACGCTCCACCCAACCGCGGCGATGATCCCCGCGATGAAATTGACGGCTTCCTCGACATCGGGTCCAACGAAGAAATCTATATGCCTCCTCTTGGAGATCCAGCCTCCCGTGGTCAACAAGCCGGTCGTCCCCTGTCATGCACGCAGCGTCTGCGGTTCGGCGACGGTTCTCAGGAGACGCCTCCGGAAGCCGCAGCCACACAACCCAATCCGGCCAATGTTATCAGCCCCACCACACTCCACAAGGCGGTCGATGAGCAGCTGAAATCCGCTGCTCCCGTGTCGGATAAGTTGCAGTCCACAGCTCCCGTCGAGGAGAAGAAGAAGGGCCGGAAGCATAGCCGGAGCAAGAAGGCTTTGAGCCAGCCGTCTCCGAGGAAGATACTCTGGGCTGAGGATGGCGTGCAAGAAGAGCCCAGTGATTTCCCCAGGCACATAGCGGGTCGGCCGATGCTGACAAAGGAGATGCTCGCCAACGCGGGTGGAGCGATCGTGAATTTGCACGACAGCATCCAGTATCTCGAGGAGCGCCTTCTCCAAGAAAAGAATCCCGGGTACCCGGTCTACACAATCAAGGTGCCGGAGGACCATGGCTTCGTCGATACATCACCCGCTGAAATCTTCTTCGTGCGGTACGAGGACATCTATAATCTGCTGCACTCCAACCGCCTGGACTATAACTTGGTCCGTCTATACACGCTTCATATGGCGTTGAAGGCGAAGAGGGAGAAGACCAAGGGCATCGTGATAGTAGACCCCTACTTCATGCGTGACGTTGCCTTGGTGAACGAGGCGGACCGGGCAACGGTGAAGGAGTACCTTGGGAATATCTTTGTGGAGAACCCGACCATCGACTCCATTCTTCTGCCTTGCTTTCCCGAGTAAGTGAACACCGCTGTGAAAACTTCTTTCTTAGATTCTCCGGTTGGTCCTCTTACAACAATTTATTTTTCAATTGTGCTGCGCAGAGGCATATACTGCTCACTCATATCCATTTGCCCAAGGTGGTCGCAAGCGACGTACTTTGACTCATCGAGTGAAACGAAGCCGATGAAGAACTATGGCCGAATCAAGAGTGTGCTCGATGAAGCTCTACAATTCTACGCCGACAAGGGGGCAAATTCACCAAGGGTGGCGAGAGTGTCAAGAATGGCAAGCATATCTTCATGCACCAGACAAAGTTTCCATGCGTCAAGCAGCTGCCTGGCAGTGTGAAGGAGGCCTTCTATGCCCTCCATCATCTGAAGGGGATCGTCCGGGATTCGCGGATCAGGGCGCTACCATCTAATCTTCGACCATGGGCCGAAAAGTTTGCGGCGATCGATGATGCAGACCTTATGGAAGATTTCTGGCGCATCCAGACTCAGATCGCGCAAGTCCTTCATGAAGACGTCGGCTCAACCGGCGGGATCATGCATTGTGGCGTAGCGTTGACTAACCGCGAGATCGAAGGACGCCTCGACAGGCAGCGCGACACAAGGACATTCATGACGAGAGAGGGCGTGCGCCCATTCCCGATGAGGACTACATGATGTTTGTGGCTAGCTAGCGGTGTTGGGTCGATGTATCGTAAACTTTACTATCCTAGTGTTGTTTCCGAACTATTGTTGGACATGTGTGTGTAAACCTTAACTTGCCGAGGCTCGTAATGCCTTGACGATCGATGTTGGACTTGCTTATATATGATCGATCGTCATCCATGCTATGTTTTACTCTAGGCTTATGAATCCTTGCCATAGTATTTGTGATCATGCAAGCATGTTTTTGCACTTTGTCATTCCTTTCGTTGCATAACATATATACTACATGTCTATAGAGAGATGGCGAAGTGGTACGTGGTGTACAGTGGTCGGGTTCCAGGAGTCTACGAGGAGTGGGAGGACTGCCAGGCACAGGTGACCAACTTCAGCGGCAACTGCTACAAAGGGTACAAGACAAGAGAGCTCGCGGTCTCCAAGTGGAGGAGACACATGTGGAAGAAGAATCGGATGAAGTTCTTGATCATGGTCTCGATCTTGCTCATCGTCGTCGCCAGTGTGATCTATTCATTCATATAGTAGTCTAGGTGATATGTAACTCCATATATGTTATGTAATGATCAAAGTTGTACTTAACTTGTGTAATGATTCGACACTTGACATGATATTGATGTATTTCGACACTTGACTTTATATTGATGTCTTTCGACACTTGACATGATATTGATGTATTTTGGTGAATTCCTGTGTTACTGATGTGTATATCTTTGCATTTCTGCTGTATACTGTATATTTTTGTGCTGTATACTGTGTATTTCTGCTGTATTCTCGAAAAAATACAAATAGAAAACATACCAGTGGAGCACCAATTGGGTGCGCCGCAGATATTATGCGTGGCGCACCCCTTCTAGGTGCTCCACGGATAGGACACTTAACCGTGGCGCACGTGGGCGTGCGCCACGGGTAATAAATACCAGTGGCTTGATATGCGTGGCGCACCACAGGTGCGCCACTGAAGCCCAAATAGGTGCGCCACAGATAAGGGTTTTCCTAGTAGTGCACCCGCCGGATGTCATCTGGGCAACCGTTGGGTATCAAGTTACAAGCAATAGACTATCGCCTTAAGCAAAGTGTGTAATGTAAACAATACAAATGTCCTTGAACACAAGATTGTTGTTTTCTCCCTCGTAGCAACAACACATCTACAACTTTAGAGGTTTCTGTCACTCCCCCAAGTTACTAGAGGCATGAACCCACTATCGAGCATAAATACTCCCTCTTGGAGTCACTAGCATCTACTCGGCCAAGATATTTACTAGCAACGGAGAGCATGCAAGATCATAAACAACATAGAGATAACATAGAGATGATAAATCAATAGATCAACTTGACAAAGTACCAATATTCATCAGATCCCAACAAACACAACATGTAGAATTACACAACGATGATCTTGATCATGATTGGCAGCTCACAAGATCTAAACATGAAGCACATAGAGGAGATGACAACCATCTAGCTACTGCTATGGACCCATAGTCCAAGGTAGACTACTTACACATCACTCCAGAGGCAGGCATGGTGATGAAGAAAGCATGCGGCGATGATTCCCCTCTCTGGCAGGGTGCCGGGAAGAGCTTCTGGACCCTCCCGATCTCGCGTCGACGACAGCGGTGGCTTACAGTATGTTTCATGGAAAATTGATCGGGCCTTTAGGATTTTCCCGTTGAGGGGAATATATAGGCGGAAGGGCGGCATCAAGAGGTGGGCCAAGTGGCCCCACCACCTGGTGGCGCGGCCAGGGGCTGGCCCGCGCCACCCTATGGTGTGGCCAGCCCCTGGTCCCCCTCCGTCTCAGCTTTGGACTCCGTCTCGCGTCGGGAAAAATAGGAACTTCGGCTTTTGTTTCAACCAATTCTGAGAATATTTCCAGTGTAGCTTTTCTGAAACACAAAAACAGCAAAAAATAGGGAACTGGCACTGTGGCATCTCGTTAATAGGTTAGTTCTGGAAAATGCATAAAAACGCTACGAAGTGTAACAAAACACAAAGCAAATTGTGCATAAACAAGCATGGAGCATCAAAAATTATAGATACGTTTGAGACGTATCAAGCATCCCCAAGCTTAACTCCTGCTCGTCCTCGAGTAGGTAAGTCACTACTACAAAATTGCTTACCAGTGACAGGCCCTTTTGGCTTATCAGTGATAGGCAAAGCGCCCGTCACTGGTATACTGTCACTGGTAACAGGTTACTAGTGATGGGCAACCTGCCCATCACTGATAACGATTAGCAGTGACAGGCATAATCTCTTGCCGGTCACTACTATATTTATTACTAGTGGCAAGCAAATTTGTTTTGCCCGTCACTACTAATTTTTTACAAATTAAAAAAATATAATTATGCATCCAGAATCCGTTCATACATACAATGCATTCATAGTTGGTTACATTCCACATAAGCTCAAATCTTTTTCACTCTTCAATATCTATTGTATATTTATTTTACATATAACCTTTGTAAATACTACTGTCATGTCTCTACTAATAATTGAACCAAAATAACTAGTACTACCCAAGTTGTCAATACAAAGCCGATGAACGATGAAAAACAAACCAAATTAATAGTTGCAGCGCATGTAACAACAAATTGCATAAGCACGAGCACAAATACAACACTGCATACATGAAGCTAGGCATTGGCCTCTAGCTTGTTGTTCTTCATGACCTCAAGATCTTCTCAACAGTCACTACAAGAAATGTGTTGACTAGTGACCATCTCATAGTGACCACAGAAAAATTGGTCATAGATTTATGACCAACTTGTATCAAATGGTCGTAAGCCGTTTTGGAGGGTTCAAGGTCTTAATCCTTATGACCAATTTAGTCTAAAAGGTCATAATGCTCAGACACGAATTGGTCATAACCGATATAATTGAATTTAGCATATTAATTTTAATTGATTTTCTGCCGCTTACGACCAATTTAAATGGTCATACCACTAGAATCAGTGTGACTAGACGTCCACCTCAGCAATCCTGCATACGTGTCAATGTCTAGGTGCTATCAATGCCTACGTGTCAATACTCTGACGACTGGGACCCATTATAATATTGACTTGTTGACTAATATGACAGATGAGTCCCACCCCCACCCCCTTACACGCGGGTCCCACCCCTACCCCCACCCTCTTACACGCGGGTCCCACCCTCTTACACGCGGGTCCCACCCCCTTACACGCGGGTCCCACCCCCACCCCACCCCACCCCCTTACACGCGGGTCCCACCTCCACCACCCCCTTACACGCGGGTCCCACCCCATCCCCACCCCCACCCCCTTACATGTGGGTCCCACCCTCTTACACGCGGGTCCCACCCCCCCACCCCACCCCCTTACACGCGGGTCCCACCCCCACCCCACCCCCTTACACGCGGGTCCTACCCCCCCACCCCCTTACACGCGGGTCCCACCTCCACCACCCCCTTACACGCGGGTCCCACCCTATCCCCACCCCCACCCCCACCCCCTTACATGTGGGTCCCACCCCTACCCCCTTACACACGGGTCCCACACCCACCCCCACCCCTTACAGGCGGGTCCCACCCACCCCCACCCCTTACAGGCGGGTCCCACCCACCCCCAACCCCACATGTGGGTCGCACCTGCCCCACCGTCTAATTTGTGGGTCGGCCACCTGACATGTGGGTCCCACACTGACCTGGCATGCGGGTCCCGCGTCATGACAAGGGCCAGGAAAATAGGTGGTAAAATGTGCACCAAATGGAACTTGAACCCAAGACCTCCTCATGCACACAAAGGAACACTACCACCAGACCAGGCAACAACTTGTGATGTAGGATGCGTTCGGGCCTATATATGTCATCATCTCAGCGTTGTTGGGCTTGGGCTTCACAATTTGGCCACATTTTTTTTAATATATGGCTCCACGAAATGGGCCAATGGCCCAAAGGCTATTTGTGAGTGGATAGGACCGAAAATATGGGCTTCATTAGAGTTTTAGCCCAATAAATATAGAAAGAATTTTTTTAGAAAGTCTAAATATGTAATTTCACTATAAAAATTTCAATATAAACTCGGTTAAAAATATTTAGAAAAGGTTTAAGATTCAAATAATTATTTAATTGCAAATATAAAAGGTTTAAGATTCAAATAATTATTTAGTTGCAAATAATTTCAATAATTGATTTCAAATGTGAACCAAAAATAAGAAAGTTATCAAAAATATTAAAAATACTTAGAAAAGGTTTAAGACTCAAATAATTATTTAATTACAAATATAAAAAGGTGTAGTATTATTGGATATTGGGTTGGGCCAGTTATCAAAGCTATTTTTGGTAGTTGCTTCACACAAAAACCCATTGATTTCACTCATAAAATGTAAAATGAGTTTTTTGTTTAAATAAAATGAAAACTCCCTTCTACAATATTGTTGTTCTTTCCAAATCAAACATTTTTGCATAAAATAGGATCATCTGGACAAGCAATGCCCTGATTGTGCCCATGACATTGCACGTTTGGCTTAAAAGCCAAGATCTTTGTACATAGATCTTTTTGTATATAGGTGTGAAATCTTGCGAAATTTTTTGTAGATCTATGATAAAATAGCAACTTGTGCACCTAAAAATAATTTTTGTAAAAAATCATGAGCAAACTATGAAGCACTTGTAGTTCAAATTGGGCCCGCTTCCAGCTGAATCACCAAAAATTTATAAAAAAATAAAAAAATCTATAAATAGTTTATTGTTCAACTAAGTGCTGAATTGTAAACCCTAAGTGGTCTAATATTTTTGGAAATTATTTTGGTCCAATTTTAAAATTGAGTTTTGGTAGCTCCTTCACAAAAAGCATCGATTTGTGGCACTCAGAAAATAAAAAAATGACTTTTTCATGCAAAGAAAATGAAAACTTTCTTTAGCAACATTGTTTGTCATTGCGAGTCGAACACTTTTCCACAATATAGGATCATTTGAACAAACTATGCCATGATTGTGGCCATGACATTGGTCACTTAGCTTAAAAGTAAAGAATCTTCATACACGGTAGCTCTTTTGTACATATGGGTGGAATCTTGTGAATTTTTTTGTAGATCTATGATAAAATATCAAGTTGTGCACCTAAAAATATTTTTTGCAAAAAAATACAAGCAAACTATAAAGCACTTGTAGTTCAAATTGGACCCGCTTCCAGCTGAATCGGCAGAAAGTTATCCAAAATTCAGAAAATAACTACAAATAGGTTATTGCTCAACCAAGTGCTGAATTGTAAACCCTAAGTGATCTACTATTTTTGGAGATTCTTTTGGTCCAATTGTAAAATTGAATTTTGGTAGCTCCTTCACAAAAATATCGATTTGTGGCACTCAGAAAATGAAAAATGACTTTTTCTTGCAAAAAAATTGAAAACTTCCTTCAGCAACATTGTTTGTCATTCCGAGTCGAACACTTTTGCACAATATAGGATCATTTAAACAAACTATATCATGATTATGGCCATATCATTGGTAGCTTGGCTTAAAAGCTAAGAATCTTCATACATGATAGCTCTGTTTTGGAAACACTTTTTCTAAAATAAATTAATATTCCAAGTTTATTATTTTTCCTTGCAAATAGATCACATAACATGACGCAATGCGAAGGTTTTTTAATTTTTTGAATTTTTTTGAATTTCTTATGTCAATTTTAAAAGGTGGTCAAAACAGCGGCGCGACTGTTCTTAGATCGGGGTGGAATCTTGCAATTTTTTTGTAGATCTATGAATAAATAGCAACTTTTGCACCTAAACATATTTTTTGCAAAAAATATTGAGCAAGATATGAAGCACTTGTAGTTCAAATTGGGCCCGCTTCCAGCTGAATCGGCAGAAAGTTGTCAAAAAACTAAAAAATACCTACAAATTGTTTTATTCTTAAGACAATTTCTGAATTGTAAACCTTAGGTGGTATAATATTTTGGATATTGTTTTTGTACAATTTTTAAATTTAATTTTGGTAGCTCCTTCACAAAAGCATCGATTTGTGGCAATGAGAAAATGAAAAATGAGTTTTTTATGCATATAAATTGAAAACTTTCTTTGGCAACATTGTTTATCGTTTAAAATCGGATACTTTTGCATAATATAGTATCCTTTTATCAGCCACAAACGCCCCAAATTTCCATGTATTTATTTTTGCCGTTTATAAGAATATGGTCAAAATTCAATTTGTGGGTTTTCAGCTAATCAGAGAACAGATCCAGCCAAACCACGGATCACCACACCGAAGCAGGCCTGAACCGTTCAGATCATCTCCATCCAACGGTCCAGATTCTCCTGCTAGCCCGAGCTCCATCCACGGCCAAATTTTTATCGCGCCCTTGAAATCTGAAATTTGGCGCTATGTCCTCCCAGCCTGAGCCAACCTCATCCACAGAAACCCTAGCCCCTCACCTACCCCCTCAGCGCCTCCTCCCTCCTCCCTTCTCACTTCCTCCACCGCCGCCCGTGTAGATCTTGGCCAACTCCGGCCACTCCCTGTCCCGCCGACCAGTCCCCAGAGCCCCCTTTCCCCACTCTGTGTATTTCACATCTTGGAACCACCAAACCGCACCTCCAACAGAAACCCTAGCCCGGGATCTCGGCTGTACAGGGAGGAGCAGGAGGTCCATGGCGACGTGCGGCACCTCAGCAGAGGATGGTGGTGCCCAGGAAATAGCGACTCGGCCCTCCTCGGCTCCTCCTCTTCGGGTGTGGGAGTGGCAGCCGGCCTCGCGCATCGTCTTCCAGATCTCGCTCTTCCTCCACTCCCCCGCCGGAGCGCGCTCGCCATCACGAAGCGGAGGTGCTCGCCTGCTCCACTCCGTCGTGTCCTCCCTCCGCCCCTGCTGGGACCGGCGCGACTCCTTTCCCTGGGCTAGGAGGAATCCCTAGCTCGAGGAACCGGTAGATTAAGTGGTGCTATTTTAGCTTCGGTTCTAGATTCTGTAGTCATTATAATATTTCTCTCTTTCGCTGACCATTGCTGAACCTGTAAAAATATGAACTGTCGATTCAGGAACATGGCACGGGCGGAGCGGAGTTCGGCTCTGGTTGCAGCGACGTGCGGTGGATTTTTCATTCGCGAGGTATGGTACTTTGTGCGGTTCGTTCCTCTCATTTCTGTCACGGAAAGTCACACGATTTCGTGAGATATGGCTGGTCGGCTGTTTGCTGCACACTTTTTTCTTCTTAAAATAAATTACAGTGTCTATTATAGTGTCAATTGGATTTGTTAAACGCATGCTACTGCTTTACTCTGCTTAAGTGGTTGCATTTTAGCTTTGGTTTCTAGATTTAGTACTGGTGAGTCGGCAGTTGATCAGTATTCTTCAGTCTGAGGTAGTTGCTGGAGTGATTCATATTGCTTTAGAGGTAGTGGAAGTACTAATCGAGTCATGTTTCTGATGGTAGGCATGCATATACTAGCTTATGGTTAGCTGTTGCCAAGACCTGTTTTGCATCTACCGCATGTATGAGTATGACTAAGAAATGAAGCGAGCTCCTCCTATCCGGTGACAGCTGAGCATGCACCGGTGATCCTCCAATCTGATGCTAATTAGTATAACATCTAACTGCTTAGAAATTACCACAGCAGCATGTGATCGATACACCACAATTTGGTCTCTCTTCCATTAACACAACTTTTTATCCTGGTAGGGAAGCACCTATATTATCTTCAGTTGCATCAACTTGTTCTGAATTATATTGTCTTGAAGTAGTACATCTGTACTTCTGAATTTTCTATACTCTAGTGCTGCTAGTGTTGCTACTAGTCCTACTTGCTGAAACTTACTGAAATAAATAAAATTGCAGCGAATAAACTTTTTGTAGTAATTAGGAACTTCATGAAATATACACTAGTGAATATTTTCTTGCTGGTTATTGGAACATTCATGTATTTACAGTTACATTCTCATCCCTCTACTTAGTGATCCCATTATGTTACCATTAGAATTTTGTAGTATGACTAAAGAACTGTTGCAAGCGTCCAGATTCCACTATAACCTTAACAAACCGAGTGGTTCAGCTTTACTGCAATGCTTTTGGACCATGATCTTCATTACTAGATTAATAATAACTAGCATTAGTAGCTCCAGTATTCCAATTACCTACTGTTTGTTAAATAAAGGCTGAACTTATGATCTGGTACCTTACCATACACACGAATGTTCTTTGCTATATGATTTCTCGTACTTGATTAATTTGTGTCTTGTTTTTTCTGTGTATGTTTTTGATACATTCATGTCTGTGGCCTGGACTACTGCAAACAACCTCGTCCGTGCGTCATGGACGGTCCCAGCTCCGGCCAGCCCGCCTCCTCGTGTTCGCCATTTCAGGCCAACCTCCACCATCATGGTCGTCCCCCTCTTCCCCTATCTGCCCCGAGCACCAGATCGATGTTGACCTTCTCGCGTCTGACTGCCGCCTGCCTCCCTCAGGTACTTTTCCGGTTCTTCCCAGGTGTATGTGTGTGTTATGTGCTATGTGCTATGTGCCTGACCGCATGTGTGTGTGTGTGTGTTGGTGGCTTAAGGGCTCGATCTGGGGCTTCTACTGCTTCTATAGCTGGCTAGATTGCTGCTTGATCTGCGTGTTATTGCTTTATCTGCTCAATCTGTGTGTGTTGGTGCTCGATCTGCTGATTGCTTCTGTAGATGGTCTGCTGTAGATGGTTAGGTTAGCTATTGCTGCTGTTGTAGATGGTAGCTGCTTACTTGTCTTGCTTGTATATTTCAAACTGCATTGTTGGTTTTATGGAGACACATCTTACACTTGTAATAGTTGCTTTGTTTTACTTCTGCAATTTGACCGCCATATGAGTGGTATTTCCTATAATTTATATAAACCCAAATGTTTGTATATTTTTTAAAACCTGTAGCTTAGAGATGGACAAGTTTGACTAGTCTGATAGTGCTATATGCTGATCATATCCATATACTGCCTGTAGACAGTTATGTGCAATTTTCATTTCATTTCCCCTTCAATTTGCACCTTAGTTCATCTTAATTTCTTAACTATCATGTGTGTACTTATTTTTCTAGTGTCTGGCTATGTTGATCATTGATTTTGTCTCTTAATATATAGATATATAAAAGGGTTAATGAAGCAGCTTGGCCTTATTCAAGAAGATGCCAGTGGGAAAATATTTGGCCACTAGTGAGGTAGCCTCTCTTGTACATCTTTTATTCTACTGGTGGTATATGCTTAGCAAATGAGGTTCCTTGCTTTGTAAGGTTGGAGTAGTAGCCTGTGACTCCGTTTTATCCGGTTGAGTTGTTTCGTGTTGTTCCTTTAGCAGAAAACACCATAGTATCCTGTGTATATGGGCTTCCATAGTGCCAATAACATTGTTTCTGCTGCTCTTTTTTGTCTTAAACTTATGCTATCAATACTGTTCTCTGCAAATTTCACCGTATATTTGCATGCCTTTTTGGCCACTATAAGTACTCTCGTTGTTGTAATCTCTTGGTACTATCTTAAAGTGTAATACACATTTCTGGTTCTGTTCTACTCTTTCTGAATTTTTGTCTTATTTATGCTCTGCACTGCAATATTCTTTTGTAGGAGCATGGTTTGTATAACAGAGCAGGACCTAAAGAAGTTTGAAGACAACGCAAAGCAAACTTAGGAAATAGTTAGGAAAACATAGTGTAGCTACCATATTGGTAGCGTTAGGTATATTGTGATTGCTTGTGTATCTGTATAATGTAATCGACTGATTATAGCTGTTATCTGAGGCATTATGTATGTTTTCCTATTCCGATTTAAATATTGACTATTCATTTACTGCCAAATTTGATATTTAGAACATGACCAACTGAAAAATTGAACCTGACGTGTGGGACCTACAACCAAAAACCCTGACATTGGGACCGACAACCAGAAAATACTGACATTTCAGACCCACCTACTCTACAACTGACAATTGGGACCTGCTGGACCTGACAAGTGGGACCCCGTTTAGCCAAAAAGGCCACGGCCCAAAAGTAAGAAGGCTGAAATGTTGTACTTGGCCCATCTAGCTTACTAGAATTGTCAAATTTAAAAATAAAATATGCCAAAATTTGGGCTTGGCCCATGTAGAACAACACAACTGGACTGGGCTAAATTTGAATTACGACCATTTGGTTTGGTCACAATCCTGCCACGTAGGATTGGCCACGTAGGATCTGACGTGGCCTGGCCAAATTGCCCGTGACCAATTTTTTGGTCATAATGCTTATGACCATCTATTTTGGTCATAATCATCTATGACCAATTAGAAAAATTGGTCGTCGTAGGCGGTCAGTGACGCTCAACTGCCGACCAAGTGTTTTTGGTCAGAAGAGGGTCATAAGTTGAGCAACAGTGACCATCTAGTGACCAAAATGAAGGGTCACTAGTCAACAGATTTCTTGTAGTGAGTTCTGATTGTAACCACATTCCCACCCTGCGTATGAAAGCTCTTCAATTAACTATGCACAATCCATAGAAAGCTCTTCATTATCCACATAGCAGAGAACTACGAGGATAGCAGGAACTGAAAAGATGCCTACCTATCTAAAAAGGAAGAAAACAATACGAAGCCTGTAGAAAACACTTTCATATATACATAAAACCAATTAAAAGAACATAAAGTCACATCGTGCTTACAGTTGCTGGTTGCTGTTGCGGGTTCCATTTGATTTTGTCTATCAAATAGCACTCATTGGCTCCAAAGAGCATATAATGTATGCAACTGTTGTAGGCAATTTTTGATCTCACATGAAACATCAGTCATTTCATAGACAAAGAAAAAATGGTTTTCTTCTAACATACTGAAGGTTGGGAAAAGTATTATTGTTTTCTTCTGAGTGTACCACCTACCTTGAAGTTCATACCAAATGTACCTGAAGGTATATGCTCACTGCTCACCACTCCGGTCTTTGAAATTTACAGATATAAGGTATAAATCAGTGTAAATAGCACTCAACTAAGCGTATCAAACATGCATGAGGCAGTAGGGTATATTTTTTTTCAAAACAAGCTAGTTGGAACCATAAAAGAACGCATGTTTCAAGTTACGAACAGAAATAGTAGGGCATTCACAACAAGAATAAAATGGAAATAAGAATCCTGACGTTTTAATGATGCCATAAGCATGATTTATATCTTACTTTTAGTAGGCTGTCATGGAGTAAGTTACTTGTCGTTCAATCTGCCTCCTACTTCCTCTTGTGGCTGTGGAACATAATCAGAAAAATGTGGGTATAATCAGATAAAATTTAACATCTTCTATTAGCTATGTAATTACACAGATGGTGCGAGACGGACAAAATATCATAATCCCCTATTGTGCTATGCATATATACGGTCACCCAAACTTAATGTCAGTAAAACTTACATAAGTCATGTGCAAAACTTGTATCTACTATCAGAAAATTTAGTCAGACTCCTTAAAGGCCCTAGAGAATGTATCCAATATTTCCAAGTACATGAAACTTCTTTTTGCATTATATAGCTTTTCTTAAAGATGCATTACCCTGATAACCATTACATAATGAAAAAATCTACATATCCTTTCAGAGATATAATCTCGTGATATTTATTCCTCTTCTTGTTAAGGACGGATAGTACAATGCCACAAAATTCCATAAAAGCGGACGCATATATATATATTTATGGTCCTATAAGAAAATGGTAAGCAGAACCATGATCTCTCATCCTTCTTTGGGACATATAATGCCTCGGATTGTTCCATAGAAAGGGCACATTCTGAAATCAGTGTATATATCTACGAACATGAGAGCATTCAGAGGTAATAGCAACTTACAAGCGCTGCAGGAGTGACTTCCAGCCCTCGGCAGTTCCAAAATGCCGCATGCCAAACAACCCGCTGCCAATAGTTATGCAAGGTTTAGTCATTTGAGCACAGCTCTTAGGTAAATTCAATCTGTACTAACATGATGTCTCGCTACTCTAAAAAGTCTGAATCTTAGCAGAAGAGTAAATGCAGCAATTAGAAGCATTATCCCATCGTAATTTTCTGCTATCTACTGCTGATTAGAGCTAGTTGAGCCACCTTGCCGTTGGAGCGCGCACGCATAGACCGAATGCCCGCCTGATGTCACGAAGGATGTCCTAATGGAGGGTCCCCAGACATGGTCGGTGGATTTGGAAGATCGTACGGATCCCTCAAAGCCAAAAGGTTCCCACTGCCATCTCACATCAGAGCAACAAATGTATATTCACGGATTGCGAACCAGTTCAGAGGGTCTAATCCGCAGAATACAAAGGGTAGCCTAATTAGCTGCGCGCTCAAAGATCTTTCACATCGTGTAGGAGAGGAAGAACTACAGCAAGACAACCGTGAGGTATGGGCACTTACCGGCAGCAGCCATTGGAGATCGAACTCGTCCTCGCCTCCTCTCTATGGCTAGATGCGGCCAGTGTCGGAGGGCTCGGGAAGTGTTGCGGCTGGCGGCGTTGATGGATGCGGTGGCAGGGCCGAATCCTAGGAGGATGGGGATCCCAGGATGTGCGGGCCACCACCAGCGGAGAGCTCCATGTGTGCCAACGCGATGGCGTCGAAGTGTCCTGCGACGGGAATGAACCCTAGCCGGCGGCGCAACGCTCTAATACGGGTGAGGGGAGGGGAGGGGAGGGAGCTACGATGGCCAGATATCGATCGGGCCAAAAAATGCACTGCGGTTAGATATGCGGCCTGAGCGAAACGTTTCCAGGCAGAAAACGAAACACAATTTCTTTTTTGATCCAAAACGAAACACAATTTTGGTTTAAGGTAGTGTAGAAATTTCTATGTAAGGTAGAGATATATAAGTAGTGGATCTACCAGTCTACGGACACTCTAGTGTCGACCGGTTTTAGAGGTACCTCGGTGGTAAAACAAATACCTGTGACATGCATTAATAATTGTCCGTCACTAGAAAATTTGGTCATTTCATAAGGCGTCCATTAAAATACTTGTGACAGTCATCTATGGTGCCTGTCACTGGTATTTTGTATGAGCGACGGTCAATTGTCTGCCTATCACTGATTATGGTTACTAGTGATAGACTTGTTTTTGCCCGTCACTAATAACTTTGCGGCTATAAGCAATTCTACAGTAGTGAGTGATAATAAAAAAATAATTTTTGAGGTGACATGCACCATCACAATCTTGATCAAACGATGTAAAGATGAGTGCTGAGATCAAAGTACTCTAGACATGGGCATAAAAGACATAATCTTGACAATAAAACTTAGCAACCATGTTATAACATGAAAAGTAACACAAACAAAGGATCATGAGTAATGATGCATTGAAAGTCAAGTGTGTGTTTCGATCATATAGAAAAACATAGCAAAGTGGTTTTCAGCTTGTCCTTCATGGAATAGCAAAACATAAATACATAGGACACCTTCAAGTTTAAGAGGGCGACTAGATACAAATAATTTAAGAACAAGCGAAACCATAATCATGAATCAATCAATAATGAATTTTAGGACTATGCACATTAATCTCAGAATGACAACTATGCTCTCTTAGAAGGTGCATAAAGGTAGAAGGTGGAGACTCAACATAAAAGTAAAAGAAAGACCCTTCGCAGAGGGAAGCAGTGATTGCAAGTTTTATAAACCTCCAAAAATTATGATGCTCACTAGCTTTGAGCTCTCATTGCCCCCATCATAGGCATCTTGAGTGGTTAAGGTTAATGCGAATACAATTATGAAGCATATGCTTAACAAATCATAAGTTGAAAATCTTGTGTCCCGTGGCGAAAACCAGCATCTCATGTTATGCATTCTTTATTTTGTCAATTGCCCAACTATAATTTGTTTACCCAGCATGCTATTTATCCTTATGGAGAGACACCTCTAGTGAACTATGGACCCCGGACCATTCTTTTACATTTATATTACTGATGTCTACGCACTTCTATTCTTGTAGACACTTGTTGGGCCTCCAAGTGCAGAGGTTTGTAGAACAGCAGCAAGTTTCCCTTAAGTGGATCACCCAAGGTTTATCGAACTCAGGGAGGAAGAGGTCAAAGCTATCCCTCTCAAACAACCCTGCAATTACGATACAGAAAGTCTCTTGTGTCCCCAACACACCCAATACACTTGTCAGATGTATAGGTGCACTAGTTCGGCGAAGAGATAGTAAAATACAAGCGGTATAGATGATTATGAGTAGCAATTGTAATATGAAATAAGTATCGCTGCAAGCAAACATGTAACAAAACAGCAAGTAAATGGTGTGCAATGCTTGGAAACAAGGCCTAGGGATCATACTTTCACTAGTGGACACACTCCCAACAATATAACATAACTGAACAAATAGATAACTTCTCTTCACTATGGATAAGGAGAGGTCATTACAGTAGTAATAACTTCCAAGACTCAAATAAAAGAAAAAGTACTGAAAATAAAACAATGGGTTATCTCCCAAGAGTGCTTTTCTTTAACGCCTTTGAGCTAGGCGCGGTAATTTGCAAAGATGCTCATGTGGGTGCCATATAAGAGCTTGAGGCAAAGGCGCCATATAGGAACTTAAAGCAATAGAGAGCATCAAAAAGCAAATATGAAAGACATTTATATCTGAACCACTTCCTATGCATAGGAATCTTGTAAGAAAATAAATCAACGAGGCACATAGTAGCAAGCATGGATAGATAAAACAAGTGCCACTTCAAGATTTGCAACATAAAGAGGGGAAAGTTAATATTGTTGAGATCCATCAAACCATGTTTCCCTCTCTCATAATAACTTTCAGTAGCATCATGAATAGAACTAACAATATAACTATCACATAAAACATCCCTATCATGAGCCACATGCATAAAAGAATTAATACTCACCACAGGAACAATAGTAGTAGGAGCAGATTCAACAGAATAATTATTCTCATCACCATAATCATCATAAATAGGAGGCATATTGTAATCATAACTAATTTTATCCTCAATAGTAGGTGAACTGAAAATATTATACTCATCATCATAGCCATCATAAACTAGAGGTTTAGTATCATCACAAGCTAGAGAGCAACTATTTCGCAAAGCATATTCTTCAAACATATCATCATAAGAAGGAACATCACATATGGGAGATAAAATATCATCAGAGCAAATTTTCTCCACTAAAGCTGGGGAACTAAAAATATCATGCTTAACAAAACCAGCTTCCCCAAGCTTAGACTTTTCTATAGCATTAGCAACAACGGTGTTCAAAGCATTCATACTAACAACACTATTAGCATGCAAATTAAGCTCCAAAGGTTTTTCAACTTTCTCTTCAAACACTTCATATCTTAACTCAGGAAAAAGACTAAAGAACTCTTTGTTTTCTATTAAGCCTAACTAGTGAAAATAAAAATAAGAAACAAAAAGATGTAATTGCAGAATCTAAAGGAAATAACTTCGAGCACTCACACAGGAGGATGCGAGTACCTTTTACCTTACCTCCCCGGCAACGGCGCCAGAAAAGAGCTTGATGTCTACGCACTTCTATTCTTGTAGACACTTGTTGGGCCTCCAAGTGCAGAGGTTTGTAGAACAGCAGCAAGTTTCCCTTAAGTGGATCACCCAAGGTTTATCGAACTCAGGGAGGAAGAGGTCAAAGCTATCCCTCTCAAACAACCCTGCAATTATGATACAGAAAGTCTCTTGTGTCCCCAACACACCCAATACACTTGTCAGATGTATAGGTGCACTAGTTCGGCGAAGAGATAGTAAAATACAAGCGGTATAGATGATTATGAGTAGCAACTGTAATATGAAATAAGTATCGCTGCGAGCAAACATGTAACAAAACAGCAAGTAAACGGTGTGCAATGCTTGGAAACAAGGCCTAGGGATCATACTTTCACTAGTGGACACACTCCCAACAATATAACATAACTGAACAAATAGATAACTTCTCTTCACTATGGTACTCTGAATCACTCTCCTATTGAATAACACTAATCATTGCGTAGTGGCTACAGAAGCACCCCTTAAAGTTCATCAAGTACTTGACAAACATCACTCATAGAGATATCCAAATCAGATCACAACTCAAGATAAATATTATTGCAACTTAGACCAAGTACTAACACGGTGCACACACTGTCAACATTACACCATGAAAGGAGGAATAGATTGCTTCAATACTATCATAGCGATAATTATTCTCATAATCCATAAAAGATCACAATCGTAGCCTAGACCAAGTACCACCATGATGCACGCACTGTCACCGTTACACCATGGCAGGAGGAATAGATTACTTTAATAACACACTAGAGTACACATAATGAAGAAGAGTAACATCTACTTATTCAACATGATACAAAGCTCACGATCACATAAAGATCACATCATGGGAGAGAGAGGTGAACCACATAGCTACCGGTAGAGCCCTCAGCCCCGGGGATGAACTACTCCCTCCTCATCATAGGAGACAGCAAGGTTGATGGAGATGGCGGTGAGGTCGATGGAGATGGCGGAGACGGCGATGGAGACCGATGGAGATGGCTCCGGGGGCACTTCCCCATCCCGGCAGGGTGCTGGAACAGAGACTTCTGTCCCCCGAAATTCGTTGGTGGCGGCGGCGGAACTGCGGAACTCTTTCTGGAAAATTGCCGACTCCTCTAGGGTTTTCCGTCCCGAGGCTTTATATAGGCAAAGGGGCGTCGTCAGGGGGCAGCCAGGGGCTCCTCACACCAGGGTGGCGCGGCCAGGGCCTGGGCCGCACCACCTATGTGTGAGGGCGGCCTCTGGCCCCCCTCCGGCTCTCTTTCGGTCCTCGGGAAGCTTCTGGGCAAAATAAGACTTCAGGAACTTGTTTCGTCCAATTCCGAGAATATTTCCTGTGTATCACTCTGAAACACAAAAACAGCAGAAAACAGGGAACTGGCACTGTGGCATCTTGTCAATAGGTTAGTTTCGGAAATCGCATAAAAACGCCATGAAGTGTAACGAAACACAAGGCAAATGGTGTAAAAACAAGCATGGAGCATCAAAAATTATGGATACGTCGGAGACGTATCAATTACCATCTACTGCAAGCACTGTTTACTTTCTGCAAGCATTACTTTACTTCACCGCAAACAAACATCTCTTTCCACACTATACGTCTAATCCTTTGTTTTCAGCAAACCGGTGAGATTGATAACCTCACTGTAAGTTGGGGCAAAGTAGTTTGGTTGTGTTGTGTGCAAGTTCCATGTTGCTGCTGGTGCCGTCAACCACGCACCAGATTGTTTTCTGGCATCTTGCCAAAGTCATCTAGCAACAACCTTCAGAAGTGGTTTCTTTCTCCTACTTGTCGATTAAAGTTTGGTTTCATACTGAGGGAAAACTTACTGTTGTGCTCATCATATCTTCCTCTTGGGGTTTTCCAACTGGTCCTGTGAGAGATCACTCTCCCTTTTATATAGGCTGGGACTGGGTAAGGAACCACTCGCTTGTGGCCCGAGTCCCAAAAATCCTAGCTCTAAGTTAGTGTAGGTCACAACCACATTATCCGTTCAATGTCCAGCTAAGGTTTACATTTTCCATCTTGTGGTCAGGCGGAATCCAATCTACATTGCTCCAACCTCTTAAAAAGTGTGACTCTACAGTATTATGTAATCCTGACATGATTTCGAGTTAGACTCAGAACAAGGCGCGAGCAACCTCTAACAAGACTTGCCATCTCCCGTATACCATGAACTCTTATACCGGTCTTCCTCAGTGTGCCAATGTGGCTAACTCCTTTACCTCAAGATATTAGTTCTGAGCTAAATGTGAATCGGCATCATCCTTGTGTAGCAGAGTTGTCTCTTTCTCGTCTTCGTGATATGTGATTCATGTTCAACTACCACTTTGTCAGAACTAACTTTGTTAACACTTAACCAAGTTGCGCATGGACATGCTTCCGAAACATATCACATGAGAGAGCCTAGTGAATATCTCTCCATGCTGGAGGAGCAAATCCAATCTTAGCAATCCATATCACATAGCTCGTTTCTTAGTCGGCCCAAGGGTCGCCTTTATGACTGTCAGTTACGGTTAGTGTTTGACAAACTCAAAACCGGCTAGTCCACAACCTGGATCATGTGATTACCTCATATTTAAGGATTCCATTGCTCAAGTCCAACCTCACAATGACTAACTTGTGGCGTCTTAATCCATGGGCCAGTCTGACTTTTTAACTCTTTTGTTGAGCCAGTGTCGGGCGGATTGGCATCACATGCCCATGACAAGTGAAACCTAGTCATCTAGCGGCTTACACATTAGTCTCGGTTAAGTGTTCGGCTTAACCACCTGGACTAAGGATAGAAACAGTAAGAACAAGGTACAACACATGGTCCCACAACCCAATCGTTCCTTGGAACTTTGTTTTCTTTTTAATAATTTGTTTGTGTCACTACAACAGGACCCCTCCTACAGCAACGCATTTATCTGTATCTAAGTATACATATAGGCATTGCTGGTGTCAATACCAACGGATAAAAATGCGTTGCGTTTTTGGGCGTTGCTAGGGCACAATGCAACGCATATATATCCGTTGGTAATAAGGAGTGTTGCTAGCTAGAAACATATACAAGCCAAGCTTGGCAACACCTATATCCGTTGGTACTCTAACGCCATGTTTGTTCCAATGTGGACATATATGCTAACATGGAGGACACGTTATGCGTTATCTTCCGTGACGTGGCATTATAGTCATGTGATTATTGCCAGGAAAGTTATTCTATTTAATATACCTCTATCCCAGCCTAGGTTTTGGCCCATTTAACACGATTATTTTAGAGCATTTTTTTGTTCCCATCACACAGCTCGTTTGGTCCACTTAATTCCACAAAGGAAACAAGTCACGTATTCAGAATATATTGAAAATACATATTCAAAACTACAAGACAAAATTTGTTTAATAAAACCATGGCTCAAAAACCAGAAAGTGATGTCACATATTGACAATTACAACACAACTTGAACGAGTCTTCATTCCATAGTATTACACCCCATTTTCTTGATGCATCTAAGTATAATACTTATGAATACAAATGACACTTCCTTCAAATCTCTTCGGTTTTCTCGGCAATGACATACACCTGCAGAATTGTTAAATCATGAGATACTGAAACAACTTTGAAATATTAGACAACAAAATACAACCACTAAACTGATCAGAGGCCGATGACAACATGCATGGGAGCTGTAATCAGAAGGTAACTGGCTTTCTTTGATTAGTTGCAGTGTACAGCCGCTCCTACTCCTTGCTCGACTATGCATGCCCGGCTCCCAAGCGACAACTGAAACATGCAGATCAGCAGATGGCCTTCAGGCGGCAGCGTACATGCCGAGACTCGTTTTGACGACAATAACCAGCAAGCAACTAGTACTAGGCAAAAAAAAATAGCTCAAGTAAATGAGCAGAGAACGCTCACCAGAGATAAGCCCGGCTTGTGCCCTGTACTAACCGTCCTGGATCCGTCTCGTGCCTATCGTCAGTTCTGCTACCGAAAAGGAGATGTAAATACGGAACACAAATACGAGTTAGAGATAATGAGGAAATAGAAGAACGGAAAAACCTTCACCAGATGCTGTCAAAGGGAGATGATTTCGTATAGACGCCATCGACGGAGAAGTTATGTGCATCCACCGGCATGTTCACATGTGCAGATCTGAGAGACCTATTCACACACGCAGATCTCAGAAAGAGAAAGAATGGGGACATGAAAAACAAAGAGATTAAAAGATACGGGGATAAAGACCTCACGAATGTGGCCGATGCCGCGCAAATCTGCCTTCGTGTTCCAATTCCAATGCGTCAAATCGTGGAAGGCGCTCGGAGATCCCCAACAACCACGAGAGTTCCTTGGTTCTTGGATGGTCACCGAGGCTACCGCCATGTAATATAGAGCTATGGTGGGCGGAGAAGGCTTCGAGGAGGCCAGATCTACAGCTGCGGCGGCCGCCGGACAATGGTAGATCGGGATGATTGGAGAAATAAATTTATTCTGAAATGTTAGTTGGGAGGCGTTGGACGGGCCGTGGAGTAGATAAATACCGAGTAGCATAACCATTGGTCCCACTTGCAGGCAACGGTGAATTTTACATCAACCCGCCCTGCGAAGGATTTGTATCTTTAGTTGTGCCGCGAAAATTTAGAACATTTTCCGTATATGTGGTACATACAACAGATCAATCAGCAACACATATATTCGTATCTACCTATCTACCGTGAAAATTGACAACACATACTTTAGTGCGTTGCAGAGTATCTATTGCTATAGAATGGGTCTCCTTGTAGTGTGTGTCTCCTTGATATCTGGAATTGCTCTTGATATTGAGTTGTTACAGAGGCTGAGTGTGCTTGACATCTTCTTGACATTAATATATTGTCCTTGATAAAAATCAGTCAAATATCCTTGTTGGTACCCGAAAGAGTGTTATCTTACCATCTCCAGTTGTGATGTTTGTGAATGCATAGAAAGAATCCATATTTATATCGTTGCAAAGGATTCCCATGCCAACCCAAATTTTGATGGGCTCAAACCATTTAAACTAAGTTCACCTCAAGGCAGTACTTGAGCGAATCTTTCCAAGTTGAAGACCCCGATGCCGCCAAGGAGGGTTGGACAACAAACTGTCTTCCGCTTAACTTTGTATTTTCCAGCAGAAACCAAGCCCAAAAAAAGGGCCAAGGGATTTTCTTATGTTATGAAGCACACAAGGGGGTTGATAAGGGAGGTTATATACTGCTTGGGGTGAGAATCGACTAAAAAGCACCCCACTGTCGTATGCGGTAATGCTCTTCCCCTACCATGGGAGGATATTCCCATAGATGTCCTCGAAATGTTGCAAATCCCTCATTTTGAGTTGTGTGATAGATAGTGGCAGCCCGAGATACTGAATAGGAAAGGAGGCGCGTATAGCGGGCATGCTATGGAGGATGTCAACAATGTCGAGGCCACCACATCTAATTGGAACTTTAAGGCTCTTGTGCAAGTTTGTGCATAACCATATGATGTCACCAAAGCATTGAAGAGTTCTCAAGATGTTGTGCATATCCTCTTTGATAGAGGCCATAAAAACAGCCACATCGTCGGGAATATAGGGAGTCCCTATCACGGACCATCCTTGAATATGATGCAGGAGTCAGTAATTAAGGAGGAAATGATCCTTTGAAATTTTTCCAACGAAGGTCGTTTGATTCACATGATTACAATCTTTAGAATTTTTTTCCTGCGGATTTGTTTGCACACATGGTATCCCCACGGGAAAATTCATGTATGCACGTGCATGGGCTTTTCACCGTGGACACACACATCGTGAAAACGGAGAGAGATATCGGATCGGCACGGTGTCGAACGAAACGTTTCTTCCTGGAGCCGTACGTGGACTGCAACTAGAAGACCGCCGAAATGTTCTAGGGTTTGTAAGGCGACATGTACGCACGCGTGTACCCCTTTTCAGATACAAGTTTAGGCAGAAGAAACCAAATCCAAATGTAGCCGTTCATGTCAATCACTGTCTTCGGCGCCCCCTTTTTTCCAGGAAACTTCACTGGCTCTCCCTATCTCAAAATCAGCCTGCGCTCTGGTCGCCCAATAAACTCACCAACTTTCTCAAGCAACGATAGTACGATACAACAAGAAGAAACCGTCACGCCCTATGACCTGCTGTGGAGATACTGCTGTGACGCCAAGCTTATCAAATTAAGCCCCATGTGCCTCATTTCGAATTATCAGTATTTGGCAGATTCCGGGAACTTGCAGCGGGCAATCCACAGCCACAGAAGCGCCGCAATATCTTGAAGCAAGAATTACCACTCTGACATTGCAATCTTGTGGCCGCACAAGCCTATATAAGGCTCCGGCACCAAAGCCCCAAACACACAACTTGGTTGCGAGATCGTGCAAACGGGGGCAGATCGAGATCGTTGAGATGGACAAGCTGAGCGTGCACCACGGGCAGCACAACGGCGTCTCCAAGCCGCCGGTGCACCACCACCATAGCAAGGGAGGCGGGAAGAGGAAAGGGGGAGCGGGAGGCGATAAGGGGATCAAGGTCGTGTACATCTCCAGCCCCATGAAGCTCACGGCCAGCGCCGAGGAGTTCCGCGCCGTCGTACAGGAGCTCACCGGCCGCGACTCCAACGTGGCCGACCACGACGCCTACTACTCGTCATCCTCTTCCTCCTCCTATTCGTCGTACGGACGCGCCTCTCTGACAACGGCGGGGGGCAGTACGGCGGCCGCTGCGGGCGCCCACTCTATTCCACCGGTGATGGTGGCGTCGCCTCCAGAGTACATGGCCGCCGCCGGCGCCATGCCTCCGCCGTTCCAGAGCATGTATGATCAAACGGGAGGCGCTAGTCTGCTTTACAGCCAAGACTACTACTGGTAGCTAGGATCAGAATTCGGATAACCTCCACCAGTCCACCTGCATATGTGGGAATTTGCTGTCTACTTAGATTCTTGATCCGCTTGTACTGAAGATCATCGTGTTCATGTTGATTCGAGAGCTACACATACTTTCTTTTGGTGGCCAACGGTTATGTGGACATGCCCTCTGAGAGGAGGAGGAGGAGCCGCCGCCAGCCTTGGACGAGGAGAAGGAGCTGACGGTCTACGGTGTGAGTAGGCGCTGCCAGCAATGGACGAAGAGGGCCGGCGCGTGAACGAGCAGGAGGCAGGGTCCGGACGTCCTTCTTTTAGATAGTTTCAAAGTATATTGTAGGGTCCACGTTTATGCTCTGACTATATAATGCAGTGTTCGTGTTTTGATGCATATCTATAATCTATCCATCTACACAACTTCAATTTCGTAAGCAGTATTGTTTACATAGCTACCCATACACATGGTGTTGATAAATGTTTAATTATAGTTTATAGACCTGTATCAGCATGTACTATGACCACTATGCAAAGTTAATAAAAAATGTACAATTTTAAAATATAGCATCTAAACTTTTAAATGGTATATTTTTATATATACTCCAGCAGCGGAACATGTTTGAGATGGAAAGAAAAATCGGAGGTCATATGGCTCACGACAGTAACTTCGGGCAACCACTAACTCTATAGTAAAAAATAGAAACAAAAGAAAAATATACAGCTCCTAAGCTAAGCCTTTAAGAAGGAAGCGTCGCACTTGTGCCGATGATGACGAATCCAACCATAGGTTGTTCTTGGGATTTTCAAACACAAAGCTATCCACCAACTTCACCAAGGACATGACGCAGGCCCACGTCGATATAGCCTGATCAGAGATCTTGTGTTTCCACCGGAGTGCGCATACTCGTGGATGAAGCTACCTCTACCAGCATCTCTTGTCCGGCTCCCCACACCTTGAAAGCCGGATACCCCTGGAGGAGATGACGAAAGACGGAGACATCCCATACAACATCGCCTCCCATCACTATCGCACCACCTTTGATCCAGCGGCAACAGACATGAATTAGCGTCTCCACAAGAGCCACCGTGTGTAGCACCTGCTGGCAGCAGACATGACTTGGCACCTCCACTTAGGCGCCATACATAGGACCCGCCGATGACAGGCAGACTTGGCGCATCCGTAGGAGTCTACGCACATAGCACCTGACGAGCCAGGTCAAACCTAGTCTAGAGGTGGAGGGGGCGTACCATACCTCCACCAGCCTCGAAAGGCCATCACCAACTTGAGACCTAGTTGTCGCATCGTCAACACGACCACCAAAGGCCGCCTCACTCGAAGAACCAGGGCCACTGCCCCTATTACCAAACTCCTGCAATGCCATTGGTGACACAAGGAGGTGATTATGGCCAGACCATCGGCGCTTGACCGAGTGCATGATACCGCACTGCCACGCAGCAGCAGCTTTCGGTAGTCACCACCTGCCTTCTGCAAGGCACTAGAGATCCTGCTCCGTAACCCCATCAACGATGTCACAGCCTTAGTGCCATCGCCATGCCATCACTGTCTAGTCTCGCAACTACCAAAAGACCGAATACCACCATTCTATGGCTGCCGCCTGGGAATCCGTGCTCTGTCTCGCACGCAGCCAACGTCGAGGGCCACCGACACAATCTAGGCAAGAGATCTTCTGCCGTGGGAATGGAAAAGGAGATGAAATCCCGCCGTCCTCCGGGAAGGGCTTTGCCCGCCGCTTCCTCAGGCGATGGCATGGAGATGGAGCGGAGTAGGGGTGGGTGCGGCAGCTAGGGTTTCACCTGAGCTGCCCCTAGGAGCGATGCGGGTTTGAAGGAAAAGAGACTGCTGACACATGCCGACATCATAGGTTGGGTCGGATAAATTGAGAGCATGACCTAATGGGAACCTTTTCTACGCTGCACCTTTAATGTTAGTGTTTCGGGGTGGCCGGTTGGAATGGACATTCCGACGGTAAACAATAATCTGATGCTTATGTGCTGTCAATTTATTTATTGATGACTAGGAATTTTGACGCGGCGGCACGCCGCGCCCCTTGTCTTGCATTAGTAGTTAGTGGTAACTATCTTCTTTTATATCTTCTGAAAATTTGCGGAGTGGTACATTTTATGTGGTACGGTCCGATGGAGCGAAGTGTGGCGTGCCTTCAAGACTTTCTCGAATAAGTGAAAAAGCAAAGAAGAGAGAGAACGCTAGCGCATCTCGAATAAGTGGAGAAGCAAAGAAGAGAGAGGTGGGGCAAAATGACCATGTCGTTCTAGATGATAATCTTGTGGACCGCTTCGGACCGCTTTGTCCATAGAGACGAATATCGAAGTCTATAAGTTAATTGTGAAAATAACTATTTATGCACCGGTGAAAAATTAACGCGAGGGAGTTACACATGGTCGAAGAATTATTGGAGGGTAATTACTGTGGAAGAATTGTCGTAGAGATTTATTACCGGGAAACCACCGCTTGGAAATAACCGTTAGCGGTCAAAACTTTTGGTCATTGCTGAAAATGACTATTCGTGCACCGATGAGAAATTACCGCCGGAGAGTTTAAGGTTAACTAACATCGAAGAATTGTCGCAGAGATTTACTACCGGGAAACCATCCTTTGAAAATAACCATTAGCGGTGAAAACTTCTGCTAAAAATTACTATTCGTGAATCGGTGAGAAATTACCGTTGGAGAGTTACGTATAATCATCGAAGAAATAACGTAAGATATCTACCGCAGGAGAATTGCCGCATCGATTTACTACTGAGAAGTTACAACTGACAAATTACCGTTGCGTCACGGGTAGAAGCGACTTGTTCGTGCATAAGTGAGAAATTACCGTTGGAGAGTTACGTATCATCGTTACGGCTAGAAGCGACTTGTTATGCACTGGAATAAATTATCATTGAAAAGTTATGCAATATTAAAAATTACCTAAAATAATTACCATTAGAAAATTACCTAAAATAATTACCACCAGAAAAAATAAATTTTTTTGGAAAAAAGTGGGCCCAAAACACTGTTCATACGCACACGTGAACACTGTTTATGTACCAAACGTGTCGCGCAACGATTGGCCACGATGAACAGTAGCAGAGCACCTCACAGCTCAAGAAAGCCCATCAACTTTATATATCTATCTATGTACATATCTGGACTGGGCTGTGTCCATGAAAATGAACATCGAGGAAAACCTGACAGCACATGAATATCAGATTTTTTTTTGCGGGTAATATGAATATCAGATTAATTGCATCGAAGAGCAAAGTCATTAAACCCTGCAGAACATGAACATCAAAGTAATTAGTTGCATGCAAAGAACAAATTCATTAGCAGCGCTTCTAGAAGGTCAGGCGGGCATAGGGAACAAGCCATCCATTTCCCGTTCGATATACTCTTTTGGATATGACGTTGATGGATTAGGTGCTAGTTTTACTTTTTCTTGCAGAAAACTAGCTAACTAATGACGCATACGACTGTACGAGGGGTAACCGCATTAATTAATTTCCCATTCGAGTAAGTATAAACAATGGCGTGATGGAGAGAGAGGAAAAGGCCAATATTATCCTTCAAAATATAGCCGCGTGCTACCCCGTGCTCTCAGCCCTTCTGAGGCCATAGGTCGTCCACGCCGTCGGATTCAAATGTTCTCCTTGATCCTAGCCGTCCGTTCTACATCTCTTTTCTACTTTTACCCACGCAAATCTAGCTAACCTCATTGAAAGGTGGGCCTGCATCATGCAGGGGCCGCTCGTCAGTGACAGTTCCACGTTAGTCCGTGGTGTATGGTGAAAATGAGAAGAGAGAGACGCGGTGGCATACCTGTGGTTCTACCAGTGTAAAAGGGCAAAATCGATATTTCACGTCCCATTTCGTCCTTCGCTCACCGGGCCGTAAGCGTGTGGCGGACGGCGACGCGCCGGCGGGTACGATTGCTACAGCGGTGGCGTCATCGCCGTGGGTAGAGGCCCTGTACTCCCTCGCCTTTCTCCCCCTGAAACCCTATCCTCTCCCATTCCTTCCTCTCTTTCCCTCATCTTTCTGGTGCTGTGGTGGCGCACGGAGGGAAGAAGCAGTAGGCGACAGGGAGAAAAGAGCAGACGATTTGAGTGGAGGATCCAGCGGATGAGGAGAGGATCAGATGGAGGTGGGCAGGAATGGATCGGGGGGAGTTCTAGCAGGCGACGGAGAGCTAGCAGGCGGCAAACTACTCCAGATCTTGTAGGGTTTCTGAGATGATCTCCTCTCTCTCTCTTGCCTGTCCCGCATCCACGGTTGAACCTCATGCCTCTCTCTCCCATCTCAACTACTCTCTCTCTCTCTCTCTCTCTCTCTCTGCAGCCGACGGCGGACTGCGCGGGGTGGTGGAGTAGTAGCCATTGGCCCCGACATCGAGCTCGAGCGAAGCAACGACGTACAACCCCGAGCCTCTCTGGTATTGTTTTGAACCGCTTTCCTCTCTCATGCGTGGTAGTTGCATTTTCTTGCTTCATGGTTGTGTGGATGAAGTGCTACCAAATAATCTAAAACGTATGGGTTTCAAAAATAAAAATTTCAGTTTGATCAGTTTCGTTAGGTGCTTATTCGTACCTTCCTTTCCATGCTTTGCACACTGATGCTTGAATTTTAAATGGGGATGTCGACTGACAGAAGCATTAGCAAATTAGATAGATGCGTGAATTATTTCCATGTAGCCATGCAAACCTGAAATGCAGGTGCTAATGCGAGTGATTCGTGAGTCCTTGAAGGATCTAGGCATAGTTTATTTGTGTGTGATATCATATTTTCACAAGCTGACAAGATGTCTGCTTCTGCTCCTGTTGTCTTGGTACTGAATGTTCTTACAAAAAAAAATGGATTGAAGGTGTTGTTTGTCTTTATTACGAGTGTTTTCCTTTTTCTTTCATTGATTCCTTTTTTCCGAGTTCTTCTTACTACCACCTTCGAACAAAGATGGATAGGCAACGGAGCTTGGTAAACATCTTGCACATTCCTTTGTTACCCTTTTGCTGCTTTGCTAAATGTCTAGAGATTTGAGTAGTTATTTTTTTATCTTAATTAGATTCCTTTCAAATCTCACAAGTTAGAAATATTGAGATTTAGTGGAGTTGTGAAACACATGAATGATTCACATGATATGGTAGCTGGATTTATTCCCATAACAAGAGAATTAGTTAAATTGCCTATTCAAATTTGGAACTTTCTCATCATACTGTGATACAGACCTAGAACTTGATCTTGGAAGCAGATTATGTATGCAAATGATGTGTCCATAATATAAGTAGGCTGCATGGGAGTTAATTTACATCTGTTTGTGATCGCCAAAAGCTTGCTTATCTTTGTATATCAGCATTAAATATATGAATCTGCGAGTGTGAGCATCAATAGTTGTTACCCTCATTTAATCATTTGTACCATGCATTTTGCTAATTATTTGTTGGCTTTCCTTGATGCATGGACTACATCTAGCTTAACATTTTGTGACCATTGTTTGCACCTTACAATGGGAGAACGATAACTTCATCATAGCTGTGAGCACTGAAGTATAGCTACAGTGGTTGGCTTTTGCCTTCAGCTTAAGTTGATGCAAAGCTTACCTCTGCACCTCAAGGTTTTGAATGTGTTCCTATATTTATCTAATTAACATAACGTAAATTAATTGATATGCTTTATAGTGCACTATGTTTTATTTAGCATCGCTAGATATTTATGGAATCCTAAAGAGTTTACATGCATTCTTATTCTGAGGTATTATTTTGTTTTTCCATGAGGTACTAGATCGTTCTTTTATTTGATTGAGTTCTGTGAAGTGGGCACCGTGGATACATATTGTTCTCTTAGTTTTCTATAATGTATTCCTTATAGCTGTTGACATAGTACTGAGTACTGACTTTGTTCCTTTCTTGGAAAGCAATGAAGATGATTAAAGAAAAAAATGTCAGGGCCAAAAGAATGCTCAATAATCTATCATGGTTTAGACTCTGCATTCATTTTTATATATAGTATATTTCAGTATGTACTGAACATGTTCTGTACTGTGCTTCTGTAATGTGAAAAAACTCTTATAGTCAATAGTAACATAGCTACGTCTTTCTTAGCTGCCATTCATATATACTTGGTTATGTAATGTAACTAGCTGTGATGGTCCGGAATGGGATTTTGTTAGATCAGATCCACTGTCTTTTCCATTTATTACATCCTGTTATTTTTCTTAAAAAATGTTTTTCAGTTCTTGTTATTCATATGGATATTTATTAGATTATATCTAGTGTTTTCCATTTATTAGTTCCTCTTGTTTTAGCTTGAAAAGAGTAGTTTACCCATAAGATTTTTCGGTTCAGTACCAGCAAGGACGTAGGTCGAGGTCGGGAATGGATTCAGAGGTGGAGGTGCATGGAGCGGGATTGGAGACGTTTGGTTCAGTACCAGCTGTATAAAGAAGAGGTTCAAGGTTAATTTGCATTCTATTGTTGATGGCTCTGGAATAGGGTCTGTTGGGATGTCAAGGGGGGTGAGGATAATTACATTTTTCTTCTAGCGTGAGAAAATCTATTATAGCCATTCTTCTATTTTGAAATTTACTACCTCTGTTTATTGGTTCTATGTTTGCAGGGATGCAAAATAGCGAGCAATATTTGGTTAAGTATAAGAATCTAGCTCATGTCCATAATCGTTGGGTTCCAGAAGGTGATATCAATTGGTACGCAAGTAGGTCCTGATCTTCTTTCCTTGTTAAAGAAGAGGAATCAAACTGAAAAGGTGATTACTTTTTGCGGTGAACTTTCATACTGAAAATAGATGAATCAGGCCCTGCAAAGGACTTTCCCAATGCTTTTGTTTTTTAATTATCCATGCAATTTAGGAGGAATGGACACCGTCTGCGAGGAGACGCGCTGCCCTAACTTTGGCGAGTGCTGGGTGGCGGCGAGACTGGGACCGCCGCTGCTACCATCATGATCCTCGGTGACACCTCCACACGCGGAATGCAGGTAAGAGTCGATCCTTTTTATGCTTCTATTAGGCATTGCAGATAGTTGCTTAGGTTTATTATCTGTACTGGATTTTTGCTTAGTGATTTCTTAGGATCTAGGTAGGTTGGAGGACCATCAATGGAGGACATTGTTAACTGTTGTTTCTTCAATATTATTGTCATATTGAAGCCTGGTATTTTTGTCCGGCATTTCTCATTCTGATGCAATATGCATGGAATAGTTACAGTACATCATATCTGTGATTTTGAGAAATATCGGTTTCTTATGTTCTGCATAGGCTCAAGAAGGCCTTGTTTCTGAATATGAGTTTGCTTAGATTTGTATGTTGTACAATATGTAATTATGTTGTGTCACCAGTTCATCCCTGAGAACCATTTATGGAACTGTATGTAATTATGCATGAAAACTTATATGACTGGTTATATTTTGATGTGTTCCTTTCTATGCTTTCACAGTAAACTTCATATGCCTTCTAACTAACTTTCTAATGGTTAATGGGCACAAGTAATCTTACTCTATGCTTTCTTTATCTTTCGTTTATTTTCATGTATATACCATGGTACATGTTCAACTTTCTTACTCTTTGTTTCAGTTAAGGTCCTTTCACAAAGTTACCACTTCCCTAATATTTGTTTTGAATATTTTTATTTGCATCATATGTATCATGGTTTGTATGCTCTGGTTGATCAATTAGACTACTGAAATATTTGCTCTTCAATTCAGATTCTGCAGATGATGTTTCACAACAGACAAAACATTTCCCCAGTCCATGACACAAATGTGTCCTGAAGATGAGCCAAGACACCCGTGTCAAATAAGCAGTCCTCGCAGCTCCCGTCCCCCTGACTGTTGGTTTGAGAATTCTTTGCGAAGACCCTAATTAATTGCTCCAATGGAATGAACAATCAGATGGCATACTTGCAATGGATAGGAAGCTCTTGGCGACCAATGCACTGGACGAGAACCAAGCTACAACCAGGTAAGCGTGCCCATAATAGAACTGAACTGAATATTGAATGAGAGGTCAAAGCGCCCCTGTTTCGCCTTAGGGCGCCTTGCCGCTTTAAAAACCATGACTGGGAGGTACTACCATCTCATCAGATATTCTTTCCTTCTTTTGCAATGAAAATGCAGAAATGATTCTTACATGACCATATTGGAATATTTTTTAGTAGTCAATACTGCACCTACTAAAAAACCAGGCAAATTTTTGATCTGTCCATTGCCTAGAACATGCTTCAGAGCATCTAGTGAGTAAGCTCATGTCTCTTTTGACCAGTTCATTTCTTAGTTCTACGTATAGCACAGTACCTCTGAATCTGATAAACACTAGCTCCTAATTAAAAAAACGTCTGTGAGCTACCACCTTAAAACACATTTTTCCAACCTGGCACTCCACACCCATTAGTTCATGCTTTGTCTGAAGGTTCATTCATTCTTTATCAGACAAGCATACGGAAGTGATACATGCTTCTAAAATTTTGATTCCATCGGTGAATTGCTTGGCCTTTTCAGTTTTAATAGTGTTTAAAACTTCCCTGGATGTTATTTTCTTCTGTATACTACTAACTACTAAGGCTAGCAAGGTACTGGTCACAGCATTGGCTAACTCTGTTTCATACTAATTCCTCAAAAATTTATGTTATAATTTACGTGCATCTTTTAAGTCGCTTGCATTATGGTTAGGGGAAGAAATAGTGAACTTGGCTAGGCATCGACTTGTGTCTCAATATATTATTTAGTTATTATTTTCCTTTTATCGGTTCTACTAAACTAATACTTTCTCTGCTCTGTACCAACAGCTTGATAGATTGTTGAGATTCCAAATACCATGATGCTACCGTCTGAAGAAACTACACCTGCGACGCCATCTGTATGAGTCATACATTTGAAGGGGGTAGGGTTGTATTGACTATTAGGTTTTACCCCATTGTGCAGTCTCTACAGTACTTATCTGGTACTCAGTCACTATCCAGCGACCCATCAGACTCTTTAGAGACAGCTGGAAATGTCGTACTCCAAGCAATCAAATACATGGAAACATTCCATAAGAAGGTGCTAAAGGACTTCAGGTACCCCGAGATGGAGAAACTGAAAATGGAAAATGAAATTCTTTGCCGACAGTTAAGAGAGAAGGACGAAAAGCTCGCACAAAAAGATAAGAAGCTCAAACAGGTTACCAGATCCTGCGATGGTCTCAGAGATGGCATGTGCAGCTCCAACCAACGCATTCAAAAGATAGTTTCTAGCAACCTTCCCCGAGGATGGTCTACTCGACATGACATACGCAGTGCTAGCTGCTCTTCTTGAGATTCAGACATTAACTTTGGCTATTCATCAACTTGCATGGCATGCTCAAGGCAATAGGGGGCATATCCATACGGTTGCGAATCTGATGTTACTGCAGATGCACTACAGGAATGGAGGCGTATGCCGACGGCTTGCAGCCCTCGGCGTGGGGCGTACTGCCTTCGGCGTACCCTACGCCGACGGCTGCCCTCGGTGTACCTCCTCGGCGTAGGAGCCCCTCGGCGAAGGATCATAGGCCCTCGGCGTAGAGCTCACCCTCGGCGTAGTCGGCATACGCCGACGGCTCACCGCGCCCCTCGGCGTCTGTGCCCTCGGCGTAGGTGATGTGGGCCTAGCTGCACCGCTAGCTCGCCACGTCGCGCTGATACGCCGACAGCCCGGCCGTCGGCACAGCTCTCCCGTCAAAGTAAAAAAAAAGTCCAACCCGCCGGCGCTAGCGCCGCCGCCGCTGCGCCGCATCAGCAGCAGCACGGACGGGCTGGAAGCAACCGACGCGTCGCAGCGTGTCCCGCTGGACGGAGATACCTCGCGGGAGGAGACCGGAGCGTGCGGAGGAGGCCGTCGAGGAGCTCAGCGCGAGCAGCAGTAGCCGCGCTCGATGAGCTGCTCGAGCTCCTCCTGACCGGTCCGGCGGCGCTGTGAGGTGGGGCTCCGGTCCGGCGGCGCCATTGACACGGGAGGCAGGCACGTGGGGCGTCATCTTCCCTGGGGCAAGCACGTGCGGCGGCGTCTTCGTTGAGCCCGTCGCGGTGGAGGCCTGAGCTCCTCCTGACCGGTCCGGCGGCGCTGAGGAGGAGGCGGCGCTGAGGTAGAGGCTGAGGAGGAGGCGACGGCGGCGCTGAGGAGGAGGCGACAGCGGCGCTGAGGAGGAGGCGGCGCCGAGGAGGAGGCGACGGCGGCGCTCAGGAAGAGGCTCGGGAGGATAAGGGCCATGCACACCCTATCTTCTCCTTTTGTGGATAAGGGCCAGAAAAAGAAAAGAAAGAAAAAAGAAAACAAAAGAGAGAGAGGGGTGATCCGTGGACAAGGAGAGAGAGAGAGAGAGAGGTGGGCTGTTAGATCTGATGAGTATGGACGGCTGCGATTAGTTCTGGAGGGGTGATCTGCGGCTTGCTGTTTGTGTTTTTTGATTGGTTCGTTGTGTGTTTCTTCGGCGGGGCTTTGACCACGGTTTGACCTAGCCGAAAATGATCTTTTCGTGCAAAAAAAGTAAAAACTTCGTGAGACAACATTTGTTGGTCATGCCAAGATGCATATGTCTGCAAAATGTTGGCTCATTTAGACAAACTATTTCATAGATTTGGTCAAAAGCAGTGGTCATTTTTGCAAAATGTCGGGCGTAACTAATTCAAAAAAAATCAAAAAAATGCGAGACCTTCGTGTGGCATCTACTTATGTCACCTAGATGTGGGAAAAAAATTCAAAACCTGAGAAATAAAGTTTACCGAAAAGTCCCTTCACAAAAATGACTTACCGTGTTCGAGGTTGTATGGCTTTTAGGTCAAATGACCTAGTTTTGGGCCTCGCCATGGTATAGTTTGTCGGAACGAGCCCATATGGGACACGTGTGTGCCCCTTGGGACGGCGAGGAGCGCCACAGAGTCCGTTTTCCATCTCGTCCCACGAAAGGTGCATTTTCCATTTTCGGAGTACTGAAATCGCGTTTTTTTATGAGGCAGCTACCGAAACGACCTATCGAAAGCTGCAAACAAGATAGCACGTAAATATTAGACCTCCTAAGATACGCATATGAGCTCTCATTTTGACGCGCAGAGCTTCCGAGGCATTTTTTGAATTTTGTGTAAATACTATCGATTTCACTAGAACCGGGGTGGGTTTGCACTATAGGGCATAGCAAGACGCGCTCCTGATTTTTTGCAAAAAACATTTTTGGATCTGCAACACGTCATATCTTCACTCACAAAAGTAACCTAAGCGGTACTCCCCACCGCCTGGCCCCGAGCGGAAGTTTTCAAGCGTCCGGATCATTTCCAGCGAATCGGGCGCATCCAAGTCGGGCGTAACTAATTCAAAAAAAATCAAAAAAAGCGAGACCTTCGTGTGGCATCTACTTATGTCACCTAGATGCGGGAAAAAATTCAAACCCTGAGAAATAATGTTTACCAGAAAGTCCCTTCATAAAAAAGACCTACCGTGTTCGAGGTTGTATGGCTTTTAGGTCAAATGACCTAGTTTCGGGCCTCGCCATGGTATAGTTTGTTGGAACGAGCCCATATGGGACACATGTGTGCCCATTGGGACGGCGAGGAGCGCCACAGAGGCCGTTTTCCGTTTCGTCCCACGAAAGGTGTATTTTCCATTTTCGGAGTGCTGAAATCGTGTTTTTTTATGAGGCAGCTACCGAAACGACCTATCGAAAGCTGCAAACAAGATAGCACGTAAATATTAGACCTTCTAAGATACGCATATGAGCTCTTGTTTCGACGCGCAGACCGTCCAAGACATTTTTTGAATTTTGTGCAAATCCTATCGATTTCGCTGGAACCGGGGTGGATTTGCACTATAGGGCATAGCAAGACGCGCTCCTGATTTTTTGCAAAAATCATTTTTGGATCCGCAACACGTCATATCTTCACTCAGAAAAGTAACCTAAGCGGTACTCCCCACTGCCTGGCCCCGAGCGGAAGTTTTCAAGCGTCCGGATCATTTCCAGCGAACCGGGCGCATCCAAGTCGGGCATAACTAATTTAAAAAAAATCAAAAAAATGCGAGACCTTCACGTGGAGTCTACTTATGTCACCTAGATGCGGGAAAAAAATTCAAACCCTAAGAAATAATGTTTACCAGAAAGTCCCTTCACAAAAATGACCTACCGTGTTCGAGATTGTATGGCTTTTAGGTCAAATGACCTAGTTTCGGGCCTCGCTATGGTATAGTTTGTTGGAACGAGCCCATATGGGGGACGTGTGTGCCCCTTGGGACGGCGAGGAGCGCCACAGAGGCCATTTTCCATTTCGTCCCACGAAAAGTGTATTTTCCATTTTTGGAGTGCTGAAATCGTGTTTTTTTATGAGGCAACTACCGAAACGACCTATTGAAAGCTGCAAACAAGATAGCATGTAAATATTAGACCTCCTAAGATACGTATATGAGCTCTTGTTTCGACGCGCAGACCTTCCGAGGCATTTTTTGAATTTTGTGCAAATCCTATCGATTTTGCTGGAACCGGGGTGGATTTGTACTATAGGGCATAGCAAGACGCGCTCCTGATTTTTTGCAAAAATCATTTTTGAATCCGCAAAACGTCATATCTTTACTCACAAATGTAACCTAAGCGGTACTCCCCACCGCCTGGCCCCGAGCGGAAGTTTCAAGCGTCCGGATCATTTCCAGCGAATCGGGCGCATCCAAGTCGGGCGTAACTAATTCAAAAAAAATCAAAAAAATGCGAGACCTTCGCGTGGCGTCTACTTATGTCAAGGGGAGGGGGGGGGGCTCTGATCAGTCCTGAGGAGGAAGCCGGTCTATCAACACATACGAAATCTGCTCAGATGGTACAAGGCGCATATAGAAAATAAGAACATGAAAGAATATTTTTTGACGGACGTTAGAGAGGAGCATCACTTCAAGAGATACTCGATAAATAGTCAACTGGACGAATTGTTTCAGTTATTCAATCAGCGTGACCTCAACAAATCTATCATCGCTTGCGGGGGGACGAGCCGAGTTTTTTGACCTAAGGTGAACTTTTTGCGAAATTTGAAACACTTGTGGGCAACTAAACAATTGTGTTTTTCGGGGAAAAAAAGTATGGTGCGGTGGACCAAATAATCCAAGCTATTTCCGACGTCTTGATATATATTTTAATGCATGTTGAAAGACTTGATATTTATGCTTGAAACTAGATGATAATGTATACTTCCTCCATTATACCATAATAAAGGCATGATGAATTGTTTTTTATAGATAGAGTTTTGAGCTAGCAAGCCGAACATGGCAGCGATCTGATCGGACAGAGATGCAAAGGGGCGAGCTAACCATGGAGAGGCAAACGTCGCTGAGTACGCCATGGAAACCTTACATGGAGCAAACGTCGCTGACTACGCCGAGGGCTGAGCCTACGCCGACGGCCGCCCTCGGCACGCCAGGACCTCTACGCCGACGGTGGAGCTACGCCGAGGGCCCCTCTCGGCACAAGGATGCTACACCGACGGTAAAGCTACGCCGAGGGCCTAGCTGGCTCGCTGGACGGGGACGGCGCTACGCCGACGGCCGCGACATTTGGCCGTCGGCGTAGAGCCTGGCCGTCGGCCTTGTGTGCCATTCCTGTAGTGATGAACACTCCCCTGCATTTTATGGATCGGATATAGATTTGTAGAACTATAGTAGTAGTTCACTAGCTGGTGCCTATGAGCATGAGTACAACTCTAATGGGCTGCCATGGGACTACTGACAACATATGTGTTCTGTTCTGGGAGCTATTTTTATAACCATTGCCAAGTATTATCTTAATGTTCTGCCTTTGGTTTATGTAAGCAGAAGTACCTTTTTTTTGTGAATACTAGAACAGCTACAATGTGTAAAGACATGATCCTCCATACCTATGTACTAATATAGTACAGTGTTAGAACCATCTACCAGGTTTGTATGTAATTCTCATATACTATGCCTATATGCAATATCTTTCTATGGTTTCACCGTCCGAGATAATCTAATTTTTTTGATTTCTACTAATTAGTGATCTTAGGCAGCATTGATCTTCGTTGTCAGGTCTAAAATTCTCTTCATTTTAAGGTTTTGCACATAATATTGTCAAATTCTCATACTACACGTCTACGCCAACGAGAAATTATTATAAGCATTAACCAGATGCTTCTTACAACTGATTAATAAACTCACACTAATTTTCGTTTCTTAGACATTTAACTCAAAATAATATCTCTATAACATCATACGAGTCGCTGTTGTGCTACCGTGACCATTTCAAGTGATGGAGTGCTAACACGGATTGGAAGCACACCATTTGTAGTCTGCATAAATTTCTCTTAAAACCACAGCCTAACATACCGGTCCTTATGCTATGTTTAATATAACTATGGTCTTTAGTATATCAATAGGTACAAAACAATCTCTTTTGATGGTATCCTATGTGGCTCATGTTATCATGTTCTATACAGTTATGTATAAATCATCTACTGTTTATTGTATTACTATAAAATTATGCTTTCTTAGTTTTGTTTTTTATAACATTTTTTATATTTACTTGCTCGCCGTAGGCGGGCAAGCGCGCGGCAAGCCGCGCTTTCCTACCTAGTATAGTATGCCGCTGCCATTGCTTCAGTTTCAGTCGTAGGCAGTTGACGAAAACCTGGTTAGGAGAGACAGTTTCCGTCGGTCCGAATCTTTGAACAGTTCTTGACCAATCATGGACTACGAACTGGTTTGCCGCGATGCTAAATACGTATTCGTGGCACCTGCTTGGCACGCTGTGTAGAGATGGAATCTGTCGCGCCGAGATCTAGCCAGCTGCCTCTTTCTCTTCTTCGTCTTAAGCTCGTGCGCGCATACTGACCTGTGGCTCCAACTCCTTTGGCAACGGCGGGATTACCTGTTTATACGGACACTTTCAAGAAGACGCATTGCTGAGGTGGGATCCTAAACCCTAAACTCTAAATTTCGCTTTTAAAGATACCAATAAAAATATATACATGCATAATTGCATGTGCGACTACTTCTGGATGTTCTTGCAGATTTTCTCAAGGTGGAAACGCATTGTTTCAACGGGATAAAAAAAAATTAATTCTCAAACCCAACCATAAAAATATTGACCTATGTAAATAAATCAGCCAAGCGGAAGGCGACAGATCAAGGTAAGGTGATAATCAGTTACACATGATCTCTTCAATGTCACTTTGTTGCCCGCGGCCATTTCATTCATAAACGTGTCGCTAATCGATAACTAATCTGACCAAGCTGTGCCGTAAACTTTGAAGATACCAAATCAATGAGCAGGTTTCAAAGACGGTCCAGTTTTTCAACTAAGGTTCACATCATCAATCATCTCCATGTACTACAGTGTCCAAACTCTTGTACTTCATAGTAGGATATTGGTGTTTGCCCGTGTTTGCAAATTTGCAATCAACGCAGGGAAACAATGTGGTTTCCACGTTAATTACTTTCTGTAAAATTCTCGTGTGCCGACATACTAAGGCGTCCCCCAAAGTGACCTCCAAAGGGATTTGGGATTTGCCACATGCTTGGCCTCCCCCAGCCGCGCGCTCCAAATCTTTTTTTGGTCCGACGCGGCCCAATACGGTGGCATGCGCCCCTAGCCCATCCCCGCCACACAAGGGACACTGCGGGGACGTCGGACGCTTTGTGGATAAGGTTCGCGCCTCGTGGGCCCGTCTCGTCAGCCACACAATCTGAAGCGACGCAGCTTTGCCGTAATGGCGATGACGGTTCCCAAGGCGAGGGCAGGCGAGACGTCCTGTCGGAGCTGCGCCCCCTCCACGTGTCGCCATCGGTAGCCTTCCCGCGCATCTTTTGCCTTCTTCACCCCTTCCCACGCTTTCTTCCCACGCCTTCTCCATCGCTTCCCGCGCTGGCACCGCCTATAAAGGCCGCTCCGACCAGTGTAGGGGACACAAAAACAATGGCTGACCACCGAGCAACTTCGGTATGGTTGAGGCAGATGGTGTGGGAGCGCTTCCCCGACGATGAGCTTGCCACGGAGATCGCTGCGAGGAAGGCCTTCAACGTCGAGGAGACGGCCGCGTACGTGATACGTTTCAAACGTATCTATAATTTTTTATGCTCCATGCTTGTTTATACACCATTTGCTTTGTGTTTTGTTACGCTTCGTGGCGTTTTTATGCATTTTCCGGAACTAACCTATTAACAAGATGCCACAGTGCCAGTTCCCTATTTCTGCTGTTTTTGTGTTTCAGAAAAGTTACACAGGAAATATTCTCGGAATTGGACGAAACAAAAGCCGAACCTCCTATTTTTACCGAAGCTTCACGAAGATCGAAGATGAAACGGAGGGGGGCTAGGGGCCAGCCTCACCATATGGTGGCGCGGCCCAGCCCCTGGCCGCGCCACCATATGGTGAGGCCAGGAGGCCCACCCTCTGACGCTGCCCTTTCGCCTATAAAATCCCCTCGACGGGAAAAACCTAAAAGACGGATCGCTTTTCCTCGAAACATACTGCAAGCCACCGCCGTCGTCGAAGTGAGATCGGGAGGATCCAGGAGCTCTTCCCGGTACCCTGCCGGAGAGGGGAATCCCTGCCGAAGGCCTTCTCCACCACCATGGTCGTCTCCGGAGTGATGTGTGAGTAGTCTACCTTGGACTACGGGTCCATAGCAGTAGCTAGATGGTTGTCTCCTCCACCATGTGCTTCATGTTTAGATCTTGTGAGCTGCCCTACATGATCAAGATCATCTTTATGTAATCATACATGTTGTGTTTGTTGGGATCCGATGAGTATTGGTACTATGTCAAGTTGATGTGCTGAATATATATCTTTATGTTATCTCTATGTTGTTTATGATCTTGCATGCTCTCTGTTGCAAGTAGATATCTTGGCCGAGTAGATGCTAGCGACTCTAAGAGAGAGTATTTATGCTCGATAGTTGGGTTCATGCCTCTAGTAATCTGGGGGAGTGACAGAAACCTCTAAGGTTTTAGATGTGCTATTGCCACTAGGGAGAAAACAACATTCTTGTGTCCAAGGACATTTGCTTTATTTACTTTGCGCACTTTGCTTAATACAGTTATCCGTTGTTCGCAACTTAATACCCAATGTTTGCTCGGACGACATTCGGAGGGTGGATTATTAGTCATAGATGCAGTTGAATTACAGTCTATGTATTTTGTCGTAATACCCAGAGTGAATCTCATAGTGATCATCATGACATATGTACGTTATCTTTAATCTATCAATTGCCCAACTGTAATTTGTTTACCCAGCATGTTGTTATTTATCTTATGGAGAGACACCACTAGTGAACTGTGGACCTCGGTCCAATTTCCTTTTCATTGCTTTACAGTTTTACTTTTACTCGCACTGTTTACTTTTACTTGCATACTATTATTCTTTTACCACTCGATACGCTCAATCCTTTATTTACAGCAAACCGGTGAGATTGATAACCTCATCGTAAATTGGGAGCAAAGTTCTTGGTTGTGTTGTATGCAGGTTTCACGTTGCTGCTAGGTGAAGACGCACCAGCAATATTTCTGGCGCCATTGTCTGGAGTGTCACGAAGCTAGCAAGCATCACCTTCTGAAGTTTGGCTTTCTCCTACTGGTTCGATAAACCTTGGTTTCACAACTGAGGGAATACTTGCTGCTGTGCTCATCATACCTTCCTCTTGGGGTTTCCAACGGGCTGTTACTTACAAGCCATCAAGCATTTTTTTTGGCGCCGTTGCCGGGTAGGAAGAAGACTTCTACAAGGGGAGTCTCGCACACACAATCTATTACTTTATTTTTGGTTTGCTTTATTTTATTTTTGCTTGCATCTTTTTATCAAAAATACAAAAAAAATAGTTCCTTTATGGTTGCTTTTACTTGCTTGCTTTTAGTTTTGCTAGAATGGGTACCCCTGAGAACACCAAGTTGTGTGACTTTACTAGCACCAAAAACAATGATTTTATCTGCACTCCTATTGCGCCACCTGCTCCTGAGGCAAAATTTTATGAGATCAAACCCACTTTGTTGAATCTTGTTATGAAAGAGCAATTTTCTGGTGCCAGTTCTGATGATGTTGCAGCTCATCTTAACAATTTTGTTGAGCTATGTGAGATGTATAAGTATAAGGATGTAGATGGTAATATTATTAAGCTTATGTTTTTTTCCTTTCTCTTTAAGAGGAAGAGCTAAGGATTCGTTGCTATCTTTGCCTAGAAATAGTATTGATTCTTGGGATAAGTGTAAGGATGCTTTTATTGGAAAATACTATCCTCCTGCTAAGATTATAGCTTTGCGTAGTGATATTATGAAGTTTAAACAGTTTGATAATGAACATGTTGCTCAAGCTTGGGAAAGAATGAAATCTATGATAAAGAATTGCCCTACTCATGGACTGACTACTTGGATGATTGTCCAAACTTTTTATGCATGACTAGATTTTTCTTCAAGAAATCTATTGGATTCAGCTGCTGGAGGCACTTTTATGTCCCTTACCTTGGGCGCCGCAACAAAGCTTCTTGATAACATGATGGTAAATTATTCTGAGTGGCACACTGAGAGAGCTCCACAAGGTAAGAAGGTAAATTCTGTTGAGGAAACCTCTTTATTGAGTGATAAGATTGATGCTATTATGCTTATTCTTTCTAATGATAGAGCTCATGTTGATCCTAATAATGTTCCTTTGGCCTCTTTGGTTGCTCAAGAAGAGCATGTTGATGTAAACTTCATTAGAAATAAGAATTTCAACAATGGTGCTTATAGAAACAATTTTGCTAGCAACAATTATAGGCCGTATCCTTCTACCAACGATAATGGTTATGGTAACTCTTATGGTAATTCCTCCAACAACACTAGGGGCGCACCCTCTAAGCTTAAATTCATGCTCAAGGACTTCATCGGTAAGCAAACTACTTTTAACAAGTCTGTTGAGGAAAAGTTGGGTAAAATTGATATTCTTGCTTCTAAAGTTGATAGCCTTGCTCTTGATGTTGAACTTCTGAAACTAAAAGTGTTGCCTAATGATGTGAAGGAAAGCAATACTTTTGCTGCTACTAATGCCATCCAAGTTAGAATTGATGAAAATGTTAGGATGTTAGCAGAATTGCATGCCAGGTGGGAAAGAGAAGATGAGATGGCTAGAAAGATGAAGGTATGTACTATTACTACCTCTGATGATATTGTTTCAAATGCTAGCAATCCTCTTACTTTGATTGGTGTAGAGAAAACTCCTACTCCTTGTGCAAAACTGCAAAAACTTTTTCTACAAAAAGTGCTGAAATTTTTCGGAGTATGGGAGATGATAGCTCTATTTATTTTAATGATTTTGATGTTGATGGCTGCAATATATCTGAAGTTATTTTGTTCTTACAAAAGCTTGCTTTGATTCCTAATGCTAGTTCTATTAATGTTGCTTTTACAACTCATATTAAAAATGCTCTCATGAAAATTAGGGAGGAAAAGTTGAAATAAAAGACTTCTATTCCCAAGAAGGTAGAAGATGGTTGGGAGCCCATCATTGATATGCATGTTAATGGTTTTGATTGCCATTCTTTATGTGATCTAGGTGCTAGTATTTCTATTATGCCTAGAAAGATTTATGATATGCTTGGTTTACCACCGCTTGAAAAGTGTTATTTTGATGTTCCTCTTGCTGATGTTGCTAAGAAGAAACCTTTGGGAAGGATTAATGATGTTCTTATTATGATTAACAATAACCTTGTTCCCGTTGATTTTCTTGTTATGAATGTTGAATGCAATGCTTCATGTTCTATTATTTTGGGAAGACCTTTTCTTCGAACGGTAGGTGCCATCATTGATATGAAGGAAGGCACCATCAAATATCAATTTCCACTCAAGAAAGGTATGGAACACTTCTCTAGAAGGAGAAAGAAATTACTTTTTGACTCTATTATTAGAGCAAATTATGAACTTGATACTTCATCGCTTGATATTACTTGATTTGCACTTTCTGCGTCTAGCTCAAAGGCAAAGAAAAGCACTCTTGGGAGATAACCCAATGTTTTCTTTTCAGTACTTTTTCTTTTATTTGAGTCTTGGAAGTTATTACTACTTTAATGACCGCTCCTTATTTTTATTTCGTTGTTGTGCCAAGAAGAACCTCTAATTTGAGGGAGGTAAGATTTGGGAAAGTTGTTGTCCTGAAATAGATTTCTGCGCTGCACCGTAAAAATTTGAGAAAATTCTCAGAATAGATTTTTGATCTGCAATTTCTTGAGCATATGCCCCAGGTTATATCCAAACTTTCATTAGTTTTGCACTTTTCGATTTGAGCACCAGAAGGTCCTCGAAAAAATCGACCTCTGTCAGCTGTTCTGTTTTGACAGATTTCTGCCACTATTTGTGTTTGCCTCTTGATCGCTTTCTTTTTGAGTTCTTTTGATCACGGAACTTTTGAGGAAGTTGCTACAGTAGTATATGCTTTATATGTAGTGTTTTTGAGTTTGAAACTAAACCAAAAAAGGGTTAATTCACTATTATGTTTATGCTAACGTTGCTAATAGAATTGTGTGAAGTTTTGTATGAAGGAAGTTTTCAAGTGTAGGGATTGGAGAATGATGAGATCAGATGAAGTATGGACAAAAGCTCAAGCTTGGGGATGCCCATGTCACCCCAAGAAATATCCAAGAGGTACAAGCACGAAAGCTTGGGGATGCCCCCGGGGCACCCCTTCTTCATCGGCAAAAAAATCAGGTCACCTTTCAACACACTATATTTTTATTGCTTCATATTTTATGCGTTTTTCTTAGAGCGTCTTTACTTTAGCTTTTAGTTTTATTTTGTTTTGTTTGCTGCAATAAATGTTTGGACCCCAACAAATTTCTTTTGGAGGAGATATACTTCGTTTTTCATTGCCAAGAACACTCTATTTTTCACTCTTATCGTTCAACAAGTGTTCTCTTTTTCTAGAATTGCATTTAGCTTTCATTTTTTGCCTTGATTTTTGTTCAGATCTTGTTTTATCTTTGCATCAAGGTGTATTTAGACCACTGGTCTATGTTTGTTTTCATCAAAAGAGTGGTCTCAAAAAGGTTTGAATGGTGTTGGAAAAGAGAAAAAGTTTCATGCAAAAAAGTGGTACAAAAAGGAGCTTGTTTAGACTTTTGCATGCCATGCTTGATGTCGTTTTGATAGTATGCTTAGTAGTTTTTGATGTATCATGACTTTTCTCAAATGACTGAGATTGCTTAATGAGCCTTTGAAAAAAATCATGCGTTGTTTTTATTGTATGGAAGCATTTATTTGGTTTTCTCCTTGATGCTTTATTTGGGTTGACTTGGCGCATGCTTACAACATGTTTGACTCTTACAAAGTCGCCATAAGCCTTTATGATCATTTGGTTTTTGACTTGTGATGTGATGGCTAGCGTGTAGTTGATGATGATTATGGCCAGACAGTTGGGAAACTCCAAGCGGAAAGTATGATGAGCACAGCGGCAAGTCTTTTCCCTCAGTAAGAAACTAAGGTTTGTCGGTCAGGAGAAGAGTAGACAGTATGACTGAAGGTGATGCTTGATAGCCTAGTGACACTCCAACAAGGGCGCCGTTTACGACACTTGTTGACTCGTCTTCAGCCAATAGCAACACGGAACCTGCACACAACACAACCAAATACTTTGTTCCCAACTTGCGATGAGGTTGTCAATCTCACCGGTTTGCTTGAAACAAAGGGTATGAGCGTATCGAGTGGAAAATAGTAGTAATATGCGAGTAAAGTAAACAGTGCGAGTAAAGTAAACATGTGAGAGCAATATGATGGAAATAGGACCGGGGTCCACAGTTCACTAGTGGTGTCTCTCCATAGAATAAATAACACATGCTGGGTAAACAAATTACAGTTGGGCAATTGATAGAATAAAGATAACGTGATATGTCAAGAAGATCACTATGCGATTTACTCTGGGCATTACAACAAAATACATAGACCGCCATCCAACTGCATCTATGACTAATAATCCACTCACGGGGATATCATCCGAACACCCCATGAGTATTAAGTTGCGAACAACAGATAATTGCATTAAGAAAAGTGTGTAATGTAAACAAAGCATATGCCCTCGAACATATGAATGTTGTTTCCTCCCTAGTGGCAACAACACATCTACAACCTTAGAGGTTTCTGTCACTCCCCCGGATTAAATAGAGGCATGAACCCACTATCGAGCATAAATACCCCCTCTTGGAGTCACTAGCAACTACTCGGCCAAGATAGCTACTAACAACGGAGAGCATGCAAGATCATAAACAACATAGAGATAACAAAGGATAAATTTTAGTATAGCAACTCAATCATAACACCAATATTCATCGGATCCCAACAAACCAAACATGTAGAATTACATAACGGTGATCTTAATCATGTAGGGCAGCTCATGAGATCTAAACATGAAGCACATGGTGGAGAGGACAACCATCTAGCTACTGCTATGGACCCATAGTCCAAGGTAGACTACTCACTCATCGCTCCGGAGGCAAGCATGGCGATAAAGAAGACCTCCGGTGGCGATTCCCCTCTCCGGCTGGGTGCCGGGAAGAGCTTCTGGACCCTCCCGATCTCGGGTCGACGACGGCGGCGGATCGCGATGTGTTTCTGGAAAATTGATCGGGTCCTTAGGTTTTTCCCGCCGGGGGGTCTTTATAGGCGAAGGGGCATCGTCAGGAGTGGATCGAGGCGCCCTCACACATAGGGGGCGCGGCCAAGGGCTGGGCCGCGCTGCCCTGGTGTGTGGGGCCCTCGTGGCCCCACTCCGTCTCCTCTTCGGATCTCTGGAAGCTTCCGGGAAAAATAAGACTTCAGGAACTTGTTTCGTCCAATTCCGAGAATATTTCCTGTGTAGCTTTTCTGAAACACAAAAACAGCAGAAAACAGGGAACTGGCACTATGGCGACTTGTTAATAGGTTAGTTCCGGAAAATGCATAAAAGTGCCACGAAGTGTAACGAAACATTAGGCAAATGGTGTAAAAACAAGCATGGAGCATCAAAAATTATGGATACGTTGGAGATGTATCATGATGCCATTTTATGCTTCTTTTAATGATGTTTTGTCGCTATGCATGATTATGGCCGTTATTGCTCTCTTAGTTGGTCGCTCCCAGTCTTTTGCTAGCCCTCATTTTGTACTGAGTATGAGCTCTACTCGTGCATCCAACTCCCAAAAACCAAGTTATTCCAATGTGTCCACCATACATACCTATTAGCAATTTGCTATTCCAAGTACATTTGACTTGCTTTTATCTATCCTTCAAATTAAACTCTTTTTGGTGTTATGTGAAAATTAGTCAGTAAAGCTCTCACGAACCTGATGGCACGCTTTACTTTTCTCGCTTTTAAAATTTTGACATTATGGCTCTCTTATGTTGACGTTATGCTTGCAAGTTGTAAGTTGGAAATTAGCAAAGCCATGCCGTCATGGGGCAAGCTTTCAACATTGCACTTTCTCTCATTTGAGTTAATATCGTGATCTTTTGTTTATGGATACTCGCGATGTGAAATAAGTTGGGAATCTTGCGTGATCATGGAGTTTGTATATGTGTTAGAGAAACGCCTGGGCCGCTAATCTAAGCCATGCATCATTCATGGTGGAAATTTACAGCATGCCCATAGTGGACATTTGATGATGCATCTCACAATAAAAAGCTATACCAATGGTAAATAAAAGAGATGCCGAGGAGTTCATTATCTGTTTGTCCTGTCATTTTGATGTGAGATTGTTCCATATCATCGGGCAAGGAGGTACCCCGTTGGCGGTTCTCGATGACACGTGTATACTTACAATGACAAGAGCTTGCTTGGGACCCTAAGTCGAGTAGCATGAGGTTTGGGTATTCATACTTCACGGGACACGAGGTTTTCAACTTATTATTTGTCAAGCATATACTCATAATTGTACTCGCATTAACTTTAACCATTCAAGATGCCTATGATGGGGGCAATGAGAGCTCAAAGCAAGTAAGTATCATAATTTTTGAAGGTTATAAAACTTGCAATCACTGCTTCCCTCTGCGAAGGGCCTTTCTTTTACTTTTATGTTGGGTCTCCACCTTCTACCTTTATGCACCGTCTAAGAGAGCATAGTTGCCATTCTGAGTTTAATGTGCATAGTCCCAAAGTTTATCATTGATTGATTCATGATTATGGTTTTACTTGTTCTTAAATTATTTGTATTTAGTCGCCCTCTTAAACTTAAAGGTGTCCTATGCATTTATGTTTTGTTATTCCATGAAGGACAAGCTGAAAACCACTTGTTATGTTTTTCCATATGATTTGAACACACGTTTGACTTTCAATGTTTCATTATTCATGATCTTTCATTTGTGTTTATTTTCATGCTATAACATGGTTGCTGAGTTCTTATTGTCAAGATTATGTCTCTTATGCCCATGTTTTAAGTTCTTTGATCCCAGCACTCAATGCTTTACATAGATGATCAAGATTGTGATGGTGCATGTCACCTCAAAAATTATTCTTTTGTTATCACTTACCTACTCGAGGACGAGCAGGAGTTAAGCTTGGGGATGCTTGATACGTCTCAAATGTATCTATAATTTTTGATGTTCCATGCTTGTTTATACACCATTTGCTTTGTGTTTTGTTACACTTCGTGGCGTTTTTATGCATTTTCCGGAACTAACCTATTAACAAGATGCCACAGTGCTAGTTCCCTGTTTTCTGTTGTTTTTGTGTTTCAGAAAAGTTACACAGGAAATATTCTCGGAATTAGACGAAACAAAAGCCGAACCTCCTATTTTTACCGAAGCTTCGCGAAGACCAAAGATGAGACGGAGGGGGGCCAGGGGCCAGGCTCACCATAGGGTGGCGCAGCCCAGCCCCTAGCCGCGCCACCATGTGGTGAGGCCAGGCGGCCCACCCTCTGACGCTGCCCTTTCGCCTATAAAATCCCCTCGACAGGAAAAACCTAAAGGACGGATCACTTTTCCTCGAAACATACTGTAAGCCGCCGCCGTCGTCGAAGCGAGATTGGGAGGATCCAGCAGCTCTTCTTGGCACCCTGCCGGAGAGGGGAATCCCTGCCAGAGGCCTTCTCCACCACAATGGTCGCCTCTGGAATGATGTGTGAGTAGTCTACCTTGGACTATGGGTCCATAGCAGTAGCTAGATGGTTATCTCCTCCACCATGTGCTTCATGTTTAGATCTTGTGAGCTGCCCTACATGATCAAGATCATCTTTATGTAATCATACATGTTGTGTTTGTTGGGATCCGATGAGTATTGGTACTATGTTAAGTTGATGTGTTGAATATATATCTTTATGTTATCTCTATATTGTTTATAATCTTGCATGCTCTCCGTTGCTAGTAGATATCTTGGCCGAGCAGATGCTAGTGACTCCAAGAGGGAGTATTTATGCTCGATAGTTGGGTTCATGCCTGTAGTAATCTGGGGGAGTGACATAAATCTCAAAGGTTGTAGATGTGTTGTTGCCACTAGGGAGAAAACAACATTCTTGTGTCCAAGGACATTTGCTTTGTTTACTTTATGCACTTTGCTTAATGCAGTTATCCGTTGTTCGCAACTTAATACCCAATGTTTGCTCGGATGACATTCGGAGGGTGGATTATTAGTCATAGATGCAGTTGGATTACGGTCTATATATTTTGTCGTAATGCCCAGAGTGAATCTCATAGTGATCCTCATGACATATGTACGTTATCTTTATTCTATCAATTGTCCAACTGTAATTTGTTTACCCAGCATGTTGTTATTTATCTTATGGAGAGACACCACTAGTGAACTGTGGATCCCGGTCCAGATTCCTTTACATTGCTTTACCGTTTTACTTTTACTCGCACTGTTTACTTTTACTTGCATACTATTATCCTTTTACCACTCGATGCGCTCAATCCTTTATTTACAGCAAACCGGTGAGATTGACAACCTCATCGTAAATTGGGAGCAAAGTTCTTGGTTGTGTTGTGTGCAGGTTTCACGTTGCTGCTAGGTGAAGACGCACCAGCAATATTTCTGGCGCCATTGTCTGGAGTGTCACGAAGCTAGCAAGCATCACCTTCTGAAGTTTGACTTTCTCCTACTGGTTCGATAAACCTTGGTTTCACAACTGAGGGAAGACTTGCTGCTTTGCTCATCATACCTTCCTCTTGGGGTTCCCAACGGGCTGTTACTTACAAGCCATCAGTACGCCGTCGGCCTGGACGCCGCCATCGAGGAGCAAGGCATCCTGGAGGCAGCGTGCGTGTCCACGAGCCTACCGGAGGAGCTGCGGGAGGAGGGCCACGTCGATGATGAACCGCCAGACAGCAGCAACAAGGTCGACGACGATGACTTTGTCCACCTCGACGGTGACTTCCTCGCCGAACTAGAGGACGACCGTGAAGCCGATGAGGCCGCTGCCCAGTAGAGGGCATTGATGGCGTCGTTCGAGATGAAATGCTATGACGAATCTGCCCAGCGGTTCATGGTCACTGAGAGGAGCGTGGCGATGGCTAGGCTGGTGGCGGCGCAACAAGGTGCGCGCCAGTCGGCTTACCACCGCAACGTGGCAGCTGCAAGGGAGGATATGGCGGCGGTGGAACGGCGACGCCAGGAGCAGGAGGACCATGCGGGCACAGAGGTGGCGATGGCGATGGCAAGCCAGAGCCGCTACGGCTAGTACCCCCTTCCCTTCTACCAACCATGGCTGCAACGCGAGGACGATATGGGGACGTTCACGGGCTTCCTCGAGGATGCTGAGCGCCGCCGCCAGGTGGCGGAGGATTGTCGCAGCCATCGACATATGGCCAAGAACCATCGCTCTGATGTTGGCGCTAGTCCTTCCGGCGATGACGTTGGCCCCTCCGGCGCATAGTAGATCAAGCGGGCTATACTCCACTTGAATACCAGTTTGGGGTGCTTCTACCGCTGTGGCGGCGGCGGCGAGTAGGCTAGGTTTTGCCTTCTCATTCAAAATTATAAAATACAATCAAATAAAAATAAAAATCTTTAAATTTTGCATATTTTAAAAGTTTTAAGGCGCCGTTTAGAGAATGCAGCTAGGTAGCGACGTACCCCAAAATAAGCAACCCGCGGCGACATCCCTCAAACTATACCTAGGCATTATTTCGGGCCAGGCCGGGTCAGGCTGGGCCGAGAGAAAGCCCGACTCAATTTTTCGCTGCCCAGGCCCGACCCGGCCCGACTGTCGGGCCGCATTTTCTTGCCCAGGCCCGGCCCGTTGGGCTAGAAATTCGTCAGGCCGTCGGGCCGGGCCTTCAGTAAATTTCTGTTTTTCTCATCCTAGGCCCGGCCCGACATGTTTTGGCCCGATGGGCCGGGCCATTTTCGGGCCGATTCAGGCCGGGCCGTCGGGCCGGGCTGCCCATGCCCAGCTATACCTCAAACCCTCAATTCGGCGCCGTTTTGGGGGTCGCTCCGGGAGCTCGGCTGGAGATGCTTAATACTCCCTCCCTTTCAAAATATAAGATGTTTTAGCTCTGTGAAGCAAATGTATTTAGACATCTTTTAGTGTGTAGGTTCACTCGAATACACATACTAAAACATGTCTAGATACATTTGCTTCACAAACCTAAAACATCTTATATTTTGAAACGGATGGAGTATATATGTACTCGACTCATGTCACTTCAAGGAAAAGTGGTTAGCGGAACTAATAAATTAAAATGTTTCTCTTTGACTGCACTAGCTACTTGACTGTCGTGCAGCGAGTCATGTCCTAACGATGCGCGCGCAGGTGGATGATTTGACCCTCAATTAAGGAGCTGGTCTGGAGGGCGCATCTATCTCTCAAGGATTTGACCCCTGCTATCCGTATGCATGCGCTGCATGTGCACGGGGCGCCGTCTATCTTCCTGGATATCACGATGAAGATCATAATCGAGTGAGAGCAACGTACGGCGCACCTTGCACTAAGCATGGACACCAATGTTTGAGACCGATGCAGCGTGGAAACTTCACCTGGCCCGGACTCAACAGCTCAGCTCGCCCTTTCTGTCGTTGAAGATCACATTATTCCCACCAGATGGCCTGCAAATGTCGCTTGCGACTCCTTCATGTCTTCTTCCCGCTCCCGGACGTGCCTACCTTCATTCTCCGATTCACCCTGGTGCTGATCGCTCTCCTTACGAAATGACGGGGAACATACTGCCGTCACCGGTTGCTGTGAGTCCCGCCTGTGTTCATGTGAAAATCTAGAATGCTGTGAGTCACTGACATGACGGAGTTCCAGCCGTATCTCAGCTCGAACTAGCTAGAAGGCGACCTTCGAGGCTCGAGCTTTGACTGCGCATGCAGCACGAAGAACCTCGCGCCAGTACCAGCGCAGCGGATGATTTCAAATAATCGTGCGGGGCCACTTAATTTTCTATTAGGACGGAGACACAATCTTGGACCGGAGAACAATTAGTTAACTGAGATCCGCCATTCCTTGGATTGGATTGATGGATTCTTTTCAACATGTGCACGAGTCAACAGTTGATTAGTTTTCTCCAAAACAAACCTATTACTCCGTCTGTTAACTTTTTTCGAAATGGAAGCAAAAAGTTTGTCTCACTACATTAATTAAGAAGATTTTGGACAACAAAAATTAAAAGAGCTACACGAGGTTGTCACGTGAGATTTCGAACTTCTGATTTTATCACTGGCACGAGGCAATGTTGATGAAGATCCTTGAGTTTCTTTCCTTCCAAACCTCTCAAGAAAGAGCATAGTTTGCGAGGCCACCTCCTTTTCATTTCGCATAGACTCACATGACAAGTTTTATGGACCAATGCTTTATGCTCCAAATCGTAACCAATGGGAGGTGACAATGTATGAAGTTCAAACCAATCCATGACCATGCTTCAAAGCCGAAAGGTGACTTACTATGAGAGAAGAGATGAAGTGTTGCTTCTTGTTCACGTTTGCGAAGAGGACACATGGCAACGTTTGGCCACATCCTATTCTTGAAATGATCGCCGGTCCAAATTATATTTTGAATGGTCAACGTAGTTGGAAATTTGCATTTTCGCATTGCACACGTCTTCCACACGGTGTGTAGACCATAAAGTTCAAGAGCTTCCAGGTGTTGTTGTTGTGGTTGCCATTTAGATGGATGTAGCTTAGCTTTGCAAATATTATACGATTCTGGAAGATGGTGCATCAAAGTTTCCAAAGGTAGCTTGATTTGACGCATCCAAGCATTATTGAGAATGCCCTCCTAAACATACCATTATTTCCTAATCGAGGCTGAGTAAATAAGGGGAGCTGAATACTTTTGGCTATAGGGATCAATTTGAAGGTCCAACATTTAGGTGTGATAATCTCTGAAGACACACTGATACGTCATGTTCCATGGATCTTGCACATAAGGTTATACATATTCTATGCTGACTGTTTCAAAACATGGAGTGTATCTGCAAGTGTATGGGTGAATATGTGTGTTCGCTAGTGTTAAGACCAGAAGGAATGGAGGTGGTGGTGAAGCAGGCGACAACATAACCCAGTTGACGGTTGGTGGTACTCCTTAAATACCGAGCCAAGATCTCCATTGTGAGTACCCTGGTCATGAGCTTCGTCGATTATACCTATCAAGACCTCAACGGTGGTGCTTTGACATTGTTACCTTGCTGAAGGCATTACATAGAAATTTCTCAGTCACGCTCTCGAGGGTAAAAACTCAAGATCGGGTAATCTGGTGATGTTGACACTTGTGTGTTGGTACCCTTCTTGAAGAAGTTGCTTCCATACAACCTTATCACAACCCTTGTGTTGACCGGTCGTGGTAGATGGCGTTGCATGTTGTTGTGTGCCTTGGATCTTGGGTTTATTTTTAATAATTTGTTTTGTGTGCATCCTTGATGTCTTGAATTGCCTTTGATATTGAGTTGTTGCAAAGACTCATGGTACTTGACATCTTCTTGATGTTAATATATTATCCATGATAAAATATCAGCCAAAAATCCATGGTGATACCCGATAGAGAGCTTTTCTTGCCATCTCTAATTGTGGCATTCATTGATGCATAGAAAATATCCATATTTGCCTCGTTGCAAGGTTTCCCATGTCATCCCAAATCTTGTAGGGATCAAACCGTATAAAGCAAGGCCACCTCAAACGCAATGCTCTAGCGAATACTTCCAAGTCGAGTACCTGGCCGCCAAGGTGGGTAGGCCAACAGACTTTCTTCCACTTAACTATGTATTTTTGAATAGAAACAAAGACCAAAGGAATGGGCAAGGGATTTGATTATGTTATGGAGCACGCCAGGTAATGATAAGGGCGGTAAGGTTATGTACAACCTATGAGGTCAGAGTTGACTAAAAAACAACCTCTGTTGGCAGTGATGTTCTTCCCCTACCATGGGAGGTTCTTCCTAGAATTTTTGTCCTCATAATGTTGCAAATCCCCTACATTCATTTGTGTGATGGATAGTGGTAGCCCAAGATATTAAATATGAAAGGAGGCGCACATAGCATGCTATGGAGGATGCCAACAAGGTCTAGACCACCACAACAAACTAGAACTTTAAGGCTCTTGTGCAAGTTTGTGCATAATTTTGTGATTTTTTTATGAACTCAGCATCACTTTTTTTTGTATATTTTATTATTTTTTGGTTTTTGTTACACCTGTACAAGAGAATTGTACAAAAAGGATATTTAAATAAATATTTCTACCCAAGATGAAAAGGGGGAGTATTGTTTCCTTGTTGCTATGTACTTAAGACATTTTGGTTCAGCCTTGAAAATTGATCTGCATCTATAGAGACTTGGCTGAATACTATTGAATATTTGAGCATTCCCTGTTAGGTCTCCTTTGATTCATAGGATAGGAAAATTATAGGAATAGGAAAGTCATAGGATTGGAATGTGATGTCTACGCACGCTTCTATCCTTGTAGACAGTGTTGGGCCTCCAAGTGCAGAGGTTCGTAGAACAGCAGCAAGTTTCCCATAAGTGGATCACCCAAGGTTTATCAAACTCGGGGAGGAGGAGGTCAAAGTTATCCCTCTCAAGCAACCCTGCAATTACGATACAGAAAGTCTCTTGTGTCCCCAACACACCCAATACACTTGTCAGATGTATAGGTGCACTAGTTCGGCGAAGAGATAGTGAAATACAAGTAGTAGTGATGATTATAAGTAGTAAATGTAATCTGAAATAAGTATCGCTGCGAGCAAACATGTAACAAAACTGAAAGGAAACGGTGTGCAATGCTTGAAAACAAGGCCTAGGGATCATACTTTCACTAGTGGACACACTCTCAACAAATATAACATAATTGAACCAATAGATACTAACATCAATATGCCACTCTAAACAATTCTCCAATGGAAAACAAACACTAATCATGCGTAGGGCTACGAAGCACTCCTCAAAGTCCGTATTTCCCCAAACTAGATTGTCCCACACTATCACCATGAACGCACTAGATGGTTCCAACAAACACCAACAATTCATAGAGACATTAACCAAAAAGACAAACATAATGCGCACACTAGTCACCTTCACATTACGATACAAGGTGTCTCCGGAGATTACAATAATAAAGCACGGGAGTTGCATAATATCTGAATAATAGCATCTACCAATTCAACTAGATACAAAGCTCACGATCACATAAAGATCACATCATGGGAGAGAGAGGTGAACCACATAGCTACCGGTAGAGCCCTCAGCCCCGGGGGAGAACTACTCCCTCCTCATCATCGGAGGCAGCAATGGCGATGGAGGTGGCGGTGAGGTCGATGGAGATGGCGGAGGAGGTGACGGCGTCGATGGAGATGGCTCCAGGGGCACTTCCCCGTCCCGGCAGGGTGCCGAAATAGAGACTTTTGTCCCCCGAAATTTGTCTTCGACGGCGGCGGCGCTGTAGAACTAATCTGGGAAAAACGCCGATTGTTTTAGGGTTTTCCATCGGGAGGCTCTTTATAGGCGAATGGGCGTCGTCAGGAGTGGACCAGGGGGGCCTCACCACAGGTGGGTGCGGCCAGGGCCTGGGCCGCGCCCCCTAGTGGTGAGGGTGCCCTCTGGCCCCTCTCCGGCTCCCATTTGGTCCTCGTCCTTCATCAGGGCAAAATAGGAGTTTCGGTCTTCGTTTTGTCCAATTCCGAGAATATTTACTGTGTAGCTTTTCTGAAACACAAAAACAGCAAAAAATAGGGAACTGGCACTATGGCATCTTGTCAATAGGTTAGTTCCGGAAATCGCATAAAAATGCCATAAAGTGTAACAAAACACAAAGCAAATGGTGTATAAACAAGCATGGAGCATCAAAAATTATAGATACGTTTGAGACGTATCAAGCATCCCCAAGCTTAACTCCTGCTCGTCCTCGAGTAGGTAAGTGATAACAAAAGAATAATTTTTTAGGTGACATGCACCATCACAATCTTGATCATCTAAGTAAGCATTGAGTGCTGGGATCACAGAATTTAAAACATGGGCATAAGAGACATAATCTCGATAATAAGAACTTAGCAACCATGTTATAACATGAAAAGAAACACAAACAAAAGATCATGAATAATAAAACAATGAAAATCAAATGTGTGTTCAAATCATATGAAAAAACATAGCAAATGGTTTTCAGCTTGTCCTTCATGGAATAGCAAAACATAAATGCATAGGACACATTCAAGTTTAAAAGGGCGACTAGATACAAATAATTTAAGAACAAGTGAAACCATAATCATGAATCAATCAATGATAACTTTGGGACAATGCACATTAAACTCAGAATGGCAACTATGCTCTCTTAAACGGTGCATAAAGGTAGAAGGTGAAGACTCAACATAAAAGTAAAATAAAGGCCCTTCGCAGAGGGAAGCAGTGATTGCAAGTTTTATAAACCTTCAAAAATTATGGTACTTACTAGCTTTGAGCTCTCATTGCCCCCATCATAGGCATCTTGAATAGTTAAAGTAAATGCAAGAATGTTTATGAGCATATCCTTGACAAATCATAAGTTGACAACCTCGTGTCCCGTGAAGTACGAATACCCAAACCTCATGCTACTCGACTTAGGGTCCCACACAAGCTCTTGTCATTGTAAGTATACACATATCATCGAGAACCGCCAACGGGGTACCTTCTTGCCCGATGACATGGAACAAGCCCACATCAAAATAAGAGGACAAATAGACAATGAACACCTCGGCATCTCTTTTATTTACCATTGGTATAGCTTTTTATTTTGAGATGCGTCGTCGAATGTCCACTATGGGCATGCTGTAAATTTCCACCATGAATGATGCATGGCTTAGATTAGCGGCCCAGGTGTTTCTCTAACACATATACAAATTCCATGATCCCGCAAGATTCCCAACTTATTTCACATCGCGAGTATCCATAAACAAAAGATCACGATATCAACTCAAATAAGAGAAGTGCAATGTTGAAAGATTACCCCATGATGGCATGGTTTGGCTAATTTCCAACTTACAACTTGCAAGCATAACGTCAACATAAAAGATCCACAATGTCAAAATTTTAAAAGCAAGAAAAGTAAAGTGTGCCATCAGGTTCGTGAGAGCTTTACTGACTAATTTTCGCATAACACCAAAAGAGTTTAATTCAAAGGATAGATAAAAGCAAGTCAAATGTACTTGGAATAACAAATTGCTAATAGGTATGTATGGTGGACACATTGGAATAACTTGGTTTTTGGGAGTTGGATGCACGAGTAGAGCTCATACTCAGTACAAAATGAGGGCTAGCAAAAGACTGGGAGCGACCAACTAAGAGAGCAATAACGGCCATAATCATGCATAGCGACAAAACATCATTAAAAGAAGCATAAAATGGCATCAAAAGTTAAAAACCAAATGATCATAAAGGCTTATGGTGACTTTGTATGAGTCAAATATGTGATAAGCATGCGCCAAGTCAACCCAAATAAAGCATCAAGGAGAAAACCAAATTAATGCTTCCAAACAATAAAACAACGCATGATTTTTTCAAAGGCTCATTAGGCAATCTCAGTCATTTGAGACAAGTCATGCTACAGCAAAAATCACTAAGCATACTATCAAAACGACATCAAGCATGGCATGAAAAAGTCTAAGCCGCAGTCTAAACAAGCTCCTTTTTGTACCACTTTTTTGCATAAAACTTTTTCTCTTTTCCAGCACCATTCAAACCTTTTTGAGACAACCCTTTTGATGAAAACCAACATAGACCAGAGGTCTAAATACACCTTGATACAAAGATATAACAAGATCTGAACAAAAATCAAGGCGAAAAACTAAAGCTAAACGCAGTTCGAGAAAAAGAGAACACTCGTTAAACGATAAGAGTGAAAACTAGAGTGTTCTTGGCAATGAAAAGCAGAGTAAGTCTCTCTCCAAAACAAACATGATGTGATCCAACCATTTATTGCAGCAACCAAAACAAAATAAAACTAAAAGCAAAAAACAACTGACGCTCCAAGAAAAACACATAGAATATGAAGCAATAAAACTATAGTGTCTTGAAAGGTGACCTGATTTTTGCCGATGAAGAAGGGGTGCCTCGGGGGCATCCCCAAGCTTTGACGCTTGTACCTCTTGGATATTTCTTGGGTGACATGGGCATCCCCAAGCTTGAACTTTTGTCCATTCTTCATCTCATCTCATCATTCTCCAATCCCTACACTTGAAAACTTCCTTCATACAAAACTTCACACAATTCTATTAGCAACATTAACATAAACATAATAGTGAATCAACCCTTTTTGGTTCAGGTTTCAACTCAAAAACACCACATATAAAGCATATACTACTGTATCAACTTCCCCAAAAGTTCCGTGATCAAAAGAACTCAAAAAGAAAGCGATCGAGAGGCAAACACAAATAGTGGCAGAAATCTGTCAAAACAGAACAGCTGACAAAGGTCGATTTTTTCTAGGACCTTCTGTTGCTCAAATATAAAAGTGCAAAACTAATGAAAGTTTCGATATAACCTGGGGCATATGCACAAGAAATCGCTGGTCAAAAAGATACTCTGAGAATTTTCACGAATTTTTACGGTACAGCGCAGAAATCTGTTTCAGGATAGCAACTTCCCCAAATCTTACCTCCCTCAAATTAGAGGTTCTTCTTGACACAAAAACGAAATAAAAATGATAAGGATCGGTTATTACAGTAGTAATAACTTCCAAGACTCAAATAAAAGAAAAGTACTGAAAATAAAACAATGGGTTATCTCCCAAGAGTGCTTTTCTTTAACGTCTTTGAGCTAGGCGTAGTGATTTGAAAAGATGCTCATGTAGGCGCCATAAAAGAGCTTAAGGCAAAGGCGCCATATAAGAACTTGAAGCAAGAGAGAGCATCAAAAAGCAAATGTGAAACACATTTAAATCTAAACCACTTCCTATGCATAGGAATCTTGTAAGAAAATAAATCAACTAAGCACATAGTAACAAACATGGATAGATAAAACAAGTGCAACTTCAAGATTTGCAACATAAAGAGGGGAAACTTAATATTGTTGGGATCCATCAAACCATGGTTTCCTCTCTCATAGTAACTTTCAGTAGCATCATGAATAGAATTAACAATATAACTATCACATAAAACATCCCTATCATTAGCCATATGCACAAAAGAATTAATACTCTCCACATGAACAATTGTAGTAGGAGCAAATTCAACAAAATTATTCTCATCACCATAATCATCTAAAATAGGAGGCATATTGTAATCATACCTTATTTCCTCCTCAATAGTAGGTGAACTGAAAATATTATACTCATCATTGTAACTATCATAAACTAGAGGTCTAGTATCATCATAAGCGATAGAATAGCTATCTCCCAAAGCGTGTTCATAAGGAAACATATCATCATTGGAAGGAACATAGATAGCACTAATGGTACAGCAATTATTAAAATCAACATTTTCAGAATTGGTACTAAAAAGATTTTCAATATCAAAAGTGGAGTGCTTTTCCCAATCATGATCACTAACATAGGTAACAGGCATAAGAACATCATCAAGTTCAGAATCATCATAATGTATAATAGTAGCAACATGCTTAGGGGAAGATACAGTTTCCTCTCGCCTTTTACTCCTCTTCTTCTTATTCTTACTCTCTTCTTTAGGAGGGAGAGGCTTGAAAGGCATCTTCTCCACATAGTCTGGTTTACTGATAGAAACAACAGAAGAAACTTTGGAGGATTCCTCCTCTCTATTAATAAGATGGAAACATATATTAGTCCTATCATAGCTTGGCAAAACATCATGTTTTATAACATTTTGTATGTAAGTATTTTGCGTGACAATCTTTAACACAATAAAGACGACAACCCTGCAGGATGCTAATATTTTAAAAACGCTCATATCTACCAAAGAAGTTTTTCTAGATAACTCTTCACACTCCAAAAACAAAGTAAGCTCATCATGCTGATTGAGAGTGATCTTGTCATCATAATACAAACTTGCGGTACTCATTCGATTAGACGTGTCACTATTATGGCCTGAGCATTGAAAATTAAAATGACCCTTGTCATAGCAAAGTTCACAAAAAAAGGATAAAGCTCACAAACCTTTTTACCGAGCTCATCTAGAGCCTTATCCCACATTCGGGTTTCTTCATTCCTGTGGTGGATACAATAATCTTCTTTGTCGTAACTCTGTTCACAAGGTCTAAGTATTCCACAAAAATTAACATGCTTATAAGAAATAGGACTTTCAGAAGTTTGAGCATGTTTATTGCAATCACCGATAACAATATCACTTTCTATGCAAGTATCTTTAAAAGGTTCATGATACACATCCCCATTTCCCTTAGGAACATTGATATGGGAAGCAAAGGCTCTAAAGCAATTAACCACAATTTGAGGATCAAGACCATATTTAGCACTAAGCTCTTGAAAATCAGAAGTTTCAGCGAAAGACGTAATGCAATCATACTCATAATTTATACCTGATCCTTTACCTTTGTCGCTATCAGAATCTTCAATATTGTTTTGAATTGTCTCAAGCAGATTCCACTTGACGTCAACATCCTTGCTTGTGAAAGAGCCATCAAAGCATGCATCTAGATATTCCTTGTAATATCTTGAAAGCCTTGCATAAAAATTATTAATAACAATATTACAGGGAAGCTCATGAATAGGACATTTGAGCATTAGTGACTTCAATCTTCCCCACGCTTGGGCAATGCTTTCTCCATCATGAGGATGAAAATTATAAATATAATTCCTATCTTTATGAACCTCATTAGAAGGATAGAATTTAGAATAAAAGAGAGGTACAATTTCCTCCCAACCAATAGGTTGCCCATCATTCAGCGTCTTATACCATTCCGTCGCTCTGCCCTTCAGTGACAAAGAAAATAGCTTCCTCTTAACTTCACCTGTAGAAATATATGCACACTTGAACAACTCGCATAATTCATGTATAAAGAGTAAATGATCGCCGGGATGGACAGTTCCATCCCCTAGATAGTGGTTATTCAAAACACGTTCAACAATTTTAATAGGTATTTTAAAAGAATGAGGATCACAAACATCATTAGAAACATCACATATGGGAGATAAAATATCATCAGAGCAAACTTTCTCCACTAAAGCTGGGGAACTAAAAATATCATGCTTAGCAAAACCAGCTTCCCCAAGCTTAGACCTTCCTATAGCATTAGCAATAACGGTGTTCAAAGAATTCATACGAATAACATTGCTATGCGAAATAAGCTCCAAAGGTTTTTCAAACACTTCAAATCTAAAATCAGGAAAGACACTATAAAACTCTTTATTTTCCATTAAGCCTAACTAGTGAAAATAAAAACAAGAAACAAAAATATATAATTGCAAAATCTAAAGGAAATAACTCCGAGCACTCACCAGCAACCTTTTACCTTACCTCCCCGGCAACGGCGCCAGAAAAGAGCTTGATGTCTACGCACGCTTCTATCCTTGTAGACAGTGTTGGGCCTCCAAGTGCAGAGGTTCGTAGAATAGCAGCAAGTTTCCCTTAAGTGGATCACCCAAGGTTTATCAAACTCAGAAAGGAGGAGGTCAAAGCTATCCCTCTCAAGCAACCCTGCAATTACGATACAGAAAGTGATGAGGGCTAACTCGACAAATGTCCTAGATGAAGGACTTAGGATCGGGGAGATAGGGCGTCGGATGAACTCGAAGGTAAAATCAGTCAAACAAGGTGTCTATCAAAAGTAAACGTGGGTGTGGAACCTGGCTTTCTTTCAATTTGTCCCTCACCGTCCCCTCCTGGCCCCTGTATATAGGTGGCCAGGTCTCAGGGATCAGGAGGGATCCGATACAGATTACAATATCGACATACGATATGAACTCGTATTTCGACTAACGTTACAATTGGGCCTAGCTTAACGGGCCTCAGGGGTACTCAACTGTCGGGCTCTATTATCTATACCCTTGTTAGTAGCCCCCGAGATTCTACCAGAATTGCAGATTCAGGTTGAATCTCAGATCTTCAAATCTTCGACTTGATTAATACTTCTTCTTCATATCTTCAAATCTTTGACTTGGTCTTTCGACTTATCTTTTTATTATAAAGTCTCGCAAGGGGTTTTGATGAACAAGCCTGACAATTCTGACGGATCAAGAGGCCAGTTAACTGCCAGAACAGATACTTGTCATCTACTTCAAATTCAATCCCCTTGGACTTGAATTCGGAAAACCGGTCAAACCCATTCTTCTACCGCATTTAGTACTTACAAATAATGAATCCCAGTGGTTCTCAGGGTACCCAGTGCGTCCACCAGGATTTTCTTTGCGTCGTAGACACGGATAAGCACCAGCAGAGCACATCCATGTGCGTATACCGGGCCACACAGGACGGATCCTCGGGTCTTACCTTTGTGATATATTTCAACCACGGCATTCATGTTTTGTCGCGATGACGCAACTCGAGAATCATATGTCGCAGCCTTGTTTGACTGTTTCAATGTGCAAAATATTCGGGTTATTCAACCTTAATTAATAAAAACTCCCTCCCGATGGGAGTGATGACGCTTCCCAAATCTTCCTTCGTCTTTTGTGTTAGCTCCATTACTCAGAAAAAACATCGTCGGGTGCACGCCCAGCGCTCCCGATGGGAGTAGCCCCCGAGGCTATAGTTGAAAAATCTTATTTCGAGTATAGGCTCAAAGACATTATGCCTACTTTCATCTTATCAGATCATAGCTTCACTTTAATAATATCGTCGGGTGCGCGCTCAGCGCTCCCGATGGTAGTAGCCCCGAGGCTATAGTCGAATATTTTTGGGTATAGACTCAAAGAATGAGTTTTTCTTCTTTGATCTCGTTGTTTCTTTCCACCAATGTTTCATCAACTTCTTTTGTCATCATTAGTACTCAGATATGGCACATCAGACATTTTCTGAATATGCTCCCTAGCAGTGTCCACCACTGTCATAGCCCTTACTTCCCGTTACTCGAATGTTCGTGACGTCATTAATACAATTAATTTGTTCGTAATTGTGACTTGTTGCTGACCGTTATCTGTGGATAGCGCGGTAATTTTGCAATATCCCTGCCCGTTAGTGGGCTGCTGTTTCCGCTCCTTACGCCACGTCTCAGCCCACGTTCCTTCCTCAGGAAGCTATATAAGGGGGAGAGTGGGGAATTTTACTATTTACCAGCCTCCTCGCTTCTATCGCTGCCGCCATTGTTGCTAACCTTGCGCCCCTCTGAGCTCCTGCATAGCCCCAAGTGCAACCCATAGATGCGCGTCAAGACTTGTGCGCAGAAGAACAAGATGGGCAAGAGCATCACTGCGAACTCTGCGACCAGCTGGGTGCCTTCTGATTTCAAGCAGAAGGCTCTGGAAAAGGCCCAAGCCAATGGCCTCATCTCCATCGATGACCAGGTCATCTTCCCAAGCACTGATCGCATCCCCAAGCCCCCGAGTGGCTTCCGGGTGATGTTTCTCGCCTTTCTCTTACGCGGTCTTTCTTTCCCAGCCCACGAGTTCCTTCGTGGGCTGCTTTTTGTGTATGGTGTGCAGCTTCACCAGCTCACAACAAAATCAATCCTTCATATTGCTTGTTTTATCACCCTCTGCGAATCGTTTCTAGGGATCGAACCCCAATTTCTTCTATGGAAATTCCTCTTTCGGCTCTGCCCCAGTGTCGCTTTATCAAAAAAGCATGAACTGGGCGGAGCTATTGTTTCTATTCGTGCTGAATCTCAGTACTTAGAGTTTTCCATGGCTGCCTTACTACAAGGTTGGAGGAAAAATGGTTTTATATCAAAGATCGGAAAGTTTCTTCCTCTGACCAGTACGGCATTGCCCCTTTTGATGCCTCCAAAGAAGTGAAGAAATTGGCCTCGTGGGATTCACCTCCCATGGAAGCTGAGATGGATGAAATCAAACCACTTCTAGCCCGCATCCAAGAGCTGAAGAGCGGTAAAGGAGGTGCACTGTCAGGTACTCAACTTATGGCATTTTTCTTGCAACGTCGAGTTCAACCTCTACAACATCGTCTTTCCAAACTGTGGACATTTTCTGGCTTGGGAGATTCTTCTCGAGTATCTGAAGATCTTATGGAGAAGAAGGACCTCGACAAGCGACTGAGAGCTCTTACTACTCTCACTAAAGATCATGAAATTGCGGACTTGGCCGCTAGGTACTTCGACTCCAAGCACCCCTTGCCTGCGGTATGCTTGCTATCTTTATTCAACTTCTTTGACCTTATCATTGTTTGTCTTGTAACCCTCGGCTTGTTTTCCTTTCAGGATCACCAATTTCTTGTTTCTCGCCCTCCTCTTCCAGAGAGAGGAGCCCTTCAGGATGTGCCCATTTCCGCTGCCTCCGAAGCCCCCGAGGCTGAGGATAGCCAAGAAGGAGACAAAGCCGAAGATTCTTTGGAAGGGACCAGCTCGACTACGTCATCTCCTCCTGCACTTTCCGAAGACCTTGGTCTTGATAAGAAGAGGAAGCGTGTGACGGAGCTCCTTTCTTCGAGTACTTTGGCGCACAAGAATGTGATCGGGGAGACCTCTGTGCTGGAGGAAGGAGTAGAGCTTTTCGACCTCTTGGACTCGTAATTATTTTGCTGCTGTTTTCATATACTCTCTTTTTTTTCCTTGTCGACTTGGACAGAGTACTCTACCTTTTGCTTCCTTTTCAGTGACGAGGAGGACCCGAAGAGATTTGCTGCTACTGCCACTATTACTGATACTCCTATTACCGACGAACCACCTTCACAAGAGGTTGATCCAGTGGTAAAATCCCCAAAGGCTCCAAGGGCTCCTGTTAAAAAGGTCATCGCTACTCATGGTTCCAAGCATCTAAAGAAGTCGACGGATCCGGTGCTTCCCTTGAGACCCATCAGTCCACGAGCTCCTCCGGCGATGTGCGTGTTGATACTGGTATTTTTGCTTTTGTTTCCTGTGTGATCTTCATACTCACATAATTTTTCTGGACAGATCTTGATGAAGAAATTTGTCGCTTTGGGCACTGGATGTGTCGAGTATTTGAAAGCTACTAGGGCTTCCGAGGGTAATCTTCTTTCTTATATTTTGCTTGTCTTGAGTGCCTTTCATTGCTTCTTTATTTGACTTTCTTTTCCCTTTTTTGAATTTCAGATGCTTTGGCGGCAGCTAATGCTCGCATTTCGTCGCTGGAAGCTGAACTCGAAGCTTCCAGAAAAGCTTGGGATGCCGCCACTGCTGCCAAAGCCACTGCTGAGAAGTCTACTAAATCAGCATTGGCTAGGGCAAAGAAAGCGGAGAAGGCCCTTTCTGACACTAATAAGGAGCACGTCCAGCGGGAACAAGCCATGATTGAGCGGCTTAATAAAATGTCTGCTCTTGCTGGAGGTGCATACCATGCCTTTCCCTTCTTTTGTTGAGTTGTCCGCTCTTATGCTTGTTGATGTGTGCTTTTTCCTCTGTCTTTGTTTCCTTGGTTGTGTAGAACGTACTGGGGTGTCTTCGTCATCTTTGCAGCCAGACGATGATTCTCTCATGGCCGCAGTTAACTTGCTGGAAGCAAACTGGATTTCTATCCAGGAGATCTTCGAGTTAGCTAGCCGCGTGCTCACGCGGATTTTCGTCGGGTTGTGGCCCAGGCAAAGAGCGGAGATGCCAGACAATGATTTGAGGAAACTTGCCAAGGCCTTTGACACCCCCGACAATCCTATCCTTCTTATGAAGGGCCGCTCCGTGAAGCGAGGTGCCGAGGGGGCCATTGTGCTTACATACGCACATGGCGAGGAGGTTAACTGGGAGAAGGTGAGCTCTTCCCGCGGTCGACCCCTTTCGGAGTTGAGGGTTTTCTTCGAGAAGGCGAAGAAGTACGCGCCAGGCATCGTATCGATAATTTCTCCTTCGGCGGCTTCTACGACCTCCGCTACGCCGGTTTCTTCGACTCCGGCGACAAGTGGATCCGTGCCTCCTCCCAACGCTGGTGCTACCTCTGCCACACCTACTTCTGCTGCAGACCCTGAGGCTGAGGTGGCGTAGACTTAGCCTCCCTTTGTAATCTTCATTTCTTTTGCTGTGGTGAACTTCTAGTTGTATTTTTCCCGAGAACTAGTCAGAGGGCTTGTACTCGTTGTAAATACTTTTCTTTTATGAAATGTCTGGCTTAAATGTGGTTTCTGAGATGTTATTTTCTTCTTTCTGCTTGGGTTCCAGCCTGTGCGTGCTGGTGGATCATCGGGTTGTGGTCGGGCTTCACCTCCCGCCCATATGTTTGACTCCAGAGTTCCTTCGCCTCCTCATTCTTTGTGTCGGTGTTCTGAACACTTGTTGAGAATTTTGGACCTTGAAAACCGTTTGTCCTTGATGAAGTGCCAGGCATAGATGGCTATGGACAAAGCTAGTAAATCTTGCGGCTTTATGAAGCAGATATCCAAACTTGAGGATAAAGTGTCGGGTCTGACGGCCCAAATTGTGCATCTTGAAGAATGCGATTCCTTTCTCGTTGGTATTGTTGAATCTGTCTGCGAGATGCTGCGATGTGAGGTTCCTTGCAACCTTTATTTTGTCCTTTTTACTCCATTTTTTGTGGCTAATGACTTCTCTTTATCGCAGGCACTTGCTTGGACTTTGTTGGTGAGACACGTCGGGTTTCTGAATGAATCGCGGCTCTCGAGAAATCATCAGAGGGAGTTGAAAGTTTGTGGTCTGATCCCCGGCGCCGTCGTGCTATTGTGCTTCTTCAAGATCGTGCTCAGCACATTGGAGAAGCTGTTGATGGTTGTCGAAGATCTTTGACTACCATATATTCCATGATGCTCCCTCATAATCCTCTTCCTGGAACCTTTCCGTAGCTACTCGACGCTTTTAGATCTAGTCAGCGAATTCATCGACTAATAGAACTCAACTTAGTGGCTGGTGCCAATTTTGCGCTTGGTTGGACACGTAAGTGGCATCCAAGGCTTAATTATAGTTCCATGTCGCTAAGTTTGCCTCCAGGGGGAGCTATGTTGCGAGTCCATATGGATGCTACTCTTCAACCAGCAAGGAGGCTCATAGCTAGGTTACTTCAGCAAGATGCTGGGTTTTTCCGCGAGCATCACTATTTGGATCCTTTGGGCGTAGATGATTCTGATCAGCCACTGCTATGACATTTGTATGTTTTTGTGTGTAGAACGCGAGAGTTTTTGTTTTCTAACTCCTTTTGTCAGAATTTTCGTTCTCAGAGCGTTTTACCTTTGCGGATTTTAGTGTGTTTGCCGCAATTTTTGCTTAAAAACACGTAAACTCGAATAAGAGGAACTTTTGTCTTTATTTATGCTTATAATGTAAGATACATAGGGTTACCCAAGAGATCTGGCCAATGACCTGTGTTCTGGATCTAGAGGGTATTGCCCTGTAATAACTCGTGGCTTTTACAGCCTTATTTTTCTACTCTACTTATTTGTTCGTCTTTTCGCCTATGTCGCTTGAGTCTTCTCTTCTTCTCCTGTAGGCTTCTCTTGTTCTGATGGTTGTACCCGCAGTTTCTTCACTTCTGGCTCTGCTGGGTATCCTTCGAGTTGCTGTGTAACTCCTGTAGTCGCGCTTTTTGCTTTGTAGTTGGGTTCTCCATAGCTTGCCGTCATGCCGAAGTTTTGGGCCATCTTGTGAAATTCCTTGTTGCATAGATCTGATAGCTCGAAGCTTCCTTTAACCATAATAATTCCATTGGGTCCTGGCATTTTTAATACCTGGTAAGTGTAGTGAGGTACTGCCATGAATCGCGAAAACGCGGGTCGCCCGAGGATCGCATGATATTGTGATGGCCAGTCCATGACTTTGAAGTCGAGTTTCTCTCTTCTGTAATTTTGTCTATTTCCGAAGCAAACGTTGAGTGCTATTCGACCAAGTGGATAGTTAGCGCTTCCTGGGACTATTCCGTGAAAAGAACAATCAGTTGGTTTCAGGAACTCCAATGAGATGTGCATTGCTCGCAGAGTTTTTGCATATATAAGATTTATGCCACTTCCTGCATCCATGAATACTCTGTCGACATCGTACGTCCCAATTTGGGCTTTCAATACCAAAGGCGCATTTCCTGGCCGAGGTACTGTTATTGGATGATCATCTCTGCTGAATTCTATGGGTTGCTCTAACCAGTGTAGATATTCCGTTGTTGCTGGGGGTGAAGTTATTGCGAGGCTCACTTGTCGAGTTATGCTTTTCTCTTCTTTGTTCGACTTGGGCACTGGCTGTATCATTGCTATGATGTGCCCTTTAGATAGAACATATCCTTCGTCATCGTTGCGTCCCTGGTTCGGCTGATCTTGACCCTGAGGGACTCCATTGTTTCCTTGTTGATTTGCAGGTGCGTTGCTTGTGTTTCCTTCGTATCCCTGCCGTTTTGCTTTGGCTTGCTTGTTTAGCGCTGCTTCCTGTAGTTTCAGGAACGTTGTGCAATCATTCATTGCGTTTCTGGATACTCATTTTCCATCGACAAACGCGGAGTGTATATTACATGGCCCGTTTAGCATATCCTCTGGCGATGGGTTGTACTCTCTGGACTCTCTTGGCTAAAACTTTCTGTAGTCTTCTTTTCCATACCTACGATATCCCGAGCTTTTATGGTCGTTACCTTGGTAGCAATTGTCCTTATATCCTGCGGCTACTTGGCTGTGAGAGCCATAGTTGTCGTAATTGCGGGATCTTCTCCTTTGGCCTCCATATCTGTTCCCTCTATCATCCTCTGGCGATCGTGTCCGTTTGTTGTTGCACGCATCTTCTCCGTCTGCAAATCTGTTTGCTATATCCATTAGATCTGATACTGTTTTCGGCTTGATTCTGCCCATCTCTTCGACTAGGTCTTCTCGCCTTAACCCAACTATGAATGCATCTATTGCTCTTTCATCTGAAACTTCGACTGCCGAATTTTTGATGATGCTCCATCTTTGGATATATGCCCTTAATGTCTCACCGCGTTGCTGTACGCAGGCTTTGACTTCTTCTATGGACGCTGGCCGCTTATATGTCGACTTGAAGTTGCTCGTAAATTGCTTTGTAACCTCTTCCCAGCTTCCAATTGTTTCTTTTTCTAATTTGCTCAACCATGACCTTGCCGCGCTGGTGAGGTGTAATTGCAAACTTTGCATAACTATTTCCTTTATTCCTCCCAATATTTTTACTGTTTGCAGATAATCCGAGAGCCATGACTGTGGCTCCTGGGATCCGTCGTATTTTTGCTGGTCATGGGGTAGTTGAAACCTTTGGGTACTCGCGTGGTGCGAACCCTGTGGGTAAAGCATGATGCCCCCATCTCTTTTTCGCCGTCTTCGTAATCGCATGTCTTGTTTGGAGACCTGGATCTTCGGGTTCCTCCATACTTCGAGCTTTGATGCGTGGTGAATGACTAGCCCGTTGGGAACCCCAAGAGGAAGGTGTGATGAATATAGCAGCTAGTTTTCCCTCAGTTAAGAAACCAAGGTTATGTCGATCAGGAGAAGAGCAGACAATAACGACTGAAGGTGATGCTTGCTAGTTTGCGACAGCTTTGGACAATTTATATACGGCGCCTCATCCAAGCTTTGCTTGCTAGCTGCAACGCGGAACCTGCACACAACACAACCAAGTACTTTGTTCCCAACTTGCGATGAGGTTGTCAATCTCACCGGTTTGCTTGAAACAAAGGTTATGAGCGTATTGAGTGGAAAACAGTAGAAGTATGCGAGTAAAGTAAACAGTGCGAGTAAAGTAAACAGTGCGAGTAAAGAAAACAGGTGATAGCAATATGATGGAAATAGGACCGGGGTCCACAGTTCACTAGTGGTGTCTCTCCATAAGATAAATAACACATGCTGGGTAAACAAATTACAGTTGGGCAATTGATAGAATAAAGATAAACGTGATATGTCAAGAAGATCACTACGTGATTTACTCTGGGCATTATAACAAAATACATAGACCGCCATCCAACTGCATCTATGACTAATAATCCACTTGTGGCGAATCAATCCGAGAACTCCACAAGTATTAAGTTGCGAACAACAGATAATTGAATTAAGCAAAGTGTGTAATGTAAACAAAGCATATGCCCTTGAGCATATGAATGTTGTTTTCTCCCTAGTAGCAATAGCACATCAACAACCTTAGAGGTTTCTGTCACTCCCCCAGGTTAAATAGAGGCATGAACCCACTATCGAGCATAAATACCCCCTCTTGGGGTCACTAGCAACTACTTGGCCAAGATAGCTACTAACAACGGAGAGCATGCAAGATTATAAACAACATAGAGATAACAAAAGATATAATTCAGTACAGCAACTCAATCATAACACCAATATTCATCGGATCCCAACAAACCAAACATGTAGAATTACATAACGATGATCTCAATCATGTAGGGCAGCTCATGAGATCTAAACATGAAGCACATGGTGGAGAAGACAACCATCTAGCTACTGCTATGGACCCATAGTCCAAGGTAGACTACTCACTCATCGCTCCGAAGGCAAGCATGGCGATGAAGAAGACCTCCGGTGGTGATTCCCCTCTCCAGCAGGGTGCCGGGAAGAGCTTCTGGACCCTCCCGATCTTCGGGTTGATGGCGGCGCCGGATCGCGATGTGTTCTGGAAAAGTGATCGGGTACTTAGGTTTTTCCCATCGGGGGGTCTTTATAGGCGAAGGGGCGATGTCAGGAGTGGCCCCAGGCCCCCTCACACCATGGTGGCGCGGCCAGGGCCTGGGCCGCGCCAGCCAGGTGTGAGCCTAGCCTGTGGCCCCTCTCCTACTACTCTTCGGATCCATGGAAGCTCCCGGACAAAATAAGACTTCAGGAACTTGTTTCGTCCAATTCCGAGAATATTTCCTGTGTATCACTTCTGAAACACAAAAACAGCAGAAAACAGGGAACTGGCACTGTGGCAACTTGTTAGTAGGTTAGTTCCGGAAAATGCATAAAAGTGCCACGAAGTGTAATGAAACATTAGGCAAATGGTGTAAAAACAAGCATGGAGCATCAAAAATTATAGATACGTTGGAGACGTATCAAGCATCCCCAAGCTTAACTCCTGCTCGTCCTCGAGTAGGTAAGTGATAACAAAAGAATAATTTTTGAGGTGACATCCACCTACACAATCTTGATCTTGTATGTAAGCATTTGTGAGCTGGGATCATAAGAACTTAAAACATGGGCATGAAAGATATAATCTTGACAATAAAAACTTAGCAACCATGTTGTAAACATGCAAATGAACACAAACAAAAGATCATGAAAATGAAACAATGAAAGTCAAACGTGTGTTCAAATCATAAGGAAAAACATACAAATGGTTTTTAGCTTGTCCTTCAAAGAGAGCAAAACATAAAAGCATAGGACACCTTCAAGTTTAAGAGGGCGACTAGATACAAATAATTTGAGAACAAGTGAAACCAACAATATGAATCAATCAATGAAAACTTTGGGACAATGCACATTATACTAAGAATGCCAACTATGCTCTCTTAATGGTGCATAAAGATAGAAGGTGGTGACTCAACATAAAAGTAGAAGAAAGGCCCTTCGCAGAGGGAAGAAGTGATTGCAAGTTTTATAACCTTCAAAAATTATGGTACTTACCGGCTTTGAGCTCTCATTGCCCCCATCATAAGCATCTTGAATGGTTAAAGTTAATGCGAGAACAATTATAATGCATATGCTTGACAAATCATAAGTTGAAAACCTCGTGTCCCGTGAATACGAGTACCCAAACCTCATGCTACTTTACTTAGAGTCCCAAGCAAGGCTCTTGTCATTGTAAATATATGCATATCATTGAGAACCGCCAATGGGGTACCTCCATGCCCGATGAGATGGAACAAGCCCACATCAAAATGACAGGACAAGTAGACAATGAACACCTCGACATCTCTTTTATTTGCCATTTGTTTATATTTTTATTGTGAGATGCGTCGTCAAATGTTCACCATGGGTATGCTGCAAATTTCCACCATGAATTATGCATGGCTTAGATTAGCGGCCCGGCGTTTCCCTAACACATATACAAACTCCATGATCCCCACAAGATTCCCAACTCATTTCACACCGCGGGCATCCATAAACAAAAGATCACGATATCAACTCAAATAAGAAGTGCAATGTTGAAAGCTTGCCCATGACTGCATGGCTGGGCTAGTCTCTAAATTACAACTTGCAAGCATAACAACTCAACATAAGAGACCACAATGTCAAATTTTTAAGAACAGGAAAAAGTAAAGTGTGCCTTCCAGTTCGTGAGAGCTTTACTGGCCGAATTTCGCATAACACTGGTAAGAGTTTAATTTGAAGAGAAAATAAAAGCAAGTCAAATTTACTTGGAATAGCAAATTGCTAGTAGGTATGTATAGTGGACACTTTGGAAAACTTTGGCTTTTAGGAGTTGGATGCACGAGTAGAGCTCATACTCAGTACAAGGCGAGAGCTAGCAAAAGACTGGGAGCGACCAACTAAGAGAGCAATAATGGCCATAATCATGCAAAGCGACAAAGCGACATTAAAAGAAGCATAAGATGGCATCAAAAGTCAAAAACTAAATGATCATAGAGGCTATTGGTGACTTTGTAAGAGTCTAACATGTGTGAGCATGCGCCAAGTCAACCCAAATAAGGCATCAAGGAGAAAACCAAAATAATGCTTCCAAATAATTAAAAACTACGCATGATTTTTTCAAAGGCTCATTAAGCAATCTCAGTTATTTGAGACAAGTCATGCTACAGCAAAACCACTAAGCATACTATCAAAAAGACATCAAGCACGACATGCAAAAGCCTAGGCCGCAGTCTACACAAGCTCCTTCTTGTACCACTATTTTGCATAAAGCTTTTTCTCTTTTCCAACACCATTTGAAAATTTTAAAGACACCTCTTTTGATGAAAACCAATAAAGATCAAAGGCAGAAATACACCTTGATGAAAAGATATGACAAGGTCTGAACGCAAATCAAGGCGAAAACGAAAACCAAAAGCAGTAGTGGAAAAAGAAGAATGAAAAACGGAGTGTTCTTTGCAAATGAAAATTAGTACATCTCCTCCAAAGGAAATTTGTTGGGGTCCAACCATTTATTGCAGCAAACAAAACTAAACTAACTAAGAAAACTAAAACAACTGAAGCTCCAAGAAAAACACATAGTGCATGAAGCAATAAAAATATAGTGTTTTGAAAGGTGACCTGATTTTTGCCGATGAAGAAGGGGTGCCTCGGGGGCATCCCCAAGCTTTGACGCTTGTACTTCTTGGATATTTCTTGGGGTGATGCATGGGCATCCCCAAGCTTGAGCTTTTGTCCATTCTTCAACTCATCTCATCATTCTCCAATCCCTACACTTGAAAACTTCCTTCATACAAAACTAAACACAAATCTATTAGCAACATTAGTGTAGCATAACATATAATCAACCTCTTTTTGCTTCAGGTTTCAACCTAAAACCACCAAATATATAGCACATACTACTGTAGCAACTTCCCCAAAAGTTCCATGATCAAAAGAACTCAAAAGAAAGCGATAAAGCGGCAAACACAAATATTGGCAGGAATCTGTCAAAATAGAACAGCTGACAAAGGTCGAATTTTTTAGGGGTTTTCTGTTGCTCAAATCAAAAAGTGTTCAACTAACGAAAGTTTGGATATAACCTGGGGCATATGCACAAGAAATCGCAGGTCCAAAAGATATACAGATAATTTATACGAATGTTTACGGTGCAGCACCGAAAACAGTTTCAGGACAGCAACATCCCCAAATCTTTACCTCACTCGAATTAGAGGCTTCTCTTGGCACAAAAACGAAATAAACAAGATAAGGAGTGGTCATTACAGTAGTAATGACTTCCAAGACTCAACTAAAAGAAAAAGTACTGAAAATAAGACATTGGGTAATCTCCCAAGAGTGCTTTTCTTTAACGCCTTTGAGCTAGGCGCAGAAAATTGCGAATCAAGTAATATCAATAGATGAAGCATCAAGCTTATAGTTTGCTCTAAGAATAGAGTCAAAAAGTAATTTCTTCTTTTTCCTAGGGAAGTGTTCCATACCTTTCTTGAGTGGAAATTGATATTTGATGGTGCCTTCTCTCATATCAATGATAGCACCTACAGTTCGAAGAAAGGGTCTTCCCAAAATAATAGGACATGAAGCATGGCATTCAACGTCCATAACAAGAAAATCAACAGAACAAGGTTATTGTTAACCACAATATGAACATCATTAATTCTTCTCAAAGGTTTCTTCTTAGCAACATCAGCAATAGGAACATCAAAATAACATTTTTCAAGCGGTGGTAAATCAAGCATGTCATAAATCTTTCTAGGCATGATAGAAATACTAGCACCTAGATCACATAAAGCATGGCAATCAAAACCATTAACATGCATATCAATGATGGGTTCCCAACCATCTTCTAACTTCTTGGGAACATAAGCTTTTTGCTTCAACTTTTCATCCCTAATTTTTATGAGAGCATTGGTAATATGCTTAGTAAAAGCAACATTTAAATAACTAGCATTGGGAGTCAAAGCAAGCTTTTGCAAGAACAAAATAACTTCAGATATATTGAAGCCATCAACATCAAAATCATTAAAAGAAATAGAGCTATCATCCCCCACACTCCGAAAAATTTCAGCACTCTTTTGAGAAAAAGTTTTGGCAGTTTTAGGCTTTTTAACACAAGGAGTGGGAGTTTTCTCTACACCTATCAAAGTAAGAGGATTGCTAGCATTAGGAGCAACATCATCAGAGGTAGTAATAGTATATACCTTCATTTCTCTAGCCATCTCATCTTCTCTTTCCCACCTAGCATGCAATTCCGCTAACAATCTAATATTTTCATCAATTCCAACTTGAATAGCGTTAGCAGTAGCAAAAACATTGTTCTCTTTCACATCATTAGGCAACACTTTTAATTTCAGAAGTTCAACATCATGAGCAAGGCTATCAACTTTAGAAGAAAGAATATCAATTTTGCCTAACTTTTCCTCAACAGACTTGTTAAAAGCAGTTTGCTTACCGATGAAGTCCTTGAGCATTACCTCAAGCTCGGACGGCCCTAGTGTTGTTGTAGGAATTACCATAAGAATTACCATAACCATTACCATTGGTAGAAGGATACGGCCTATAATTCTTACTAGCAAAATTGTTCATATAAGCATTGTTGTTAAAATTATTATTTCTAATGAAATTCACATCAACATGCCCTTCTTGAGCAACCAAAGAGGCTAAAGGAACATTATTAGGATCAACATGAGTCCTATCATTAGCAAGCATAGCCATAATGGTATCAATCTTATCATTCAAGGAAGAGGTTTCCTCAACAGAATTTACCTTCTTACCTTGTGGAGCTCTCTCGGTGTGCCATTCGGAATAATTCACCATCATGTTGTCGAGTAGCTTTGTTGCGGCGCCCAAGGTAAGGGACATAAAAGTGCCTCTAGCAGCTGAATCCAATAGGTTCCTCGAAGAAAAATTCAGTCCTGCATAAAAAGTTTGGACAATCATCCAAGTAGTCAGTCCATGAGTGGGGCAATTCTTTATCATAGATTTCATTCTTTCCCAAGCTTGAGCAACATGTTCATTATCAAACTGAGTAAATTTCATAATATTGCTACACAGAGATATAATCTTAGCAGGAGGATAGTATCTACCAATAAAAGCATCCTTACACTTAGCCCACGAATCAATACTATTCTTAGTCAAAGACAGCAACCAATCTTTAGCTTTTCCTCTCAAAGAAAAAGGAAACAACTTGAGCTTAATAATATCACTTTCTACATCCTTATGTTTCTGCATCTCACATAGCTCAACAAAATTGTTGAGATGAGCTGCAGCATCTTCAGTACTAGCACCAGAAAATTGCTCTTTCATAACAAGGTTCAACAAAGCAGGCTTAATCTCATAAAAGTTTGCAGCAGGAGCAGGTGGTGCAATAGGAGTGCAGATAAAATCACTATTGTTCTTGCTAGTAAAGTCACACAACTTGGTGTTTTCAGGATTGGCCATTTCAGCAAAACAAAAGTAAACAAGTAAAAACAACTACCAAGGATTCTAATTTTTTTGGGTTTTTGATATAAAACGATGCACGTAAAATAAATAAAGTAAAGCAAAACAAAACAATAACAAAGTAAAGGATGTGCATGCGAAAACTCCCCTCGCAGAAGTCTTCCACTCTTCCCCGGCAACGGTGCCAGAAAAAGAGCTTGATGCGTGGTGAATGACCAGCCCGTTGGGAACCCCAAGAGGAAGGTGTGATGAATATAGCAGCTAGTTTTCCCTCAGTTAAGAAACCAAGGTTATATCGATCAGGAGAAGAGCAGACAATAACGACTGAAGGTGATGCTTGCTAGTTTGCGACAGCTTCAGACAATTTATATATGGCGCCTCGTCCAAGCTTTGCTTGCTAGCTGCAACGCGGAACCTGCACACAACACAACCAAGTACTTTGTTCCCAACTTGCGATGAGGTTGTCAATCTCACCGGTTTGCTTGAAAAAAAAGGTTATGAGCGTATCGAGTGGTAAACAGTAGAAGTATGCGAGTAAAGTAAACAGTGCGAGTAAAGTAAACAGGTGATAGCAATATGATGGAAATAGGACCGGGGTCCACAGTTCACTAGTGGTGTCTCTCCATAAGATAAATAACACATGCTGGGTAAACAAATTACAGTTGGGCAATTGATAGAATAAAGATAAACGTGATATGTCAAGAAGATCACTACGAGATTTACTCTGGGCATTATAACAAAATACATAGACCACCATCCAACTGCATCTATGACTAATAATCCACTTGTGGCGAATCAATCCGAGAACTCCACAAGTATTAAGTTGCGAACAACAGATAATTGCATTAAGCAAAGTGTGTAATGTAAACAAAGCATATGCCCTTGAGCATATGAATGTTGTTTTCTCCCTAGTAGCAACAGCACATCTACAACCTTAGAGGTTTCTGTCACTCCCCCAGGTTAAATAGAGGCATGAACCCACTATCGAGCATAAATACCCCCTCTTGGAGTCACTAGCAACTACTCGGCCAAGATAGCTACTAACAACGGAGAGCATGCAAGATCATAAACAACATAGAGATAACAAAAGATATAATTCAGTACAGCAACTCAATCATAACACCAATATTCATCGGATCCCAACAAACCAAACATGTAGAATTACATAACGGTGATCTCAGTCATGTAGGGCAGCTCATGAGATCTAAACATGAAGCACATGGTGGAGAAGACAACCATCTAGCTACTGCTATGGACCGATAGTCCAAGGTAGACTACTCACTCATCGCTCCGGAGGCAAGCATGGCGATGAAGAAGACCTCCGGTGGCGATTCCCCTCTCCGGCAGGGTGCCGGGAAGAGCTTCTGGACCCTCCCGATCTTTGGGTCGACGGCGGCGGCGGATCGCGATGTGTTCTAGAAAAGTGATCGGGTACTTAGGTTTTTCCCGTCGGGGGGTCTTTATAGGCGAAGGGGCGATGTCAGGAGTGGCCCCAGGCCCCCTCACTCCATGGTGGCGCGGCCAGGGCCTGGGCCGCGCCAGCCAGGTGTGAGCCTGGCCTGTGGCCCCTCTCCTACTACTCTTTGGATCCCTGGAAGCTCCCGGACAAAATAAGACTTCAGGAACTTGTTTCGTCCAATTCCGAGAATATTTCCCGTGTATCACTTCTGAAACACAAAAACAGCAGAAAACAGGGAACTGGCACTGTGGCAACTTGTTAGTAGGTTAGTTCCGGAAAATGCATAAAAGTGCCACGAAGTGTAACGAAACATTAGGCAAATGGTGTAAAAACAAGCATGGAGCATCAAAAATCATAGATACATTGGAGACGTATCAAGCTTCTATGTCGCCTTGGTGATGGTGTTCTAGATCGTCGACTGCCGCTCCTATGCCGAGGACTATTGTGATGGCATGGTGATCTTGGCTTATGGGTTCCTTTGTTGTGATATGCCTCCTCCTCTTTCGCTGATAATTTGTTGCCTACCATCTTCAATCCATTTAGTGCTGCCCGGTGCATATGTTCCCTTGGGTCTCCTGGGTTTGGTCATGTTGTATGTAGGTATGCTTGGGCTACCACCAATGCTGCTTTAGGAGTTTTTGTATGATATTTCCTTGCTCGTCGACCGATAGGAAAGATGACTCAAGGTTTTTAGAGATGCTTTGCCTTTTTGAGTACTCGAGGTTTTCAAACCTTGATCCATGTCGACGATGCCTTTTGTTTGTGTATGACGCGTCACTACGTGCTCTGCGAGCAGCGTCGCTTGCTGCAATGGCTGAGTCTTTCCTCTTCTGTATTTCAATCCTCTCCTTCGCTAGTTGCTTCGCCTGCTGCGTTAGGGCGTAGTGGTACCCCAGAAGCATATTTTTGCTGGAGTTTGTTGGTATTGGTGTGCCGTGCTCCACGGCTGTCTTGATTGTTCTCCACTCGTCGACTAATAGTCGAACTTTCTCCCTAGTTGTGAGGGAGTCTGCAGTTTCTCCTTCTGCTAGATGATTCGCCCCTCTGTTTATGTTCGCTGGATTGAGCACTGGATTGTTGTTTTCGTCGAGTTCTTCTGAGTTATCTCCTGTGATGGCGAGTACCTGGTATTGATTGTCGAGTTTGCTGTTGGAACTTGAGAAGATCGAATTGTCATCTTCAGAAAGCTCTAATCCTGTCTTCCAAGTGTCTGTTGATTTATCTGAAGTATCGTCATGGCAGATTATGAGATCTTCGAGTTGAACTTCTAAGTCGAAATTCTCCATGGTTTCGTCGCCTCCTGCGAATTTTCCTTCTTCTACTTCTGCTAAGCCGACCGGCGAGCTTACCTCGCTGGAAGAGCCTTCTGATGATTCTGACATTGCTACTGTCTTAGGTTCACTTGCCGATGGACCAGGTTTCGTCGGATCTGAAAGGCGGATTGAACCTAGTGATCCGACGTGAAAGTTTAGACTTCCGATCGTTAAATCCATATCTTGATCCATGCTCTCGAATACTTGCATAAAACTTGATTGGTGAGGTTGAAAATCGATGGTTCCGAAGGGTATCTGGATTTCGTCGACTTCTAGACTGCTATTGGCTAGAAGCAAAAAAGCCGTCGAATTCATGATTCCAACGCCCAGAATCCCCACGGTCGGCGCCAATTGACGAGGGCTAACTCGAGAAATGTCCTAGATGAAGGACTTAGGATCGGGGAGATAGGGCGTCGGATGAACTCGAAGGTAAAATCAGTCAAACAAGGTGTCTATCGAAAGTAAACGTGGGTGTGGAACCTGGCTTTCTTTCAATCTGTCCCTCACCGTCCCCTCCTGGCCCCTATATATAGGTGGCCAGGTCTCAGGGATCGGGAGGGATCCGATACAGATTACAATATCGACATACGATATGAACTTGTATTTCGACTAAAGTTACAACTGGGCCTAGCTTAACGGGCCTCAGGGGTTCTCAACTGTCGGGCTCTATTATCTATACCCTTGTCAGAAAGTCTCTTGTGTCCCCAACACACCCAATACACTTATCAGATATATAGGTGCACTAGTTCGGCGAAGAGATAGTGAAATACAAGTAGTAGTGAAGATTATAAGTAGTAAATGTAATCTGAAATAAGTATCGCTGCGAGCAAACATGTAACAAAACTGAAAGGAAACGGTGTGCAATGCTTGAAAACAAGGCCTAGGGATCATACTTTCACTAGTGGACACACTCTCAACAAATACAACATAATTGAACCAATAGATACTAACATCAATATGCCACTCTAAACAATTCTCCAATGGAGAATGAACACTAATCATGCGTTGGGCTACGAAGCACTCCTCAAAGTCCGTATTTCCCCAAACTAGATTGTCCCACACTATCACCATGAACGCACTAGATGGTTCCAACAAACACCAACAATTCATAGAGACATTAACCAAAAAGACACACATAATGTGCACACTAGACACCTTCACATTACGATACAAGGTGTCTCCGGAGATTACAATAATAAAGCACGGGAGTAGCATAATATCTGAATAATAGCATCTATCAATTCAACTAGATACAAAGCTCATGATCACATAAAGATCACATCATGGGAGAGAGAGGTGAACCACATAGCTACCGGTAGAGCCCTCAGCCCCGAGGGAGAACTACTCCCTCCTCATCATCATAGGCAGCAACGGTGATGGAGATGGTGGTGAGGTCGATGGGGATGGCTAAAGGAGGCGACGCCGTCGATGGAGATGGCTCCGGGGGCACTTCCCCGTCCCGGCAGGGTGCCGGAACAGAGACTTCTATCCCCCAAAATTTGTCTTCGATGGCGGCGGCGCTGCAGAACTGTTCTGGAAAAAACGCCGATTGTTTTAGGGTTTTCCGTCGGGAGGCTCTTTATAGGCGAAGGGGCGTCGTCAGGAGTGGACCAGGGGGGGCCTCACCATAGGTGGGCACGGCCAGGACCTGGGCCACGCCCCCTGGTGGTGAGAGTGCCCTCTGGCCCCTCTCCGGCTCCCGTTTGGTCCTCGTCCTTCATCCGGGCAAAATAGGAGTTTCGGTCTTCGTTTTGTCCAATTCCGAGAATATTTCCTGTGTAGCTTTTCTGAAACACAAAAACAGCAGAAAACAGGGAACTGACACTGTGGCATCTTGTTAATAGGTTAGTTCCAGAAATCGCATAAAAATGCCACGAAGTGTAACAAAACACAAAGCAAATGGTGTATAAAAAAGCATGGAGCATCAAAATTATAGATACATTTGAGACGTATCAGAATGGCATGCTTACTTGAATCCTATAGGAATATGAAGTGTCTTTGATTGTAGCAAAGGAATTTTCCATGAGGTATGACCTAATGCTTTTTTCCTATAGGATTTACACTACTAGATTCCTATAGGATTATTTCCTATGGGATATATTCCTATGAATCAAACATGTGTGTAGGAAATTTTCCTATAGGAGCCAAATCCTACACAATTCCTATGCAAATTCTATGAATGAAAGGAGGCCTTAACCATATGGAACAAGCACCTAGTATAATAATCTCCATAAAGAAAGGTTGATCCTTAAGGTTCAGTAGGAAGATAATTTTCTAATGTCACCAAGGAGACACTGAGTTCTCTGTATTTTGCATATCTTATTTGATAAAGTCCATAAAACAGCCACAATGTTAGTGTATAGGGAAGTCCTAAATATCATGCCTCATCCTTCAATCTGTTGTAGGAGGCCTAGTTCAGTGGTAAGGTAAATGATTTGATGTGTGGATATATGGCAAGTACAAAGAGGAGGGGAGCACGGTTTCCCTGCCTAAACCCATGGCCATTGATGACGGGACACTAACGACATCACTAAGCATGATTGTGGAATATGAAGTATGTAGGAGAGCATCTCTCTGTTCTTGGATTCTACTAGTGTTCTCTATATAGTATAAAAGATGAACTCACGTTTTGCTGATTCAAAGACTGTGGCTGCCCAACTTGAAGAGAAGCGTGGGAGCTCTGTTTTACAAAGTAACTTGTCAAAGTTCTTGACATAAATGAAATCATCGTGGATGTTTTTAGTATTCATTCAAGCACTTTTGGAGCTGGATATAGGGTTGGTCCTAAAGGGCTCAAACTCATGGCGGGTCACTTGGCAAGGATCTTCGTAATGGCGTGAATAAGGTTAATGGGGTGGTATTTCAAAATTTCCTTGAGCCCCTCTGTTTTGGATGCAAAACAACATTGTTTTGGCATGCAAGTTACCTAAGATTTAAGACATAACCATAGTCTGATTCTATGATGGGCCATCACTTCTTGAAGAACAACATGGTGATCCCCCGACGCATTATGTCTAGGCATTAGATGTATTGTGTCATGGACTTTGGCCTTAGAAAATGGGTCCTCGGTGTTCAGCACCTCAAGGTGGTCCAAGTCAATGACTTACCACTTGAAGTTTAGGTGGATCCTGGTTCTTTCACCCATTACCAAAGAGAAGTGTTGCTGAAATGACCAGCTCATTATGCTTGATGCCGGTATCCAACTTGGTTGTGCTTCACAAAAAGAATATGATTATTTGTCCTAGCGTTCACCCTTTGGTGAAAAAATATGGCGTTGACACTGATGGCATGTAAGTACAGCCCATTGGGAACCCCAAGAGGAAGGTATGATGAGCACAGTAGCAAGTCTTCCCTCAGTTGTGAAACCAAGGTTGAATCGAACCAGTAGGAGAAAGCCAAACTTTAGAAGGTGATGCTTGCTAGCTTCGCGACACTCCGGACAAGGGCGCCAGATAAACTGCTTGTCGGCGCGTAGCTTTTCACCAGCAGCAACATGAAACCTGCACACAACACAACCAAGAACTTTGCTCCCAACTTACGATGAGGTTGTCAATCTCACCGGTTTGCTGTAAACAAAGGATTGAGCGTATCGAGTGGTAAAAGGATAATAGTAATGCAAGTAAAGTAAACAGAGCAAGTAATAGTAAAACGGTAAAGCAATGTAAAGGAAATTGGACCGGGGTCCATAGTTCACTAGTGGCGTCTCTCCATAAGATAAATAAAAGCATGCTGAGTAAACAAATTACAGTTGGGCAATTGATAGAGTAAAGATAATGTACATACATCACGAGGATTGATACGTCCAATTTGCATCACTATTTTGTATCATAATTTACTGTTATTCATTGATATATTTCATATTTAGATATGATACTTATGTTATTTCCTTTGCTTTCACATGTTTGATGATCGTCGGAGGAGTTGTTGCCAGAGTCAGGATTCTGCTGGAAAAAGGACCATTAAGAGACCATATTTTGAAGATCAGGAAAATTCCAGAAAAATACCCAGAAATTATATTTTCCCAGAAGACTCGGGAAGCCAGAAGGAGGAGTCGAGAGGAGCCAGGGGGCCCCACACGCCAGGGTGGCGCGGCCAGCCCCCTGGCCGCGCCAGCCCTGTGTGAGGGAGCCCTGGCCCACTTCTGGTCTCGCCCCTCCGCGTACATCATCGTCCCCGAAAACCTAAGTGAGGGGGGGCTCAGAGTTAGACACAGCCGCCTCTGCGGGGCGGAGAACAAAGAGAGAGAAAAGCTCTCCAGCAGGGAGAAATCTGCCGGGGAAATTCCTTCCCGGAGAGGGGAGATCGTCGCCATCATCATCACCATCGCACTGGACTTCATCGGGATCATCATCATCATCTCCATCACCAGCACCTTCATCTCCACCATCACCACGCCATCCCGCTGTAACATCTTGAGTTGGATCTTGTTATATTCATAGGGGAAACTTTCCCGGTGTTGATTACTCTTGTAGTTGATGCTATTGAGTGGAACCATTGAATTAAGGTTTATGTTCAGATTGTTATTTACCATTATTTCACCTCTGATCATGATCCATATGATGTCTTGTGAGTAGTTCGTTTAGTTCTTGAGGACATGGGAGAAGTCAAGATGTTAGTAGTGAATTATTGTTGAGAAATATTTAATGGTTTGATATTGTTGTGGTGCTATTTCACTAGTGGTGTCATGTGAACGTCGACTACATGATACTTCACCATTTATGGGCCTAGTGAGATGCATTGTGTATTTGGCTACCGATTGTGGGGTTGCTGGAGTGACAGAAACCTAAACCTCCGTTGGGAAACCATTGCACCAGGGAGCGTAGGATCTTAGAGTTTAAGGCTGTGGTTAGATTTATCTTAATTACTTTCTTGTATTTGCGGATGCTTGCAAGGGGTATAATCACAAGTGTGTATTTATCCTAGTAAGGGTAGTGCGCTAGCACAGGTTCACCCCCATAACACCTATCAAACCAATAAATACTATTGGCTCTATGAAGCGAAAGCTCTTGACAGAAACTCTCGTGTGTCCTCGAGAACGTTTGGTTATTATAAGAACACAACCGGCTTGTCCTTTGCTGAATAAAGGATTGGGCCACTTGCTGCAATTGTTACTACTGTCTTTTATTTACTTGCACTTTATTTACTCGTATTACCAAATACCCCTGAAAACCTGTTTGCTAGTATTTACAGTGATTCCTTGATCAAAACTGCTCATCAACACCTTCTGCTCCTCGTTGGGTTCGACACTCTTATTTATCGAAAGTACTACGATACACCCCCTATACTTGTGGGTCATCAAGACTATTTTCTGGCGCCGTTGCCGGGGAGTGTAGCGCTATTGAAGAGTGGAATTGGTAAAGGTAACCGTCACTGTGAGTATTGTTTTTATTTTGTCTTTTATTTTTGTTTTACTCTGCTATGGAGAACTCTCCATTTGGTTTTCTATTTGGAAACACATCTACTACTACTGCTGCACATGCGGAGGAACCACCACCGCCGCCGCCTGCTGAAATTGATCCTTTTAAAATACCTATGAAAATTGTTGGGCGTATTATGGATAACTGCTATTCAGGAGATGGAACTGTCCATCCGGGTGATCACTTATTATTTATACATGAATTATGCGAGTTGTTCAGATGTGCAGGTATTTCACCAAGCCAGGTTAAGAAGAAATTATTCTCATTATCATTGAAAGGCAGAGCTGAAGAGTGGTATCGACTACTCCAAGATGGTCCATCTATGGCATGGGAGGATATTGTGCCTCTCTTTTATTCCAAGTTTTATCCTCCAAGTGAAATTCATAAAGACCGTAACCGGATATATAATTTTTGGCCTCATGATGGAGAGAGTATTGCTCAAGCGTGGGGGAGATTGAAGTTACTAATGCTCAAATGCCCCATTCATGAGCTCCCCAATAATATTGTTATTGATAATTTTTATGCGCGGCTTACTCTTCCTGATAAGGATTATTTGGATGCTTCTTGCTTTGGATCATTTACTCATATGAAAGAAGATGCTAAGTGGAAACTTCTTGACCGTATAAAAGAGAATGCTGAAGGTTGGGAAAACGACAAAGGTAGGAAGTCAGGTATAAACTATGATTATGAATGCATTAAATATTTTATGGGAACCGATGACTTTCACAGTGTTAGCGCTGCTTATGGCCTTGATTCACAAATACTTGCTAATTGTCTTAAGGCTTTTGCCTCTTATATTGATGTTCCGAAGAAAGATTGGAACAAATATCATGCGCCTTACAAAGATTCTATTAGTCATATTCCTGCTGCAGCTACTGAAGTCTGTACTATTGATAGCATTGTGCCTGAACCTTATTTTGAGAAGACACCTTTCCCTGCTAAGGTAAAGAAGTATTCTACTTTGGTAAGTGTGTCTAATAAAAGTACTAAGAAAGCTGCAGAGCCTGATGAGCAAATTACTATTAAGTCTCCTATAGCTATATTGAAGGATCTTGTTACTAAAGATGTAGGGGATGAATATATTATTTTTTGTGAAGATGCTTCTAACATTCTTTCACATCCTAAAAAGCATAGGAAAGCAAGTGTTCCTGTTATTTCTGTCAGGATTGGAGATCATTGCTATTATGGTTTATGTGATATTGGTGCTAGTGCAAGTGCTATTCCCTTAGAGCTTTACAAAGAAATCATGCACGAGATTGGCGCTTGTGAACTTGAAGATATTGATGTGGTTGTTCAGCTTGCTAACAGAGAGACAGTTTGGCCTCTTGGTATTGTCCGAGATGTGGAAGTTCTTTGCGGTAAGACTAAATACCCTACTAATTTTCTAGTACTCGGTAAGGAGGCTAGTAAAACTTGTCCTATTATTTTTGGTAGACCATTTTTGAACACCTGTGGTGCCATGATAGATTGTAAGAAGGAGAAATTTTTTACTAAGTTTAATGGAGAGTCTTATGAGTTTAATTTTTCCAAGTTTGCTAAGACTTCTTATGAAAATGACACGCCTAATGAAAATTTTCGAGTTGAACAGCTTGCTTCTATTGCTCTTGCCCCTAATAATGCCTTGCAGCAATTCATGGAAGATCACGAAAGTGATGTTTTTAGCAAGGAAAGAGAAGAGATTGACGACATTCTTCTTCGTCAACCACCGTTACTCAAGCATAATCTACCTGTGGAGGATCTTGGTACCACTTTGCCGCCTAAGGAAGTTCCTGTTTTTGAATTAAAGCCTTTGCCTGATAATCTTAAATATGCTTATATTGATGATAAGAAAATATATCCTGTTATTATTAGCTCTAAACTTTCAGGAAATGAAGAAGAAAGATTATTGGAGATATTGAGGAAACACCGAGGAGCTATGGGATATATTCTTGATGATTTAAAAGGGATTTCTCCCACTTTATGTCAGCATGCCATTAACATGGAGAAAGATGCGAAGCCAGTTGTGGAGCATCAACGCCGCCTAATTCCCAAGATGAAGGATGTGGTAAGAAACGAGGTATTAAAACTCCTTGATGCTGGTATTATTTATCCTATTGCTGATAGTAGATGGGTTAGTCCTGTTCATTGTGTTCCTAAGAAAGGAGGTATGACTGTTGTGCCTAATGAGAATAACGAGCTTATCCCTCAAAGGGTAGTAGTTGGTTATAGAATGTGCATTGATTATAGGAAGGTAAACAAAGTTACTAAGAAAGATCATTACCCTTTACCGTTTATAGATCAAATGCTAGAAAGGTTGTCTAAGAAGACTCATTTTTGTTTCCTTGATGGTTATTCTGGTTTTTCTCAAATTGCTGTTAAAAAGGATGATCAAGAGAAAACCACTTTTACTTGTCCCTATGGAACTTATGCTTATAGACGTATGCCGTTTGGTTTATGCAATGCTCCTGCTACTTTTCAAAGATGTATGTCTGCTATTTTTCATGGCTTTTGTGAAGAAATTGTGGAGGTCTTCATGGACGATTTCTCCGTCTATGGAACTTCTTTTGATAATTGTTTGCACAACCTTGATAAAGTTTTGCAGAGGTGCGAAGAAACTAACCTTGTTCTTAATTGGGAGAAATGCCACTTTATGGTAAATGAAGGAATTGTCCTTGGACATAAAATTTCTGAAAGAGGTATTGAAGTTGACAGAGCAAAAGTTGAGGCAATTGAGAAAATGCCTTGTCCTAGAGATGTTAAAGGTATTCGTAGTATTCTTGGTCATGCTGGTTTCTATAGGAGGTTTATTAAAGATTTCTCTAAGATTTCAAAGCCTCTTACCAATCTTCTTCAAAAGGATGTACCATTTGTCTTTGATGATGATTGTAAGGAAGCTTTTGAAACTCTTAAGAAGGCTTTAACTACTGCTCCTATTGTTCAACCACCTGATTGGAATTTACCTTTTGAAGTTATGTGCGATGCTAGTGATTTTGCTGTTGGTGCTGTTCTTGGACAGCGCATAGATAATAAGTTGAATGTTATTCATTATGCTAGTAAGACTCTTGATGCTGCTCAGAAGAATTATGCTACTACTGAGAAAGAGTTTCTTGCTATTGTTTTTGCGTGTGATAAGTTTAGATCTTACATTGTTGATTCTAAAGTTACTATTCATACTGATCACGCTGCTATTAGATATCTTATGACTAAGAAGGATGCTAAGCCTAGGCTTATTAGATGGGTGTTGCTTTTACAAGAGTTTGATTTGCATATCGTAGATAGGAAAGGTGCTGAAAATCCTGTGGCTGACAACTTGTCTAGATTGGAAAACATTTCTTTTGATCCTATTCCTGTTAATGATAGTTTTCCAAATGAACAGTTGGCTGCAATTAATGTAACTTCGCGAGACCTTCCTTGGTATGCTGATTATGCTAACTTTATTGTTTCCAAGTATTTGCCTCCGACCTTTACAGCTCAGCAAACAAGAAAATTCTTTTATGATTTGAGGCATTACTTTTGGGATGACCCACATTTATATAAAGAAGGAGTTGATGGTATCATGAGAAGATGCGTACCGGAATATGAGCAACAAGAGATATTAAGAAAATGCCATAGCAGTGCTTATGGAGGGCATCATGCTGGAGACAGAACCGCACAGAAGGTTCTACAATCAGGTTTTTATTGGCCAACCCTCTTTAAAGATGCCAGAAGGTATGTTTTATCTTGTGATGAATGTCAAAGAGTTGGTAATATTTCTAGACGCAATGAAATGCCTATGAATTACACTCTTGTTATTGAACCGTTTGATTGTTGGGGATTTGACTTTATGGGTCCTTTTCCTCCTTCGAAAGGCTATACCCATATACTTGTTGCTGTTGATTATGTTACTAAATGGGTAGAAGCCATACCTACAAAGAGTGCCGATGGTGAGACTTCGTTAAAAATGCTTAAGGATGTTATTTTTCCTAGGTTCGGAGTGCCTAGATATCTTATGACAGACGGAGGTTCTCATTTTATTCACGGTGGTTTTAGAAAAACTCTTGCTAAATATGATGTCAATCATAGAATTGCTTCTGCTTATCATCCCCAAACTAGTGGGCAGGTAGAGCTTTCAAATAGGGAGATCAAGTCTATCTTGCAGAAGACTGTCAATAGATCTAGGAAAAACTGGGCTAGTAAGTTAAACGATGCTTTATGGGCTTATAGAACTGCTTATAAGAATCCCATGGGTATGTCTCCTTATAAGATGGTTTACGGAAAAGCGTGTCACTTGCCCTTAGAATTAGAACACAAAGCTTTTTGGGCAGTGAGAGAGCTTAATAGAGATTTTAAACTAGCCGGTAAGAAAAGGTTGTTAGATTTGAGTTCTCTAGATGAGTGGAGAAACGAAGCATATGAGAATGCCAGACTTTTTAAAGAGAAAGTCAAGCAATGGCATGATAAGAGAATTCTTAAGAGAGAGTTTCATGTTGGTGAGAAAGTTCTATTGTATAGGTCTCGTCTCAGATTTTTTGCAGGAAAATTACTTTCTAAATGGGAAGGACCATATGTTATTGTGGAAGTGTACCGCTCAGGTGCTATTAAGATTGCTTCATTAAAAGATGATTCTACACAAGTGGTGAATGGGCAAAGACTCAAGCATTATATTTCTGGAGATTCTTATAATGAAGATGTTGATGTTATTGAAACAGTTTCTCCGGAAGAATTCATCCAAGACAAATTGCAGGTACCTGCAGAGTTCGCTTTCGAATAGGTAACAGTTCTAGTCAGAAAAGTTTCACGAAAAGTTCTTACTTTAATATTTTTGCTGTTTTTACTAAATATGAAAAATCACGAGACGAAAAAGGGGAGGAAAAAGAGTCCGTGTGTGTCTCACACACAGGTGGCGCGGGCCCACCCCTGGCCGCGCCACCTGGGTGTGAGAACACCCCGGAACTCGTTTCCGTCCCGGTTTCCTCCTGTGACTTCGTTTCGATGTATATTTTTCGCCTATTTAACCCCCCGGAGTCCCCGAGGTCTGTATATCATTTTCTCGTCGTGTTTTGTTTCGAGCTGTTTCTGTCAGGAGTTGATCTTAAGCTTGGGGGAGTCATGGCCTCTTCAAGTGACAACAAGGGCAAAGGGCCCTATGTAGACGATCACCAGCGCCAGAAGTGGAAGGAGGAGCTAGGTTCTGGAAGAGCAAGACCGAAAAACCCTGCTTTTGAAGGACCAATGAAAGCTAGGCGTATCTTTTCTCATGATTTGCAGGGACCAACATATCATGTTTTGGATCTTGACTCCATGCCCGTGATAGAACACGGCATGCTGGTCACTTTTGAGTTTTGCACTCAATATCAAGCTTTGAAGAGGGAGGTAAAGATGCTTCAAGAAGAGAATCTCAGGCTTCGCCAGATGCAGGAATATTTCATTAATCCAAGGCTGCTTCCAATACCGCCAAAAGAGTAATTCGTCATCGGTTTAGGCATCCCCTTGGCTTGTTCCAAGCTTGGGGGAGTGCCGCGGTATCACATCATTACCTTTTGCTCATTTACTTTTCAAGTAGTGTCATATCATGAATAGAGAAGTTATCATATAGAATAGTTTGCAGTTTGGAAGTATCCTCCTTAGTTGGTTATCTATGTATCCCTTGGTGTGAGTTGCGGTAATAAAATATTAATGAGAAGTTCTATTGTTTACTTTCCGCACACTTTATGTTAGTATGCAATCTCTCTTATATGACTAGTCTTGTTGATTGGTATTGGTATCACATTGGGAGCATGAGTAGATTTAGTTGGTTTTGGCAAACCTAGCTTGGTCAGTAGCAACTTTACCTTGAGGTTTGAGTAGAAAATAATAAAGAAGTGCTTGCAGTTACATCACTTCAGTTTTCCCTTATGTTTGGCTTATAAGCATTGTTATTCTTAAAGTTAAAATCGTTGTACCTTCAAGGGAGTTTGCATGATTGTTCTTATTATATGTATGTTTGTTTGTTTCATGCAACTCTTATGCTTGCTGCCCAGCCTTGCTAGCCAAAAACCTGTACTGAGAGGAAATACTTCTCGTGCATCCAATTCCCAAAAGCCAAGTCACTTCCAAAGAGTCCACTATAAATTCCTATGCATGGTATTTCAAGCCATTCCAAGTAAATTTTCATGTGCTACCTTTCAAAAACCTTCAAACACTTCTCATTTTGTGCCACTGTTTTTAGCTCATGAGGACGTAGTGGATGGGTTTGTTATCTTCCATACTAAATTAAGTACCCCTCGACTAGGCAGCTTCATCTGCTCGTCATTAATTTTGCAAGGGAGCTGGTCAGACCATTATAATCTCAAAAAGAAAAAGAAAGAAAAAAGGGCACTCCTCCAATGGAATGTGAAAGTTGGTCGGCACCCGATGGAATCGGTTAGCCATGGTTTGAGAAAGGAAAAAGGTGGGGAGGAGTGCAAAGCTATAAAAGAGCACCAAAGTGCCAATTAATCAAACATCTCGGAACCGCTCTCACTTGTTTAGTATGGAAGATATCAAGAACTTCGTTGCTAGTCGTTGACAAAAGCAACCACCTCTCAAAACAATTTTTACCTCTGTTTTACAAATGAAAAGCTCTAGCACATGTTTAATCCCTGCTTCCCTCTGTGAAGGGCCTATCTTTTACTTTTATGTTGAGTCAACCTATTTCCCTCTGTCTCGAGCAAGCATTTGAGTTGTTATGTTTCACTCATCTATATGTTGATCCGTTTAATCATGTTTATTATCTTCCTTGTTTTGTATAATGCTTTTGTCTGAAGGAATATATCTTTGAAAGCTTTCTATGATTGCAAAAGTTTACTTTGTTGAGCATATAGTCTTTGCTATATTAGCTCTGTTTTAAAAGGCTCCGTTTAAAAGAAAGAATAGCTTGTTCATCATTCTTTGACCAAGAACTAAGGTTTGCCATTGCCAATTATAGTTTACCTTGTGCATTTTTACATGTGATTCCCTTTTACCTATTGCAAGTCTATATCTTATAAAGGGAAGTTGTTGTCTATTATAATTTGTGCCTCAGTGATTGTGATGCTTCTTGTCCGTATTTTGATTATCGACACTTCACTCCATAAACCTGTGGTCATGTTTACCGAGTTTAGTTTTCGCTTGGGGACAAGCGAGGTCTAAGCTTGGGGGGTTGATACGTCCAATTTGCATCACTATTTTGTATCATAATTTACTGTTATTCATTGATATATTTCATATTTAGATATGATACTTATGTTATTTCCTTTGCTTTCACATGTTTGATGATCGTCGGAGGAGTTGCTGCCAGAGTCAGGATTCTGCTGGAAAAAGGACCATCAAGAGACCATATTTTGAAGATCAGGAAAATTCCAGAAAAATACCCAGACATTATATTTTCCCAGAAGACTCAGGAAGCCAGAAGGAGGAGTCGAGAGGAGCCAGGGGGGCCCCACACGCCAGGGTGGCGCGGCCAGCCCCCTGGCCGCGCCAGCCCTGTGTGAGGGAGCCCTGGCCCACTTCTGGTCTCGCCCCTCCGCGTACATCATCGTCCCCGAAAACCTAAGTGAGGGGGGGCTCAGAGTTAGACACAGCCGCCTCTGCGGGGCAGAGAACAAAGAGAGAGAAAAGCTCTCCGGTAGGGAGAAATCTGCCGGGGAAATTCCTTCCCGGAGAGGGGAGATCATCGCCATCGTCATCACCATCGCACTGGACTTCATCGGGATCATCATCATCATCATCTCCATCACCAGCACCTTCATCTCCACCATCACCACGCCATCCCGCTGTAACATCTTGAGTTGGATCTTGTTATATTCATAGGGGAAACTTTCCCGGTGTTGATTACTCTTGTAGTTGATGCTATTGAGTAGAACCATTGAATTAAGGTTTATGTTCAGATTGTTATTTACCATTATTTCACCTCTGATCATGATCCGTATGATGTCTTGTGAGTAGTTCGTTTAGTTCTTAAGGACATGGGAGAAGTCAAGATGTTAGTAGTGAATTATTGTTGAGAAATATTTAATGGTTTGATATTGTTGTGGTGCTATTTCACTAGTGGTGTCATGTGAACGTCGACTACATGATACTTCACCATTTATGGGCCTAGTGAGATGCATTGTGTATTTGGCTACCGATTGTGGGGTTGCTGGAGTGACAGAAACCTAAACCTCCGTTGGGAAACCATTGCACCAGGGAGCGTAGGATCTTAGAGTTTAAGGCTGTGGTTAGATTTATCTTAATTACTTTCTTGTATTTGCGGATGCTTGCAAGGGGTATAATCACAAGTGTGTATTTATCCTAGTAAGGGTAGTGCGCTAGCACAGGTTCACCCCCATAACACCTATCAAACCAATACATACTATTGGCTCTATGAAGCGAAAGCTCTTGCAGAAACTCCCGTGTGTCCTCGAGAACGTTTGGTTATTATAAGAACACAACCGGCTTGTCCTTTGCTGAATAAAGGATTGGGCCACTTGCTGCAATTTTTACTACTGTCTTTTATTTACTCGCACTTTATTTACTTGTATTACCAAATACCCCTGAAAACCTGTTTGCTAGTATTTACAGTGATTCCTTGATCAAAACTGCTCATCAACACCTTCTGCTCATCGTTGGGTTCGACACTCTTATTTATCGAAAGTACTACGATACACCCCCTATACTTGTGGGTCATCAAGGATCACTATGAGGCTTACTCTGGGCATTACGACAAAATACATAGACCGCCATCTAACTACATCTATGACTAAAACTCCACTCGTGGGGAATCGTCCGAGGACCCCTTGAGTATTTAGTTAGGAACAACAAATAATTGCATTAAGCAAAGTGCGTAATGTAAACAAAGCAAATGTCCTTGGAAACAAGAATGTTGTTTTCTCCCTAGTGGCAACAGCACATCTACAACCTTAGAGGTTTTTGTCACTCCCCTAGATTAAATAGAGGCATGAACCCAACTATCGAGCATAAATACTCCCTCTTGGAGTCACTAGCATCTACTTGGCCAAGATAGCTACCAGCAACGGAAAGCATGCAAGATCATAAACAACATAGAGATAACATAAGATATATAATTCAGCACATCAACTTGACATAGTACCAATACTCATCAGATCCCAACAAACACAACATGTATGATTACATAAAGATGATCTTGATCATGTAGGGCAGCTCACAAGATCTAAACATGAAGCACATGGTGGAGAAGACAACCATCTAGCTACTGCTATGGGCCCATAGTCCAAAGTAGACTACTCACACATCACTCTGGAGGCGTCCATGGTGGTGGAGAAGGCCTCCGGCAGGGTGCCGGGAAGAGCTCCTGGATCCTCCTGATCTGGCAACGATGACGGCGGCGGCTTGCAGTATGTTTCGTGGAAAAGAGATCCGTCCTTTAGGTTTTTCCCGTCGAGAGGACTTTATAGGCGAAGGGGCAGCGTTAGGAGGTGGACCAGGCGCCCTCACCATGGGTGGGCGCAGCCAGGGGCTAGGCCGCGCCCCCTGGTGGTGAGGCTGGCCCCTGTCCCCCCTCCGTCTCATCTTCGGTCTTCGCGAAGCTTCGGTAAAAATAGGAGGTTCGGCTTTTGTTTCGTCCAATTCCGAGAATATTTCCTGTCTAACTTTTCTGAAACACAAAAACAGCAGAAAACAGGGAACTGGCACTATGGCATCTTGTTAATAGGTTAGTTCCGGAAAATGCATAAAAACGCCACGAAGTGTAACAAAACTCAAAGCAAATGGTGTAAGAACAAGCATGGAGCATCAAAAATTATAGATACGTTTGAGACGTATCAAGCATCCCCAAGCTTAACTCCTGCTCGTCCTCAAGTAGGTAAGTGATAACAAAAGAATAATTTTTGAGGTGACATGCACCATCACAATCTTGATCATCAAAGTAAGCATTGAGTTATGGGATCAAAGAACTTAAAACATGGGCATAAAAGACATAATCTTGACAATAAGAACTTAGCAACCATGTTATAACATGAAAAGAAACACAAACAAAAGATCATGAATAATGAAACAATGAAAGTCAAACGTGTGTTCAAATCATATGGAAAAACATAGCAAATGGTTTTTAGCTTGTCCTTCATGGAATAGCAAAACATAAATGCATAGGACACCTTCAAGTTTAAGAGGGCGACTAGATACAAATAATTTAAGAACAAATGAAACCTTAATCATGAATCAATCAATGATAACTTTGGGACTATGCACATAAAACTCAGAATGGCAACTATGCTCTCTTAGACAATGCATAAAGGTAGAAGGTGGAGACTCAACATAAAAGTAAAATAAAGGCCCTTCGCAGAGGGAAGCAGTGATTAAACATGTGCTAGAGCTTTTCATTTGTAAAACAGAGAGATAATAATTTGGTTTTGAGAGGTGGTTGTCTTTGTCAACGACTGGCAATGGGATTCTTACTATCTTCCATACAAAAATGAAGCAAGTTTTTGAGAGAGAGATTGGCACTTTTGTGCTCTTTTATAAAGCCTGGCACTCCTCCCCACCTTTTTCCTTTCACAAACCATGGCTAACCGATTCCATCGGGTGCCCACCAACATTCACATACCATGCAGGAGTGCCTTTTTTCTTTCTTCTTTTTTTCTCTTTTTTCTTCTTTTTGGAATAAACAATATGGAAGATAGCAAATCTGACCACTACGTCCCTATGAGCTGATAACAGTGTCACAAAATGAGAAGTATTTTGAAGGTTTTTTTGAAAGGTAGCACATGAAAATTTACTTGGAATGGCTTGCAAATACCATGCATAGGAATTTATAGTGGACACATTGGAACAACTTGGTTTTTGGGAGTTGGATGCATGAGTAGAGCTCATACTCAGTACATAATGAGGGCTAGCAAAAGACTGGGAGCGACCAACTAAGAGAGCAATAATGGCCATAATCATGCATAGCGACAAAACATCATTAAGAGAAGCATAAAATGGCATCAAAAGTCAAAAACAAAATGATCATAGAGGCTTATGGCGACTTTGTATGAGTCAAACATGTTGTAAGCATGTGCCAAGTCAACCCAAATAAAACATCAAGGAGAAAACCAAATTAGGGACCCTATCAACCAAGCAATTCCCTTCTTTCTCGCTGACTTGAATCAACTTACGATTGAAGTGAGGATTGACAAGTATGCTTCCATATAATAAAAACAATGCATGATTTTTTTCAAAGGATCATTAAGCAATCTCAGTCATTTGAGACAAGTCATGCTACAGCAAAAATCACTAAGCATACTATCAAAACGACATCAAGCATGGCATGAAAAAGTCTAAGTCACAGTCTAAACAAGCTCCTTTTTGTACCATTTTTTGCACGAAACTTTTTATCTTTTCCAACACCATTCAAACCTTTTTGAGACAACTCTTTTGATGAATACCAACATAGACCAGTGGTCCAAATACACCTTGATGCAAAGATAAAACAAGATCTAAACAAAAATCCAGGCAAAAAACGAAAGCTAAACGCAGTTCTAGAAAAAGAGAACACTCGTTGAACGATAAGAGTGAAAAATAGAGTGTTCTTGGCAAATGAAAAACAAGTAAATCTTCTCCAAAAGAAATTTGTTGGGGTCCAATCATTTATTGCAGCAAACAAAACAAAAGAAAATTGAAAGCAAAAGTAAAGACGCTCCAAGAAAAACGCATAGTGCATGAAGCAATAAAAATATAGTGTGTTGAAAGGTGACCTAATTTTTGCCGATGAAGAAGGGGTGCCTCGGGGGCATCCCCAAGTGTAACATCCCAAGATTTTATCAAATTTTGGGGGAATTTTTTTGCTTTTTTTATGTGAAAATTTACAGGGATTTAAAACTTTTGTGTGTTATTAGAAAACTTTAATAGAAAACTATTTCAAACCCTCTATTTATTCCTGGAAGAACTCCTTTGAGAAAGCAAATATCAAAGTATTATTTTCTTCCTTTCTAAAATCAAACATATGCAAGTTTGCTTGCATATAATTGAATTATAAAAATGTTTATAACGATTGTTTTGCAAACTTATGATTGAGTGTGAATCTCAATTATTATTTTATAAAATACTATTCTCCTATTTTCAAAAGATTCAATTGGAAACGCTAATTCTATTATTTTATGCAAGCAAAGTCCTTTTGCAATGCATATACGTTTTATTAGAAAACATATTTTATTTTGAAAACCTTGTTATTACTGGTTTAAAGCTTAGTGATGAATATTAGAAGAATTTAGAATTTTGTTTGAATTGATTTGAACAAATTTTGCTAAAGTTATGAAAGAAAAGAGAAAACAGGAAAAAGAAAAGGGAAAAGAAATAAAGAAAATGAAAAGGGCCGCGGGGGTCACTTCTGGCCCAACCCCGAATCCTGTCCCGGCCCACTAACACGTAGACCCAAAAGGGTATCTCGCCCGGCTTCTTCCCCCACTGATGGGTGGGACCCACCCGTCAGTTTCTTCCTCCCCTGGACGGTGACCGCCCCGAGCATGGCGCGCATCCCCTCCGTCCGATCTGAGCCCCCCCTTGCAAACCCTAGCTTGCCGACCAAGCCAAGCCTGGCTATATAAAGCCCACCCCCACCGCAACCTCTCCTCTCCTTTTTCTCGCAAAAACATCGCCAGACTGCCCCGCAATTCTTCGTCGGAGAGCTGCCTAAAGCCACCGTCTCCCAAAGCTCCGGCCGCTTGCCGGCATCGAAGGAGACCACGTCGGGATTCAGAGATCAAGCACGGCTTCCCGCCGCAGCCGTGCGCTTCCCGTCCGCATCTTTCCCCTCGCTCTGGTGCACCACATCACCGTCGACGACCATCACCGAGCCGGCTCTGGCGAACTCGACCTGCTCCGGCGAGTCACAGAAACCCTAGGTGAGTAGATCCATCCTGAACCGCCCGATCTTGATCCCACGGCCCCTAACAGATCACTTACCGAAGGGGTACTGGACAATCTGATCCGTCTAGATCTCTTTTAATCCAACGCTCCACAGGCGTGATCCAACTGAACCGTTACGCACCAATAGGAAACAACCACGTGTCGGCTCTGGATTTAAAACAGAATTCAAATGGGATTTCAAATCAGATTCAATCAAATCTTTGTAAATTCATATCTTTTGATCCCTGCATCCAAAAATAACAAATAATATATCATTGGAATCCTGAGAACATGTAGAATCTATTAGTGCACTTATATTTCATAGGTTCAGTACACAATTTGAATCTATTTTCAAATTGAGTTAAACCCTTCTGTTAGCTTAGTTAATTCATATCTTTTGAACCAAGTGTCCAAAGATTACAGTTTTGAAGTCTCTGGAATCCTCTCAACATGTAGAACATCATAGTATCAAAAAAATTCAAAGTTGTTACATGAACACACCTTGTTCATTCAAATCTATCCAAATCACTAATTTGAACATAATTTGAATTCTATGATTTATTTTTGAGTGATTCCAATTGCAGTGACTTACTTTTACTACAAGCTATCCAATAGCATCACTCTCATATTTTATTGAACTACTTCACAATTATTCAAATTCAGATATGAGAATTTGAGTAATTACTATATAGATTAATTCTATTCCTTTAACAATAATGTTTCTTCCAACATTAGTGGATCCTATTATCATTTCTAGTTATCAAATATCATCTTTAGATCACCTTGATCCATGTCTTGTTCATATAAACATATTTTGTCTAATTCATATATATATTCAAATTGCAATTGTGCTACTTGAGTAGAATATGAATTCATCTCAAACCTAGATTCTATTTTGTTAATGTGGTGTTGTTATAACCCATACCATAGTATGTGTTATACACCATGTTGATCAATTACCCATTTGAGCTATGCTCTCAAATATCACTCAATCATATTCAATCCTATGCCTACTTAATTTTGTTCACATGTATTGAACTATTCAACTTGCAAATGTGCTAATTGAGTAGTTCAAGCATTCTCAAAACCTAGCCTAGTGCCTAAGTGCAATAAATGCTATTTAAGAATAATTGTTATCACACTTATTCAATAGTATTGTAGTTGCACTATTTGACTCTTGTGTAATTTATTTTACATGAGCTATTCTAAAACTCATTTATGCTTTAGTAAAGCATAAATACTTCATCAGTTATACTTTGCTTAAGTCCAACTCTCTCTAATCACAATATATTAATTCTTCCCAAGCTAAGCTCTCAAATCCATATCTCACAATTCATGATCCTTTGCCAAATCTTTCTATCATAACATATCAATAAATCTAAATTGATAACAAACACATTTCAATTGTTTGTCTTGTTTGATTGAGTTTGAAGGGTATGTTTATGTATTGTTTATTTTGTGCTATAGTTTGTGTGAAGAGCTACGTGCTTAGTTGAGAGAAGTGAAAAGGATCGTATTCTTCAAAAAGGCAAGTGACACACATATCTTCTACCTATTTTTGTTATGCATTAGTGATTTTTAGTAGTATGCATGATAGGTGAATATTCAACTGTTTATAAAGTGCTAGATCCTAGTAGTGAGTAGCTATCCCTCAAACACCACCTGTAGGATGCTAAATACATGAATATTGATGCTATGCTTTGATCATATGAAAAGTTGTTTTGTGAATAAAATTAACAACTTCAACTAAATTGAACTACCTGGGTGGATTGGTTTGTGATGGAAAGTGTAGTAGGTGTGTCCTGGGGCACATGCTAGGACAGATGTGTAACTCAGGATGCTGCTCGGGATGGCCACTCAGGATTCAAGAGATTAATAAGGCTTCCATGATTAAAGTACTTCCAGTGCAGCCTTATGACATTATGGGCTCTGTCTTGATTGAGTATGATTAAGGGTTCAACCAAGAGTACTGACATGAGGTGGTAGCAAAATATAGGGGGTACGGTCAGACTAGTTTGGTTGAATGCTTTTTCTAAAAGGTCTTGTTTCATTTTATGTATGGGCATAAAATGAAGGATAAGGTGAAAGTGCACAACCCTTGCAAGGTGTTAAAATCTAGGGATTTCTATTTTCGTGCCCTCAGGTCGTTAGTTGTACTCAGTTTTCCCCAGCTCGTTAGTTTTTCCTCAGTTTTCCCCAAGCCGTTGTCTGAAACCCTCAGAAGGAGGTCGGACGGGAGGATTCCTGTTTAGTTGACCGTTTCCGTGCTAACGTGTGGGGCCGCGTCGTGTGGGGCCGCGTCTCGTGGGGCTGGCAGAAAGGGACCGCGTGGGATAGGACGAGACCGCGTTTGGTTGTACGTGGGAGCTCGGTTCTGTCTCTCTCGGGCCAAATTGGCATTGCCTTTTCAGAGCGCCTTTTCAGAGCGCCTTTTTCCCCTCTCTCTCTGTAACAGTTCTCTCTCTTTTCACCAAATTAGTATCAAATCTAGAGAAGCTTCTATTTCTGTCTTTCTTCAATGATTATTGCCTTTTGGCCCTCGTTTTTTGCCCAATATGGTAACAAATCTAGAAGCTAGTATAGGATATATTCATAGCAGCATAATAAATCCAGAAAACTAAGTATAATACATAAACTGTATATAGCAGCCAAAAGCAGCCAATAACAATGTTCTTCATTCTGTATCATATATTTCGTCATCGCTACAATTCATGAGATGAAAGAAATATTCACTGAACTCCCTCCGTCTGCAGTGTGCAGCAAATACATCCTCCAAATGGTATGGCCTTTGTTCATTTTTCGGACCATATCCTATTCTATCCGCACGTCGTGGCCACTCATCCCAGGCCTTTCTATCATCATCATACTCTCTGATATAACCCAAATCCGCGTAGTAGATGCAGCCAGGTCGAACTGCTGGGTGCACTCTGGTGTCGACGGAGATACACCGGATAAAATTGACGAAGAGGGCACGACTGCCAATGTTACTGACGGCATGGAGAGAGCAGCTCTCAGTGTCCACACGGTACACCAATGGTTGACCTTCCTCCAAATTATGCCCGTTGTCGTCAGTGCTGCCGCCCAACAACACAAGCAGCAGATCACCATCCGACTCCACAAGGTAGAACTTGGAATCATAATCATTTCCAAGTTCTGGAAATGAAAATAGTGTCTTCATGCTGACAGTGCTCGCGCGCTGCTCCAACTGGACATTGTTGGTGCACACTATTCTTCTGAACTCATTCACAGCTATTGCATACAATTCACCATTGAACGGGGTAATGCAACGCAGAGAATGGTCCTCGATCGTAAATCTTCCTTCTCCCCAATCATGTACATCTATATCCTTAGTTGGAGAGCTCTTATCGACCCAAGCAATTTCATTGGGGTAACCTGTGCAAATGAAGACCATAGTCGGGGACTTCATTACAGCGACTGACTGCACAATCATAGATGGCATCTGCGCCTCAAACGTAGCATTCAAAGTCTTTGTGAGTGGGTTCAGAAGCCGTATCTTGTGCGGCTGGTTCCTCTGGGCAAGCACGATGACGCCATGGTAAAAGCCGACGAAGTAGTATCTAAAAGGGAGTTGATGAAGATAAAATTCAGCACTAAGATGTTTACGATTGAAAATAAAAATAGATTAACTCTATAGATATGGAGGAATTTGAACCTTGCATGAACTTCTGTTAGATCCATGGTGACGTAGCGGGATGTGCGGAGGTTGAGGAAGGAGAACTCAGCGGCGCATGAAAGGGCGTGTTCTACCACGATCCATTTGTGCAGGTGCACGTCGGGCTCAGGTAGATCTAAGCGCCAATTTGTACAAACTTGCCTCAAAGCAGCATAGGTGTCCACGTACTCCTCGTTCGCCAGTAAGCAGTCGCCGATCTTGTGAAGTGGTCCGTCACCCTTAAGAGAGGCCCAGTTCACGGAGGCGCCGCGCTTGGATGCGCCGCCCTCGGATGCGACGGGCTCGGATGCGTCGGGCTCGGAGGCGATGGGCTCGGAGGCGACGGGCTCAGGGGCGACGGCCGCCGGCGCATTCTTCTTCTCCATCGCCGGCAGGGGAGCGCGCGTAGGGCGGTTGGGGTTTTTTGGATTTGGAGAAGGTGATGGGACATGAGAGGCGTGGTTGCGTGCGTGAGTTATAATGAGACTGTGTGCAGAGGGAGGGAGAGAGGGGCTCTGTACTGGCAAAGTGACGGTTCGTCTCAGCAGTTGACGTTTGGTCTCAACACGCGCACCGCGCGGCTAACCGCTGCTCACCGCGACACGCGTCCGTGGGACTGCACGTCAGCACCGTTACGTGTACTCAGTTCTACCCTTGAGTCTTACACTGGAAAAATATCTGTACTCAGTTTTCCCCTCGAGTACTAATACTGGCTAGTGCAATATACTCAGTTTTACCCTCAAGTGGCTGGTCAACAGAGAGTCAACAGATGGGATTAAGCCATCTAATTGAGTCATTTCATGCGCAAAAAAATTCAAAAAAATAAAATCATAGTGCCTCCTACTCATGGAGTCTTGTTACGCGACCTGCCACGTAGGAAATCATATCAAGTTTTCACACAAATGGCCACTTTTGAAATCACTAGTAGCTATGAAGGTTCATGGCTTTCCACTCAAACCCCTTCTCAAAACATCTATACCCAAAACATAGTTTGTCTGAATGAGGCCATAATTTTTACACTCATGTATATTTGAATTGCTAATACTTTGAGGTAGGCCAACCTGGGTTTCATTGTACAAAACATGTGTTTTTCTTTTTCTAAATCTCTTATTTGAATTCCTTAGCCTGTTTACTATTTACTTGCCCTTGTATCCTTGATACTACTCAGTTTTACCCTCTCTCTTCTCACAGAAGCCCAAACTTGGCCTGATTGGTCGAGCTGTTGTCACACGGATCGTGCCCACCTACCGTCGATCCTATGATCTAACGGGCAGGATCGTGCCACCCTCTCTCTATCTGTCGGTGGCAAACTACTACCCCTCTATGTATGCTAAATAACGAGTTGGCCACCGGATTCAACAAGTTTGGTAATCACGAATTTCCACTTCTTGTAGGCATTACTTTTCACGGTAAAATGATAAACTATCACGAATTTCCATTTAGGCATTACTTTTCACGGTAAAATAATAAACTATCATGAATTTCCTTTAGGCATTACTTTTCACGGTGAAATGATAAACTATCACGAATTTCCTTTAGGCATTACTTTTCACGGTAAAATAATAAACTATCACGAATTTCCATTTAGGCATTACTTTTCACGAATTTCCTTTAGGCATTACTTTTCACGGTGAAATGATAAACTATCACGAATTTCCTTTAGGCATTACTTTTCACGGTAAAATAATAAACTATCACGAATTTCCATTTCTTTTAGGCATTACTTTTTTGTTGAGATATAAACACCCACAACGGTCATCTCCTCCTTAATTTATTATGTAAACCCCACAACGGTCATATCGCCCTTATAAACCCCCACAACGGCCATCCCTCATGTCAATAGGTTCTGCCTCTCTCTTCTTCGTTTCTGCCTCTCTCTTCTTCGTTCACATACACTTGATCCATTGTCATGGCTTCCACGTCTCGGATGTCGACCGGAAGGGGAAGGGGAAGGGGAAGGGGAAGGGGCGGCCTGGGTGGTGGATCATCATCATTGCCACCACCACCGTCAACACTGCCATTGATCATAGAGGAGTTCTTAATCGTCATCTATGAAGACCCTTTGGCCAAGAAGGTACGTACGCGTTCCCACATATATGATGCATGTGATTAATTATGTGCATGTTCCAAAAAGCCTTTAATTTCAAACGGTCGGCGCTCGATCTCTTTGCAGGCACTCCCACAAAAGTTTGCGGACTATCTTGACGGCCAGGAGCCTGCAAAGGTGTATCTGCGAGCAGCTGACTGCGGTCCTCGTCTCTGGACCGTGGAGGTCCTATTTGACGGACAAGGCCGGATGTACCTCGACAAGGGCTGGGAGAATTTCGCCATCGCGCACGGTGTGGATTTCGGCTACATCCTACACTTTAAATATGAAAGCGATGATGTGCTCACAGTGAAGGTGTTCGACGTAACATTGTGCAGGAAGTACTACTACACGGACGACGAAGATACTGACGATGAAAGCGACGACGACGTGAAGCCATGCATCCATCCCCTTTAGATAAGGGGATTATGACCAAGAATATATATGTAGCTTCATATGCATCGATTTAGAGATCTAGCTATTTTCTATATATTATGCATGTAAAAATAATAGGGAATCGCAATTTCCACCATGATTCGAGCACCAAAGCCTCCAAACGATGCCGATGCCGATATCGGCATCGTCAGAACGGCTATGCATGCTCGCCGCCACTGCTAGGTCACCGTCGGGATGCACCCTCAATCCCGTCCCCTCATTCGATCACTGACACACCAGAGATACCGCCGAGGCCAATGACGAACGTACATGCTGATGCCAATGCCGAACATGCACGCCGCTGTGGGCACGGCCACGCCGCCCCGCTATGCTGGACGCCACAGACCACCGCGAGGTCTTTCCCTTCGCCACCATACTCCCCTAGCACCCATCTATACACGCCAGAAAGGAGAGACATTAGTTTTCTCTACATTGCTCGCGTTCGTGTCTGATACCGTCAGTCAAAGTGTTGAGGTCGTCGTCGATGTTCTCGACTATTTCTTCTCTTCTTTGTGATGCGTGGTGAATGACCAGCCCGTTGGGAACCCCAAGAGGAAGGTGTGATGAGTATAGCAGCTAGTTTTCCCTCAGTTAAGAAACCAAGGTTTAATCGTTCTTGGAGAGGAGAGACAAACGACTGAAGGTGATGCTTGCTAGCTTGCGACAGCTTCGGACAATTTATATATGGCGCCTCGTCCAAGCTTTGCTTTACGAGCAGCAACGTGGAACCTGCACACAACACAACCAAGTACTTCGTTCCCAACTTGCGATGAGGTTGTCAATCTCACCGGTTTGCTTGAAACATAGGTTATGAGCGTATCGAGTGGAAAACAATAGAGTATGCGAGTAAAGTAAACAGTGCGAGTAAAGTAAACAGGTGATGGCAATATGATGGAAATAGGACCGGGGTCCACAGTTCACTAGTGGTGTCTCTCCATAAGATAAATAACACATGCTGGGTAAACAAATTACAGTTGGGCAATTGATAGAATAAATATAAATGTGATATGTCAAGAAGATCACTATGAGATTTACTCTGGGCATTACAACAAAATACATAGACCGCCATCCAACTGCATCTATGACTAATAATCCACTCACGGGGATATCGTCCGAACACCCCATGAGTATTAAGTTGCGAACAACGGATAATTGCATTAAGCAAAGTGTGTAATGTAAACAAAGCATATGCCCTTGAGCATATGAATGTTGTTTTCTCCCTAGTAGCAACAGCACATCTACAACCTTAGAGGTTTCTGTCACTCCCCCAGGTTAAATAGAGGCATGAACCCACTATCGAGCATAAATACCCCCTCTTGGAGTCACTAGCAACTACTCGGCCAAGATAGCTACTAACAACGGAGAGCATGCAAGATCATAAACAACATAGAGATAACAAAAGATATAATTCAGTACAGCAACTCAATCATAACACCAATATTCATCGGATCCCAACAAACCAAACATGTAGAATTACATAACGGTGATCTCAGTCATGTAGGGCAGCTCATGAGATCTAAACATGAAGCACATGGTGGAGAAGACAACCATCTAGCTACTGCTATGGACCCATAGTCCAAGGTAGACTACTCACTCATCGCTCCGGAGGCAAGCATGGCGATGAAGAAGACCTCCGGTGGCGATTCCCCTCTCCGGCAGGGTGCCGGGAAGAGCTTCTGGACCCTCCCGATCTTCGGGTCGACGGCGGCGGCGGATCGCGATGTGTTCTAGAAAAGTGATCGGGTACTTAGGTTTTTTCCGTCGGGGGATCTTTATAGGCGAAGGGGCGATGTCAGAGGAGGGGCTAGGTGCCCTCACGCCAGGGTGGCGCGACCCAGGCCCTGGCCGCGCCAGCCCTGCGTGTGGGGCCCTGGTGGCCCCCCTCCTACTCTCCTTCGGATCTCTAGAAGGTTTCGGGTAAAATAAGACTTCAGGAACTTGTTTCGTCCAATTCCGAGAATATTTCCTGTGTATCACTTCTGAAACACAAAAACATCAGAAAACAGGGAACTGGCACTGTGGCGACTTGTTAATAGGTTAGTTCCGGAAAATGCATAAAAGTGCCACGAAGTGTAACAAAACAGTAGGCAAATGGTGTAAAAACAAGCATGGAGCATCAAAAATTATAGATACGTTGGAGACGTATCACTTTGCATGGTTAAACGCGTCTAGTTCATATCTATCTAATGCGTCTGGTCTCGCCTCATGCAGTTCTTTGTGGACGTCGATCTCATCTCGGCACCCCGCAGGCCACCTCCTCCGTGCCATCGCTGTAGAGCTCCGTTTAAAAATCTAATCCCACCTGTGTATTGCCCCTTGTATCAGCGTCATGGCCCCACTTGTCATTCGATATACCGAAGCCCCACTCGTCCGCGTTTTGGTCAGGGATACGGCGATGCTTACGGTCAAACAAAGATGGATGCTCTGACGTGTCTTTGCGGGCTCTACGTGGCCCCACTAGTCAGCAGTTAACGGTCAAAGGTGTTGAACCGTCGGGCAACCGGCCGTTCCAGCACTGGTGACGGTTTCAGCCAAGGGCTTGGACAAAACTGAGGAAAAACTAAGGAGCTGGGGAAAACTGAGTACAACTAAGGACCCGAGGGCACGAAAATAGAAATCCCTAAAATCTAATCGATTAGCCGAGTCCTCGGAATGGACAATTGAGTCTCTAGCCATGGAATGATCGGAAGAATCTCATCATCTTTTCTAAATGCTTTAAAACTTGACTAGCAACAATCGGGAGAAGCTCAGGGCCATACACTCCGAGGGGTGATGGTTACTGTACTTCAAAACTTTGTTGAGTTTCGCCCAGAACTACATACTTGATCTGTATGTAGCATATGGGGGTTATCTTGACCCTTATAAACTAAAATTTTGAGAAAAAGGTTTTGCAAAGATAGTAGGATAAAACTTGCTTTATGCAAACTAGCCTTTGAGATCCACTAGCCAGATGTCATGTAGTATAGTCTTTTCACAAATGCCACAAATATGTGTCATTTGCCAGTACGTTGTTGTACTGACCCCTCTGGGGCTGCATATTCAAACATGCAGGTTTTTTTATTTCGAGTAAGGAACCAGGAGTAGGATCTCGAGCTTACATTCCAACATGTCTGCCTGTGGCACTTGATGAAGATGGGGCTCATTGCTACTATGCTTTATGTTGTGTACTCGTAAGGATGAAATACCTATGTAATCTGGATTTACGTTGTAATATTGATGCTATTGCAATGATTACTTATTCTATACTGTGGTGCTATCTACTGATCTAGGGAATGGCACAGATACATAGGAGTTCTGTCTTTTGATAAGGCAGGGCGCTACAGAATGGTATCAGAGCATAGTGTTACCTGTAGGATTGAGACCCTAGGTTTGGATATAGACTAGGAAGCCATAAGAATTCTTTCCTCTACAAGAAAAATCTTCCTTTCAGTTTTCTAAACAAAAACTTATCTACTTCTCAGTTGAATCACTCTTGTAAGACTTACCCCATTCATTTGTTTTACACAACTTTTCTTTCTACATTTAGATGCCCAAATCCATCATGAAAAAACAAGTGATGATCATGACTATTCAGTGTCACCTATTAAAGGACTAGTGATGATCATGACCCTGAAGTGTGAGACTGAATTTCCCAAAGCATTGAAGAACCTCATGTTAAGCATGGGAATGCAAGGAGAAGTAGTTTACAAAGGATTTCCCATGATTGATGAAGGTGAAGAATATTGGTGGGTACAACTTCATCTATACAAGAACAAAGGAGACAACCATAAGAAGATGAGACTTTGGAATGTCCATCTATATAAGGATAAAGAAGATAACCACAAAAGATGAGACCTTGAATGTGCACCTATACAAGAACAAGGAAGATGACCATAAGAAGATAGGACTCTTGATATTCACCAACTCCGAGATGTATCCATCATTCCTGGATTCAGCAAGATGTGATGTTTGGTCAGCAATAAAAGAAATTGGAGAAAGACTCAAGTGGAGACTTCACAACACCCAGCAGGACCTCAAGGAAGAAAAGGAAGATACTACTGCATTGAAGGAAACCATAAGTAAACTTCAAAGTGACATGGAACAGTTAGCATCTGAGCTTATTGTTCAAGGAGATCTCATCACCACCAAGGATGAGCAAATTGCCAATCTACTGAAGCAGCTGGACCAGAACAATGGATCTACATAAAAGAAGCTTTAGTTGGACTTCCATTTAGGAATTTTAATAAGCTATGACATGTAATTAAACTTTATGGTCATACCAACTTGTGGATGATCGTACCTTCTGTGTGTTTTAGAAACTAGTATGCTTGATGTGATGAATGTTGTTAGATGTTGCTTGTAAGATGAATTGTTTTAATGGGCTATTTTGGGTAGGAATTCTTCTTTAGATCTCTTCTATCTAAATTCTCATCTATGCTAAGACCTAAACTTGTCCTAAAACCCAAACCGAAGTGTTCCCAATGACAGAACAACCACAATAACCCTCAGTTGGAGATAAGGATACAGAGTACAATAACAAGAGGTAGTGTTTCAAGTACAAGAGACTAGAACATTACGCAAGAGGGTGCACAAAGGATGAATACCCCAAGATTTCAGAAAGCTAGGATGGCTAAAGGATACCACGCAAACAATAAGAAGACACCCCAAGGTGTAGCTAATGTGGAAGTAATACTATTCAACCACCTCATGCAAGGGAGGTGTAAAGAGCAAACAGAGCAATGGAAAGAGCAAACAGAGCAATGGAAAGAATTCTAATTCCCCTTAAATGGCAAACTTAAGGATCTACAACTTAAGGATTACTGCCATGAGTGTTGTTGCAAACCCTAGCTAAGGAACGATAGATTTTGTTTTCAAAACTCAAAAAATGGATTTGGAATTTTAAGTCCATATCCAAGATAACTTTTGTCAAAACCAGTGAGGATGACCAAGAGTTAGAATACGAGGTTTAATAAACACAAACCTAGAGAGACATACCTATGAGAAATGACGTTGTTAAGCCTTAACCCTAGGAAGATAGAATATCATACCCTTATAGTAGGCAAGTGCTGCCAAAACGTAGGAATACGACAAGGATGAATCTCAAAGCTTTTTGTTGATGAAGATTTGCAATGGAAGATGTTCATCAACATGAAAGGTTACCAGAAGGGAATGGAATAGACTGGTATCATAAAGGAAGTAACCATAAGATGAAGGACATCCAAGGATGATGACAAGGAAGTTGAGATGATGAGAGGATACCCTCTCAGCTTGGTCTTCTGATTGACCCAAAGAAGAGACAACTCAGCTTGGTCTTCTGATTGACCCAAAGAAGAGACAACTCAGCTTGGTCTTCTGATTGACCCAAAGAGGAGACAACTCAGCGTGGTCCTTTGATTGACCCAAAGAGTGACTCTTCAGTGTCCAAAGTAGTTCAACAGAACCGAAAAGTGACTCCTCAGTGTCCAAAGTAGTTCAACAACTACCCTGCCGGATGCAAAGCCCTACAATAGGGTCAGGTTATCTCAAGCAACCATAAGGAAGGTTGGTGCCCGGATTTGTGAATAGACACCCACCTATTGTAAATGAAGATGAAGACTAACTATGGGTTCAAAGGATGACCCAGTGCCAAGTCAACACCAAGGTGTCTTTGTTTAAACCCAAGTATCTAGACTACCTACAAAAGTTTCTTTTAAGGGCGGTAGCCACCTAGGAAACCTAAACCCTACTTTCTTTCTAGCCTCTCCAATCTCGGGGACAAGATTTCTTTTAAGGGTGGTAGTCTGTAACATCCCAAGATTTTATCAAATTTTGGGGGAAATTTTTGCTTTTGTTTTATATGTGAAAATTCACAGAGATTTAAATCTTTTGTGTGTTATTTGAAAACTTTAATAGAAAACTATTTCAAACCCTCTATTTATTCCTAGAAGAACTCATTTGAGAAAGCAAATATCAAAGTATTAGTTTCTTTCTTTCTTAAATCAAACATATGCAAGTTTGCTTGCATAGAATTGAATTATAAAAAGGTTTATAAAGATTGTTTTGCAAACTTATGATTGAGTGTGAATCTCAATTATTATTTTATAAAATACTATTCTCCTATTTTCAAAAGATTCAATTGGAAACCCTAATTCTATTATTTTATGCAAGCAAATTCCTTTTGCTATGCATATAAGTTTTATTAGAAAACATATTTTATTTTGAAAACCTGGTTATTACTAGTTTAAAGCTTAGTGATGAATATTAGAAGAATTTAGAATTTTGTTTGAATTGATTTGAACAAATTTTGCTAAAGTTATGAAAGAAAAGAGAAAACAGGAAAAAGAAAAAGGAAAATAAATAAAGAAATAAAGAAAATGAAAAAAGCCGCGGGGGTCACTTCTGGCCCAACCCCGAATCCTGCCCCGGCCCACTAACACGCAGACCCGAAAGGGTATCTCGCCCAGCTTCTTCCCCCACTGATGGGTGGGACCCACCCATAGTTTCTTCCTCCCCTGGATGGTGACCGTCCCGAGCACGGCGCGCATCGCCTCCGTCCGATCTGAGCCCTCCCCCCTCGCAAACCCTAGCTTGCCGACTAAGCCAAGCCCGGCTATATAAAGCCCACCCCCACCGCAACCTCTCCTCTACTTTTTCTTGCAAAAACATCACCATACCGCCCCGCAATTCTTTGTCGGAGAGCCGCCTAAAGCCACCGTCTCCCGAAGCTCCGGCCGCTTGCAGGCATCAAAGGAGACCACGTCGGGATTCGGAGATCAAGCACGGCTTCCCGCCGCAGCCGTGCGCTTCCCGTCGGCATCTTTCCCCTCGCTCTGGTGCACCACATCGCCATCGACGACCATCACCGAGCCGGCTCCGGCGAACTCGACCTGCTCCGGTGAGTCACAGAAACCCTAGGTGAGTAGATCCATCCTGAACCGCCTGATCTTGATCCCACGGCCCCTAACAGATCACTTACCGAAGGGGTACTGGACAATCTGATCCGTCCAGATCTCTTTTAATCCAACGCTCCACAGGCGTGATCCAACCGAACCGTTATGCACCAATAGGAAACAGCCACGTGTCGGCTCTGGATTTAAAACAGAATTCAAATGGGATTTCAAATCAGATTTCAATCAAATCTTTGTAAATTCATATCTTTTAATCCCTGCATCCAAAAATAACAAATAATATATCATTGGAATCCTAAGAACATGTAGAATCTATTAGTGCACTTATATTTCATAGGTTCAGTACACAATTTGAATCTATTTTCAAATTGAGTTAAACCCTTCTATTAGCTTAGTTAATTCATATCTTTTGAACCAAGTGTCCAAAAATTACAAGTTTGAAGTCTCTAGAATCCTCTCAACATGTAGAACATCATAGTATCAAAAAAATTCAAAGTTGTTACGTGCACACACCTTGTGCATTCAAATCTATCTAAATCACTAATTTGAACATAATTTGAATTCTATGATTTATTTTTGAGTGATTCCAATTGTAGTGACTTAGTTTTACTGCAAGCTATCCAATAGCATCACTCTCATATTTTATTGAACTACTTAACAATTATTCAAATTCAAATATGAGAATTTGAGTAATTCCTATATAGATTAATTCTATTCCTTTAACAGTAATGTTTCTTCCAACATTAGTGGATCCTATTATCATTTCTAGTTATCAAATATCATCTTTAGATCACCTTGATCCATGTCTTGTTCATCTAAACATATTTTGTCTAATTCATATATATATTCAAATTGCAATTGTGCTACTTGAGTAGAATATGAATTCATCTCAAACCTAGATTCTATTTTGTTAATGTGGTGTTGTTATAACCCATACCATAGTATGTGTTATACACCATGTTGATCAATGACCCATTTGAGCTATGCTCTCAAATAGCACTCAATCATATTCAATCCTATGCCTACTTAATTTTGTTCACATGTATTGAACTATTCAACTTGCAAATGTGCTAATTGAGTAGTTCAAGCATTCTCAAAACCTAGCCTAGTGCCTAAGTGCAATAAATGCTATTTAAGAATAATTGTTATCACACTTATTCAATAGTATTGTAGTTGCACTATTTGACTCTTGTGTAATTTATTTTACATGAGCTATTCTAAAACTCATTTATGCTTTAGTAAAGCATAAATACTTCATTAGTTATACTTCTTAAGTCCAACTCTCTCTAATCACAACATATTGATTCTTCCCAAGCTAAGCTCTCAAATCCATATCTCACAATTCATGATCCTTTGCCAAATCTTTCTATCATAACATATCAATAAATCTAAATTGATAACAAACACATTTCAATTGTTTGTCCTGTCTGATTGAGTTTGAATGGTATGTTTATGTATTGTTTATTTTGTGCTATAGTTTGTGTGAAGAGCTACGTGCTTAGTTGAGAGAAGTGAAAAGGATCGTATTCTTCAAAAAGGCAAGTGACACACATATCTTCTACCTATTTTTATTATGCATTAGTGATTTTTAGTAGTATGCATGATAGGTGAATATTCAACTGTTTATAAAGTGCTAGATCCTAGTAGTGAGTAGCTATCCCTCAAACACCACCTGTAGGATGCTAAATACATGAATATTGATGCTATGCTTTGATCATATGAAAAGTTGTTTTGTGAATAAAATTAACAACTTCAACTAAATTGAACTACCTGGGTGGATTGGTTTGTGATGGAAAGTGTAGTAGGTGGGTCCTGGGGCACATGCTAGGACAGATGTGTAACTCAGGATGCTACTCGGGATGGCCACTCAGGATTCAAGAGATTAATAAGGCTTCCATGATTAAAGTACTTCCAGTGAAGCCTTATGACATTATGGGCTCTGTCTTGATTGAGTATGATTAAGGGTTCAACCAAGAGTACTGACATGAGGTGGTAGCAAAATATAGGGGGTACGGTCAGAATAGTTTGGTTGAATGCTTTTTCTGAAAGGTATTGTTTCATTTTATGTATGGGTATAAAATGAAGGATAAGGTGAAAGTGCACAACGCTTGCAAGGTGTTAAAATCTAATCGATTAGCCGAGTCCTCGGAATGGACAATTGAGTCTCTAGCCATGGAATGATCGGAAGAATCTCATCATCTTTTCTGAATGCTTTAAAACTTGACTAGCAACAATCAGGAGAAGCTCAGGGCCATACACTCCGAGGGGTGATGGTTACTGTACTTCAAAACTTTGTTGAGTTTCGCCCAGAACTACATACCTGATCCGTATGTAGCGTATGGGGGTTATCTTGACCCTTATAAACTAAAATTTTGAGAAAAAGGTTTTGCAAAGATAGTAGGATAAAACTTGCTTTATGCAAACTAGCCTTTGAGATCCACTAGCCAGATGTCATGTAGTATAGTCTTTTCACAAATGCCACAAATATGTGTCATTTGCCAGTACGTTGTTGTACTGACCCCTCTGGGGCTGCATATTCAAACGTGCAGGGTTTTTTTTTATTTCGAGTACGGAACCAGGAGTAGGATCTCGAGCTTACATTCCAACATGTCTGCCTGTCGCACTTGATGAAGATGGGGCTCATTGCTACTATGCTTCATGCCGTGTACTCGTAAGGATGAAATACCTATGTAATCTGGATTTACGTTGTAATATTGATGCTATTGCAATGATTACTTATTTTGTACTGTGGTGCTATCTACTGATCCAGGGAATGGCACAGATACACAGGAGTTCTGTCTTTTGATAAGGCAGGGCGCTACACCAAGCTTTGACGCTTGTACCTCTTGGATATTTCTTGGGGTGACATGGGCATCCCCAAGCTTGAGCTTTTGTCCATTCTTCATCTCATCTCATCATTCTCCAATCCCTACACTTGAAAACTTCCTTCATACAAAACTTCACACAATTCTATTATCAATGTTAGCATAAACATAATAGTGAATCAACCCTTTTTGGTTCAGGTTTCAACTCAAAAACACCACATATAAAGCATATACTACTGTAGCAACTTCCCCAAAAGTTCTGTGATCAAAAGAACTCAAAAAGAAAGCGATCGAGAGGCAAACACAAATAGTGGCAGAAATCTGTCAAAACAGAACAGCCAACAAAGGTCGATTTTTCGAGGACCTTATGTTGCTCAAATCAAAAAGTGCAAAACTAATGAAAGTTTGGATATAACCTGGGGCATATGCACAAGAAATCGCAGGTTAAAAAGATATTCTGAGAATTTTCACGAATTTTTACGGTGCAGCACCGAAATCTATTTCAGGACAGCAACTTTCCCAAATCTTACCTCCCTCAAATTAGAGGTTCTTCTTGGCACAAAAACGAAATAAAAATGATAAGGAGCGGTTATTACAGTAGTAATAACTTCTAAGACTCAAATAAAAGAAAAAGTACTGAAAAGAAAACAATGGGTTATCTCCCAAGAGTGCTTTTCTTTAACGCCTTTGAGCTACGTGCAGGAAGTGGAAATCAAGTAATATCAAGCGATGAAGCATCAAGTTCATAATTTGCTCTAAGAATATAGTCAAAAAGTAATTTATTCCTTATTCTAGGGAAGTGTTCCATACCTTTCTTGAGTGGGAATTGATATTTGATGGTGCCTTCCTTCATATCAATGATGGCACCTACAGTTTGAAGAAAAGGTCTTCCCAAAATAATAGGACATCGAGCATTGCATTCAACATCCATAACAAGAAAATCAACGGGAATAAGGTTATTGTTAACCATAATAAGAACATCATTAATCCTTCCCAAAGGTTTCTTCTTAGCAACATCAGCAAGAGGAACATCAAAATAACACTTTTCAAGCGGTGGTAAACCAAGCATGTCATAAATCTTTCTAGGCATAATAGAAATACTAGCACCTAGATCACATAAAACATGGAAATCAAAACCATTAACATGCATATCAATAATGGGCTCCCAACCATCTTCTAACTTCCTGGGAATAGAAGCTTTTTGCTTCAACTTTTCCTCCCTAATTTTCATGAGAGCATTTGTAGTATGATTTGTAAAAGCAATATTCAAAGAACTAGCATTAGGACTCAAAGCAAGCTTTTATAAGAACAAAATAACTTCAGATATATTTCAGCCATCAACATCAAAATCATTAAATTAAATAGAGCTATCATCTCCCATACTCCGAAAAATTTCAGCACTCCTTTGAGAAAAAGTTTTTGCAGTTTTGGACCTTTTAACACAAGGAGTAGGAGTTTTCTCTACACCAATCAAAGTAAGAGGATTGCTAGCATTTGGAACAACATCATTAGAGGTAGTAATGGTACATACCTTCATCTTTCTAGCCATCTCATCTTCTCTTTCCCACCTGGCATGCAATTCTGCTAACATCCTAACATTTTCATCAATTCTAACTTGAATAGCATTAGTAGCAGCAAAAGTATTATTTTCCTTCACATCATTAGGCAACACTTTTAGTTTCAGAAGGCCAACACCAGGAGCAAGGCTATCAACTTTAGAAGTAAGAGTATCAATTTTACCCAACTTTTCCTCAATAGATTTATTAAAAGCAATTTGCTTACCGATGAAGTCCTTGAGCATGACTTCAAGCTTAGAGGGCGCACCCCTAGTGTTGTTGGAGGAATTACCATAAGATTTACCATAACCATTACCATTGGTAGAAGGATACGTCCTATAATTGTTGCTAGCAAAATTGTTCCTATAAGCACTGTTGTTGAAATTATTTTTTCTAATGAAGTTTACATCAACATGCTCTTCTTGAGCAACCAAAGAGGCCAAAGGAACATTATTAGGATCAACATGAGCTCTATCATTAGAAAGCATAAGCATAATAGCATCAATCTTATCACTCAAGGAAGAGGTTTCATCAACAGAATTTACCTTCTTACCTTGTGGAGCTCTCTCAGTGTGCCACTCAGAATGATTTACCATCATGTTGTCAAGAAGCTTTGTTGCGGCGCCCAAGGTAAGGGACATAAAAGTGCCTCCAGCAGCTGAATCCAATAGGTTTCTCGAAGAAAAATTCAGTCCTGCATAAAAAGTTTGGACAATCATCCAAGTAGTCAGTCCATGAGTAGGGCAATTCTTTATCATAGATTTCATTCTTTCCCAAGCTTGAGCAACATGTTCATTATCAAACTGTCTAAACTTCATGATGTCACTACGCAAAGCTATAATCTTAGCAGGAGGATATTATTTTCCAATAAAAGCATCCTTACACTTATCCCAAGAATCAATACTATTTCTAGGCAAAGTTAGCAACCAATCCTTAGCTCTTCCTCTTAAAGAGAAAGGAAACAACTTAAGCTTAATAATATTACCATCTACATCCTTATACTTCTGCATCTCACATAGCTCAACAAAATTATTGAGATGAGCTACGGCATCATCAGAACTGGCACTAGAAAATTGCTCTTTCATAACAAGATTTAACAAAGCAGGTTTGATCTCATAAAAATTTGCCTCAGGAGCAGGTGGCGCAATAGGAGTGCAGATAAAATCATTGTTTTTGGTGCTAGTAAAGTCACACAACTTGGTGTTTTCAGGAGTACCCATTCTAGCAAAACTAAAAGCAAGTAAATAAAAGCAACTATAAAGGAAACTATTTTTTTGTATTTTTGATAAAAAGATGCAAGCAAAAATAAAGTAAAGAAAAACTAAAACAAAGTAAAAGATTGTGCGTGCGAGACTCCCCTTGCAGAAGTCTTCTTCCTTCCCGGCAATGGCGCCAGAAAACTGGTTGATGGCGTGTAAGTACAGCCCGTTGGGAACCCCAAGAGGAAGGTATGATGAGCACAGTAGCAAGTCTTCCCTCAGTTGTGAAACCAAGGTTGAATCGAACCAGTAGGAGAAAGCCAAACTTCAGAAGGTGATGCTTGCTAGCTTCGCGACACTCCGGACAAGGGCGCCAGATAAACTGCTTGTCGGCGCGTAGCTTTTCACCAGCAGCAACGTGAAACCTGCACACAACACAACCAAGAACTTTGCTCCCAACTTACTATGAGGTTGTCAATCTCACCGGTTTGCTGTAAACAAAGGATTGAGCGTATCGAGTGGTAAAAGGATAATAGTAATGCAAGTAAAGTAAACAGAGCAAGTAATAGTAAAACGGTAAAGCAATGTAAAGGAAATTGGACCGGGGTCCACAGTTCACTAGTGGCGTCTCTCCATAAGATAAATAAAAGCATGCTGGGTAAACAAATTACAGTTGGGAAATTGATAGAGTAAAGATAACGTACATACATCATGAGGATCACTATGAGGCTTACTCTGGGCATTATGACAAAATACATAGACTGCCATCCAACTGCATCTATGACTAAAAATCCACTCGCGGGGAATCGTCCGAGGACCCCTTGAGTATTAAGTTGCGAACAACAGATAATTGCATTAAGCAAAGTGCATAATGTAAACAAAGCAAATGTCCTTGGACACAAGAATGTTGTTTTCTCCCTAGTGGCAACAGCACATCTACAACCTTAGAGGTTTCTGTCACTCCCCCAGATTAAATAGAGGCATGAACCCAACTATCGAGCATAAATACTCCCTCTTGGAGTCACTAGCATCTACTTGGCCAAGATAGCTACTAGCAACGGAAAGCATGCAAGATCATAAACAACATAGAGATAACATAAGATATATAATTCAGCACATCAACTTGACATAGTACCAATACTCATCGGATCCCAACAAACACAATATGTATGATTACATAAAGATGATCTTGATTATGTAGGATAGCTCACAAGATCTAAACATGAAGCACATGGTGGAGAAGACAACCATCTAGCTACTGCTATGGACCCGTAGTCCAAAGTAGACTACTCACACATCACTCCGGATGCGTCCATGTTGGTGGAAAAGGCCTCCGGTAGGGATTCCCCCCTCCGGCAGGGTGCCAGGAAGAGCTCCTAGATCCTCCCGATCTCGCGACGACGATGGCGGCGGCTTGCAGTATGTTTCGTGGAAAAGAGATCCATCCTTTAGGTTTTTCCCGTCGAGGGGACTTTATAGGCGAAGGGGCAGCGTCAGGAGGTGGACCAGGCGCCCTCACCATAGGTGGGCGCGGCCAGGGGCTGGGCCCTGCCCCCTAGTGGTGAGGCTAGCCCCTGGCCCCCCTCCATCTGATCTTCGGTCTTCGCGAAGCTTCGGTAAAAATAGGAGGTTCGTCTTTTGTTTCGTCCAATTCTGAGAATATTTCCTGTGTAACTTTTCTGAAACACAAAAACAGCAGAAAATAGGGAACTGGCACTGTGGCATCTTGTTAATAGGTTAGTTCTGGAAAATGCATAAAAACGCCACAAAGTGTAACAAAACTCAAAGCAAATGGTGTAAGAACAAGCATGGAGCATCAAAAATTATATATACGTTTGAGACGTATCAGACACCACCCTCTTTAATACTTGCAATCCTCGCACATGAGTTCTTATTAGACAACTTGAGCATGACAAAGCTTATCGCTCTCCTCTTGAAACATGCACGAATTATTAAATTGATGCGCTAGCCAACTCAATCAGAAGTCCAAACTGATGGAAATGGTCAGGCTATATATGCTAACAGTCCCCCTCATGTCTAGGTTGGACAAACAGGAAGACACTAGACGTGGGTAGATGAGAGCCGCAACTATTTGGAGTAGATTAAATAGTGCATTAGCTGGGGACTGAACTTGAGACTTCCTGGCTCTTATACCATAAAAATAGGGAGTAGTATTGGTATGGGTACGGATCACACAATCCTCCACGAGCGGTGTCCTTTCTAATTATATTGATCAGGTTAGAAGACGTAAATATCAAGGAATCCAAGCCGTATGCAACAAGAAATATCATATAATTATATAATACCTAATCCAGTTAGGAAATCACGTTACAACGTGGTGGTCATGTTTTTTATCACGAAGGTCTTCTCATCTATGGAAAGGTGGTGAGAATCATGGACAACATCAGGTTGCAGGATGATAAGGAGGACCATGTGAAGTTATAGATTATACTAGGAGAAGAAAACACAACTCCAAATAGAGAGGCATTGACCTGCATGGTTGATCTTGTGGAGAAGTTTTTGACAGGGATCGACGTGGCCAAATGAAACATTTTAGGAGTCTTGCACCACACCTTCATAAATCATGGAAAGAAAGTCCTTGAGTTCTCAGTTTGAAGCAACGTGGTCACCTGGGACTAGTGTTTTCGTCCAAGAGAAGGGGACAATGGTTGGAGAGGGACGATGAAAAGGTGTGGAGGACATGAGACTTAGAAGGTCCCAATTAGAGTTGCGGAAGAAAATTTGAGCATGCAAAGGGTTGGGTACGGTTTAAGCTCTGCTAGAAAAAGGAGTGTTGCAGTTTACATATTGTGGAGACGTTGTGCTGTAGATGAATTACTAGGGGAGTGTCCGGCAATGTGCAAGCTGCATGAAATTCGCCAGTCACTCGATCTGGATCGCAAAGCTCAAATTACTTTGTTTGGCACCTCTTCTAATCAATTGGAAGACTAATGAACTCCTGATGAATCCAATGATGGGGTGATTAGAGGAGATGCGAGGATGATTTAGTCGGAGGTGGAGGGGTGGAGGTTAAGAGCCTGTTCGGAAGCCAAACGCTTCGCTCAACTCCTGCTAGACTGGGAGCTTTCGTGGAGCTCGGATTGTCCAGCTCTGCAAAAAAATAACTGTAACTCCGTCCGCTCCAGAAGCGCGGTTGTGGAGCGGAGGAGTCCCGAACGGACCCTAAATCATGATCGGAGATGCTTTGGGCAACACCATTTAGCTTGAGGAAGAGATGGTCAAGGGCGGCATGATTGGAGGTTTCGGCACTGTCGCAGCGAGAAGGCAAGATAAGGAGGTCGGCAGCTAGGTCATAGAGGGGGCGAGAGGAGAGGGCAGTGGCAGGGACAACTAGGTCTCAAGGAGAAGGTCATCAGGGAAGAAATGGGCCAGCATGCTCTTTCTTTTTGCCTCTCTCGAGCGGCTACAAACCTTTTGCGGGGGCAATCTTGGTAATCAACTTGAACTCCACAAACCACAGCTCTGTAATCCGCAACTTTCCTTCTCCGTAAATTATAGTGCATAAGGCTCTATTCCCTGAATCCGGCTCCACGGAGCAGTTTCTTGAATCCGGCCCCACGGAACTCCAACTCCCCAAATCACAGCTCCGTAATCCACAGCATTCCTTCTCCATAAATTATTCTATGAGGACACCATTCTGTAAATCCGGCTCCATGGAGTTTGACCGTATGGACCGGCTCCTCTCACGGATCCAGTTGAGTTGCGAGCCGGTGCATCATCGAACACGTGGGAAACATTTAATTTTGGGGCAAGTACTAGTATCACGTCACTAGCTTTTTGGATCGACCTTAAATCAGATAAAATTGTTTGTCCCATGTTTTCTTCACCGTAAAATTCATACCTCGAATGCACGGGCATGAGTTTCACATATAAAAACACTTTGATGCACATAGAGTGAAAATAGAACGTGGCATCTCGACTGATGAAAAATGGGGGCATAATATTTTTTTTCATTCACTCAAATCTCATGTTACCACTTGTTTGTTTTTATGTGATGTCAGATGTTCTGTTAGGCTCATAGGATTCAACTAGACATGACACTCTAATCATATGGTTTTACTATTTGTGTGTCGCAAATCCTGTGAATCAAAGATGCCCTAAGTGGTATATTTTGGGGCAAGTGCTAGTAGCATGCTACTAGCTCCTTGGGGAGACATTAATTCGGTTAAAATTGAGGGCCGACTCTTTTGATTCAAAAGAATTAGGCAGGGACTCACATGATTACAATCTTCAGAAGTTGTTCATTCTGACTCCTTTGCACTCGTAGGGAGGAAAACTCCATCCACTTAAACCACCTTTTGCAGTAGTTTTGTTTTTCGTGTGCTATTCTGTCAAACAGTTTTTTACCCAAATTCTTGTCGTTTTCGAATCTTATTGGAATGGGGATGACATGTCACTTCAATTCTGCAGTTTTCATATCTTTGTATTTTGAGAATCCTACAAATTAGAGGACCCTTGATAGTGTACACAGCGAAAAGCACGTATATTCCCTTTCTCCGAAAGCATGCACTTCCTCACATTGTTTCTTCATGGAAAAATGCATGCGTTGTACGCACGTGCATGGGCTTTTCACATAGAGAATAGACATGTTGACACATCTTCTCCAAAAAACACAAGGACATATTGCTCGATGCGGATCGGCACGGTGTCAAACGAAATAATTCTCCGTGGAGCCGTGCGTGGACTGCAACTGGATGACCGCCGAGATGTTCTAGGTTTTGTACGGTGACATGCACGCACGCGTGTACCATTTTTCAGATAAAAGTTTAGGCTGAAGTGAACGGTCACGTAGAGAAAGTAACAAATTACAAATGTAGCCGTCCATGTCGTCAATCACTATCTCCGGCGCCCTTTTCTTCCAGGAACCTTCACTCTTGCTCTCCCTATCTCAAAATTAGCCTGCGCCGGTCGCCCAATCAACTCACCAACTTTCTCAAGCAACGAAGAAGAAGAAACCGTCACGCCCTATATGACCGTGCTGGGGAGATACTGGTGTGACCCCCAAGCTTATCAAAGCCCCATGTGCCTCAATTTCATCCCTCCAGGAACGCACAGGAAAATCATCGGTATTTGGCAGATTCCAGGAACCTGCAGGGGCCAATCCACAGCCACAGAAGGGCAGCATCAGTATCTTGAAACAAGAATTATCACTCTGACCTTGTAATCTTGCGGCTGCACAAGCCTATATAAGGCTCCGCCAGCAAAGCCCCACTCACCTCCTCATCTCTAGCTCCACACAGCTTGCGAGTTGAATTGATTGATTGCTCAGCCCTCTTCATCACACCATCAAGGCACGGTGCACTCGATCGATCGTGCACACGGGAGCAGATCGAGATCATTGAGATGGACAAGCTGAGCGTGCACCAGGGGCAGCACAATGGCGTCTCCAAGCCGCCGGTGCACCACGGCAAGGGAAGCGGGAAAGGGAAGGGGGTCAAGGTGGTGTACATCTCCAGCCCCGTGATGCTCACGGCCAGCGCAGAGGAGTTCCGCGCCGTGGTGCAGGAGCTCACCGGCCGCCACTCCAACGTCGCCGATCACGATGCCCCGGGCGTCCCGCCCTACTACTCTTCGTCGTCCTCCTTCTACTCCTCATACGGACGCGCCTCTCCGACGACGGCGGGGGGGCAGTACGGCCGCTGCGGGCGCACGCGCTTTGCCGCCAGCGGTGGCGCCGGAGTACATGACCGCTGCCGGCGCCATGCCTCCACCGTTCCAGAGTATGTATGATCAAACGGGAGGCACCGGCCCTCTTTACGGCCAAGACTACTACTGGTAGGACCGGACATGAGACATCCTCCACCTGCATATATACTGTATGTGCGTGCTTGCTATACTCTTGGATGATATTATCGATCGGCTTCTACTGAAGATGATGGCATTCCATGTTGATATTTGATAAGAGAGCTAGCTACAACATATTTTCGTTTGCGCTTCCTTTTCATGTTGTTGTTCTGGCCTCTAGGCCGGTATGTTTGAAATCGCGCTATGTACATAGCGCAAGCGACGCGCTGATGCTGGTACTTTCGGAATTCAGAGCAATTGTGCTTTGTTTTGGTGGCCATTTTACTGTCGGTACCGGAGGTACCGAACTGGCGGCTGGGCTTAAGTAAATAGCACTGGTGGTCACTAAATTTGTAACGTGAGTGTACTTAAGTCATTGAACTTGCAAAACAGATGAACCGATCACTGAACTTGCATTCTTGGTGCACACGTGGTCACAAACCGGTCAACTGAACGGTTTTTTTACCAAAACCAGTCAGGCCACATCACACAAAGGTTTTGACCAATCAAGACGTGACATGTGGCGTTTTAATTTTTGCAAAAAAACTGGGTATAATTTTTTCTGGCATGTTTGGCCTTCATAACTTTCCCGTGCAGGTCCCCACATGTCAGCAGAAGAACAACTTAAAATATCAAGCAACGGAATGGAAATTCGAACTCACGCCCAAAGCTGCAGAACTCGCACGCGTTGCCACCAGCGCTAGCACATCTTTTAGTAGAAAATTAGGGGATCGGTAGAATTATACAAGTAGTCGTGCGGGGAGTTAGTAAAATTCCATTTTAGTAAAGTTAGTATACTTTCCTGAGCCGACTTTAACTTAACTTCTGACTAGTTTGTTACTGCTCGAAAGAATCATACCAGCTTTACCAAAATTAAAGTGATATACGTACTCTATATTTATTATACTAAGCTTAATCAAGAATATCAATCGGAAAAAATCTAAATGGCAGTACCTGACTGCGTGTAAGCTAGTCATATAGTAGGGTTAATCAGACCACTCGTCGAAAGCAAACCCCATTAAAAAACAACCAAACCGGCAGTACAAGACTCCACAAAGTTATCTATTATATACTAAAAGCACAATACGGGGGGTCTAAAATAGAGACACCACGTTAATCCACATAGGTTAAAAAAATACGATCCGTTGATTTAAATTACACTGGTTGAGATTAAAAGATCAAAGAGTTACGTACAACATATAAGGTATGCTATATTTAGGATCCGACACGTAGAACAACAGTAGCCAATGGCCCCGCCATGTACAGCCCACCAGGTGCGTGTCCCGTTAAAAGAAGAGAAAAAAGTTCTCAAAAAGAAAGAGAAAAGAAAAATAAACGATGAATCGGTAAGAATGCTTTGGAAAAAAATAGGAAACAGAGTCGTACCAGCCCATGGGCGTGTCCTTTTTTTTTTGAGGATGGCGTCTCCTGTTAAAAGAATTGACAAGAAGTTTGTAGAAAAAAGAAAAACAGAAAAAGATGAATCGGTAAGGATGCTTTGAAAAAAAACAGGAAGCTGAATCTGCAAACGGTGCTTTAGCTGACCACGACAAGCAGGACAGTATTGTATGGCCAGAAAAAAAGAAGCAACACGACTTGGTTTGGCTAGAAACAAAAGAGCGATATGGTTGGGAAATTAAATATGGGTACTTGCCTGTAGGGAAGTGTAATGTGATATATACACTGATAATTGCAAATGCGTGTAATCTATATATATGCACACTCATGGTTGCAAATTATATATATTTGCATTAAGATATAATAATTAAATTTGTTAAGCGATAAAAAGAGCTAGAAAAAGATTTTCCAATAAACACTAGGATTTATATTCTTTTTTTGCGGGTACTAGGATTTATATTCGATACCTTATTATGCATCTATCATGGAAAAAAAAAGCCAAGCCGATGAAACATGCTTCAATGTGTTACCTCATGGAGAAATAGTAAACATGCATATTACATGTTTTAACATTGTACGTATTTATCAAAATAAGGACGAGCAGATATTAGGCAATGAAGTCGGGCGGAAACAAAGCACCAATACGCGCAGGTAATAGAGACAATACATTTGCTTGACATATGCATAGGCTCCGCTAGGCAATATAATTTTTTCTTATCAGCATGGGATAAACATCGACTCCACTAGGCCACCTAAAAAGTAACTGAAAGACGATGTATGCATATAACCTATTTTCAGTCACATTCTAATTCAAGTAAGATCCAAGTCATTGCAACACAACATGGAAACGCGAAAAGATATCATGATAGAACGTGAGATAAACTAGACATTGTATCAATAAAAAATCTTGAACAAATTATAATAGTGGGTGAAGTTGCAGCAAGGTTTATGGAACAAAACAAGGAAAACATAGCTTGAAAAAATGGTTACATGAATTTGAATAGATATATTTAACCAAGAATATTACAAACGATAGAGCTATATTTACTAAAATCACACTTGGAAAAAATCCATCAAAGTTGGAAACATGTTGTTATACAAACATAATAATAAAATGAGTGGAAAAGCTGGATTATCATAGTCCACCCTAATAACAGATGTGTCCTTCATATTTAAACCGATTCCCAATCATGTTTTGTTAAAACATGCTTGCAGGTATACAATCTTTTTAATATTTTGTGAAATATATAAACATTAATGTATCAACATATTATCGATTGTATTTGGGGCACCAACTTTTCTACAATGAGATGAGTACCACACCAAATAGCACAGCACATTTAAAAACCAAAATTCTTGATAAATATCCCCAAGTTAACATGGTACATAAGCAAGAACTATAACAAACCTAACCACACATCTGTGCAGGTCACTATTTGTTTGTTTCTCAATCACTTTCAAGAGACAGAAGATGATTCCCTCGCATTTGCGAGGGCCGCCTTGCTAGTTGATATAAGAAAATGCAATCCCTTTTGTACAGATCAGCACTTAAGCTTTCGTGGCTGTGCGCGGGTAGTTCATTTGCTCTTGATCTAGAGTTCAAGTTCCAACACTGCCGATTGTAATTTAATTCTTTCTTCTATCACTGACATGTAGGACCCACATGTAAGGAAGCATCAAGGCCACACGTGTCATAAATAAATATGTAAGGAAGTTTTAATGTCAGGCTGCGAGCAAAATGCAGGGTCTTTTTGCAAAAATTGAATGCCACATGTCAACTTCTAACTAGTCAGTACCTTCTATCTGGCTGGTTTTGGTAAAAAACCGCCTAGCTGACCGGTTTGTGACCTCATGTGCACAAAGAATACAAGTTCAGTGACCGGTTTGTCTGCTTTGCAAGTTCAATGATTTAAGTGCACCTACGTTACAAGTTCAGTGACCACCGGTGCTATTTACTCGCTGGGCTTCATCATCGACAATGCTATTTTGTGTGCGGGTACCAACGAAGTTGAAGCAAACAGACAAAGTTTCCGCACACCAAAAAGGCAGTTAGTCAAACACTTTTTTTTGCGAATGAGGTAGTCAAACTTCAATCAAAATAGATTACATCATATTTTACCAGAAATCTACGTCAGTGTCAAAAAATACCTAGGCTCTAATTTGTTTTGGATTAATTTTCGATACATTTGGACGCCTCACGCTGAAAGCCCTGTCAAACGAAACATTTAGAAACTGACCTTTCTGTTAGTCGATCCACATGAATAATTCAGCCTAGTTCTAGAGAAAGCTTTGTGTTCCATCGTCAAGGTCCAACTAGATCATTAGAAAGTTGCCCTATATATGTGGCCAATTAACCAATCAGGCCCATTTCACAACACACCAAATGCCGCCAATCCTAGGCCTCTGCCTTCGATTTTAACCAAAAATTCGATATGGTTGTTTCATTTTCAATAATTTAGGTAGCGCCACTTAATTAAAAGTTAGTTAGCGAGAAATGAACACCAAAGTTTTGTCAATATTTTAGTTAACAGACATTTCTTTCAACCTTTATTTTGGATCGGTGTTTGGTTTAAAAACAGCATTTTGGAAACGCATAGAGCTACAGAGGCTGGAATGTACAAAGAGGTAAAGAGCAACCAAAACTAGCCCCCGTTAACAAAGTTGTATGTTCGTTTTCAGTATTGTATTCCCCGCAATTTTCTTTGTTATAAAGGAACGCCGTTTCTCACAGCCGTGCACCGCACCTACCTTTTTCTTTCAGGTATGATGGCCTCAACCTAGCATAGATCTAATCATCCATGAAAATGATGCTGGCTACACACTGTGATTCGCTCTAATAGAACTCTTAGCAGTGAAAGGATCGTATGAGCGACTAGAGGAGGGGGGTGAATAGGAGCTACCCAATTTTTACTTCTTTTTCAAATAAAGACTAGACAAGAAGGTAAATTCTCTAGATGTGCTACTAAGTGAATTTACCTCATGTGACAAGCAAGCTAGCAATAACAAGATAAGTAAAGATACAAGTAAAGGATAGAAGTAACCGCAATAGAGACACGAAGACACAAGGATGCATTCCCGTAGTTCATTCCTTGTTACGAGAAGTACGTCTATGTTGGAGAGGTGTGGTATCACAAAGGACACCAACGCCACAAAGGCTCACCCTATTCTCCAGTGAACAAGCCACAAAGGCGAGTTCACGCTCCACTAAGCGATGCCCTTGATGGCGGCACGAGACCTTTACACAAAGTATTGGGGCAAGCTCCACAACTCAATTGGAGGCTCCCAATAGGCCCACCAAGCTCTTACACACAAAGATTGAGCTTGGAGGACGGCTTCTTCCGGCTAGGGTTCCAAAGAACACAAGAGTTACAAGCCCCTCAATAAAATGAGGGGGGGAATCAAATCGCCTTGGTGGAAGTGTAGATCTAGGTATTCTCACTCAAATCCCAAAAGGGCTTCGAGTTCTAGTGGCTAGAATGGAAGATCTAGTGCTTTGAAGCTCTGTGATGTCTACGCACGCTTCTATCCTTGTAGACAGTGTTGGGCCTCCAAGTGCAGAGGTTCGAAGAACAGCAGCAAGTTTCCCTTAAGTGGATCACCCAAGGTTTATCGCACTCAGGGAGGAGGAGGTCAAAGCTATCTCTCTCAAGCAACCCTACAATTACGATACAGAAAGTCTCTTGTGTCCCCAACACACCCAATACACTTGTCAAATGTATAGGTGCACTAGTTCGGCGAAGAGATAGTGAAATACAAGTGGTAGTAATAATTATAAGTAGTAAATGTAATCTGAAATAAATATCGCTGCGAGCAAACATGTAACAAAACTGAAAGGAAACGGTGTGCAATGCTTGGAAACAAGGCCTAGGGATCATACTTTTACTAGTGGATACACTCTCAACAAAGTAACATAATTGAACCAATAGATACTAACATCAATATGCAACTCTAAACAATTCTCCAATGGAAAATGAACACTAATCATGCGTAGGGCTACGAAGCACTCCTCAAAGTCCGTATTTTCCCAAACTAGATTGTCCCACACTATCACCGTGAACGCACTAGATGGTTCCAACAAACACCAACAATTCATAGAGACGTTAACCAAAAGAGACACACATAATGCGCACACTATCACCTTCACATCATGATACAAGGTGTCTCCAGAGATTACAAATATAAAGCACGGGAGTAGCATAATATCTGAATAATAACATCTACCAATTCAACTAGATACAAAGCTCACGATCACATAAAGATCACATCATGGGAGAGAGAGGTGAACCACATAGCTACCGGTAGAGCCCTCAGCCCCGGGGGAGAACTACTCCCTCCTCATCATAGGAGGCAGCAACGGTGATGGAGATGGCGGTGAGGTCGATGGAGACAGCGAAGACGGCGATGGAGACCGATGGAGATGGCTCCGGGGGCACTTCCCTGTCCCGGCAGGGTACCGGAACAGAGACTTCTGTCCCCCGAAATTCATCGGCGGCGGCGGCGGAGCTGCGGAACTCTTTCTAGAAATTTGCCGATTGTTTCAGGGTTTTTCATCGGGAGGCTTCTTATAGGCGAAGGGGCATCGTCAGGAGTGGGCCAGGGGGGCCTCACCATGGGTGCACGCAGCCAGGGGCTGGGCCGCGCCCCCCTGTGGTGTGGCCAGCCTCTGGCCCCTCTCCGGCCCCCATTTGGTCCTCGTTCTCTGTCTGGGAAAAATAGGAGTTTCCGAACTTGTTTCGTCCAATTTCGAGAATATTTTCTGTGTAGCTTTTCTGAAACACAAAAATAGTAGAAAACAGGGAACTGGCACTGTGGCATCTTGTCAATAGGTTAGTTCCGGAAATCGCATATAAACGCCACGAAGTGTAACGAAACACAAGGCAAATGGTGTAAAAATAAGCATGGAGCATCAAAAATTATAGATACGTTTGAGACGTATCAAGCATCCCCAAGCTTAACTCCTGCTCGTCCTCGAGTAGGTAAGTGATAACAAAGAATAATTTTTGAGGTGACATGCACCAACACAATCTTGATCATCTATGTAAGCATTGAGTGCTGGGATCAAAAGAACTTAAAACATGGGCATGAAAGACATAATCTTGATAGAAGAAACTTAGCAACCATGTTATAACATGAAAAAGAACACAAACGAAAGATCATGAAAAATGAAACAATGAAAGTCAAACGTGTGTTCAAATCATATGGAAAAACATAGCAAATGGTTTTCAGCCTGTCCTTCATGGAATAGCAAAACATAAATGCATAGGACACCTTCAAGTTTAAGAGGACGACTAGATACAAATAATTTAAGAACAAGTGAAACCAAAATCATGAATCAATCAATGATAAACTTTGGGACTGTGCACATTAAACTCAGAATGGCAACTATGCTCTCTTAGACGGTGCATAAAGGTAGAAGGTGGAGACTCAACATAAAAGTAAAAGAAAGGCCCTTCGCAGAGGGAAGCAGTGAATGCAAGTTTTATAAACCTTCAAAAATTATGGTACTTACTAGCTTTGAGCTCTCATTGCCCCCATCATAGGCATCTTGAATGGTTAAAGTTAATGCGAGTATAATTATGAAGCATATGCTTGACAAATCATAAGTTGAAAACCTCGTGTCCCGTGAAGTATGAATACCCAAACCTCATGCTACTCGACTTAGAGTCCCAAGCAAGCTCTTGTCATTGTAAGTATACACGTATCATCGAGAACCGCCAACGGGGTACCTCCGTGCCCGATGACATGGAACAAGCCCACATCAAAATGACAGGACAAACAGACAATGAACACCTCGCCATCTCTTTTATTTACCATTGGTATAGCTTTTTATTTTGAGATGCGTCGTCGAATATTCACTATGGGCATGCTGTAAATTTCCACCATGAATTATGCATGGCTTAGATTAGCGGCCCAGGCGTTTCTCTAACACATATACAAACTCCATGATCCCGCAAGATTCCCAACTTATTTCACATCGTGAGTATCCATAAACAAAAGATCACGATATCAACTCAAATAAGAAGTGCAATGTTGAAAGCTTACCCCATGACGGCATGGTTTGGCTAATTTCCAACTTACAACTTGCAAGCATAACAACTCAACATAAGAGAGCCACAATGTCAAAATTTTAAGAACGAGAAAATTAAAGTGTGCTATCAGGTTCGTGAGAGCTTTACTGACCAATTTTCGCATAACACCAAAAGAGTTTAATTTGAAGGATAGATAAAAGCAAGTCAAATGTACTTTGGAATAGCATATTTCTAATAGGTATGTATGGTGGACACATTGGAATAACTTGGTTTTTGGGAGTTGGATGCACGAGTAGAGCTCATACTCAGTACAAAATGAGGGCTAGCAAAAGACTGGGAGCGACCAACTAAGAGAGCAATAACGGCCATAATCATGCATAGCGACAAAACATCATTAAGAGAAGCATAAAATGGCATCAAAAGTCAAAAACTAAATGATCATAGAGGCTTATGGCGACTTTGTATGAGTCAAACATGTGGTAAGCATGCGCCAAGTCAACCCAAATAAAGCATCAAGGAGAAAACCAAATTAATGCTTCCAAATAATAAAAACAACGCATGATTTTTTTAAAGGCTCATTAAGCAATCTCAGTCATTTGAGACAAGTCATGCTACAACAAAAACCACTAAGCATCATTGTTCAAAAAATCGGCCGCTTAGACAATTACCAGGCCGTTTAATCGCTACTCGTAGGCTCAACGTGTCGAATAGATCAAATCATTCGGGTTTCTCGCTGAGACCGCTTAATCGGTCTGACAAGCGAGTAAATCGGGATCCACCGATTAACTGATCTAGTCCAAGCGTCGAAATTTTGGTTCGTCCACCAGACCCACCGCCTCCCGCACGAATCCCTGCACTCAATAAATGTCGGGCGCTTCGCACGCTTGTGATTCTCCGCCGCTGCAGACGCGATTGACCATCGCCGCCGCAGATGCGATTTACGGCTGCCGCCCCATTGCTCACCTCCGGCCGGCGCACCTAGGACATCTCCTCATCGCCATCCCTAGTTCCCCCACAGTAGGAGTGTAGGCGTGGTGTGGTTCTTCTTTCTGCCCTCACATCGTCTAGGAGCGTGAGGCCTTACACACCTAGCTGATCTCCATCGGCCCTCAATTCCCTTGCACCGTTGATTCAGCTGGTCTCCGGCGCTAGGGCGTTCTCCCATTGCAAGGTATTTTGTCCATCTTGTAGCAATCAGTTAATCAGTTTAGGCCATGCAATTGTAAATTTCTATGAAATATGTGCAAGCTCTTGTAGCAATAGGAGTGGTGATGATAGGACAACGATATGGCTGGTTCAGTTCGCTAGTGGAATAGATCTCTAATAGAATAGTCATGTTCCAGGTTGTAGTATAAAGTATAAACAAATAAAAATTGATGGGAGGCAGGTCGTGATTTATCATACTGTTCTATTCTAATGAGCAAATTAAACTAGTAGTCTGTGTAGTACAAGCATGGTGTCTATGCTGAAAGGTTGTCGGTAGATGTCTACTGCCAGTTTGACTTTTGTTTTATGTTCTATGTTAAAGTGTTGAAAACTGTATTGTGTTTTCACTTGAATTGCTGCCAATTTTTGCAATACATGATGCGGCTGACGCCAATTTTATTTTTGTAGATGGCTGCTGCTGGTGCTTCTGAGGTGGCCAGTTCCCAAGCCCTTAAGAGGAATTCAAATGATATGGGATGGGAATTTGCCATGCTCATTGATCCAGATGACTTGCAAAGAGTCAAGTGCAAGTTGTGTGGAAAAGAGATGTCGGGAGGGGTGAATAGGATGAAGCAGCACATAGCTCAGATCAGAGGCCAAGTGACACCTTGTTTGGTGGCCAATGTGGAACAACAAGCTCGGTGTAAGGAGGCTTTTGAGGCCCCACAAAAGAGAAAGAAGCTAAAAGAAAAGCAAGCTGAAGAAGTACGAGCCGAGGTGACCATAGACGTCGAGGATGATGAAGAGCTTAATGTAGTTGGTAAAGGTGATCCGAAGAATGCAGGCCCTGTGGATCAATATGTGGTTCCAATTGAACATAATGTGCCGCTAAAAAAATTCCAACGGAATATAAATGATAGTATTGACAAGGAGAGAAGCTACCGAGTTGGGCAATATTTGACTAGATGGATGTACAAGAAAAATGTACCCTTCAATGCTATCAATGATGATGACTTCAAACAATTTTGTGAGGCCCTTGGTCGCTATGGTCCTGATTGGAGGCAGCCTTCGCAATATTTGATCTGCGAGAAGATGTTGCTGCAGGAGTGCTGGTGCCAAGTTGACGTGGGAGCTTGTAGTTGATGTGGGAGCTTATTCTTCTTCGATCCCCGGCAACGGCGCCAGAAAATTAGCTTGATGTGTGGTGAATGACCAGCCCGTTGGGAACCCCAAGAGGAAGGTGTGATAAGTATAGCAGCTAGTTTTCCCTCAGTTAAGAAACCAAGGTTATGTCGATCAGGAGAAGAGCGGGCAATACGACTGTAGGTGATGCTTGCTAGTTTGCGACAGCTTCAGACAATTTATATATGGCGCCTCGTCCAATCTTTGCTTGCTAGCTGCAACGCGGAACCTGCACACAACACAACCAAGTACTTTGCTCCCAACTTGCGATGAGGTTGTCAATCTCACCGGTTTGCTTGAAACAAAGGGTATGAGCGTATCGAGTGGAAAACAGTAAAAGAATGCGAGTAAAGTAAACAGTGCGAGTAAAGTAAATAGGTGATAGCAATATGATGGAAATAGGACCGGGGTCCACAGTTCACTAGTGGTGTCTCTCCATAAGATAAATAACACATGCTGGGTAAACAAATTACAGTTGGGCAATTGATAGAATAAAGATAAACGTGATATGTCGAGAAGATCACTATGCGATTTACTCTGGGCATTACAACAAAATACATAGACCACCATCCAACTGCATCTATGACTAATAATCCACTTGTGGCGAATCAATCCGAGAACTCCACAAGTATTAAGTTGCGAACAACAGATAATTGCATTAAGCAAAGTGTGTAATGTAAACAAAGCATATGCCCTTGAGCATATGAATGTTGTTTTCTCCCTAGTAGCAACAGCACATCTACAACCTTAGAGGTTTCTGTCACTCCCCCAGATTAAATAGAGGCATGAACCCACTATCGAGCATAAATACCCCCTCTTGGAGTCACTAGCAACTACTCGGCCAAGATAGCTACTAACAACGGAGAGCATGCAAGATCATAAACAACATAGAGATAACAAAAGATATATTTCAGTATAGCAACTCAATCATAACACCAATATTCATCGGATCCCAACAAACCAAACATGTAGAATTACATAACGGTGATCTCAATCATGTAGGGCAGCTCATGAGATCTAAACATGAAGCACATGGTGGAGAAGACAACCATCTAGCTACTGATATGGACCCATAGTCCAAGGTAGACTACTCACTCATCGCTCCGGAGGCAAGCATGGCGATGAAGAAGACCTCCGGTGGCGATTCCCCTCTCCGGCAGGGTGCCGGGAAGAGCTTCTGGACCCTCCCGATCTTCGGGTCAACGGCGGCGGCGGATCGCGATGTGTTCTGGAAAATTGATCGGGTACTTAGGTTTTCTCCGTCGGGGGGTCTTTATAGGCGAAGGGGCATCATCAGGAGTGGACCGAGGCGGTCTCACACGTAGGGGGCGCGACCAGGGCCTGGGCCGCGCCGCCCTGGTGTGTGGCCCCCTCGTGGCCCCACTCCGTCTCCTCTTCGGATCTCTGGAAGCTTCCGGGAAAAATAAGACTTCAGGAACTTATTTCGTCCAATTCCGAGAATATTTCCTGTGTATCACTTCTAAAACACAAAAACAGCAGAAAACAGGGAACTGGCACTGTGGCGACTTGTTAATAGGTTAGTTCCGGAAAATGCACAAAAGTGCCACAAAGTGTAACGAAACAGTAGGCAAATGGTGTAAAAACAAGCATGGAGCATCAAAAATTATAGATACGTTGGAGACGTATCAAGCATCCCCAAGCTTAACTCCTGCTCGTCCTCGAGTAGGTAAGTGATAACAAAAGAATAATTTTTGAGGTGACATACACCTACACAATCTTGATCATATATGTAAGCATTTGTGAGCTGGGATCATAAGAACTTAAAACATGGGCATGAAGATATAATCTTGACAATAGAAACTTAGCAACCATGTTATAAACATGCAAATGAACACAAACAAAAGATCATGAAAATGAAACAATGAAAGTCAAACGTGTGTTCAAATCATAAGGAAAAACATACAAATGATTTTTAGCTTGTCCTTCATGGAGAGCAAAACAAATGCATAGGACACCTTCAAGTTTAAGAGGGCGACTAGATACAAATAATTTAAGAACAAGTGAAACCAACAATATGAATCAATCAATGAAAACTTTGGGACAATGCACATTATACTAAGAATGATGACTTTGCTCTCTTATGGTGCATAAAGAAAGAAGGTGGTGACTCAACATAAAAGTAGAAGAAAGACCCTTCGCGGAGGGAAGCAGTGATTGCAAGTTTTATAGACCTTCAAAAATTATGTTACTTACCGGCTTTGAGCTCTCATTGCCCCCATCATAGGCATCTTGAATGGTTAGAGTTAATGCGAGAACAATTATGATGCATATGCTTGACAAATCATAAGTCGAAAACCTCGTGTCCCGTGAATACGAGTACCCAAACCTCATGCTACTCAACTTAGAGTCCCAAGCAAGGCTCTTGTCATTGTAAGTATATATGTATCATCGAAAACCGCCAACGGGGTACCTCCGTGCCCGATGACATGGAACAAGCCCACATCAAAATGACAGGACAAGCAGACAATGAACACCTTGACATCTCTTTTATTTGCCATTTGCTTAGCTTTTTATTGTGAGATGCGTCGTCGAATGTCCACCATGGGTATGCTGCAAATTTCCACCATGAATTACGCATGGCTTAGATTGGCGGCCCAGGCGTTTCCCTAACACATATACAAACTCCATGATCCCCACAAGATTCCCAATTCATTTCACACCGCGGGCATCCATAAACAAAAGATCACGATATCAACTCAAATAAGAAGTGCAATGTTGAAAGCTTGCCCCATGACAGCATGGATGGGCTAGAATCCAACTTACAACTTGCAAGCATAACAACTCAACATAAGAGACCACAATGTCAAATTTTTAAGAACAGGAAAAAGTAAAGTGTGCCTTCCGGTTCGTGAGAGCTTTATTGACCAATTTTCGCATAACACTGGTAAGAGTTTAATTTGAAGAGAAGATAAAAGCAAGTCAAATTTACTTGGAATAGCAAATTGCTAGTAGGTATGTATGGTGGACACTTTGGAAAACTTTGGCTTTTAGGAGTTGGATGCACGAGTAGAGCTCATACTCAGTACAAGGCGAGGGCTAGCAAAAGACTGGGAGCGACCAACTAAGAGAGCAATAATGGCCATAATCATGCAAAGCGACAAAGCGACATTAAAAGAAGCATAAGATGGCATCAAAAGTCAAAAACTAAATGATCATAGAGGCTATTGGCGACTTTGTAAGAGTCTCACATGTGTGAGCATGCGCCAAGTCAACCCAAATAAACCATCAAGGAGAAAACCAAAATAATGCTTCCAAACAATAAAAACAACGCATGATTTTTTCAAAGGCTCATTAAGCAATCTTAGTTATTTGAGACAAGTCATGCTACAGCAAAACCACTAAGCATACTATCAAAAAGACATCAAGCACGGCATGAAAAAGCCTAAGCCGCAGTCTACACAAGCTCCTTCTTGTACCACTATTTTGCATAAAGCTTTTTCTCTTTTCCAACACCATTTGAAAATTTTAAAGACACCTCTTTTGATGAAAACAAATAAAGATCAGAGGCAAAAATACACCTTGATGAAAATATATGACAAAGTCTTAACGCAAATCAAGGCGAAAATGAAAACCAAAAGCAGTAGCAGAAAAAGAAGAACACTCGGTGAACGATAAGAGTGAAAAACTGAGTGTTCTTGGCAAATGAAAACGAGTACATCTCCTCCAAAGGAAATTTGTTGGGTCCAACCATTTATTTCAGCAAACAAAACTAAACTAACTAAGAAAACTAAAACAACTGACGCTCCAAGAAAAACACATAGTGCATAAAGCAATAAAAATATAGTGTCTTGAAAGGTGACCTGATTTTTGCCGATGAAGAAGGGGTGCCTCGGGGGCATCCCCAAGCTTTGACGCTTGTACTTCTTGGATATTTCTTGGGGTGATGCATGGGCATCCCTAAGCTTGAGATTTTGTCCATTCTTCAACTCATCTCATCATTCTCCAATCCCTACACTTGAAAACTTAATTCATACAAAACTAAACACAAATCTATTAGCAACATTAGTGTAGCATAACATATAATCAACCTCTTTTTGCTTCAGGTTTCAACCCAAAACCACCACATATATAGCATATACTACTGTAGCAACTTCCACAAAAGTTCCGTGATCAAAAGAACTCAAAAAGAAAGCGATAAAGCGGCAAACACAAATATTGGCAGAAATCTGTCAAAACAGAACAGCTGACAAAGGTTGAATTTTTGAGGGGTTTTCTGTTGCTCAAATAAAAAAGTGTTAAACTAATGAAAGTTTGGATATAACCTGAGGCATATGCACAAGAAATCGCAGGTCCAAAAGATATACAGAGAATTTATACGAATTTTTACGGTGCAGCACCGAAAACAGTTTCAGGACAGCAACATCCCCAAATCTTTCCCTCACTCGAATTAGAGGCTTCTCTTGGCACAACAATAAAATAAAAAGGATAAGGAGCGGTCATTACAGTAGTAATGACTTCCAAGACTCAAATAAAAGAAAAAGTACTTGAAATAAAACATTGGGTTATCTCCCAAGAGTGCTTTTCTTTAACGCCTTTGAGCTAGGCGCAGAAAATTGCGAATCAAGTAACATCAAGTGATGAAGCATCAAGCTCATAATTTGCTCTAAGAATAGAGTCCAAAAGTAATTTCTTTATTTTCCTAGGGAAGTGTTCCATACCTTTGTTTAGTGGGAATTGGTATTTTATAGTGCCTTCCCTCATATCAATGATGACACCTACAGTTCGAAGAAAGGGTCTTCCCAAAATAATAGGACATGAAGCACGGCATTCAACGTCCATAACGAGAAAATCAACGGGAACAAGGTTATTGTTAACCACAATAAGAACATCATTAATCCTTCCCAAAGGTTTCTTCTTAGCAACATCAGCAATAGGAACATCATAATAACATTTATCAAGAGGCGGTAAATCAAGCATGTCATAAATTTTTCTAGGCATGATAGAAATACTAGCACCTAGATCATATAAAGCATGGCAATCAAAACCATTAACATTCATATCAATGATGGGTTCCCAACCATCTTCTAACTTCTTGGGAACAAAGGCTTTTTGTTGCAACTTTTCATCCCTAATTTTTATGAGAGCATTGGTAATATGCTTAGTAAAAGCAATATTTAAAGAACTATCATTGGGAGTCAAAGCAAGCTTTTGCAAGAACAAAATAACTTCAGATATATTGCAGCCATCAACATCAAAATCATTAAAAGAAGTAGAGCTATCATCTCCTACACTCCGAAAAATTTCAGCACTCTTTTGAGAAAAAGTTTTGGCAGTTTTAGGCTTCTTAACACAAGGAGTGGGAGTTTTCTCTACACCAATCAAAGTAAGAGGATTGCTAGCATTAGGAGCAACATCATTAGAGGTAGTAATAGTACAAACTTTAAATTCCTAGCAATCTCATCCTCTCTTTCCCATCTAGCATGCAATTCTGCTAACAATCTAAGATTTTCATCAATTCCAACTTGGATAGCATTAGCAGTAGCAAAAACATTGTTCTCTTTCACATCATTAGGCAACACTTTTAATTTCAGAAGTTCAACATCATGAGCAAGGCTATCAACTTTAGAAGCAAGAATATCAATTTTGCCTAACTTTTCCTCAACAGACTTGTTAAAAGCAGATTGTTTTACCATGAAGTCTTTGAGCATGACTTCAAGTTCAGAGGGCGCGGCCCTAGTGTTGTTATAGGAATTACCATAAGAATTACCATAACCATTACCATTGGTAGAAGGATACGGCCTATAATTGTTACTAGCAAAATTGTTCCTATAAGCATAGTTGTTAAAATTATTATTTCTAATGAAGTTCACATCAACATGCTCTTCTTGAGCAACCAAAGAGGCTAAAGGAACATTATTAGGATCAACATGAGTTCTATCATTAACAAGCATAGCCATAATGGTATCAATCTTATCACTCAAGGAAGAGGTTTCCTCAACAGAATTTACCTTCTTACCTTGTGGAGCTCTCTCGGTGTGCCATTCGGAGTAATTTACCATCATGTTGTCAAGTAGCTTTGTTGCGGCGCCCAAGGTAAGGGACATAAAAGTGCCTCCAGCAGCTGAATCAAGTAGGTTCCTCGAAGAAAAATTCAGTCCTGCATAAAAAGTTTGGACAATCATCCAAGTAGTCAGTCCATGAGTGGGGCAATTCTTTATCATAGATTTCATTCTTTCCCAAGCTTGAGCAACATGTTCATTATCAAACTGACTAAACTTCATAATATTGCTACATAGAGATATAATTTTAGCAGGAGGATAGTATCTACCAATAAAAGCATCCTTACACTTAGTCCATGAATCAATACTATTCTTAGTCAAAGACAACAACCAATCTTTAGCTTTTCCTCTCAAAGAAAAAGGAAACAGCTTGAGCTTAATAATATCACATTCTACATCCTTATATTTTTGCATCTCACATAGCTCAACAAAATTGTTGAGATGAGCTGCAGCATCTTCAGTACTAGCACCAGAGAATTGCTCTTTCATAACAAGGTTCAATAAAGCAGGCTTAATCTCATAAAAGTTTGCAGCAGGAGCAGGTGGTGCAATAGGAGTGCAGATAAAATCACTATTGTTCATGCTAGTAAAGTCACACAGCTTGGTGTTTTCAGGATTAGCCATTTCAGCAAAACTAAAAGCAGACAAGTAAAAACAACTACCAAGGATTCTAATTTTTTTGGGTTTTTTGATATAAAACGATGCAGGTAAAATAAATAAAGTAAAGCAAAATAATAACAAAGTAAAGGATGTGCGTGCGAAAAACTCCCCTTGCAGAGGTCTTCCACTCTTCCCCGGCAACAGCGCCAGAAAATTATCTTGCTGGTGCCAAGTTGACGTGGGAGCTTGTAGTTGATGTGGGAGCTTATTCTTCTTCGATCCCCGGCAACGGCGCCAGAAAATTAGCTTGATGCGTGGTGAATGACCAGCCCGTTGGGAACCCCAAGAGGAAGGTGTGATGAGTATAGCAGCTAGTTTTCCCTCAGTTAAGAAACCAAGGTTATGTCGATCAGGAGAAGAGCGGGCAATACGACTGTAGGTGATGCTTGCTAGTTTGCGACAGCTTCGGACAATTTATATATGGCGCCTCTTCCAAGCTTTGCTTGCTAGCTGCAACGCGGAACCTGCACACAACACAACCAAGTACTTTGCTCCCAACTTGCGATGAGGTTGTCAATCTCACCGGTTTGCTTGAAACAAAGGGTATGAGCGTATCGAGTGGAAAACAGTAAAAGAATGCGAGTAAAGTAAACAGCGCGAGTAAAGTAAACAGGTGATAGCAATATTATGGAAATAGGACCGGGGTCCACAGTTCACTAGTGGTGTCTCTCCATAAGATAAATAACACATGCTGGGTAAACAAATTACAGTTGGGCAATTGATAGAATAAAGATAAACGTGATATGTCGAGAAGATCACTATCAATTTACTCTGGGCATTACAACAAAATACATAGACCGCCATCCAACTGCATCTATGACTAATAATCCACTTGTGGCGAATCAATCCGAGAACTCCACAAGTATTAAGTTGCGAACAACAGATAATTGCATTAAGCAAAGTGTGTAATGTAAACAAAGCATATGCCCTTAAGCATATGAATGTTGTTTTCTCCCTAGTAGCAACAGCACATCTACAACCTTAGAGGTTTCTGTCACTCCCCCAGATTAAATAGAGGCATGAACCCACTATCGAGCATAAATACCCCCTCTTGGAGTCACTAGCAACTACTCAGCCAAGATAGCTACTAACAACGGAGAGCATGCAAGATCATAAACAACATAGAGATAACAAAAGATATATTTCAGTATAGCAACTCAATCATAACACCAATATTCATCGGATCCCAACAAACCAAACATGTAGAATTACATAACGGTGATCTCAATCATGTAGGGCAGCTCATGAGATCTAAACATGAAGCACATGGTGGAGAAGACAACCATCTAGCTACTGCTATGGACCCATAGTCCAAGGTAGACTACTCACTCATCGCTCCGGAGGCAAGCATGGCGATGAAGAAGACCTCCGGTGGCGATTCCCCTCTCCGGCAGGGTGCCGGGAAGAGCTTCTGGACCCTCCCGATCTTCGGGTCGACGGCGGCGGCGGATCGCGATGTGTTCTGGAAAATTGATCGGGTACTTAGGTTTTTTCCGTCGGGGGGTCTTTATAGGCGAAGGGGCATCGTCAGGAGTGGACCGAGGCGGTCTCACACGTAGGGGGCGCGGCCAGGGCCTGGGCCACGCCGCCCTGGTGTGTGGCCCCCTCATGGCCCCACTCCGTCTCCTCTTCGGATCTCTGGAAGCTTCCGGGAAAAATAAGACTTCAGGAAGTTGTTTCGTCCAATTCTGAGAATATTTCCTGTGTATCACTTCTGAAACACAAAAACAGCAGAAAACAGGGAACTGGCACTGTGGCGACTTGTTAATAGGTTAGTTCCGGAAAATGCACAAAAGTGCCACGAAGTGTAACGAAATAGTAGGCAAATGGTGTAAAAACAAGCATGGAGCATCAAAAATTATAGATACGTTGGAGACGTATCAAGGAGGTGGAAAAGACTAGGGATTTATTGAATCCACATGATGTTGAAAGGGCGAATACCGGGTGCTCTATCATGACTGATGCTTGGACGGACAAGAAAAGGAGGAGCATCATGAACTTGTGTGTGCATTGCAAGTTGGGAATAGTCTTTCTTGAATCGAAGGAGGCCTCAGCCGATGCACATACAAGTCTCTACATCTTCAATTATGTGGATGAGTGCATTGAGAAAATTGGTATTAACCTTCAGCTTCAATTTTTTAACTTATTCATTGCTTTTGAAGCTTACATCATGTGCATTCATGCTGACTTTTATGTATTGATTATTGTGTTTTGCAATGATGTTTTGTAGGTGCTGATAATGTTGTGCAAGTAGTCACAGATAATGCTTCAAATAACATGGGGGCAAAGGCGATGTTGAAAACTAAAAGGCCGAAGATATTTTGGAGTTCATGTGCAACACACACCATCAGTTTGATGGTAGAAGCAATTGGGAAGTTGAAGCAATTTGGTCCTGTAATAACCAAAGCCAAGGAGCTCACTATTTTCCACTATGCACATCATGCCACATTGTCGTTGATGAGGTCTTATACCAAGAAAAGAGACATTGTTAGGCCGGGTGTTACAAGATTTGCTTCGGCATTTCTTACTTTGCAAAGTCTTGCTGCCAAAAAGAAGCAACTAAAGGAGATGTGTTGTAGTGATGCTTGGGAAGAATGCAGGCATACAAGAACAAGGAAAGGAAAGTCAGCTCATGCCACAATACTGAGTAGGGCATTTTGAAAAAATGTGTCTCTTTGCATCAAGGTATTCTTGGTTGACGACTACTCTTGTTTCCTTGTCTTGTTTAATTGAGTAATATATGTTAAAGTTTACTACTAATGTTGTGTGTTTGTATGTTGCAATGCAAGGTTTTTGAGCCATTGGTGAAAGTGCTTCGGTTGGCCGATAGTGATGGGCAGTCCATGGCCTGTATGTATGGAGAAATAATAGAGGCAAAGAAGGCAATCATGATTGCGGTTGAAGGTTCAGAGAAAGACTATAAGGCGATCACAATAGCCATGGAGAGCAAGATGAATGGGAGGCTATACACCCCATTGCACATGGCAGCATATGCCTTAAACCCCTATTATAGTTATGCTACTACAAGCATATTTACAGATGTAGAGGTCATGTCTGCATTGATAGAAGTTGTGGAGATCTTTTATCATGATGATGATGAGAAGCAAAATAAAGTTCTTAACATAGAGTTACCCAAGTTTAAAAAGAAGGAAGGCATGTTTGGGAAGGTGGCTGCCACAAAAGCAATTAAAAATGAAAATTTCAATGTTGGTAAGCTTGTTCTCGAAGATAATTTCTGAAATTATGAAATTATGGGCTGATGCTTGATAATTGTATTTTCTCTAAATGTAGGGGAATGGTGGGCAACTTATGGACTACAAACTCCTGTCTTGATGGACATGGCTTTGAGGATACTCAACTTGACCACAAGTTCTTCTGGATGTGAAAGAAATTGGAGTGTTTTTTGAACAAGTAACTCTCAACTTGCAATTACTCAAATTTGTTCCTTATTTTCTTATTGATGATCAAATGTGATTGACTAGGCTTCACTTCACAATGTGTAGGTTGATGCAAAGAGGAGAAATAAACTAGATGTGCGCCGCAGGGACAATCTAGTTTATATTCAATTCAATGGAAGAATGATGGACAAGAGAAAGAAGTACTCCTCCTCTTGTGATGTTCTCCTTGGTGACGATGCTTCTATGGCACAAGATTGGATAGTGGAAGGTGCATATATTGATGATGAGGTTGATCCCGCCACGGGGCTGAGTGGCACCAACATTGACGACACAATGGGAATGGAGCCTCGTAGAAGTACAAGAGTGAGAGAACTCCATGAAGTAGAAGAATTTGTTTCCGATGAAGAATCTGAACATGATGTTGCCATGGATGAGAACATAGAGTTTGAGTCAGATGATGACGGGGTGATTGAAACCAATGACAATGAAGACGAGGAGGACGTGATGCAGCCTTGAATTTGGGGGCTATGAGAGAACGTGATCTAGCCATGAAGTTTATTTTTTGGGGCCTTGACGAGGAGGACGTGATGCAGCCATATTGATTGATGTGGTGATGTTCTAATATTGTTTCTGGACCTGGTTATGTCGTACGTTATTATCCATGAACCTGATTATGTAGCAGCCAGTAGGTACTGCCGGAATGTTCTTCTATATTTATCTGTGAACCTGATTATATAGTTCGAACTGCCATGATGTCGGTCTTATTTATCAGTGGACCTGGTTATATACTATGCTAATAGTGATGCCGTTATGTTCTATATTGACTAGAAATTTGCTCTTTCACACATCCGCATGTGTGGCTTCTTAGGATCAAGCAATTGTTAGGCTTAGTAGTTGGAATGCATACTGGTGGTTTCAAATATTTATTTTGTGGTCCTTATATTGAGTTTTACCGGATCAATGTACAATATTTTAGTGCTTGGTATTTGTACTTTTGAAAAAATATCTCCGATTAATCGACGACCAATTAAATCAGTTAATAGGCCAATTTCCGATTAATCCTTAAACTCAAGCCGACCGAGCAGTTAACGATTACCGATTTCCCGAACATTGCTAAGCATACTATTAAAACGACATCAATCATGGCATGAAAAAGTCTAAGCCGCAGTCTAAACAAGCTCCTTTTTGTACCACTTTTTTGCATGAAACTTTTTCTCTTTTCCAACACCATTCAAACCTTTTTGAAACAACTCTTTTGATGAAAACCAACATAGACCAGAGGTCCAAATACACCTTAATGCAAAGATATAACAAGATCTAAACAAAAATCAAGGCGAAAAACAAAAGCTAAACGCAGTAGCAGAAAAAGAGAACACTCGTTGAACGATAAGAGTGAAAAATAGAGTGTTCTTGGCAATGAAAACGGAGCAAGTCTCTCTCCAAAAACATGATGTGATCCAAACATTTATTGCAGCAAACAAAACAAAAGAAACTGAAAGCAAAAACAACTGATGCTCCAAGAAAAACGCATAGTGCATGAAGCAATAAAAATATAATGTTTTGAAAGGTGACCTGATTTTTGCCGATGAAGAAGGGGTGCCTCGGGCGCATCCCCAAGCTTTGACGCTTGTACTTCTTGGATATTTCTTGGGGTGACATGGGCATCCCCAAGCTTGAGCTTTTGTCCATTCTTCATCTCATCTCATCATTCTCCAATCCCTACACTTGAAAACTTCCTTCATACAAAATTCAACATAATTCTATTAGCAACATTAGTGTAAGCATAATAATGAATCAACCCTTTTTGGTTCAGTTTCAAACTCAAAACCACCAAATATAAAGCATATAGTACTGTAGCAACTTCCTCAAAAAGTTCCATGACCAAAAGAACTCAAAAAGGAAGCGATCGAGAGGCAAACACAAATAGTGGCAGAAATCTGTCAAAACAGAACAGCTAACAAAGACTGATTTTTCGAAGGTTTTCTGTTGCTCAAATCAAAAAGTGTAAAACTAATGAAAGTTTGGATATAACCTGGGGCATATGCACAAGAAATCGCAGGTCAAAAAGATATTCAGAGAATTTTCACGAATTTTTACGGTGCAGCACCAAAATCTGTTTCAGGACAGCAACATCCCCAAATCTTACCTCACTCAAATTAGAGGTTTCTCTTGGCACAAAAACGAAATAAAAATGATATGGAGAGGTCATTACAGTAGTAATAACTTCCAAGACTCAAATAAAAGAAAAAGTACTGAAAGTAAAACAATGGGTTATCTCCCAAGAGTGCTTTTCTTTAACGCCTTTGAGCTAGGCACAGTAATTTCAGAAAATGCTCACATAGGCGCCCGAAAAGAACTTAAGGCAAAGGTGCCATAAAGGTACTTGAAGCAAGAGAGAGCATTAAAAAGCAAATATGAAACACATTTAAATCTAAACCACTTCCTATGCATAGGAATCTTGTAAGAAAATAAATCAACGAGGCACATAGTAGCAAACATGGATAGATAAAACAAGTGCAACTTCAAGATTTGCAACATAGAGAGGGAAAACTTAATATTGTTGAGATCCATCAAACCATGTTTCCCTCTCTCATAGTAACTTTCAGTAGCATCATGAATAGAATTAACAATATAACTATCACATAAAGCATCCCTATCATGAGCCACATACATAAAAGAATTAATACTCCCCACATGAACAATCGTAGTAGGAGCAGATTCAACAGAATAATTATTATCATCACCATAATTATCAAAAACAGGAGGCATATTGTAATCATAACTAATTTTCTCCTCAAAAGTAGGTGAACTGAAAATATTATACTCATCATCATAACCATCATAAACTAGAGGTTTAGTATCATCATAAGAGATAGAATAGCTATCTTGCAAAGCATATTCATCAAACATATCATCATAAGAAGGAACATGGATAGTACTAATGGTACAACAATCATTAACCTTATAACTTTCAGAATTGGTACCAAAAAGATTTTCAATATCAAAAGTAGAGTGCTTTTCCCAATCATGATCACTAACATAGGTAACAGGCATGAGAACATCATCAAGATCAGAATTATCATAATCTATAATAGGAGCAACATGCTTAGGGGAAGATACCGTTTCCTCTCTCCTTTTACTCCTCTTCTTCTTCTTCTTCTTACTCTTCTTACTCTCTCCTTTAGGAGGGAGAGACTTGAAAGGCATTTTCTCCACATAATCTGGTTTGCTGATAGAAACAACAGAAGAAACTTTGGAGGATTCCTCCTTTTTGTTAATAAGATAGAAACAAAAATCATCCCTGTCAAATTTGGGTAAAGCATCCTCTTTTATAACATTTTGTATGTAAGTATTTGCGAGGCAATCTTTAACACAATAGAGACGACAACCACGAAGGGTGCTATTAATATCAAGAGCACTCATATCTACCAAAGAAGTCTTTCTAGATATCTCTTCACACCCCAAAAACAGAGTAAGCTCATCATGCTGATTGAGAGTAATCTTGTTATCGCAATACAAACTTGCGGTACTCATTCGATTAGAAGGGCCATTATTAGGGCCTGAGCATTGAAAATTAAAATGACCTGTTTCATGGCAAAGTTCACAAATAAAAGGATAAAGCTCACAAACCTTTTCACCAAGCTCATCTAGAGCCTTGCGCCACATTCGGGTTTCTTCATTCCTGTGGTGGATACAATAATCTTCCTTGTTGTGACTCTATTCACAAGGTCTAAGTACTCCACAAAAATTAACATGCTTATAAGAAGTAGTACTTTCAGAAATTTGAGCATGTTTATTGCAATCATCAATAAAAATATCACTTTCTATGCAAGTGTCTTTAAAAGGTTCATGATACACGTCCCCATTTCCTTTGGGAACATTAATATGGGAAGCAAAGGCTCTAAAACAATCAACCATAATTTGAGGATCAAGACCATATTTAGCACTAAGCTCTTGAAAATCAGAAGTTTCAGCGAAAGACTTAATGCAATCATACTCATAATTTATACCTGATCCTTTACCTTTGTTGCTATCCCAATCTTCAATATTGTTTTGGATTGTTTCAGGCAGATCCCACTTGACGTCAACATCCTTGCTCGTGAAAGACCCACCAAAGCATGCATCTAGATAGTCCTTGTGATATCCTGAAAGCCTTGCATAAAAATTATTAATAACAATATTATAGGGAAGCTCATGAATAGGACATTTGAGAATTAGTGACTTCAATCTTCCCCACGCTTGGGCAATGCTTTCTCCCTCATGTGGATTAAAATTATAAATGTAATTCCTATCTTTATAAACCTGACTAGAAGGATAGAATTTAGAATAAAAGAGAGGTACAATTTTCTCCCAATCAATAGGTCGGCCATCCTTTAGTGTTTTATACCATTCCGCAGCTCTGCCCTTCAGTGATAAAGAAAATAGCTTCCTCTTAACTTGGTTCATTGAAATACCTGCACACTTGAACAACTTGCATAATTCATGTATAAAGAGCAAATGATCACCAGGATGGACTGTTCCATCTCCTAAATAGCAGTTATTCATAGCACGTTCAACAATTTTCATAGGTATTTTAAAAGGATGAGGAGCACAAGAATCATAAGAATTATCACATATGGGAGATAAAATATCATCAGAGCAAACTTTCTCCACTAAAGCTGGGGAACTAAAAATATCATGCTTAACAAAACCAGCTTCCCCAAGCTTAGACTTTTCTATAGCATTAGCAACAATGGTATTCAAAGCATTCATACTAACAACACTATTAGCATGCAAATTAAGCTCCAAAGGTTTTTCAATCTTCTCTTCAAACACTTCATATCCTAACGTAGGAAAAATACTAAAGAACTCTTTGTTTTCCATTAAGCCTAGCTAGTGAAAATAAAAACAAGAAACAAAAAGATATAATTGCAGAATCTAAAGGAAATAACTTCGAGCACTCACACGGGAGGATGCGAGTACCTTTTACCTTACCTCCCCGGCAATGGCGCCAGAAAAGAGCTTGATGTCTACGCACGCTTCTATCCTTGTAGACAGTGTTGGGCCTCCAAGCGCAGAGGTTCATAGAACAGCAGCAAGTTTTCCTTAAGTGGATCACCCAAGGTTTATCGAACTCGGGGAGGAGGAGGTCAAAGCTATCCCTCTCAAGCAACCCTGCAATTATGATACAGAAAGTCTCTTGTGTCCCCAACACACCCAATACACTTGTCAAATGTATAGGTGCACTAGTTCGGCGAAGAGATAGTGAAATACAAGTGGTAGTAATGATTATAAGTAGTAAATGTAATCTGAAATAAATATCGCTGTGAGCAAACATATAACAAAACTGAAAGGAAACGGTGTGCAATGCTTGGAAACAAGGCCTAGGGATCATACTTTCACTAGTGGACACACTCTCAACAAAGTAACATAATTGAACCAATAGATACTAACATCAATATGCAACTCTAAACAATTCTCCAATGGAAAACGAACACTAATTATGCGTAGGGCTACGAAGCACTCCTCAAAGTCCGTATTTCCCCAAACTAGATTGTCCCACACTATCACCATGAACGCACTAGATGGTTCCAACAAACACCAACAATTCATAGAGACGTTAACCAAAAGAGACACACATAATGCGCACAATGTCACCTTCACATCATGATACAAGGTGTCTCCGGAGATTACAAATATAAAGCACGGGAGTAGCATAATATCTGAATAATAACATCTACCAATTCAACTAGATACAAAGCTCACGATCACATAAAGATCACATCATGGGAGAGAGAGGTGAACCACATAGCTACCGGTAGAGCCCTCAGCCCCGGGGAGAACTACTCCCTCCTCATCATAGAAGGCAGGAATGGTGATAAAGATGGCGGTGAGGTCGATGGAGACGGTGGAGATGGAGATGGAGACCGATGGAGATGGCTCCGGGGGCACTTCCCTGTCCTGTCAGGGTGCCAGAACAGAGACTTCTATCCCCTAAAATTCGTCGGTGGCGGTGGCGGAGCTGCGAAACACTTTCTGGAAATTTGCCAATTGTTTTAGGTTTTTCCGTCGGGATGCTTCTTATAGGCGAAGGGGTGATGTCTACGCACGTGTCTGTTCTTGTAGACAGTGTTGGGCCTCCAAGTGCAGAGGTTTGTAGAACAGCAGCAAGTTTCCCTTAAGTGGATCACCCGAGGTTTATCGAACTCAGGGAGGAAGAGGTCAAAGCTATCCCTCGCAAGCAACCCTGCAATTACGATACAGAAAGTCTCTTGTGTCCCCAACACACCCAATACACTTGTCAGATGTATAGGTGCACTAGTTCGGCGAAGAGATAGTGAAACACAAGTGGTATGGATGATTATAAGTAGTAAATACAATCTGGAATAAAAATGGCAGCAAGCAAACAAGTAACAAAACAGCGAGTAAACGGTGTGCAAAGCTTGGAAACAAGGCCTAGGGATCATACTTTCACTAGTGGACACACTCCCAACAAATATAACATAATTGAACAAATAAATAACTTCTCTTCACTATGCTACTCTGAATTACTCTCCTATTGAATAACACTAATCATTGCGTAGTGGCTACAGAAGCACCCCTTAAAGTTCATCAAGTACTTGACAAACACCGCTCATAGAGATATCCAAATCAAAGCACAACTCAAAATAAATATTATTGCAACTTAGACCAAGTACTAACACGGTGCACACACTGTCAACATTACACCATGAAAGGAGGAATAGATCACTTCAATACTATCATAGTGATAATTATTCTCATAATCCATAAGAGATCACAATCGTAGCCTAGACCAAGTACCACCATGATGCACACACTGTCACCGTTACACCATGGCAGGAGGAATAGATTACTTTAATAACACCACTAGAGTACACATAATGATGAAGAGTAGCATCTACTTATTCAACATGATACAAAGCTCACGATCACATAAAGATCACATCATGGGAGAGAGAGGTGAACCACATAGCTACCGGTAGAGCCCTCAGCCCCGGGGGAGAACTACTTCCTCCTCATCATAGGAGACAGCAATGTTGATGGAGATGGCGGTGAGGTCGATGGAGACGGCGGAGACGGCGATGGAGACCGATGGAGATGGCTCCGGGGGCACTTCTCTGTCCCGGCAGGGTGCCGGAACAGAGACTTCTGTCCCCCGAAATTTGTCGACGGCGGCGGCGGAGCTACGGAACTGTTCTGGAAATTTCGCCGACTCCCCTAGGGTTTTCTGTCCCGAGGCTTTATATAGGCGAAGGGGTGTTGTCAGGGGGCTGCTAGGGTGGCCTCACACATAGAGGGCGCGGCCAGGGCCTGGGCCGTGCCGCCTTGGTGTGTGGGCAGCCCCTGGCCCCCTCCGGCTCTCGTTTGGTCCTCGTCCTTCGTCCGGGAAAAATAAGACTTCTGGAACTTATTTTGTCCAATTCCGAGAATATTTCCTGTGTAGCTTTTCTGAAACACAAAAACAGTAGAAAACAGGGAACTGGCACTGTGGCATCTTGTCAATAGGTTAGTTCCGGAAATCGCATAAAAACGCCACGAAGTGTAACGAAACACAAGGCAAATGGTGCAAAAATAAGCATGGAGCATCAAAAATTATAGATACGTTTGAGATGTATCAGCATCCCCAAGCTTAACTCCTGCTCGTCCTCGAGTAGGTAAGTGATAACAAAAGAAATAATTTTTGAGGTGACATGCACCATCACAATTTGATCAACGATGTAAGCATTGAGTGCTGAGATCAAAGAACTTAAAACATGGGCATGAAAGGCATAATCTTGATAATAGAAACTTAGCAATCATGTTATAACATGAAAAAGAACACAAACAAAAGATCATGAATAATGAAACAATGAAAGTCAAACGTGTGTTCAAATCATATGGAAAAACATAGTAAATGGTTTTCAGCTTGTCCCTCATGGAATAGCAAAACATAAATGCATAGGACACCTTCAAGTTTAAGAGGGCGACAAGATACAAATAATTTAGGAACAAGTGAAACCAACAATATGAATCAATCAATGAAAACTTTAGAACAATGCACATTATACTAAGAATGACAACTATGCTCTCTTAATATTGCATAAAGATAGAAGGTGGTGACTCAACATAAAAGTAAAAGGAAGGCCCTTCGCAGAGGGAAGCAGTGATTAAACATGTGCTACAGCTTTTGATTTGTAAAACAGAGAGATAAAAATTGGTTTTGAGAGGTGGTTGTCTTTGTTAACGACTGGCAATGGGGTTCTTACTATCTTCCATACAAAAATGAAGCAAGTTTTTGAGAGAGAGAGATTGGCACTTTTGTGCTTTTTTTTATAAAGCTTGGCACTCCTCCCCACCTTTTTTCCTTTCACAAACCATGGCTAACCGATTCCATCGGGTGCCCACCAATATTCACATACCATGGAGGAGTGCCTTTTTTCTTTCTTTTTTTCTCTTTTTGGAATAAGCAATATGGAAGATAGCAAATCCGACCACTACGTCCCCATGAGCTGAAAACAGTGTCACAAAACGAGAAGTATTTTGAAGGTTTTTGAAAGGTGGCACATGAAAATTTACTTGGAATGGCTTACAAATACCATGCATAGGAATTTATAGTGGACACAATGGCAAACTTGGTTTTTAGGAGTTGGATGCACGAGTAGAGCTCATACTCAGTACAAAATGAGGGCTAGCAAAAGACTGGGAGCGACCAACTAAGAGAGCAATAACGGCCATAATCATGCAAAGCGACAAAGCAACATGAAAAGAAGCATAAGATGGCATCAAAAGTCAAAAACTAAATGATCATAGAGGCTATAGGCGACTTATTTTTGTAGTCAACATGGTGTAAGCATGTGCCAAGTCAACCCAAATAAAGCATCAAAGGAGAAAACCAAATAAATGCTTCCATATAATAAAAACAACGCATGATTTTTTTCAAAGGCTCATTAAGCATTCTCAGTCATTTGAGACAAGTCATGCTACAGCAAAAATAACTAAGCATACTATCAAAAAGACATCAAGCACGACATGCAAAAACCTAGGCCGCAGTCTACACAAGCTTCTTTTTGTACCACTTTTTTGCATAAAGCTTTTTCTCTTTTCCAACACCATTCAAACCTTTTTGAGGAAACTCTTTTGAGGAAACTCTTTTGAGGAAAACCAACATATACCAGAGGTCCAAATACACCTTGATGCAAATATAAAACAAGATCTGAACAAAAATCAAGGCAAAAAATGCAAGCTAAACGCAGTAGCAGAAAAAGAGAACACTCGTTGAACGATAAGAGTGAAAACTAGAGTGTTCTTGGCAAATGAAAAGCGAGTTCATCTCCTCCAAAATAAACATGAAACCATTTATTGCAGCAAACAAAACAAAAGAAAACTGAAAACAAAAACAACTGACGCTCCAAGAAAAACGCATAGTGCATGAAGCAATAAAAATATAGTGTTTTGAAAGGTGACCTGATTTTTGCCGATGAAGAAGGGGGTGCCTCGGGGGCATCCCCAAGCTTTCACGCTTGTACTTCTTGGATATTTCTTGGGGTGATGCGTGGGCATCCCCAAGCTTGAGCTTTTGTCCATTCTTCAACTCATTTCATCACTCTCCGATCCCTACACTTGAAAACTTCCTTCATACAAAACTAAACACAAATCTATTAGCAACATTAGTGTAAGCATAGTAATGAATCAACCCTTTTTGCTTCAGGTTTCAACTCAAAACCACCACATATAAAGTATATACTACTGTAGCAACTTCCCCAAAAGTTCCGTGATCAAAAGAACTCAAAAAGAAAGCGATAAAGCGGCAAACACAAATATTGGCAGAAATCTGTCAAAACAGAACAGCTGACAAAGGTCGAATTTTTAGAGGGTTTTCTGTTGCTCAAATCAAAAAGTGTTCAACTAATTAAAGTTTGGATATAACCTGGGGCATATGCACAAGAAATCGCAGGTCCAAAAGATATACAGAGAATTTTCACAAATTTTTTACGGTGCAGCACCGAAAACTGTTTCAGGACAGCGACATCCCCAAATCTTACCTCACTCAAATTAGAGGCTTCTCTTGGCACAACAACGAAATAAAAAGGATAAGGAGCGGTTATTACAGTAGTAATAACTTCCAAGACTCAAATAAAAGAAAAAGTGCTGGAAATAAAACATTGGGTTATCTCCCAAGAGTGCTTTTCTTTAACGCCTTTGAGCTAGGCGCAGTAATTTGCAAAGATGCTCATGTGGGCGCCATATAAGAGCTTGAGGCAAATGCGCCATATAGGAACTTAAAGCAATAGAGAGCATCAAAAAGCAAGTATGGAACACATTTAAATCTAAACCACTTCCTATGAAAAATAGTCTTGTAAAGAGACAAGTCATAGAAGCGCAAAGCAAAAAGCATAGGAAGGCAAAACAAGTACAACTTCAAGAATTGCAACATAAAGGGGGGAAACTCAATATTGTTGAGATCCATCAAACCATGTTTCCCTCTCTCATAATAACTTTCAGTAGCATCATGAATAGAATTAACAATATAACTATCACATAAAGCATCCCTATCATGAGCCACATGCATAAAAGGATTAATACTCCCCACATGAACAATAGTAGTAGGAGCAGATTCAATAGAATAATTATTCTCATCACCATAATCATCAAAAACAGGAGGCACATTGTAATCATAACTAATTTTCTCCTCAAAAGTAGGTGAACTAAAAATATTATACTCATCTTCATAACCATCATAAACTAGAGGTTTAGTATCATCACAAGCTAGAGAGCAACTATTTCGCAAGGCATACTCATCAAACATATCATCATAAGAAGGAACATGGATAGTACTAATGGTACAACAATTATTAACTTTAGAATTGGTACCAAAAAGATTTTCAATATCAAAAGTAGAGTGCTTTTCCCAATCATGATCACTAACATAGGTAACAGGCATAGGAACATCACATAGGGGAGATAAAATATCATCAGAGCAAACTTTCTCCACTAAAGCTGGGGAACTAAAAATATCATGCTTAACAAAACCAGCTTCCCCAAGCTTAGACTTTTCTATAGCATTAGCAACAACGGTGTTCAAAGCATTCATACTAACAACACTATTAGCATGCAAATTAAGCTCCAAAGGTTTTTCAATTTTCTCTTCAAACACTTCATATCTAAACTCAGGAAAAAGACTAAAGAACTCTTTGTTTTCCATTAAGCCTAACTAGTGAAAATAAAAACAAGAAACAAAAAGATGTAATTGCAGAATCTAAAGGAAATAACTCCGAGCACTCACTAGCAACTAAAAGACTTAGTAGCCAAAGGATGTGAGTACCTTTTACCTTACCTCCCCGACAACGGCGCCAGAAAAGAGCTTGATGTCTACGCACGTGTCTGTTCTTGTAGACAGTGTTGGGCCTCCAAGTGCAGAGGTTTGTAGAACAGCAGCAAGTTTCCCTTAAGTGGATCACCCAAGGTTTATCGAACTCAGGGAGGAAGAGGTCAAAGCTATCCCTCTCAAGCAACCCTGCAATTATGATACAGAAAGTCTTTTGTGTCCCCAACACACCCAATACACTTATCAGATGTATAGGTGCACTAGTCCGGCGAAGAGATAGTGAAACACAATTGGTATGGATGATTATAAGTAGTAAATACAATCTGGAATAAAAATGGCAGCAAGCAAACAAGTAACAAAAGAGCGAGTAAACGGTGTGCAAAGCTTGGAAACAAGGCCTAGGGATCATACTTTCACTAGTGGACACACTCCCAACAAATATAACATAATTGAACAAATAAATAACTTCTCTTCACTATGTACTCTAAATTACTCTCCTATTGAATAACACTAATCATTGCGTAGTGGCTACAGAAGCACCCCTTAAAGTTCATCAAGTACTTGACAAACACCGCTCATAGAGATATCCAAATCAAAGCACAACTCAAGATAAATATTATTGCAACTTAGACCAAGTACTAACACGGTGCACACACTGTCAACATTACACCATGAAAGGAGGAATAGATCACTTCAATACTATCATAGTGATAATTATTCTCATAATCCATAAGAGATCACAATCGTAGCCTAGACCAAGTACCACCATGATGCACACACTGTCACCGTTACACCATGGCAGGAGGAATAGATTACTTTAATAACACCACTAGAGTACACATAATGATGAAGAGTAGCATCTACTTATTCAACATGATACAAAGCTCACGATCACATAAAGATCACATCATGGGAGAGAGAGGTGAACCACATAGCTACCGGTAGAGCCATCAGCCCCGGGGGAGAACTACTCCCTCCTCATCATAGGAGACATCAATGTTGATGGAGATGGCGGTGAGGTCGATAGAGACGGTGGAGACGGCGATGGAGACCGATGGAGATGGCTCCAGGGGCACTTCCCCGTCCCGGCAGGTTGCCGGAATAGAGACTTCTATCCTCCGAAATTTGTCGACGGCGGCGGCGGAGCTACGGAACTATTCTGGAAATTTCGCCGACTCCCCTAGGGTTTTCCGTCCCGAGGCTTTATATAGGCGAAGGGGCGTCGTCAGGGGGCTGCCAGGGTGGCCTCACACATAGGGGGCGCGGCCAGGGCCTGGGCCGCGCCGCCCTAGTGTGTGGGCAGCCCCTGGCCCCCCTCCGGCTCTCGTTTGGTCCTCATCCTTCGTCCGAGAAAAATAAGACTTTTGGAACTTATTTCGTCCAATTCCGAGAATATTTCCTGTGTAGCTTTTCTGAAACACAAAAATAGCAGAAAACAGGGAACTAGCACTGTGGCATCTTGTCAATAGGTTAGTTCCGGAAATCGCATAAAAACGCCACGAAGTGTAACGAAACACAAGGCAAATGGTGCAAAAACAAGCATGGAGCATCAAAAATTATAGATATGTTTGAGACGTATCAAGGGGAGTCGTCAGGAGTGGACCAGGGGGGCCTCACCATGGGTGGGCGTGGCTAGGGGCTGGGCCGCGCCCCCCTGTGGTGTGGCCAGCCTCTGGCCCCTCTCTGGCTCCCGTTTGGTCCTCGTCCTCCGTCCGAGAAAAATAGGAGTTTCCAAACTTGTTTCATCCAATTTCGAGAATATTTCCTGTGTAGCTTTTCTGAAACACAAAAACAGCAAAAAACAGGGAACTGGCACTGTGGCATCTTGTCAATAGGTTAGTTCCGGAAATCGCATAAAAATGCCACGAAGTGTAACAAAACACAAGGCAAATGGTGTAAAAACAAGCATGGAGCATCAAAAATTATAGATACGTTTGAGACGTATCACTTTGCAACAATGGAGGAGAGAGAGTAGAAGCCGCAATCCCTTCTAGAGTTAGAAGAAGGCTTTATATAGTCCTCCACGAAAATTGTGGTGACCCAGCATACCACTGCATGTTGTAGTACGCAAGTCGTTGACATAACACTCGTGAAGTACCATTTCACAAATATTACATCCCTCAGAGTGGTACAACAGAAACATAGCGGTCTTTATTCAAGCACTTAATATTACAAGCCACAAACTTACAAAGGACTCCAGTTCCTCCTCGGTCCAAAGAGGAACACTAGTAGGTTCTACTTTGATGCTACAAACCTTAACTAGGACTGATAGAAGTAGACTAAACATGATAACTGGCTTAAGTCACTTTATTCTATAAGGTTCGTGTGACTCAAGCTACTACCCTATACTACTAGTTGTCGGCCTCCTCCTCGGTTCCTTCGTTGTTTCCATAGGCGATGGTGTAATCCACGCCTTCAATTCCTCCTGAAAGGTCTGGCTCTTCGTAGTAGACTTCCTCGTAGTCCTCCGATGCTCCTTCAGTTTCCTCGTTCTGGCCCTCCAAGTCTAAGCAAGGGTTAAGAGGGAATGGGGTGAGTAACGAGCGTTACCCAACAAGTTCATTTAACAGGATAGAGGTGTTTGATGCACTAGCTATGACCATAGACTTAAGAGTCTTAGGTCAAATGCAGTTTTCACAATCATTTCTTCAAAGATTGCTTTTATTTAGAAGAACTATGTCCGTCAGTCTTCATAGGTTGATTAGAGCTTCGATGGGCTCCTTTCCCGCCGCGTTCGTAGCTCCTTCTCGGAACAGGGAGTATCTTGATACTTTCTTACACTCTACAGAGGTGGTCACTTGTACCCATGAGAGATCAACACTTTGCTGCACAACCGAGCGTACTTTCCCGTCCATACTTCTTTTGTATGGGGCCTAGTTGATGATCCAAGCCAATCACCGTTCTTCTCCGCGACCCCGCAGACCCACCCATTTGTAAGTCCATCCTCTCCTATACCACATATGTAGACTGATTGGCGCACTGGTCCTCACCTATACACTATGGATGCTCCCATAGGTAGACTGTTCCGGACCCAGATGCCCGCTCCTATGCAATATGGGTAGACTGATCCGGATGACTCTTACAATCCATCATAGATCAATTAGCAAGTTTGTCCCCCCTATACTATAGGCAGACTAGCAGGAAACGCATTTCCCCCCTTTACACTATAGTAGCCTAGGCAAGACAACCCTCGCTACTGATCCGTTGGCATGCGAGAGGGAAAAGATACAGCTGACTTCTCCGTCCCATTCCAGATCTCATGGTTGACCATTATTTACGGCGCTAGAATCACTGGCGACATTTGTTATTAGTCCTAGGTGAACTTTCCAGTTGCAGTGGGACCTCCACCATACTCATACCATGGTCCCACTTCCCACCATCCTAGGGCAACAACCATTATGGTCAGAACCACTATTCATATTCATTAGTAAAACCAAACCTTTTACTTTGAATGCAGTAATAATAATACCACCGGTATATATTTGCAAGTAATTTGCTAAAAGTAAACAAGAGATATGAGCAAGAGTGAACTTGCCTGCAAACTGCAAGGTAGTGTAGTTGGATTTGTTGAAGTGACCAGGGACCTCGGGTTCTGGAAAACAGCATCATTGTCCGGTAAGGGCAATGGTTAAAGATTCAAAAATGCATGCTTTATGGTGTGTTTAATTTATACCCCCCTAAAGTGATTTATTTATTTGGTAGGCTTTATATATTATTTTTATGATTTTAAAGAATATATGTTAAGGGTAATTTCATTCAAGGATATTCATCAAATATTCTTGAATGGAATTTATTTTTAAAGAGTTAAGAATTACTAGATTTTTCTTAAATGGCTAACCATTTTTAATATTTTCAGAAAATCAATTAACTTCTTTTCCTTTTGTGCAAATGACTCATGTGATTATTTTATTTAACAAATAAGTTCAAAATTCCTAGAAGGGCTGAAAATAGCTATCTTCTATTTTTAGTTATTTTTAAATATTTTTCTAGATTTATTTTAAATAGATTAGGGTTTTTTCTAGGTTTTTAGAATTAATTAAAATAAAAAAAACTGTGCTGACAGCCTGGGCCCACTGGTCAGGTCAACCCGAGTGGGCTTGACCGGACCAGCTCGGCCCAGCTGGCCGCCCCCTCACTCTCTCCCTCACTCGGTCACGACCTAACCCTAAATCTCTCTCGCGATCTCGAATCACCGACGACTCCCTCGTCTGATTCCGGCGAGCTCCGCCGCCGTCCTATGGGGCAATCGCTCTGCCTCGTCAAGTGCTTCCATCTGACCATGGGGATTCGTCGTCCTCGCCTGCATTCGTCGCCATCGCCTCCGAGTTCCGTCCAGTGGATCTTGCCCTCAAGGCTTGATCTGCTCTAGCTGGCCTCGCTGGAGCATCTGCCCCCGCCTCTCGGTGCTTGCGGTGGCACCTTCGTCGCCTCGTCGGTTGGACGGCGAGCCTGCAACCCCGACGTCGCCCCCTAGGTGCTGTGCTTGGCCTCTTGGCCATGAGCACGATGCCGCTCCTCGCCGTCGCAGCCTCTGGACGGTGGCTTCCCTGCCACAACAGTGGCTACGCCGACAATGTCGCTACCATGACCTTCTTCCTCGCTTCTCTGCAAGCTCACCTGTGAGTTCGATTTCTTCTCCCTTGTCTCTGTGTTCATGTTGTGGTGGCCTGGCCAGCGAGCCAGGCATGCTTGCCTATTGATGCTGCGCCATGCTTGAGCTTGTGCTGCTGTCCTAGAGCTTCTATGCTAGCCACTACTTACTCCTACTATTAGCTTCAGTGCAAAGTTCAGTTAAGACTTGCTCAGCTGAGTTTGTGTGATTTATCTAGCATGCTTCCCCTGTGATGGCTGGCTTGATCATGCTGTACATCTGCTGCTACTGTTAGTTTCAGTATAAGATTCAGTTAAGAATTTCTTAACTGAATCTCCAGAATTCAGTTAGCTTGCTCCTCTGGTGGTGTGCTTACTATCCAGTGTGCATGTGATGCTTCTGATTTGCAGTGTGACTGCTGTCAGTTAAGTCATGTTATGACTGTCTTGCTGGATTATTTGTGATAGTGTGCATCTAGTGCTTGTTCTCTGCTGCCAGTGCACTTATGCTAATGATTGATGTTATGATGGCATAAGCATGCTGAGCTTAAGCTTGCTATAACTTGTCCAGAGACTTACTTCTGTTGATTTGTATGAACTGAAACTGGTTTCAGTGATGATTTGTGAAAGGGCATTTCCCTAATAAATGTATTTTGGTGTTTGTTAACAACATTTGGTGAATTAACCATTCTATTTAAGTTCTGCAGATTTTCTAGGTTAATTCAGAATCTCGCGGAGGTTCACCCAAAAAGGGAAGAAAAGATCGAAGCCCGTAGTCCAGTAGTGGAGTTAGGGCTTAGTGGTCTTATAGGGTGCTTCGCGAAGGTGGAATTGGTGGAGAGGGGATCCTCGAAGTACTGCTATTGCTACTTCTAGGGCGGAGACTCCGGCCCTGGTGGCCGGAGACTCCGGCCTAGGAGTATCGCCCTAGCAATCCTCCTAGTTGGTCTAAGCAGAGACCTGCCCGGAGTTGGGCCGGAGACTCCGGGTGGGGCGGAGACTCCGGTCCCAGTGGCCGGAGACTCCGGTCTCTCTGGCTGGGTTAGGGTTTGCTAAGGAGTTGGTCTATGCAGTGACCAGGCCGGAGTTGGGCCGGAGACTTCTGTCTCTGGCCGGAGACTCCGGCCCTGGAGTCACTTAGGGCGGAGACTCCGGCCCTCCTGGCCGGAGACTCCGGCCCTAGTCGACCAGCAACGGCTACATTTCGAGGAGGAGTATATAAAGCCTTCTTCTTCCTCAAGAGAAGGCTGCGGCTTCCACTCTCTCTCCACCATTGTTCCAAAGCTTCAAAGCTCAAGATCTCTCTCCCTAGCCAATAGAACTCAAAGCCCTTTTGGGATTTGAGGGAGAAGACCTAGATCTACACTTCCACCAAGGCGATTTGATTTCCCCCCTCTCTTTGTTGAGGGGCTTGTTACTTGTGTGATTCATCAGATTTATAGCCGGAAGAAGCCGTCCCCCAAGCTTGACTTTGTGTGTAAGAGCTTGGTGGGCCTATTGGGAGCCTCCAATTGAGTTGTGGAGCTTGCCCCAATACTTTGTGTAAAGGTGTCGTGCCACCTTCAAGGGCATCGCTTAGTGGAGCGTGAACTCGCCTTTGTGGCTTGTTCACCGGAGAATAGGGTGAGCCTTTGTGGCGTTGGTGGCCTTTGTGGCACCACACCTCTCCAACGTAGACGTACTTCCCGTAACAAGGAAGGAACTACGGGAATACATCCTCGTGTCTTCGTGTCTCCATTGCGGTGACCTCTATCCTTTACTTGTGCCTTTACTTATATTGTTATTGCTAGCTTGCTTGTCACTCTAGGTAAATTCACTTAGTATCACATCTAGAGAATTTACCTTCTTGTCTAGCCCTAACTTGAAAAGAATTAAAATTATTGGGTAGCTCCTATTCACCCCCCCCTCTAGTCGCTCATACGATCCTTTCAATTGGTATCAGAGCGTGGTCTCTTATTCGGGCTTAACCGCCTAAGAGTTTGAGCAACTATGGAAGGGGATAAGGGTAATGAAATTCCTCCCGAAAGTACTCCTCCATCTATCTCTTCCTCTTCAATCTCATGTGAAGAGCATTTGGCGTCCTTGGACACAATGCAAACCACTATGAGATTGGAGATGAAGGCTATGTTTGAGGAATACTTTGGAAGAAAACCTTCCGGGCCCACCGACCCAAACACCACTCCTAGTGTGGAACTCTCCTTGGCTAAGGTGAAGCCACCTAACAATGGCTCCACCTCCGCCGAGAATAAAGGTGACTCTCCTAAGGAAAATGATGGTCCGGCAAAGGGTGCTAACATTCCACCCCCTAACACTTACTCTCCTCCGCCGGTCCATTATCCTATGCCACACATTAACAACATGGGATCTCCTCCTAAGCTTGATTCTCGCAATTTTATTAAATGGCAAGGACTAATGAAATCTCATATTTCTAGCTCTTCTACTCATTTGTGGAGGGTCATACAAAATGGCTTTGCACCTCATGATCCTCTCAATTTGACCGGAAGGGAAGAAGTTGATGAGCAACTCAATGCCACCGCCAAGCATCTCCTTCAACAGGCCGTACCGGATACTCATGCGGTACACATCAACAACTTGAACACCGCCAAGGAAGTATGGGACTATCTCACTATGCTCTTCATTGGGAATGAAAGTATTCGGTCCTCCAAGTTTGATGAGCTCAAAAGTGAAGAAAGGGATTTCATTATGCGTGATAATGAGACTCCCGATGAGATGTACCAAAGGATCTTGGCTCTTGCAACGGCCTTGACCGGGTTTGGGTGCAAAGACAATGGTGATGACTATATCAAGCGTATGTTCATCACCTCCATCAACCCAAGAGAACCAATGCGATCCGAGATAATCTGTTCAAGACCGGATTTTGGGAGTATGACCTCAAATGAAGTTCTTTGTGAGTTCACCGCCTTGTCTATCTTGAAGAAGAACGCGGAAGAAACTAGAGCCCGTGTTCTTGCCGGACAAGGAGTTCACAATCTTGCTCTCAAGGCCAAGGTGGTGTCCAAGCAAGGAGAAGGAGTAGAAGAAATATATGAAGAAGAGTGTTGGTCTCCAGAAGATCTCAAGTTTGCACTTCATGAACACTTGGCTCTCAATGCAAATGCCTTTTGGGATGCCAACAAGCACAAGACAAAGGGATCCAAGTTCAAATCCTTTCCAAGAAAAGGTGGTGACTCTAAAGTGAGGCATTGCTACAATTGTGGAGGAATCAAGCACTTCATCGCCGAATGTCCTTATGAGAACAAGGAGGACAATGAGGGCCGGCTCGTCCCCAAGCGCCGGTCATCAAAGTTCTACCCATCCAAGAAACATGGGAACAAGGACAACAAGAAGAAAGGAGAAAGGGTATTGGTGGTTCATGAGGAGTATGACTCCGAGTCCGATGATGATGACTCCGTTGATGAAGAGAATGGAGAAGTGGCCGCCATTGCCATTGTCTCCACACCACCTACATCCCTCTTCAACTCACTAAATGAGAACGCCATCATCACCACTCACAAGTGTCTTATGGCTAAGGCCTCGGAGGTAACCTCATCACCTACTCCTTCATCATCACATTCCAATACTACCTCTTTGGATGATGTGAGTAGTCTTAAGATTAAGAAAGAACTAGTTTCTTGTGATGATTTTCTTGCTAACATGAAGGGGCCAACCAAGATATATGTTGAGGCACTAATGTGTGAACTTGGTGATGCCCATGACACCATCAAGGAGAAGGAGGAGTTGGAAAGATTAGCCGCCGATGATATTGGCTCTCTATCAATTGAGCTCGAAGAAGAGCAAAACTTGAGAGTATCTTTAGAGGAGAAATTGTTGGGACTAGAAGAGTCTCATAATCTAATCTTGTCAAAACTCACTAAAGAACGTGACCATGCTCTCGCTATGGTCAAGTTGCTTAAAAAGGAGAAAGTTGAATTTGACGTTGGTCATAATAATCTTCGTGAGAAGTTTGAGAAGCTTGAAGAAGCTCACAAGGCTTTGGAGGGCAAATTCTCTCATCTCACCAAGATTCGTGAACAACTTCAAATTCAACTAACTATTGAACAATCTAAAGTCCCCCCAATGCAAGTTATTGAAGTTCCTTGTTCTTCTAACTCTATTTGTGATCATAGTGATATCATTGAGGAGAACAATAGGTTGAAGGCCGATCTTGCTAAGGGCCTTGCCACTTGCATTCAAGGAGAGAAGAATCTCAATGATCTCTTGAACAATCAAAGATTGTACAAGGGAAAGGAGGGCCTCGGTTTTGTTGCCGAGTCCTCAAAGAAAGGGGATCTCTGTTTGGTGGCCGAGTCCTCAAAGAAGAAGAAGAACAAGAAGAACAAGAAGAAGACAAAGCCTGCTGCTGCTCCTACTCCTCATGTCCCCTTTGACATTTGTTACACCGAGGAGGAGTGGGAGGAGTTGAATGGAAAGAAGAAAATCGAGGAGACCGGAGTCTCCGGGTCAAGGTCTCCGGAGTCTCCGGTTAGTTCGTCTACCCCGGAGTCTCCGCCCCCAAAGACCGGAGTCTCCGGCCTTTCTCACAATAATTTTGCAGGAAAATATAACCCTCATTATGTTCTTCTTAGGGACTATTATGGTGATGTCTATGCTAAATATGTTGGTCCCTATAATGGTTTCATTGAATATGCTATTTGGGTACCTAAGATTCTTGTGACTAACAAACGAGGACCCATTCAAAGATGGGGACCTAAAACCAAGAATTAATCTCTTGTAGGACATTGCTTCCGGAGGAGTAAAATGGATTATTGATAGTGGTGCCACAAGCCACATGACCGGAAGCAAAAATATTGTGGAAGATCTAAAGCCCAATACTTCAAATGTCACGGTCTCATATGGTGATAATTCATCCTCTCAGGTACTTGGTTTCGGTAAGGTGGTGATCACTCCGGACGTGTCCTTAGTGAATGTCATGCTTGTCGAAACCATTGGTTATAATCTACTTTCCGTTCATCAACTTGCTACTATGGGCTATGCCACATATTTTGATGTTGATATTGTGGTCGTCATGTGGAGTAAGTCTCTCAAGGTTGCCTTTGTTGGGTATGTCGAAAATGGCTTGTATGTGGTGGACTTTTCGGAGAAACCCACTACGGCCGCGATATGCCTAATTGCTAAGGCCGACGTGGGATGGCTTTGGCATCGCCGGTTAGCCCACGTCAATATGAGAGCTTTGCAAAATCTCTACACCGGCGGCCACATACTCGGACTAAAGGATGTTTCTTTTGCCAAAGATCGTGTTTGTAGGGCATGTATTGAAGGAAAGATGCATGAAACAAGTCATCCAAGCAAGACTATTATCTCTTCCAAGAGGTGCTTGGAGCTCCTTCACATGGATCTCTTTGGACCTCCCACTTATGCAAGTCTTGGTGGCAAGAAATATTGCTTGGTGATTGTCGATGACTATTCAAGATACACTTGGGTTTATTTCTTTGAGTTCAAGAGTGAGACCCAACAAACCGTCAAAGACTTTGCCACCGAAGTTGAGCGTCAATTCAATACCACCATATTGACTATAAGAAGTGACAATGGCACCGAGTTCAAGAACTACTCCCTAAATGAGTTTCTTAGTGATGCGGGTATCAAACATCAATATTCCGCTGCATATACCCCGCAACAAAATGGAGTTGCCGAGAGGAAGAACCGGACTCTTATGGATGCGGCAAGAACTATGTTGGCGGAGTTCAAGTCTCCATACAACTTTTGGGCCGAAGCTATTAATACCGCATGCCATGCCACCAACCGGCTTTATCTCCGCAAGAACTTGAACAAGACTCCATATGAAATTCTTACCGGGCAAAAGCCCAACATCATGTACTTCCGGGTATTTGGTTGTAAGTGTTTCTATCTCAAGAAAGGTGTTCGTTTGTCAAAATTTGATTCTAAAGCTATAGAGGGTATCTTTGTTGGTTACTCCACGGACTCACATTCCTATAGGATCTATAGCAAGTCCACCGGGCATGTTATAGAGACTTGTAATGTGAGGTTCGATGAGGATAATGGTTCCTTTGTGGGACAAAGTGGTGTTCGTGATGTAGGTGACGAAATTCCTCCCCAAGCCATAAGAAGAATGGGTGTCGGATTCTTCCGGCCCATTGAGGGACACCTTTTGGCCGAAGGAGAAGGACAATGCTCTACACAAGTGGAGCCTTCACCTGCTGAACACCCACAGGACATTGACCAAAGACAAGCTGCGCACCCTCAACCTCAAGATCATCCCACCGAGCAATCTTGCCCGGAGTCTCCGGCCCCTGTGGTCCGGACTCTCCGGCCTATACCGGAGTCTCCGGGTATGGATACCGGAGTCTCCGGGGGTGATCAAGGCCTTGATGAAGATCCTTCGGAATTCCGTGGCTATGGGCCACTTGATGATCAAGGCAATCCAACTGGTCAAGGCGAGGACCAGAACAGTGATCATGAAGATGATCAAGTAGTCTCTCAAGAATCTCCTCTTGAGGCTCGCACTCGCCGTGAGAAGAAGCTTGAGTCCATTCTTCGACGAAGAAGCATATCCTTGGAAAATGTGGTTGGGAGTGTTCGTAAAGGTGTCTCCACAAGGAGGCAACTTTCTAACTTTAGCTCTCATCATGCTTTTGTCTCTTGTGTAGAACCCAAGAAAGTTTATGAGGCGCTTGAGGATCCGGATTGGCTTGATGCCATGCATGATGAACTCAACAACTTCGAGCGCAACAAAGTTTGGACTCTAGTAGAAAGGCCTAAAGATTGCCGTAATGTCATTGGGACCAAGTGGATCTTCAAGAACAAGCAAGATGCAAATGGCATAGTCATTCGTAACAAGGCAAGATTGGTGGCTCAAGGTTTCTCCCAAGTTGAGGGTATTGACTTTGGTGAAACTTTCGCTCCCGTTGCCCGTCTTGAATCCATTCGCATCTTACTTGCATATGCATCACATCATAACTTTAAACTTCAACAAATGGATGTTAAAAGTGCATTTCTCAATGGTCCCTTAAATGAATTGGTTTTTGTGAAGCAACCCCCGGGCTTCGAAAACCCTAAGTTTCCTAACCACGTTTACAAACTTGATAAGGCGCTCTATGGCCTCAAACAAGCCCCACGTGCGTGGTATGAGCACCTTAAAGAGTTGTTGGTTGATCGTGGTTTTGAAATTGGGGTGATCGATCCCACTCTTTTTACTAAGAAGGTCAATGGGGAGCTTTTCATTTGCCAATTATATGTTGATGATATTATATTTGGTTCTACTAACAAAGCTTTCAATAATGAGTTTGCCAAGCTCATGACCGACAAGTTTGAGATGTCTATGATGGGGGAGTTGGAGTTCTTCCTTGGATTTGAAGTTAAACAATTGAAGGGAGGGACTTTTGTGAACCAAGCCAAATATACCCAAGACATGCTCAAGAGGTTCGAGATGATAGGAGTCAAAGGTGCAAAGACTCCCATGCCAACAAAGGTTAATCTTGATCTCGATCCTAATGGTAAAGAAGTGGATCAAAAACTCTATAGATCTATGATTGGTTCCTTGCTTTACCTTTGTGCATCTAGACCGGACATTATGTTAAGTGTGGGAGTTTGTGCACGTTTTCAAGCCGCACCAAAGGAAAGCCACTTAGTGGCGGTCAAGAGAATCTTTCGATATTTGGTGAATACCCCTAACTTTGGTCTTTGGTATCCAAAAGGAGCAAGTTTTGATCTTATAGGTTACTCGGATTCGGATTGGGCGGGAGACAAAGTGGAACGGAAATCAACCTCCGGGGCTTGCCAATTTCTTGGTAGGTCTTTGGTGTGTTGGTCATCTAAGAAACAAAATTGTGTGTCTCTCTCTACCACCGAAGCCGAATATGTAGCCGCGGCTAGTTGTTGTGCACAACTCTTATGGATGAGGCAAACTTTGAAGGATTACGGTGTCATTTTTGACAAAGTGCCTCTTTTGTGTGATAATGAAAGTGCAATCAAGATCGCTCACAACCCGGTGCAACACAATAAGACGAAGCATATTGAGATTCGTCATCATTTCATTCGGGATCATGTCAACCGAGGAGAAATTGATCTATCTTATGTTGGCACTCATGAGCAACTTGCCGATATATTCACAAAGCCTCTTGATGAAGCAAGATTCCGGGAATTGAGGCATGAACTAAATATCATTGATTCATGCAATGTGGCTTGAGCTAGGTGCATTTACTCCCATACTCTAACGTGTGTGTTGTTCTAGATGTGGGCATGGAGATAGGGGGAGTGCGGTCCTAATTGATTGGGCTATCCCTCCCCCCATAATGCCGATAGTAAGCGTATTGTTCTATCTTGTCAGTGGTGACACTTTTGAGCTTAATCGATGAGTCTAGGTTTTGGGCCCAAGATATATCTTCGCGGTGCCATACCTTTGTACTCATACATGGTGGCCCTTTGGTCACCAACCTCCCTAGTGGAGGAGTTTCCCATTTGATTTTATTGCCTTATTTTTATGGGAAGATGCTCATGTTTGGTCTTATTTGATTTTGTTTGCATGTTTGCAAGCATGAGCATGTTGTACCACACAGTGACAATGTGTCCATCCCAAGCCCATCTCATCCTAAAACAAACCTAATCTCTAAATGACATGTCCTTCACACCATAAATATTGATCTGGTCGAGGGGGGCCGGAGACTCCGGGGCTTACAGCCCGGAGACTCCGGTGGGCCGGAGACTCCGGGGTAAGTACCGGAGTCTCCGGCCCGGGCAGTTTCAAAAATCACTTAGGGCACGGGGTGGGGAAGAACGGTTCATTCTTCCCCACTCGCCCCCGTGCCCTACACTCGCCCCCTGCCGCCCCCTCTTCGAAGATCGCTGCCCGGAGCTCTCCCAAGCCCCGAGATCCGCCGTGCCACCGGCCAATCTTTCCCTTGAGGGTGTGGGAACCTCCCCACCGACCGATTTGCGCCAATGGACTCCGGTAAATGTGCTCTTCATCTTCTCCATCTAGTTCCATCTAGATCTATGAGATGTGCATGTTTCCCATAGTTTGAATTGGTGTACTACATTCTAGTGGCTATCAATCATCTTCTTAGCAACTTTATTGTGGTTATTGCACTCGATTTGGTCTAAGTGGTCTCCTAGGCTCGGGCTCCTGCATCCGGCCGGAGACTCCGGCCCCTGTGGCTGGAGACTCCGGCCTGGACGCAAAGTCTCCGGTTTTGGCCGGAGACTCCGGCCCGAGTCCCCGGAGACTCCGGCTAGATCAGACCAATGTGCACTCTTTCACAGCATAGTTGCTTATATTTGGATTCTAGGACATGTCACCTCAACCTTGCTATCTTCCTCACTCTTTCACAGGTGCAGGTGGTTCTCGGAAGCCGGCAGCCCATAGCAAGGACAAGTTGGTTGTGAATCCCGCCACAGGGGAGCTTTCTCAGAGATCGGTCATTGCTCAGTAAGCTAGAGATGCTAAGAGGCTCAAGACAAGGATGGCCGAAGAGGAACGAGCTGAGGCAGCTAAGAGGGTCAAGTTTGATAGTCTTGTGACTCTGGAAGGGCTATCAGCATCTGAGTTTGTTGAAATGAGGAAGAGGGATATGTACACTCTCGCGCGGAACTCCCGTGACCGTTGCTTTTTCCGCAAAGAGCAAGAGCTGATCATGAAGGAATTTTATGCTTCCCTCAAGAAGTATCCGGTTTGCCCTCAGACGGTGATGGATTTCTCTCACTTTGCCAAGTACAGTGCATACTTCGGAGAGGCTGTGTGGATCACTCGCAAGCTTGGGCTCCATCCACTCATGAAGATACAAGAGTCCTACAACATCACATTGGTCCAACAGTTCTTTGCTACCTTGGTGTTTGGAGAGGGTGAGGAGATCCCCATGACTTGGATGACCGGAGAAGAGGTTTGTCATTCCAACTTCATGGACTTTGCTGCTCTCCTTGGTTATGAGTTCCGTGGTGCTACTACTCCTAGTGGCATGAGGATGCATGTTGATGGGGAGTACTATGAGAAGAAGAAGCTTGCTCCTCTCTACACCGGGGATGACAAGAAGATTGTCATTGGGGGCACTCTTGGGCTGTCCAAACGGTCCAACATCTTGCTCCGCATATTTCGGGCCTCCATTGCCCCTCAAGCCGGCAACTTTGACGCTATTCGCAAGGCCTTGGTGAATCTCTTGGCCTACTCTCATGAAGTCTATTGCCAAGGAGAGACCGCACATATTGAGCCGCTTGATGTGATGGATTTCATTCACAAGGAAATCAACGATTGCATTCTCAGCAAGAAGACTCCTCTCTATGCCCCATTTATCATGAGGCTCATTCGTGCTCAAGGACTCAACCTTCCTCTTCTCGATGCAAACCTTGTGGATCACAAGGTTGTGAAGCTTCAACGCAAAGAACCCACCGGTCACTCCAAGGAACCTTTTGCTCCAATGAGAGGTGAAGATGATGATGCCTTTGCCGAGGGTGTGTCCACTAGAAGGGGCCCAAGGATGAAGCATGCTAGCAATGCCGGCTCTAGCTCCACCAATGAGTTTTCTCAAGAGTACAAGAAGCTCAATTGGTTCCAAAGAAATGTGCTTTGCATGAATGTGGACATCCGTCACAAGCAATATGAGAGCTATATCTCTCAGAAGCACATCAATGACAATCAAGCTGTTCTTCACAAGGCCTTTCGGAAATCTCAACCGGGCTATGTGGAATCACCTCCTTCTTCTTCTTCATCTGGTACTCACAGCTATGGCAAGTGGAGCAAGGGTCTGACTGACTGGCAGGCATTTGAGGAGGTCACCTCTGGCACCTCCAATGTGCGTCATGGCAAGAAGCCCATGGCTTCTGATGATATTGAAGAAGGAGATGAGGACTTCAATGCCGGTTCCGAGGACGAGCCCAAGGATGAAGACGACGAGTGATCTCATGGGCGTGTAGCATCGCTCTTTTCCCTTTTTGGTGTCTCGATGCCAAAGGGGGAGAAGTAGCTCTACTAGGATGTCTTCGTTGGGATTTGCATGGGGTGGTTATTTGGATTTGCACTTCGTTTGCTTTGCTTTGGTCGAGACACAACTTCATGGACTTTCATGTTGTGTCTCATCTATCTTAGTGTTGAACCGTTTAAATGTGTGTGGTATGTTATGTGTGTGAGACTTAAGTTCTTATGTTGCTTAGTAAGACTATTAAAATGTGTGCTATATTGTTAGTCTTACTTATATGCTTATTGGTTAGTCTCATATATTATTTCTTGCAATTAGTATAATTGTGAAATATATAGGGGGAGTGATGATTCTTACTTGTGTGGCTCATGTTCAAATGCAAATGGTGTTGTGCACACAAGTAGGGGGAGCTTTTGCTATATATTTCATTTTATTGTGTTTATATCTTGCAAATCCTTATGTTGTCATCAAACACCAAAAAGGGGGAGATTGAAAGGGCATTTCCCTAATAAATGTATTTTGGTGTTTGTTAACAACATTTGGTGAATTAACCATTCTATTTAAGTTATGCAGATTTTCTAGGTTAATTCAGAATCTCGCGGAGGTTCACCCAAAAAGGGAAGAAAAGATCGAAGCCCGTAGTCCAGTAGTGGAGTTAGGGCTTAGTGGTCTTATAGGGTGCTTCGCGAAGGTGGAATTGGTGGAGAGGGGATCCTCGAAGTACTGCTATTGCTACTTCTAGGGCAGAGACTCCGGCCCTGGTGGCCGGAGACTCCGGCCTAGGAGTATCGCCCTAGCAATCCTCCCAGTTGGTCTAAGCAGAGACCTGCCCGGAGTTGGGCCGGAGACTCCGGGTGGGGCGGAGACTCCGGTCCCAGTGGCTGGAGACTCCGGTCTCTCTGGCTGGGTTAGGGTTTGCTAAGGAGTTGGTCTATGCAGTGACCAGGCCGGAGTTGGGCCGGAGACTTCTGTCTCTGGCCGGAGACTCCGGCCCTGGAGTCACTTAGGGCGGAGACTCCGGCCCTCCTGGCCGGAGACTCCGGCCCTAGTCGACCAGCAACGGCTACATTTCGAGGAGGAGTATATAAAGCCTTCTTCTTCCTCAAGAGAAGGCTGCGGCTTCCACTCTCTCTCCACCATTGTTCCAAAGCTTCAAAGCTCAAGATCTCTCTCCCTAGCCAATAGAACTCAAAGCCCTTTTGGGATTTGAGGGAGAAGACCTAGATCTACACTTCCACCAAGGCGATTTGATTTCCCCCCTCTCTTTGTTGAGGGGCTTGTTACTTGTGTGATTCATCGGATTTATAGCCGGAAGAAGCCGTCCCCCAAGCTTGACTTTGTGTGTAAGAGCTTGGTGGGCCTATTGGGAGCCTCCAATTGAGTTGTGGAGCTTGCCCCAATACTTTGTGTAAAGGTGTCGTGCCGCCTTCAAGGGCATCGCTTAGTGGAGCGTGAACTCGCCTTTGTGGCTTGTTCACCGGAGAATAGGGTGAGCCTTTGTGGCGTTGGTGGCCTTTGTGGCACCACACCTCTCCAACGTAGACATACTTCCCGTAACAAGGAAGGAACTACGGGAATACATCCTCGTGTCTTCGTGTCTCCATTGCGGTGACCTCTATCCTTTACTTGTGCCTTTACTTATATTGTTATTGCTAGCTTGCTTGTCACTCTAGGTAAATTCACTTAGTATCACATCTAGAGAATTTACCTTCTTGTCTAGCCCTAACTTGAAAAGAATTAAAATTATTGGGTAGCTCCTATTCACCCCCCCCCCTCTAGTCGCTCATACGATCCTTTCAATTTGTTTTTATCAAGCAATTCATGCTTGGATACTATTCTGCTAGTGGCTTTGTGTACTTCCTATAGCATGTTATCTAAATAACAGCAAGTAACTATTACTTATTAAGTTTAGTTATGTTTCCTCCATGTGAGGTACACAATTGTTTCTTGATAACTTAACTGGATGGCTGTTGTTGATGTGATGCTAAAGCATGCTTGGTGGCTTCTCATCAGTGGCTAAATCATCATTTTGGGCAAACTATAATACTGATAAGAACAGATTCACATGATGATCTTAGTCCCGGCCTATGATGCATGGTCTGAGGCTTTAATCTTGATGGTGCATGTTGATTTGCTTTCCAGTTAACTAAATCTTCCTATGAAGATTATACAGAGCATCTCTCTGTAGGTCTGAGGAGAAAAACCTCCCCAAAACCTCCTAAGTGTTGCACTTGGTAGAAGGGTTTGGTGGTGAGTGATTCTTTATTGCTGTTTATCTTGTTTAGGCAAGAATCTTGATGCTTGCAATGATTTGTTCATGGGTATGCAAGTTCTATTGTACCTTGGTCCTGTGGTGGCTTTTATGAGAGGCTGGTGGTGATGTTGGTGATGCTCTTGCTTGAGCTTGATCAGTTGCCCCTGGTACTTGCTCTGCTCCTCCCAGGTGGCTTGCCCTGCACCTCCTTGTGCTTGGCTCCCCTCCTAGCCTGCCCTGCACCTCCTTGGTGCTTGGCCTGCTCCTTGCTGCTTCTGATCTTGCTTAAGTAACCATGTTTTCTGGTCTTGGCTATTGGTTTTGATTTGGTGCTGTGAATTCTCCCTTGATGCTCAGCTCATGAGCAGGGAGAACTTTGTGAGTGTTGGCTGTGATTGCTCACAGTGGTGTGTGAGTGATCTGTGCTGGAGCTGTTGTGCTGGTGCTATTGCTGCTATGCTGGTGATGCTGTGCTGGTGATGTTGTGCTGGTGATGCTGGTCGACCAGTTTCACACACAGTGATCCTTTTTATACTTCCCCCTGAGTTCTGGTGTTTTGACACCTCTCTGCATGCACTTGGTGACTATGCTGCTTGCTAGCTGGGTGGCTTGGCCGGCCAGCTTGGTCCTTGGCTGATATTTTGAGAGTGAGTCATGTTGATAAGATCAACACTTTGATGATTATCAACAGTATTTTCATTTTAAATTGTTACTGCCACTTGTATTACCTTGGTGGCATTTCTCTTTGCATTTCCTTTGTGTGCAGGTGACAAGAAGAATTAAGAAGAAAGGAAAGAAAGATTGAAGATCAAAGTAGTTTAGGATCTAGTCTAGATTCTTACTTGTATTTATTTTATTTTCTTCTTTATTTTCTTTTTGGTTTTAAATTGTAACATTCTGTTAGTGTTAGCTATTGTAATATTCTCTTATTCTCAAACTTTGTAAAGACAATGTATATTGTGTTGTTAATTAATAAAGTCCAAGGTTTTTCTTATTTGAAATGTTTATCCTTTCTAAATGTGTCTTTTGAATTCAAATTCAAGTTCATAATTCAAATCCAAGTTTTGAATTCAATTGATCTTCTTAGGTTTTAGTTAATCAACTTCATCACTTCCCACAAGCAATAGATCAAAAGAGGTCATGTCGATTTCTTTCGCACTCCGAGAGTTTACCATCCCCTCTCGAAGAGAGATTCGATCACTCTTAGGTTTTAGTGATAAAAGCGCGAAAAAATCCCATAATTTTAGATGCTATGCACAAAGCCCCTCTATTCTACCCCGAAGTTATCCTACGTGCTGGGATATTACAGACTTCCCCCCTTAACAAAAACTTCATCCCGAAGTTTGGGGTAAGGTGTACCTGAAGAATTCGGGATAGACTGTCCTTAGATCTTCTTCCTTTTCCCAGGTAGCTTCTCTTTCCGGGTGATGTTTCCATTGCACCTTGCAATACTTGATGGCTCTGTTACGAAGTTGCTTCCAATTTTCTGCTAGAATCTTTGACGGCTCCTCAACATAAGTCAAATCTGCTTGTAATTCCACGTCTTCATAGGATACGGTCTCCTCTGGTATCTTCATACACTTTCGAAGTTGTGAAGAATGAAACACATTATGAACCTTGGATAGCTGCTTTGGTAGCTCCAATTCAAAGGCTACTCCTCGTTGTTGACTTAGAATCTTGAATGGTCCAGTGTATCTTGGGTTGAGTTTTCCCTTGACTCCAAAACGATGTACTCCCTTCATTGGGCTAACCCGAAGATAAACCATGTCTCCAACTTGAGGTTCCCATGTCCTCCTCTTTAAGTCTGCATAGCTCTTCTGCCTACTTTGAGCAATCTTTAATCGATCTCGGATGATGTCGATGGCATGCTGCCTTTCCTTAACATAGTCCGGATGAAATTCCTTGCCAGCTCCCGTTTCATACCAGCAGATGGGTGATCGGCACTTTCTTCCGTAGAGTGCTTCAAACGGTGCCATTTGGATGCTACTTTGGTAACTGTTGTTATATGAAAATTCTGCCAGTGGTAGATGTTCTTCCCATGATCCTCCAAAATCCAATGCACATGCTCTAAGCATATCTTCCAAAATCTGATTGGTTCTTTCTGTTTGTCCTCCTGTCTGTGGGTGATAAGCAGTGCTGAAGTCTAACCTGGATCCTAGAGCTTCATGTAGCTGTTTCCAGAAAGCTGAAGTGAATACGGACCCTCGGTCCAATACTATTGTCTTTGGTACTCCATGTTTGCTCACAATTTCCTGAACATATAAGTTTACTAACTTCTCTCCGGAATCCTTTTGATTAACGGCCAAGAAATGTGCACTTTTTGTCAACCTGTCCACAATGACCCAAATCATGTCCTTCTTCTTTGGTGTCAATGGTAATCCTGTGATAAAATCCATTCCAATCTCTTCCCATTTCCAATCGGGAATATCCAATGGTTGCATGAGTCCAGCTAGACTTTGATGTTCCGCTTTTACCCTTTGACAAGTATGGCATTCGGACACAAATTTAGCTATTTCTCGCTTCATGTTGTTCCACCAAAGCAGTTCCTTAAGATCCATGTACATCTTGATACTCCCCGGATGTATTAAATATGGAGTTTCATGTGCCTCTTTGAGTATCAACTGTTTGATTTCGGGTATGTCTGGCGCACATATCCTATTATGAAACCAGAGTGAGTTGAAATCACCTAAACGAAACTCAGACGGTCTTCCCTCTTCAATCCTTCGAATTTCTTCCTCAATGAATGGATCTTCACTTTGTCGGCGGAAGATTCTATACTTTAAATCACTTTGCCTTTCCTCCATCACCTTCATAGTAGACAAACTACCCAAAGATTTGACTTCTAAACATTGTATTTCTAACCTTTCCAAATCCATAAGCAATTCTTTAGGAAGTTCTCGGTTCATTGGCTGAGTACCGGTGTGACCCTCGCTCTGACTCCATACAACAGCTCCCCTACTACTCCGAGAGGGAAGGAATTGGTCGAACGGGCGCGGGTGCATTCGCCGCATCTTATCGCTTCGACACCCTCCCAGCCTACTCCCCGGACTTCGCAGCCTTCACGGGTGCGGACGTTCATGCAAGGTAGGACGCGGCCAGAGCCGGTGTTGGTCGAGGTGGTACCTCCAAGGAAGGCGGGTCTGTCTGCTTCGCCGAGTCTATCGTCGGGGGTGGCTGCGGCCTCTCCGGCCTTTTCTCCGTCCATTGCGGATGCGGCAGCGTTGTTTTCTCCGGGTGGGAAGGACGCCATGTTGCCCGGGAGACCGTCGGCCTCTACTTCGCCCTTGGCGACGATTGTCTCGGTATCGGCCACGTCGGCCGCGATGGCTGCTGCTGATGGCCCCAGGACGCCGTCCGCCTCTTCTTTGCCCCTGGCGACGGCAGCCTCGACGTCGCCCGCGTCGTTCACTGCGGATGGCCCGCCAACGGCCATGCAGCCAGCGGCCATGCAGTCAGCGGCCATGCAGCCAGCGGCCATGACAACGGCCATGCAGCCAGCGGCCATGCAGACAACGGCCATGCAGCCGGTCGTGTCGCTGCTGCCAGACTAGGAGTGGACCGGGGGCTCTCCAAGTCCAACGTGGGCTGTGCTTGCGACCACGACGGGCGATACTGACTTTCCGGTCGTGCCTCCATGCGAGGTCGGGCCGTCGGAGGTCCCGGCCAGAGAGATCGAGGTGCGGGCATCGTCGACGGTGGTATCTTCTCCGATGGTCGCTAAGGGTATGGAGAGGTCGACTTCGACCACTTCCCTCTCCGTACCTTTGGCGCCGGCTTCATCTCAGCAGCCTCCTATGGTGAGGAGGAGTGGTAGACATGCCATGGCGGAGGATGGATCGGGCGACACGGACGAGGACATGATGCAGAAGGCCATGCGCCGTAAGGCGGAGAAGAATCTTGATGTTTCCGGTAATAAGAAATCTGCATCTTTTATTAAGTTTTCAGATTCTCATATTTCTTCTAATTTGAATAGCGTAGGTATTTCGTTAGGTAGTCACTCTAGAGATATTTCTGTTTCGGCTAATGTCTTGAGACATTTGGAATACGAACGTTTAACCGTCATACCAAAGGTTTCGACTGGGGCTGAGACTACTCTCTTAGAGGAAGAAGAGGATGAGACCGATGGTCATCTCCTCTCCTCTCTCGTTGGAAGTATTTCGGAGGTTGATTTAGAACAGCCGGGGCTTAGTTCATTTTATGATCTAAAAGCATCCCGGCGTAATTCTAAATCTTCTGCTGAAAAGAAAAATCGTAGAGGTAGTAAGATTCAAAAAACAAGAAAGGTTTCACAATGAATGGCATGTTTAGGAATAGCAGAGGTCTTGGTGACTTGGCTAAACATTCTTACTGTGCCGATTGTTGTAAAGATTATAATCTTGATTTTTTAGCTTTGTCTGAGACGGGGAGACGAAACTACTCACAAAGTCTTCTTGACCGTCTTTCCGGCGGAATTGACTTTCAGTGGTTCTCTCGTCCTCCTCGTGGACGGTCTGGTGGCATGCTCGTCGGCATCTGATCAGATACAATGGAGGTTTTGGCCAGTTCGGATGGTGAATATCATATTAAACTCACCATTCGTAACAAGGTTGATAACTTCATTTGGGATCTGGTGGCTGTTTACGGAGCGGCACAAGACGCGTTTAAGGCTGACTTTTTACGTGAACTGGTTGATCTGGCAAAAGATAATCCACATCCGATTATTATTGGTGGGGATTTTAATTTGCTTCGATTCCGGCATGAGAAAAACAAAGGCCATTTTAACGAGCATTGGCCTTTCTTGTTTAATGCGGTCATTGACAGCTTAGACTTGAGAGAGGTTGCGATGACAGGTCGACAGTTTACGTGGGCCAACAGCCTACCGGAACCTACATACGAAAAACTAGACCGCGTGCTTATGGATACTGAGTGGGAAGATAAATATCCCATGGTATCTGTACGCGCACTAGAACGTATTGAGAAACTGTCTGATCATGCTTCCATCCTTCTGACTACTGGAACACCGATATCACCGCTTAAACGACCATTCAAGTTCGAACTTGGTTGGCTGCAGCGAGACGGTTTCCATGACATGGTTAGAAGAGTTTGGGAAAGACCGGTTTCAGGTAACAATCCGATTTTAAGGTGGAATAACAAAATCCGCGCTATGCGCAAACACCTTTCGGGTTGGGCTAGGCATGTTGCTGGTATTCTCAAAAAGGAGAAGATTCGCTTATCTTCTACTATTGATAGCCTTGAGGCCTTAGCTGAAGTGAGACCATTATTTGCACAGGAAATTGAGCTGAAAAGCCATTCAAATGCACAGATTGCTAGTCTCCTTCGTGAAGAGGAACTCAAATGGTACCAACGATCCAAAGCTCAATTTATCCTTGAAGGAGATTCCAATACACGATACTTCCATGGGATTGCCAATGGCAGACATCGGAAGAAACGTATTCATTCTCTGGTTCAGGATGATGGGCGGATTGAAGGTCATGAGCATCTTAAGGCTTATATTACAAACTATTACAAGAATCTGTTTGGGGAACCGGAAGACAGTTCTTTTTCTCTTGATGAGACCCAAACAGATGATATACCCCAGGTGTCTATGGAGGAAAATGGTTTTCTAACTGAACCTTATTCAGAGGAAGAGGTTATGAAAGCTATTTTTCTAATGGAACACAATAAAGCGCCGAGTCCGGATGGTTTTCCTGCAGAGTTTTATCAAACTTTTTGGGATACCATTAAACCGGATCTTCTAGATCTGTTCAATGTATTACACGCTGGACAGCTGGAATTATTCCGTCTAAATTTTGGTGAGGTTATCTTGTTGCCCAAGGTTAATCAGGCAGAAAGGATTCAACAATTTAGACCTATCTGTCTGTTGAACGTAAGTTTCAAGATATTCACGAAAGTGGCCACCATTAGACTTAATACGGTAGCTGATCATGTGGTTCGGCCTTCGCAAACCGCTTTTATGCAAGGAAGAAACATCCTTGATGGAGTTGTTATCTTGCACGAAGCGGTTCATGAACTTCATACCAAAAAGCTGAATGGGGTAATTTTAAAATTAGACTTCGAAAAGGCCTATGATAAGGTCAAATGGTCTTTCCTTCAGCAGACACTAAGGATGAAAGGTTTTTCTCCTGAGTAGTGCGCTTTAATAAATAATTTTGTGTCAAGAGGTAGTGTGGCCATCAGAGTTAATGATGATACTGGCCGCTACTTTCAGACTAGAAAGGGGCTCCGACAAGGGGATCCTCTATCACCAATGTTATTTAATATTGTCGCCGATATGCTTGCTATTTTGATTGAACGTGCTAAGGCGGATGGTCAAATTGAAGGAGTGATTCCTCATCTTGTTGATGGTGGATTATCGATCCTTCAATATGCCGACGACACAATTCTTTTTATGGAACATGACCTAGAGAAAGCTCGGAACCTCAAATTAATTTTGGCGGCTTTTGAACAGCTCTCTGGTCTAAAGATAAACTTCCATAAGAGTGAATTGTTTTGTTTTGGAGAAGCTCAGGACGCAGCTAGCATTTATGCAGAGCTGTTCGGCTGTGGCCAAGGCCATTTTCCTATTCGGTATTTAGGCATTCCGATTCATTATCGGAGATTAACTATAGCCAAATGGAAAGCTGTTGAGGAGAGACTCCAAAAACGTCTAAGTAGTTGGAAAGGTAAATTACTATCCCTGGGTGGAAGATTGGTCCTCATTAACTCAGTACTATCTAATATGGTACTGTATATGATATCATTCTTTCTTCTGCCTAAAGGAGTCTTACAAAAACTCGATTATTATCAATCTAGATTCTTTTGGCAAGGGGATAGTGAGAAAAAGAAGTATCGACTGGTAAAATGGAGTGTGGTCTGCAAACCAAAAGACCAAGGTGGGCTTGGAATTCATGACCTTCAAGTCAAAAATTCCGCCTTACTAGGTAAATGGCTCTTCAAGCTGCTTACCGAAAATGGTGTTTGGCAGACCCTCCTTAAGAGGAAGTATATTGGTTCGAAACCGCTGTCCCAAGTTTTATGGAAACCTGGTGACTCGCATTTTTGGGCTGGCCTTATGGCATCGAAGAAATTTTTCTTCCCTTATGGTACTTTCTCTATTAATGACGGATCGCAAGTACGGTTTTGGGAGGACACCTGGTTGGATAATGTCCCATTACGAGATCAGTATCCTGCTTTGTATAGTATAGTCCGGTTTAAAAGTGATACCATTGCTAAGGTAATGGCAACCTCGCCACCGACTGTATCGTTTAGAAGAGACCTATTGGGTAACAGGTTAGCTGATTGGACTGCCTTACAACGACGTTTGGAGTCCATTCAGCTGTCCCCAGGTCCAGATGAATTCCGTTGGAATCTCCACACAAACGGAACCTTCTCGGTAGACTCTCTTTACAAAGCAATTTTGCAATCTGATATACCAGTTGATAATAACAAGAAGATTTGGAAGATGAAAATACCGCTAAAAAACAAATTTTTTGCTTGGTATTTACGTCGGGGAGTGATCCTAACCAAAGACAACCTTGCTAGGCGTAATTGGCATGGAAGCAAAATGTGTGTGTTCTGTCAGCAAGACGAGACTATCAAACACCTTTTCTTCCAATGCCGCTTTGCCAGATCTATATGGTCAATCATCCAAGCTGCTTCCAGCCTGTACCCTCCGACTAGTGTTGCCAATGTTTTTGGAAATTGGCTTCATGGTATCGATCTCAGGTTTAGAACGCTACTTAGGGTGGGAGCGATAGCCGTTATCTGGTCGCTTTGGCTATGTAGAAATGACAAAGTTTTTGATAATAAAAATTGTTCTCTTCTGCAGGTTATTTACAGATGTACCGCTACGCTCCGTTTGTGGTCACCTCTTCAGCGGCTGGAGAACAGAGACCTGTTTACGGAGGTCTATACACGACTGGAGGCTACGGCGAGGGATATTTTTTCCCCACATGGGTGGCCGCATAATCTTAGGATTGGTCCTCCTCCAACTACTTAGGCGATTTACAATTGCTCGCTACGATATGTATTTTGCCTTCTTTTTGAATCATGAACTTTTGGACGGCTGTGTGCATCTTGTTATGCAGAGGCCGGGTGTAATTGCTTGCTAAGTAATGAAAGCCCTTTATCGAAAAAAAGTATCTGTACTTTTTCAACTCAACGCATCGGCTACCACATTAGCCTTCCCTGGAGTATAGTTCATGGTTAAATCATAGTCCTTGATCAATTCTAACCACCATCGCTGCCTCATATTCAACTCTTTTTGAGTAAAGACGTATTTGAGACTCTTATGGTCCGTATAGAGTTCACACTTAGCTCCATACAGAAAATGCCTCCATCCTTTCAATGCAAACACCACGGCTGCTGACAAGGGTATAGCTAATAGAGCCCGTTAGTTGAGTACCCCTAAGGCCCGTGTAGCTAGGCCCAATTGTAATGATAGTCGAATACGAGTTCCCACCGTATGTCGATATTGTAATCTGTATCGGACCCTACCCGATCCTCGAGACCTGGCCACCTATATAAAGGGGCCAGGAGGGGACGGTGTAGGCCAGATTGAAAGCAAGCCAGGTTTAACACCCAAGTTTACTTTCGACACACACCTATTTCGACTAACTTTACCTTCGAGTTCATCCGACGCCCTATCTCCCCGATCCTAAGTCCTTCATTTAGGACATTTGTCGAGTTAACCCCTCGTCAATTGGCGCCGACCGTGGGGACTTGGGCGTCGGAATCATGAATTCGACGGCTTTTTCGCTTTTAGTCAACAACAATACAGAAGTCGACGAAAATCAAGAGATGGAGTTGACAATTGGAAGTTTGAGCATCCTCATCGGGCCATCGGGTTCATCTCGCCTTTCAGATCCGACGAAACAAGATCCGTCGGCAAGTGAGCCCGAAACAGTAGCAATGATGGAGTATTCTGACGGCTCATCCAGCGAGGTAAACTCGCCGGTCAGCCTAGAAGAGGTGCTAAAAGAAATTGAAGAAGACAATAAAGCAAAGGAAAAACTCGACGCAGGAGTCCAACTCAATGATCTCATGATTTGCCTCGACGATATCTCAGACAAATCAACAGACACATGGAAGACAGGGTTAGAGCTTTCTGAAGATGGCGACTCGATCTTCTCAAGCTTCAATAGTAACATCGGCAAACAATGCCAGGTGCTCGCCATTGTGGGAGACAACTCAGAAGAATTCGATGAAAATAACAACCCAGTGCTAAACCCAGCAAATATCGATAGAGCAGCAAATCACCTAGCAGAAGGGCAAACAGCAGAATCCCTCACAGCCAGGGAAAAAATTCGACTATCAGTCGACGAGTGGAGGGTAATAAGAGAAGCCGTAGAACACGGCACGCCAATACCATCAAATTCCAGCAAAGACATGCTTTTGGGTATCATTACGCCCTAAGGCAGCAGGCCAAGCAATTAGCAAAGGAGAAAATAGAGATACAAAGAAGAAAAGATTCAGCCATTGCAGCTAGCGAAGCTGCTCGTAAAGCACGAAGCGACGCATCATATAGCAACGCAAGGAAAAATCGTCGACACGGCTCAAGGTACGACAACCTCGAGTACTCCGACAGGCAAAGTATTTCCAAAAACCTCGACTCGTCCTTCCTATCGGTCGACGAGCAGGGGAACATCCTACCAAAAACCTCTGAAGCAGCACTAGTAGCAGCGCAAGCATATCTGCTTACAACTGGACCAAGTCCAGGAGATCCTAGGGAACATATGCATAGAGCAGCATTGAACGGACTCAACATTGTGGGCCACAAGCTATCAGCAAAAGGAGAAGAAGCATATCATCACAAGGAAGTGCATAAAGCAAGGTCACCTCGCCGTCACAATAGTCCTAGGCACAGAAGCAGCAAGCACCGATCTCGATCGCCATCACCAAAACAGCACAGTGGAACTCGAAGATCGCGATCCCCAAATGAAAAACGCGACTATGAAGACGACGAAAAAGAGATGGGGGCATCGTGCTTTACCCGCAGGGTTCGCACCACTCCAGTTCCCAAGGGATTCAAGCTACCTCATGATCAGCAAAAGTACGACGGATCACAGGAACCACAATCATGGCTCGCAGATTACTTACAAGCAGTTCAAATATTAGGAGGAACCAAAGAAACAGCAATGCAAAGTTTGCAACTACACCTCACCGGCGCAGCAAGGTCATGGTTGAGCAAACTAGAGAAAGAATCTATTGGAAGCTGGGAAGACCTCACAAAGCAATTTGCAAGCAACTTCAGGTCGACATACAAATGGCCAGCATCAATAGAAGAAGTCAAAGCATGTGTGCAACAATGCGATGAAACACTGCGGGCATACATCCAAAGATAGAGCCTTATCAAAAATTCAGCAGTCAAAGTTTCAGACGAAAGAGCAATAGATGCGTTCATCATTGGATTAAGGCAAAGAGACCTAGTCGAAGAGATGGGTAGAATCAAGCCGAAAACAGTGTCAGACCTCATGGACACAGCAAACAGATTTGCAGATGGAGAAGATGCGTGCAACAACAAGCGGACGCGATCTCTAGAGGACGACAGAAGAAACAGATATGGAAGTCAAAGGAGACGATCCCGAAATTACGACACCTATGGCTCCCATAGCCAAGTCGCCGCAGGATACAAAGACAACAGCTATCAAGGAAGTGATCGCAGAAGCTCGGGATATCGAAGCTACGGAAAGGAGGACGATAAAAAGTTCCCTACAAGAGAACCCAGAGAGTACAACCCATCGCCAGAAGATATGCTCAACGGACCTTGTCATATACACTCAGTGTTCGTCGATGGGAAGCGAGTATCAAGGCACGCAATGAAAGACTGCACAACATTCTTAAAACTACAAGAGGCAGCACTAAACAAGCAAACCGAAGCAAGGCGACAAGGATTCGAAGGGAGCAACAATCCTCCGACAAACCAGCAAGGAAACAACGGAGCTCCTCAAGGACAAGACCAGCAAAACAAGGGACACGATGACGACGAAGGGTACGTTCCATCAAAAGGACACGTCACAGCAATGATACAACCCGTGCCCAAGTCGAACAAAGAAGAAAAGAGCATCACTCGACAAGTCAACCTAGCAGTCATTTCGCCTCCAGCTACAACAGAGTATTTGCATTGGTCAGAACAATCAATTGAGTTCAACAGAGAAGACTACCCTATAACAGTACCTCGGCCAGGAAATGCGCCTTTGGTACTCAAAGCTCAAATCAGCGCGTATGATGTCGACAGAATATTCATGGACGCAGGAAGTGGAATTAACCTGATATACGCAAAAACACTCAGGGCAATGCGCATATCGCTAGAGTTCCTGAAACCAACAGATTGCTCCTTCCACGGGATCGTGCCAGGAAGCGCCAATTACCCACTGGGCCGGATAGCACTCAATGTTTGCTTCGGCAACCGACAAAACTACAGGAGAGAAAAACTAGACTTCGGAGTCATGGACTGGCCATCTCAATATCATGCGATCCTCGGACGACCCGCGTTTTCGCGATTCATGGCAGTGCCTCACTATACATATTTGGTACTTAAAATGCCAGGACCAAGAGGAATAATTACAGTCAAAGGGAGTTTTGAAGTCTCAGATCTCTGCGACAGGGAGTTCCAGAAGATGGCGCAAAATTTTGTCATGATAGCCAACTATGCAGAGAAGGCAAAAAGCGCAACTACAGAGGGCGTCAAGCTACTCAAAGGACGCGTCGCGGAGCTCGAAACGAAGAAACCACGAGTAGGAGCATCAGGAGAAGACACAGACGCAGGAGAAGAAGGGAAAGCCATAACGGCATAAGCATCAAAGAACAATAGTATAGACTAGAAAAATAAGGCTGTAAAAGCCACGAGTTATACCAGGGGCAATGCCCTCTAGATCCAGAACACAGGTCACAGGCCGGATCTCTTGGGTCACCCCATGTATCTTACATCACAAGTATAATAAAGACGAAACGTTCCTCATATTCGAGTTTACGAGTCTTTCAAAGAGAAAATGCGGCAAACGCACGAATCATATAATAACGCTTTGAGAACAAATTTTCGTCATAAAGTCGCGAAATAAAATACTCTTGCGTTGCACACATACAAAAATGTATTACAATAATGGGTTGTCAGAATCATCTACGCCTAACGGATCCAAATAGTGGTACTCGCGAAAAAATGCAGCATCCGCTTCCAGCAGCCTAGCTACAAGCCTTTGAGCAGGTTGCAGCGTGCTCTCCATATGCACTCGAAGGCTAGTCCTACCTGGAGCTAAACTCAGGGACATAGAGCTATAATTAAGCCTCGGGTGCCACGTGTGTATCCACCCGAGGGCAAAATTGGCACCTGCCACCAAGTTCAGCTCTATCAATCTATGAATACGATGGCTGGATCTAAAAGTATCAAGAAGAAGTGGAAAAGTTGCAGGCAGAGGATTGCGAGGAAGCATGACGGAATGCATCGTTGTGAGAGCTCTTTGACAACCATCAACTGATTTGCCAACATGCTGGGCGCGATCTTGAAGTAACACGATAGCATTTCGACGTCGAGGATCAGACCACAGAGTCTCAACACTCGCGGACATTCTTTCAAGAGCCGTATTTCGTTCAGTAACTCGACGACCCTCAGCGGCGAAATCCAAGCAGGTGCCTACGATGGCAAGGCATATCGCAAGAAGCGGTGAGATAAGCGATTCAGGAGAAAAAGAAGAAGTCGAAAAAGAGTCTTACATCATAGCATCTCGCAAGCAGATTCGATAATGCCAAGGATAAAAGATTCGCACTCTTCATGATGAACAACCCTGGCTGTCAGACTAGACACCTGGTCATCAAGAGCAGAAATCTGCTTCATAAAACCGCAAGCTTTGCTAGCCTTGTCAACAGCCATCTTTGCTTGGCGTTTGGCCAAAGTTAAGCGAGTCTCCAGATCTGAAATTCTCGAAGAATACTCTGCGCACTGAGAGCAGCGGGAAGCAGACGACGAAACTCGGGAACCAGGCACATCAGATGGAGAAGCACGAGCATAACTCAAGGGATCATCGACGAACTGGAAGTCAAGAATCAAGACAAAAGAAACACTTCAGAAGCTAACATAGCATGTCATACCGAATAGACATATTTACATAATGTGCAAACCCTCTGGCTAAAGTTCTCGGGTTACATACAAGTTTCTACATTCAAAAGGGGAAATTACAGAATAAAGGCTAAAGTCTACGCCACCTCAGCATCCTGCTCCGTGGCAGTAGGAGGAACGGTAGCGTCGTCGGCAGTAGTGGGAGGAGGCGCGGAAGCAGTCGCGAATGGAATTGCGGAGGTTGGCGCTAAAGAAGCCGCCGAGGCCGCTGAAGGAGAAATTATTGACACTATGGCAGGCGTCAATTTCTTCGCCTTCTCAAAGAAAGGTTTCAACTCTGATCGGGTTCGACCATGAGGAGAACCAATCTTCTCCCAGTCAAGATCCGCCCCGTGCGCGTAGGAAAGCGCGATGGCACCTTCGACACCACGCTTCACAGATAAACCTTTCAGCTAGAGCAGAGGATCATCCTGAGTATCAAAGGTCTTGGCAAGTTGTCCTAAGTCGCTGACTGGAGCCTTCGACCTTTTCTTCGGCCATAACCCGACAAACATCCGCGATAAAACGCGGCTAACCAGCTCGAAAACATCCTGGACAGATATCCAGTTTCCTTCGAGCAAATTGACCGCTGCCAGAAGAGGATCATCGGCAGATTGTGGAGTTGGCAAAAGAGCCCTGGTACGCTCTGAATGGATAAGCAAGGGAAGGTAAGTAAAAAGGAAAAGGCATTATCAATAGAGTATAAGGAAAGTATCATCAGCAAGAAAAGAATACGAAATAAGTATGTACCGCTAGCAGCGGCAGAAATCTTGTTGAGTCGTTCGGCCACGACTTGCTCCCGCTGGAGGCGCTCCTTGGTAGCATCAGATAAAGCTGACTCTGCCTTTTTAGCCCTGGCAATTGCAGTATTGTGCAATTTTTTAGCGTTCATCTTGGCCTTCGTCGCGGAGTCATAGGCTTTTTGAGAAGCAGAAAGCTCAGCTTCCAGAGATGCAATGCGTGCGTTCGCCGACGCTAAGGCATCTGCAAGTCAACAAGTGAAGAAAAGGAAAGTCAATAAAGAAGCAGGGGAAAAGGCATGTCAAGAAAAGAAGAAACGAGGCAATGAATTAACCTTCAGAAGTTGTCGCAACCCTCCAGTACTGAGTACACTCAGTGCCTAAGGCGACGAATTTCTTCATCAGCGCCTAGTAAAACAGGAACAAATAAGCACATGCAAAGAGGAACGAAAAATCTTCAAGAATACGATCACTTACATTATCTGAAGAACTTGAAGGCTCATGCACCTCGAGAGAGACGTCGGGTTCTTTGGATTTCTTTGACTTCTTTGTGCTCCGAGAGACAGGAACCTTCTTGATGGAAGATCTGGTAACCCGAGGCACTGTAGCAGGAAGTTCAGTTTCTGGCACAGAAGCCTTGTCCGGAACTGCAGTTTTTTGAGAAGGAGCAGCCGGGGCGTCTAGTTGTGTTTCTTCGTCCTCACTAAAAATGAGAAACGGGTTTTTCACAGCTTGGAAAAGGAAAGAAGTAGAAAACAAAAAACAACACATAGTGGAACTCGAAGAAGCACTTACGAATCCATGAGGTCGAACATCTCGACACCCTCTTGTAGACAAGGGGCTACAGCAGCAGAAGTCTTCTGTGCCGAGGTACTCGAAGAGGTCACCTCGTCGACACGTTTCCTCTTCTTATTGGCACCAATGTCTTCAGATAGTGCAGTAGGAGGCGATGCCGTCGAACTGGTGCCCTCTTCCGAATCTTCGGCTTCATCCCCGTCTTGGGTTTCTTCAGCCTCGGGGGCTTTAGATGCAACAGCAGCCAGATCAGCCGGCAGTGGTCCTCCCTCGGGAAGAGGAGGGAGTGAGACGAGGAATACATGGTCCTGAAGAGGAATGAGTCAGACAAGTATTTCGCACAAGTAAAAGCAAAGGTAGATAAAATTAGACAGCAAGTATACAAAACAAATGCATACCTCGGGTAGGGGGTGCGTGGAGTCGAAGAAACTAGCAGTCAAATCTGCGACTGCGTGCTCCTTAGTGAGCTTGGTGAGGCTCCTAACTCGCTTGTCGACGTCCTTTTTCTCTATAAGAGCGTCAGAGATGCGAGAAGGATCTGCTAAGCCAGAATAGCTCCAAAGTCTGGAAAGACGATGCTGTAAGGGTTGGACTCGACGTTGCACAAAGAACGCCATGAGCTGAATACCCGATAAAGCACCTCCTTTACCACCCTTTAGATTTTGGATACGATTCAGTAAAGGGGTAACTTGTTCCATCTCAGAATCTGAGGGAGGCGAGTCCCACGAGGCTAATTTTTTAAGTTCCTTAGTCGGGTCAAAAGGAGCCAAGCCATATTGGTCTTCAGAGGAGGCCTCGCGGTCCTTTATGTAAAACCATTTTGTCCTCCAACCTTAGACTGATGCAGACATGGAGAATTCAAGATATTGGGCTTCAGCGCGTACGGAGACAACGGCGCCGCCCAATTCAGGTTTTTTAGACAGCGAGACACTGGGGCAAAGTCGAAAGATTGAACGCCAGAGAAGGAAGTGGGGTTCTATCCCCAAGAAGGACTCGCAAAGAGTCACAAAGCAGGCAATGTGAAGGATGGAATTTGGGGTAAGCTGGTGAAGCTGTACGCCGTAAACAAAAAGAAGCCCATGAAGGAATTCGTGGGCAGGAAGAGATAAACCGCGGAGAAGGAAGGAGAGAAACATTACTCGATAGCCGCTCGGGGGCTTTGGGATCCGCTCGGTGCTGGGAAATTTGATGAAGTCCTCGGAAGAGAGGAAGCCGTCCTCCTGAGCCTTCTTCACCTCTTTCTCCTTAATGGAAGAGCGCACCCAATCGGTTGCGGAGTTCGCACTCTTGCTCTTGGCCATAACGGCGTTCTTGGATGCGCAGTGCTTCACGCGCATCTACAATCTCGGTCTGGGGGCTTTATGTGCAAAAAACACAGATGTGCAGATCGGCAATGGTGGCGGCGGAGAAGAAGAGGAGCTGGTAAACAGTAAAAAAACCCCCCATTCTCCCCATATATACCTTCTCGACGAAGGAACATGGGTTGAGACGTGGCAAGCGGAGCGGAAGCGGCAGTCCACTAACGGGCAGGAAAAAATCGAAATTACCGCGCTACCCATGAGACGGTTTGCGCTCAAAAACATAAGTGACGTATAGCTAAAATTGGCTAGTGACGTCAGAAAAAAGATGGCATGAGAAAAAAGAAGGATGGCGCCGACAAGTGCAAAATAGATAAATAAAACTATCTCCGAAGGAGTTTCGATTATAGCCTTGGGGGCTACTACCTTCAAAGATAGCGAATGGAACTCTTTACTGGAGTAGTGGACGTGTATTCGACGACAAGATGTTCTTAAAGTATCTCGAAGTTGAAGTATCTCGAGTTGAAGTATGATGGGCTACATTATATTTTGAGCCTATACTCGAAAACGTCTTTTTCGACTATAGCCTCGGGGGCTACTCCCATCGGGAGCGCTGAGCGCGCACCCGACGATATTTCTTGGTAAAGCATTGAAGTTGGAGAAGTGCAGGAGTGTTACTCACATCGGGAGCGAGTTTTATGGTTGTAGAAACCCGAATATTTTCAGTCAAAATTTGACTGCGACATGAGATTCTCGAGTTACGTTATCGCAACCCAACTCAAAGGCCGTGACTTGTCATGAAGGTAAGACCCCGGGATCCGTCCTGTGTGGCCTGGTATACGCACATGGATGCGCTCTGCTGGTATGTATCCGTGTCTACGACGCGAAGAAAATCCTGGTGGACGCACTGGGTACCCTGAGAATCACTGGGATTCATTCTTTGTAAGTCCTAAATGCGGCAAAAGAATGGGTTTGACCGGTATCCCGAATTCAAGTCCAAGGGGATTGAATTTGAAGTAGGTGACAAGTATCTGTTCCGGCAGTTAACTGACCTCTTGATCCGTCAGAGTTGTCAGGCTTGTTCATCAAAACCCCTAGCGAAAGAATATCATGAAAGTAAGTCGAAAGACCAAGTCGAAGATTCGAAGATAAGAAGAAGTTGAAGAATTGATCAAGTCAAAGATTAGAGATTCAACCCGAATCTGTAATTCTGGTAGAATCTCAGGGGCTACTGACAAGGGTATAGCTAATAGAGCCCGTTAGTTGAGTACCCCTAAGGCCCGTGTAGCTAGGCCCAATTGTAATGATAGTCGAATACGAGTTCCTACCGTATGTCGATATTGTAATCTGTATCGGACCCTACCCGATCCTCGAGACCTGGCCACCTATATAAAGGGGCCAGGAGGGGACGGTGTAGGCCAGATTGAAAGCAAGCCAGGTTTAACACCCAAGTTTACTTTCGACACACACCTATTTCGACTAACTTTACCTTCGAGTTCATCCGACGCCCTATCTCCCCGATCCTAAGTCCTTCATTTAGGACATTTGTCGAGTTAACCCCTCGTCAGCTGCTAATTCAAGATCATGTGTTGGGTAGTTAACCTCATGCGGTCGTAATTGCCTAGACCCATAAGCGATAACCTTTCTGTCTTGCATCAACACACATCCAAGTCCATTCTTGGATGCATCACAATAAACCATGTAGTCCTTGCCGGTTTCTGGTACAGCTAACACAAGTGTTGTGGTCAACTTATCCTTAAGTGTCTGAAAACTAACCTCACACTCTTCCGACCACACAAACGGTGTATTCTTCTGGAGCAACTTTGTCATTGGCCCAGCAATCTTGGAGAACCCTTCTATGAACCTCCTGTAGTAACCTGCCATCCCCAGAAATCCTCTAATCTGCTTGACATTCTTTGGTGCTTCCCATTCCAAAATAGATGCTACTTTGCTTGGATTTACTGCTATGTCCTCCTTGCTAATCACATGCCCGAGAAACTCTACTTGGTCCAACCAAAATTCACACTTACTAAACTTGGCATACAACTGATGTTCTCTCAGAATCTGTAGAGCAATCCTCAAATGTTTGGCATGTTCTTCTTTATCCTTTGAATAAATCAATATATCATCGATGAAGACTATCACAAACTTGTCCAAGTAAGGCATAAAGATTTTGTTCATGAGATTCATGAAAATGGCTGGTGCATTAGTCAATCCAAAAGGTACGACCAAATACTCATGATGTCCATACCTGGACACAAAAGCTGTCTTTGGAACGTGCTCCTTCTTGATCTTAATCTGGTGGTATCCGGATCGAAGATCTATCTTGGAAAATACTCCGGCTCCCCTGACTTGATCAAATAAGTCCTGAATTCTGGGTAGAGGATACTTGTTCTTGATTGTAATATTATTGAGGTTCCTGTAGTCTCCGCACATTCTGCGTCCTCCATCCCGCTTGTCCACAAATATCACTGGTGTACCCCAGGGTGAAATGCTTTCTTGTATGAATCCTTTCTACTCTAACTCATCCAATTGTTCCTTTAACTCAACTAACTCCTTAGGTCCCATCTTATATGGTGCCTGGGCCATAGGTGTTGTTCCAGGGATCAAATCAATAGTGAACTCAATTTCTCTGTCTGGTGGCATACCTGGTAATTCCTCTGGAAACACATCTTGGAATTCATTGACCACTGGAATGTCTTCTAGTTTAGCTTCCTTCAAAGTATTTAGCTGTAGTTGAACTTCAATATGTGCATGATGGTCAACTTGATAAACTATCCTTCCTCCTCCTGGACTTCTAAGTGACACAGTTTTCTCCTTGCATCTATCTGGGCTCCATTCTCCTCTAACCAATCCATTCCAAGGATCACAACTATATCCTTCATAGGGATAAGAAAAAGATCAGCAAGATAGACACAATCACTGATCATGATGACCTGCTCTTGCTTGAGGTGTGTGACTAGAATCGTTCCCCCCGCAGATAAAATAGTGATGGGGTATTCTAACTTATTGCAAGTAAGTCCATAAAGATCGACAAACTCTTGCAAAATGAATGAAGTAGTTGCACCAGTATCGAAAAGTACTTTGCCAGGATGAGATAGGATTTGAAGCGTACCTATCACGGTTTTCTCCGAATCATTCACTTCCTCTAGGCTGGTGCAATTTAATTTCCCATAGGGTCGAGATCTCTTGCCAGCACCATTTCCTCTTGAATTACCACCTCAATTAAATCCTCCTCTGGTTGCCTTCTTTCCCCATGCAGCTCTATTAGGACATTGATTCTTCATGTGTCCTTCTTGGTTGCAACCATAACAGATTACCTTGGGCCTTTGACAATCCTTTGCCAGATGTCCCTTGGCTCCACACAGATTACAGGTGATTCCTCCTCTAGGATTTCCTCCTCCGCCTCCCCGAGGTAACATTCCCCGACTTGGCGGTCGTGGCTTGAAACTAAGATCTGCAGTTGATTTGTTGACCGGATATCTTCTGGGTTCTAACTTGGCTTTCTTTTGGTGTTCCTCCTGGACCTGCTTGAAATCATCCTTCATGGTGATAGCTGCATCAACAAGTTCTTGGAAATCTGCTGCCTTTAACATTCTAAGCTGCATCTTGGCCATTGGGTGCAAACCTCTCATAAACCGTTTCTTCCTCTTCTCATCCGTGTTTACTGCATCCGTAGCATAACGTGATAGAAGAGTGAATTCCTTGACATACCTCATAATGGTCTTGTCTTTCTGTTCTAAGTTGTCAAACTCTCTCCTCTTCAATTCCATGATACTTTCTGGTACATTCGCCTCTCCGAATTTCCTCTTGAATTCCTCCCAGGTGAATACCCTTCCTGGAGGATGTATTGCCACAATATTGTCCCACCAGGCTGCTGCGGGTCCACATAACAGATGAGTGGCATACCTAAGCTTCTCGCTGTCGTTACAATTCACGGTGTTGAGCTTCCTCTCGGTATCCAACAACCAGTCCTCGGCGTCCATTGGTTCCGGTGCTGATGCAAATGGAAGTGGTCTTGTATTCAGAAAGTCTGCCAGTGAGACTCCATGCACTCCTTCATTCCGACCTTCACAGTTGCGATCTATCACATCCTGCATCATCTTCGACTGACACTCAATGAGCATCCATTGCCTTTCATCTGCCATCCTCATATATTGGGCAAAATCTTGTTGTGTCAGAAATGGTGGTGGTGGTGGTAAAGGTTCCCTTGCCGCTACATCGGCTGCCTCCTTAGCCTTGGCTTCGGTCTCCATCCTCTGTTGCTTGGATTCCTCATCAACTACCATCGCCATTTTATCCCCCTAACCCTGTTATATCAAGCGAAACTCATAATTACACCATGCTCATGCTTTCTGAGCTCAACTTCATGCATAGTGTTAGTCACACAATAAAATCCAAATAGAACATAGCCAAATCACACCAAACATATACCATGTATATACATGGGTAAAAACAACATAGCGTTACAGACTGCCCCGTGAGTAGCTACACTCACTTATTCCCATTGCGAAAGCAAATACTACATAATACAAATATGGTACATATGTTACACATATCGCCTACTCATCGATGGTGGTCTTTTACGGGTAGTCGAACTCCCGGTACATCCCCGGTGTCCATCCAGTCGCTCGGGATGTCCTCCTGACTGAAGCAGGGGTATAAGATGACTCCACCGGTATATAGTCGAGATCGGGTGTAGGGCCTAAGTTGAAGTCAGTCATCCCCAGATAACCGCTCAACGATGGGTATACAACCTCGGTGGCACCTCTCTCCACCTTGGGCCTCGAGCATTCTCCATGCTCCATATAGCTCGGTAACTCCCCCTCGACATCCGACTCTATCTCTATGGGCTTCCTCGCCATGTCTCTAGCGTGGTGAACAACCCTAAACTGACTCGTGACCTCGTGCTCCGAATCACACAGAATCGGATCTCCGGCCGTCCCCATATACTCACCAAAACGCCAGCCCATGGAGTTCCCTCCAAAACTGTCGTTATGGGGCATTCCCCATGAATCCAAACCTGCCTCATATCCGGCTCCAGTCGAGCCAGGTGCAAAATGTGCTGGTGGCATCTCCGGTTCGGCCTCGGGCTTGAACTCCCGCTCCTCGGGATCATCCTCCTCATCTAAAGTAATAAAGTCTCCAGCGGAGAAAGCTAGAGTAGGTCCTCGTGGTGGTCCAGAAGTCTCCCCCGTACGCCATGGAGTCGGTGTCGGCTCGGTGATCTCCTCCACTAGACTCTGTATCTCACCAACTAGAGCTCCGTGGACGTGATAGAACACACTAAGCAGATGCTTACACCTGTCCATGTGCTCTACTGCAGCATGTGGGTGTCTCTTTGCAAACTTGTAACTATCCCGAAGAGGATCTTCTCCTTCCTCGTCGTGTGGGATGTGCATGAACTTGGTACCTAATAACTTCTCCATTTTGTGTTCACGGATATTAGTGATGGCTTTCATGACTGCTATCTTATATGCTGTACTAACCGTGCGGGCTTCTCCGGCTGGCATGACCACGCTCATGCCCAATTTGGCAGGAAGCATGATTCCTACCCTGTACTTCTGAAAGACTCTACCCTCATAATAAGCATACTTCTTGACAGGGATACGGTTTTCACACCCGCACTCCTGTAGGATGCCCCGTAGCAGATCGGATAGGTTCCCATCATACTCATCCAACGTCACATCTCGAACTTGCACGGTCCTTGACGGATTGGTGCGTGCCATCCTGGCAGTATATTAAAAGATAAAAATTAGTATATGATGCATCATCATAGTAACAATAAGGAATTGTAACACTAAAAAGTATGACTTTGTTATTCTCAGGTGAATAACGTCATGACCATTTTAGAGAACTCTTTACTATTCCTATTTGACTCCTACAGGTCATTCCCATTAACTAGGCGTCCAACCTAAGGTCAAAGCTTTTGCTCTGATACCAACTGTGGTGACCCAGCATAGCACTGCATGTTGTAGTACGCAAGTCGTTGACATAACACTCGTGAAGTACCATTTCACAAATATTACATCCCTCAGAGTGGTACAACAGAAACATAGCGGTCTTTATTCAAGCACTTAATATTACAAGCCACAAACTTACAAAGGACTCCAGTTCCTCCTCGGTCCAAAGAGGAACACTAGTAGGTTCTACTTTGATGCTACAAACCTTAACTAGGACTGATAGAAGTAGACTAAACATGATAACAGGTTTAAGTCACATTATTCTATAAGGTTCGTGTGACTCAAGTACTACCCTATACTACTAGTTGTCGGCCTCCTCCTCGGTTCCTTCGTTGTTTCCGTAGGCGATGGTGTAATCCACGCCTTCAATTCCTCTTGAAAGGTCTGGCTCTTCGTAGTAGACTTCCTCGTAGCCCTTCGATGCTCCTTCAGTTTCCTCGTTCTGGCCCTCCAAGTCTAAGCAAGGGTTAAGAGGGAATGGGGTGAGTAACGAGCATTACCCAACAAGTTCATTTAACAGGATAGAGGTGTTTGATGCACTAGCTACGACCATAGACTCAAGAGTCTTAGGTCAAATGCAGTTTTCATAATCATTTCTTCAAAGATTGCTTTTATTTAGAAGAACTATGTTCGTCAGTCTTCACAGGTTGATTAGAGCTTCGATGGGCTCCTTTCCTGCCGCGTTCGGAGCTCCTTCCCAAAACAGGGAGTATCTTGATACTTTCTTACACTCTGCAGAGGTGGTCACTTGTACCCATGAGAGATCAACACTTTGCTGCACAACCGGGCGTACTTTCCTGTCCATACTTCTTTTGTATGGGGCCCAGTTGATGATCCAAGCCGATCACCGTTCTTCTCCGCGACCCCGCAGACCCACCCATTTGTAAGTCCATCCTCTCCTATACCACATATGTAGACTGATTGGCGCACTGGTCCTCACCTATACACTATGGACGCTCCCATAGGTAGACTGTTCCGGACCCAGATGCCCGCTCCTATACAATATAGGTAGACTGATCCGGATGACTCTTACAATCCATCATAGATCAATTAGCAAGTTTGTCCCCCCCTATACTATAGGTAGACTAGCAGGAAACGCATTTCCCCCCTTTACACTATAGTAGCCTAGGCAAGACAACCCTCGCTATTGATCCGTTGGCATGCGAGAGGGAAAAGATACAGCTGACTTCTCCATCCCATTCCAGATCTCATGGTTGACCGTTATTTACGGCGCTAGAATCACTGGCGACATTTGTTATTAGTCCTAGGTGAACTTTCCAGTTGCAGTGGGACCTCCACCATACTCATACCATGGTCCCACTGCCCACCATCCTAGGGCAACAACCATTACGGTCGGAACCACTATTCATATTCATTAGTAAAACCAAACCTTTTACTTTGAATGCAGTAATAATAATACCATCGATATATATTTACAAGTAATTTGCTAAAAGTAAACAAGAGATATGAGCAAGAGTGAACTTGCCTGCAAACTGCAAGGTAGTGCAGTTGGATTTGTTGAAGTGACCCGGGACCTCGGGTTCTGGAAAACAGCATCATTGTCCGGTAAGGGCAATGGTTAAAGATTCAAAAATGCATGCTTTATGGTGTGTTTAATTTATACCCCCTGAAGTGATTTATTTATTTGCTAGGCTTTATATATTCTTTTTATGATTTTAAAGAATATATGTTAAGGGTAATTTCATTCAAGGATATTCATCCAATATTCTTGAATGGAATTTATTTTTAAAGAGTTAAGAATTACCAGATTTTTCTTAAATGGCTAACCATTTTTAATACTTTTAGAAAATCAATTAACTTCTTTTCCTTTTGTGCAAATGACTCATGTGATTATTTTATTTAACAAATGAGTTCAAAATTCCTAGAAGGCTGAAAATAGCTATCTTCTATTTTTAGTTATTTTTAAATATTTTTCTAGATTTATTTTAAACAGATTAGGGTTTTTTCCAGGTTTTTAGAATTAATTAAAATAAAAAACTGTGCTGACAGCCTGGGCCCACTGGTCAGGTCAACCCGAGTGGGCTTGACCAGACCAGCTCGGCCTAGCTGGCCGCCCCCTCACTCTCTCCCTCACTCGGTCACGACCTAACCCTAATCCTCTCTGGCGATCTCGAATTGCCGACGACTCCCGCGTTCGATTCCGGCGAGCTCCGGCGAGCTCCGCCGCCGCCCTATGGGGCAATCGCTCTGCCTCATCAAGTGCTTCCATCTGACCGTGGGGATTCGTCGTCCTTGCCTCCATTCGTCGCCATCGCCTCCGAGTTCCATCCAGTGGATCTTGCCCTCGAGGCTTGATCTGCTCCGGCTGGCCTCGCTGGAGCTTCTGCCCCCGCCTCTCGGTGCTTACGGTGGCACCTTCGTCGCCTCGTCGGTTGGACGGCGATCCTGCAACCCCGACGTCGCCCCCAGGTGTTGTGCTTGGCCTCTCGGTCGTGAGCACGATGCCGCTCCTCGCCATCGCAGCCTCTAGACGGTGGCTTCCCTGCCACAACCGTGGCTGCACCGACGGTGTCGCCGCCATGACCTTCTTCCTCGCTTTTCTACGATCTCACCTGTGAGTTCAATTTCTTCTCCCTTGTCTCTGTGTTCATGTTGTGGTGGCCTGGCCAGCGAGCCAGGCATGCTTGCCTATTGATGTTGCGCCATGCTTGAGCTTTTGCTGATGTCCTAGAGCTTCTATGCTAGTCACTACTTACTGCTACTGTTAGCTTCAGTGCAAAGTTCAGTTAAGACTTGCTCAGCTGAGTTTGTGTGATTTATCTAGCATGCTTCCCCTGTGATGGCTGGCTTGATCATGCTGTACATCTGCTGCTACTGTTAGTTTCAGTATAAGATTCAGTTAAGAATTTCTTAACTGAATCTCCAGAATTCAGTTAGCTTGCTCCTCTGGTGGTGTGCTTACTATCCAGTGTTCATGTGATGCTTCTGATTTGCAGTGTGACTGCTGTCAGTTAAGTCATGTTATGACTGTCTTGCTGGATTATTTGTGATAGTGTGCAGCTAGTGCTTGTTCTCTGCTGCTAGTGCACTTATGCTAATGATTGATGTTATGATGGCATAAGCATGCTGAGCTTAAGCTTGCTATAACTTGTCCAGCGACTTACTTCTGTTGATTTGTATGAACTGAAACTGGTTTCAGTGATGTTTTGTTTTTATCAAGCAATTCATGCTTGGATACTATTCTGCTAGTGGCTTTGTGTACTTCCTATAGCATGTTATCTAAATAACAGCAAGTAACTGTTACTTATTAAGTTTAGTTGTGTTTCCTCCATGTGAGGTACACAATTGTTTCTTGATAACTTAACTGGATGGCTGCTGTTGATGTGATGCTAAAGCATGCTTGGTGGCTTCTCATCAGTGGCTAAATCATCATTTTGGGCAAACTATAATACTGATAAGAACAGATTAACATGATGATCTTAGTCCTGGCCTATGATGAAGGGTTTCGCAGCATAGTAAATCAAAAAATTTCCTACGGATGCGAACAAGAAAGCCAAGATCTAATCTAGGAGATGTAATCAACGAGAGAGGTAGATGAGATCTTCATACCCTTGAAGATTCGCACAGCGGAAACGTTCAATAGAACGTGGTTGACGTAGTCGTACTCGCCGTCTCCTCCTCGCGATCCGATCCGATCCTACGCCGCAAGTGGCGGCGCCTCCGAGAGTTGCACACGTGCGGTGCAGCGACGTCTCCTCCTTCCTTGGTCCAGCAAGTATGGTGGAGAGATAGATTGGATCAGCAGCACGACGGCGTGGTGCTTATGGTGGAGAGTTTCTGCAGCAGGGCTTCGCCTACGCGCAGTCGCGAGAGAGAGAGAGAGGGAGGGCAGCAGTTGGCGGCTAGGGTTTTGGGTTAAGGGGTAGAGAGGGCTGCGCCCTTGCCCCCCTATATATAGAGGGGTGGCCGGCCAGCTTGGCCTCTCCCCAAACCCTAGGGCGCCGACTTGGAGTAGGAAGAGTGGGGGGCAAGTTTCCCCCCCTTCCTTCTTTGAAGACTCCCTTAGGGTTTCCCCTTGGGCTGGCCGGCTGGGCCTTAGGGGCCTTGTGCGCCTGGCCCAGGGTGGCCAGGGCACTTCCCCTCAGGCCCACGCAGGCCTCCGTCAAGTGGGCCCACGTTGGTCCCACTCCGGAACCTTCTAGAACCTTCCGGTACAATACCGATAAACTCCGAAACCTTTCTGGAATCCAAAAACTGCTTTCCTTTATATGAATCTTATTCTCCGGACCATTCCGGAACCTCTCGTGACGTCCTGGATCTCATCCGAGACTCCGAACTAAAACTCATAAACCAATTATCCATTCTATCCTAGCATCGATACATGTTAAGTGTGTGACCCTACGGGTTCGAGAATATGTAGACATGATCTTCTATCAATAATCAACAGCGGGATCTGGAAACCCATATTGACTCCCACATATTCATCGATGATTATATCGAATGAACCACGATGTCAGGATTCAATTAATCCCGTATATGTATTCCCTTCGTCACACGATATTTTACTCGCCCGAGATTTGATCGTCGGTATCGCCATACCTAGTTCAATCTCGTTTACAGCAAGTACTTTACTCGTTCCGTAATCCGATATCACTTTGTGATTAACTCATTAACCACATGCTTGCAAGCGGTGTTGATATCGATTACCGAGTGGGCCCGAAGTATATCTCTCCGACTTGGGAGGGACAAATTCCATCTCGATACATACAACCCAACAAGTACTTTCCGATCACCTGAGAGACACCTTTATTATCACCCTCACATAGGATGACGTTTGATGACTTCAAAGCTTTCTTCCGATACTAGGGAGTTGTATTATCTCATGGTCTAAGTAATACAATACATGACATAGGAAAAGCTTCGCAAAGATGAACACGATGACACGATCTAATTGCTCTGCTTTATTTGGGTCTGTCCATCATATCATTCTCCTAATGATATGATCTCATTATTAATTGACAACTCATGTCTATGGTTAGGAAACCTTAACCATCATTAATCAATGAGCTAGTCCAAAGAGGCGTACTAGGGACACGGTGTTGTTCATAAACCACACAAGTATTAAAGTTTCCGCTTAATACAATTCTAGCATGGAATATAAACATTATCATGAACAAGAATTATAATAATAACATCTTTATTATTGCCTCTAGGGCATAATTCCAACAGTCTCCCACTTGCACTAGAGTCAATAATCTAGTTTACATCTGGCAACAATCTAACACCCATGGCATTAAGGTGCTGATCATGTTTTGCTCGTGGAAGAGGTTTAGTCAATGGATCTGCGACATTCAGATCTGTATGTACTTTGCTAATCTTCAGATCTCCATCTGCTATATAATCTCGAATTATATGGAAACGGCGGTTGATGTGCTTGGTTTTTGGATGATATCTTGGTTCCTTAGCCAGTGCTATGGCGCCAGTGTTGTCGCACAATATCTCCAGTGGGTCCAAGGCATTTGGAACCACACCAAGCTCAGTGATGAAGTTTCTGATCCAAACTCCTTCACTTGATGCTTCTGAAGCAGCCATGTATTCCGCTTCTGTTGTAGATCCCGCGATCACGCTTTGCTTGTAGCTTCTCCAGCTCACAGCTCCACCATTCAAAATATAAACGTATCCTGTCTGAGACTTAGAATCATCCGGGTCGGTGTCGAAGCTAGCGTCGACGTAACCTTTTACGACGAGCTCCTCATCACCTCCATAGACCAAGAACATTTCTTTGGTCCTATTTAAATACTTTAGGATGTTCTTTACGGCTGTCCAGTGTTCCACTCCTGGATCACTTTGGTATCTGCTCGTCAAACTAAGAGCATTGGACACATCCGGTCTAGTACACAGCATGGCATACATGATAGAACCTATGGCCGAGGCATATGGCACTTTGCTCATAGTTTCTCTATCTTTTACCGTAGCTGGACACTGAGCCTTGCTCAATATCTTACCTGACAACATGGGCAATGAACCTTTCTTTGCTTTATCCATTCTGAACCTCTTCAGAACTTTGTCCAGGTATGTACTTTGGCTTAAAGCTATTAGGCGTCTTTCTCTATCTCTATAGATTTTGATGCCTAATATATAAGCAGCTTCCCCTAGGTCTTTCATTGAAAAACATTTATTCAAATAACTCTTCACATCGTTAAGCATACCGATGTCATTTCCAATAATCAATATGTCATCCACATATAGTACTAAAAATGTCACCGAGCTCCCACTCACTTTCTTGTAAATACAAGCTTCGTAGCAATTTGGAACAAATCCAAAACTCTTGATCACTTGATCAAAACGAAGGTTCCAACTCCGAGATGCTTGCTTCAGTCCATAAATGGAACGCTGAAGTTTGCACACCTTATTAGCATCCTTAGGATCGACAAAACCTTCGGGCTGCATCATATACAACTCTTCATCAATGTTGCCATTGAGGAACGCAGTCTTGACATCCATCTGCCATATTTCATAATCATGAAATGCAGCAATTGCTAATAAAATCCGAATGGACTTAAACATCGCTACGGGAGAGAAAGTCTCATCATAGTCAACACCTTGAACTTGCCGAAAACCTTTTGCGACAAGCCGAGCTTTATAGACAGTAACATTACCATCCGCGTCCGTTTTCTTCTTGAAAATCCATTTGCATTCAACGGCCTTACGGTCGCTAGGAGGGTCTACCAAAGTCCACACTTGGTTTTCACTCATGGATCCCAATTCGGATTTCATGGCTTCTAGCCATTTCTCAGAGTCTGGGCTCATCATTGCTTCCTCATAGTTCGCAGGTTCGCTGTTGTCTAACAACAAGACGGTTAAGACAGGGTTGCCATACCATTCAGGAGTGGTACGTGACCTTGTTGACCTGCGAAGTTCAGTAGTAGCATCGTTCGAAGTTTCATGATCTTTATCATTAGCTTCCTCTCTTGTTGATGCAGGCGGCGCCGGAACAATTTCTGGTGCTGCGCTACTCTCCAACTCGAGAGAAGGTTCAATAACCTCGTCTAGCTCTACCTTCCTCCCACTCACTTCTTTCGAGAGAAACTCCTTCTCAAGAAATGATCCGTTCTTAGCAACAAACACTTTGCCTTCGGATCTGTGGTAGAAGGTATACCCAATCGTTTCCTTAGGGTATCCTATGAAGACGCATTTCTCCGCTTTGGGTTCGAGCTTGTCCGGCATCAACTTCTTGACGTAAGCTTCGCATCCCCAAACTTTAAGAAACGACAACTTAGGTTTAGCACCAAACCATAGTTCATACGGTGTCGTCTCAACGGATTTAGATGGTGCCCTATTTAAAGTGAATGCAGCGGTTTCTAATGCATAACCCCAAAATGATAACGGCAAATCTGTAAGAGACATCATTGATCGCACCATATCTAATAGAGTTCGATTCCGGCGTTCAGACACACCATTGCGCTGTGGTGTTCCGGGTGGCGTGAGTTGCGAAACAATTCCGCTTGCTTTAAGATGCGTGAGAAAATCATAACTCAAATACTCACCTCCACGATCGGATCGCAGAAATTTAATTTTCCTGTTACGATGGTTTTCCACTTCGTTCTGAAATTCTTTGAACTTTTCAAATGTTTCAGATTTATGTTTCATTAAATAGATATACCCATATCTACTTAAGTCATCAGTAAAAGTGAGAAAATAGCGATATCCACCGTGCGTCGAAATACTCATTGGTCCGCACACATCGGTATGTATGATTTCCAATAAGTCCGTTGCTCGCTCCATTATTCCGGAGAACGGGGTTTTGATCATCTTGCCCATGAGGCATGGTTCGCACGTGTCAAATGATTCAAAATCAAGAGACTCTAAAAGTCCATCAGAATGGAGTTTCTTCATGCGTTTTACACCAATATGACCTAGACGACAGTGCCACAAATAAGTTGGATTATCACTATCTACTTTGCATCTTTTAGCCTCAATGTTATGGATGTGTGTTTCATTGCTTTCGAGATTCAGAAGAAATAAACCATTCACAATAGGTGCATGACCATAAAAGATGTTATTCATATAAATAGAACAACCATTATTCTCAGATTTAAATGAATAACCATCTTGCAATAAACACGATCCAGATATAATGTTCATGCTCAACGCAGGCACATAATAACACTTATTAAGGTTTAAAACTAATCCCGAAGGTAAAACTAAGGAGAGCGTGCCGACGGCCATCACATCAACTTTTGATCCATTGCCAACGCGCATCGTCACCTCATCCCTTGCTAGCCGCCGTCTATTCCGTAGCTCCTGTTTCGAGTTACAAATATTAGCAACTGAACCAGTATCATATACCCAGGCACTACAACGAGCGCTAGTAAGGTAGACATCAATAACATGTATATCAAATATACCTTTGATGGTGCCAGCCTTCTTGTCCGCTAAGTACTTCGGACAGTTTCGCTTCCAGTGACCCTTGACCTTGCAATAGAAGCACTCAGTGTCCGGCTTAGGTCCAGACTTGAGCTTCTTCTCAACAGGAGCAACGCGCTTGCCGCTGCCTTTCTTGAAGGATTTCTTTGCACCCTTAGCTTTCTTAAAGCTAGTGGTCTTGTTGACCATCAACACATGATTGTCTTTCTTGATATCCACCTCCGCAGCTTTCAGCTTTGCGAAGAGCTCAGTGATCGTATCAGTGGAACCAATTTGATTATGAGTAACTACAAAACCTTTGTAGCTAGGAGGGAGTGATTGCAGAACTCTGTCAATCTTGAGCTCCTCTGGAATCTTGCAGTCCAGTTGCTCAAGGCGTTGAGTGTAGCCCGACATCTTAATGGCGTGCTCACTAACGGAACTCCCTTCCTCCATCTTGCAGTTAAAGAACTTCTCAGAGATCTCATATCTCTCAGAACGGGCTTGAGTCTGAAACATGGTTTTCAGTTCCTCAAGTATCTCATAAGGCCCGCGGTACTTCTCAAAACGATTTTGAAGTTCCGGTTCCATAGAAAACAGCATGGTACTCATAATCACATCACAATCATCTCTACGAGCATTGAAGTCAGCAAGTTCTTCAGTTTTCGCAGTTGCAGCAGGGGTGTCACCTAGCGCTTTGTCAAGTACATAGGCTTTTTGTCCGCCAGCGAGTATGATTCTCAGATTGCGGAACCAGTTGGTGAAGTTAGACCCATTGTTCTTAAGCTTTTCTTTCTCAGCAAACACGTTGAAGTTGAAGTTGGACTTAGCCATTTGATCTACAACATTGCAAGTACAATTTAGACTATGTTCATGATAACTAGTTCAACTTAATCAAATTACTAGATGAACTCCCACTAAATTCAACATCCCTCAAGTTGTTTAGTGAACACGATCCAAATTCACCACACCTAATCCGATCTTCATGAGAAGAGATGTGGTTTCAATGGTGGACAACTCAGTGTCGATCATATCATTCATATGACTCATGATTAACCTTTCGGTTCATGTGTTCCGAGGCCATGTCTGTACATGCTAGGCTCGTCAAGTCAAACCCAAGTAATTTCCGCGTGTGCAAAACTGGCTTGCACCCGTTGTATGTGAACGTAGAGTTTATAGCACCCGATCATCACGAGGTGCTTGAAAACGACGATCTTTCGCAACGGCGCATACGAGGGGAGAACACAATTTTATCTTGATCTTTAAGTGAGGAATCATCTTATAATGCTACCGTCGCGATCTAAGCAAAATAAGATACATAAAAGGATAAACATCACATGCATATAATTTTATGTGACATGGTATAGCCAATCTCCGCGCCATGATCTCCATCTTGTGCGCGCCGGCATGATCTCCATCACTCCACCATGATTGCCTCCACCACGAATAGCAACTACAACTATTGCTAACTACTTAGCGATAAAGTAAAGCTATTACATGGCGTATAAGAAGTTGACACGCAGGTCATACATAATTATAAAGACAACCATATGGCTCCTGCCGGTTGTGAACTCATCGACATGCAAGTCGTGAAAGATTACAAAACATGATCATTGCATACAACTCAATTCATACTCATCATGTCTTGGGCCATACCATATCACAAAACACTCCCTGCAAAAACAAGTTAGACGCCTCTACTTTGTTGTTGCATGTTTTACGTGGCTTATGGGAGTAGCAAGCTAAGAACGATTCTTACCTACGAAAAGCCACAACGGTGATATTATGGTTGCTAACATCCGATGTAAGTCCCATGACTACTATAGTGAGAGAAACTGGCATCCACCAGCCGCATGTGTGGAACAAGCCACACGTCAAGTGCGGAGCCGGTCTCGCGAACGCGGTCGCGTAAAGTTGGCCTGGACCGCTTCAATCTCACTATACCGCACCATAAGAAATACACAACAAGAGGTTTGCAACAGAAAACATCAACGCCCGCAACAAGCATGTTGCGTTCTACTCGTGAAACACATCTACGCATAGATCTGGCTCTGATACCACTGAAGGGTTTCGCAGCATAGTAAATCAAAAATTTTCCTACGGATGCGAACAAGAAAGCCAAGATCTAATCTAGGAGATGTAATCAACGAGAGAGGTAGATGAGATCTTCATACCCTTGAAGATTCGCACAGCGGAAACGTTCAATAGAACGTGGTTGACGTAGTCGTACTCGCCGTCTCCTCCTCGCGATCCGATCCGATCCTACGCCGCAAGTGGCGGCGCCTCCGAGAGTTGCACACGTGCGGTGCAGCGACGTCTCCTCCTTCCTTGGTCCAGCAAGTATGGTGGAGAGATAGATTGGATCAGCAGCACGACGGCGTGGTGCTTATGGTGGAGAGTTTCTGCAGCAGGGCTTCGCCTACGCGCAGTCGCGAGAGAGAGAGAGGGAGGGCAGCAGTTGGCGGCTAGGGTTTTGGGTTAAGGGGTAGAGAGGGCTGCGCCCTTGCCCCCCTATATATAGAGGGGTGGCCGGCCAGCTTGGCCTCTCCCCAAACCCTAGGGCGCCGACTTGGAGTAGGAAGAGTGGGGGGCAAGTTTCCCCCCCTTCCTTCTTTGAAGACTCCCTTAGGGTTTCCCCTTGGGCTGGCCGGCTGGGCCTTAGGGGCCTTGTGCGCCTGGCCCAGGGCGGCCAGGGCACTTCCCCTTAGGCCCACGCAGGCCTCCGTCAAGTGGGCCCACGTTGGTCCCACTCCGGAACCTTCTAGAACCTTCCGGTACAATACCGATAAACTCCGAAACCTTTCCGGAATCCAAAAACTGCTTTCCTTTATATGAATCTTATTCTCCGGACCATTCCGGAACCTCTCGTGACGTCCTGGATCTCATCCGAGACTCCGAACTAAAACTCATAAACCAATTATCCATTCTATCCTAGCATCGATACATGTTAAGTGTGTGACCCTACGGGTTCGAGAATATGTAGACATGATCTTCTATCAATAATCAACAGCGGGATCTGGAAACCCATATTGACTCCCACATATTCATCGATGATTATATCGAATGAACCACGATGTCAGGATTCAATTAATCCCGTATATGTATTCCCTTCGTCACACGATATTTTACTCGCCCGAGATTTGATCGTCGGTATCGCCATACCTAGTTCAATCTCATTTACAGCAAGTACTTTACTCGTTCCGTAATCCGATATCACTTTGTGATTAACTCATTAACCACATGCTTGCAAGCGGTGTTGATATCGATTACCGAGTGGGCCCGAAGTATATCTCTCCGACTTGGGAGGGACAAATTCCATCTCGATACATACAACCCAACAAGTACTTTCCGATCACCTGAGAGACACCTTTATTATCACCCTCACATAGGATGACATTTGATGACTTCAAAGCTTTCTTCCGATACTAGGGAGTTGTATTATCTCATGGTCTAAGGAATACAATACATGACATAGGAAAAGCTTCGCAAAGATGAACACGATGACACGATCTAATTGCTCTGCTTTATTTGAGTCTGTCCATCATATCATTCTCCTAATGATATGATCTCATTATTAATTGACAACTCATGTCTATGGTTAGGAAACCTTAACCATCATTAATCAATGAGCTAGTCCAAAGAGGCGTACTAGGGACACGGTGTTGTTCATAAACCACACAAGTATTAAAGTTTCCGCTTAATACAATTCTAGCATGGAATATAAACATTATCATGAACAAGAATTATAATAATAACATCTTTATTATTGCCTCTAGGGCATAATTCCAACATATGATGCATGGTCTGAGGCTTTAATCTTGATGGTGCATGTTGATTTGCTTTCTAGTTAACTAAATCTTCCTATGAAGATTATACAGAGCATCTCTCTGTAGGTCTGAGGAGAAAAACCTCCCCAAAACCTCCTAAGTGTTGCACTTGGTAGAAGGGTTTGGTGGTGAGTGATTCTTTATTGCTGTTTATCTTGTTTAGGCAAGAATCTTGATGCTTGCAATGATTTGTTCATGGGTATGCAAGTTCTATTGTACCTTGGTCCTGTGCTGGCTTTTATGAGAGGCTGATGGTGATGTTGGTGATGCTCTTGCTTGAGCTTGATCAGTTGCCCCTGGTACTTGCTCTGCTCCTCCCAGGTGGCTTGCCCTGCACCTCCTTGTGCTTGGCTCCCCTCCTAGCCTGCCCTGCACCTCCTTGGTGCTTGGCCTGCTCCTTGCTGCTTCTGATCTTGCTTAAGTAACCATGTTTTCTGGTCTTGGCTATTGGTTTTGATTTGGTGCTGTGAATTCTCCCTTGATGCTCAGCTCATGAGCAGGGAGAACTTTGTGAGTGTTGGCTGTGATTGCTCACAGTGGTGTGTGAGTGATATGTGCTGGTGCTGTTGTGCTGGTCCTGTTGCTACTATGCTGGTGATGCTGTGCTGGTGATGCTGGTCAACCAGTTTCACACACAGTGATCCTTTTTATACTTCCCCTTGAGTTCTGGTGTTTTGACACCTCTCTGCACGCACTTGGTGACTATGCTGCTTGCTAGCTGGGTGGCTTGGCCGGCCAGCTTGGTCCTTGGCTGATATTTTGAGAGTGAGTCATGTTGATAAGATCAACACTTTGATGATTATCAACAGTATTTTCATTTTTAACTGTTACTGCCACTTGTATTACCTTGGTGGCATTTCTCTTTGCATTTCCTTTGTGTGCAGGTGACAAGAAGAATTAAGAAGAAAGGAAAGAAATATTGAAGATCAAAGTAGTTTATGATCTAGTCTAGATTCTTACTTGTATTTATTTTCTTTTCTTCTTTATTTTCTTTTTGGTTTTAAATTGTAACATTCTGTTAATGTTAGCTATTGTAATATTCTTTTATTCTCAAACTTTGTAAAGACAATGTATATTGTGTTGTTAATTAATAAAGTCCAAGGTTTTTCTTATTTGAAATGTTTATCCTTTCTAAATGTGTCTTTTGAATTCAAATTCAAGTTCATAATTCAAATCCAAGTTTTGAATTCAATTGATCTTCTTAGGTTTTAGTTAATCAACTTCATCACTTCCCACAAGCAATAGATCAAAATAGGTCATGTCGATTTCTTTCGCACTCCGAGAGTTTACCATCCCCTCTTGAAGAGAGATTCGATCACTCTTAGGTTTTAGTGATAAAAACGAGAAAAAATCCCGTAATTTTAGATGCTATGCACAAAGCCCCTCTATTCTACCCCGAGGTTATCCTACGTGCTGGGATATTACAAAAATGTAGCCGTTGCTGGTCGACTAGGGCCGGAGTCTCCGGCCAGGAGGGCCGGAGTCTCCGCCCTAAGTGACTACAACGCGGGAGTCTCCGGCCAGAGACAAAAGTTTCTGGCCCAACTCCGGGCTGTAGTCTGAGCCGTCCAACCCATGTCCCCAGCCGAGATCAAGCCACAGACTGGAGTCTCCGGCCCCTGAGTGCCGGAGTCTCTGGCTTCAGCAAGTCAACCCAGAGAATCCGGCCAGAAACACAAAGTCTCCGGCCCAACTCCGGGTGGACATCTGAGCCATCCAACTCGATGGCCAGCAAGAGGCGAAACTCCAGGCCGGAGTCTCCAGGCCACAGCGGCCGGAGTCTCCGCCCTGGATGTTGCAACTGAAGCATTTCGTGGAGACCCTCTCCACCATTACCACCTTCGCGAAGCACCCTACAAGACTACTGACGAGGGTATGACCCCTCGGGTCCTCGATATTGGCCTACCTGCTACATCCCAAGAACAAGATGAACACTCGAAGCCCAAGAAGCCCAAGACTAGTTAAGATTTGCAAACACCTGTAACCGACTTGGAACAGATCCCGAGACCTCGCCCCCATATAAGGGCGAGGAGGGGCGGCCAAGAAGGGAGAGACAATCTCGCAAAGACACCTGATCTCGCATAGATCCCACGTACATAGGCTAGCCACGCCATCTCCTTCCACCTCCGCCAGATCTCATCTGCGCACCATTTTAACAGCTCCAACTATACAAGCAATACAAGATCAGACAAGCAGGATGTAGGTCTTTACCCTTCGGGGGGCCGAATCTGGGTAAATTCGTGTGTACCCCTGTTTCTGTCTGAAGCCGTCGAATCCGCCTAGCGCCCACATACGCTCCGTGAATCGAAAGCCCTAAACATGGGCATTGCCGGGTTAAAACCTCGTCAACTATTGAGCCCTGAACCCACCACTGGACTTCAGACTCTGATCTTTTCATCCTTTTTGGGGTGCACATCCGCGAGACACTGGATCAACCTAGAAAGTCTACAAATCTTAATAGTGAGGTTAATCCACCACATGTTGTTAACAAACACCAAAATACATTATCAAGGAAAATGCTCTTTCAAGCGGCATGTGTGACACAGATTCATGCTTAACCTATGAAATTGATATTCTTCTCTTGCGAGGACATCTCATGGCACTGCTCTGGCCACTCGGCTGCATACCATACACATACTTGAGTCCATGATTATGCGACATCTGAAACTTAGAGGATGAACAAAATAACGCATAGAAAGACCGTGAACAAAGAAGGATTAGAATGGTTGTATAGGGGGGAGGGGCAGGTGCCCCTGCCCCTAGCAAAATCTAAATATATATTTATGAGAATTTTTTATTTACCCAAAAGTTTATGAATGCCTGAAGCAGTCTAGGAAGTTGTTGCATGGGGAATGGTGCATGTGCATATCCACTTGGAGTCTGTCTCCCAGACAAAGCAGTCCGGCAACAGTTGCATTGGAAATGTACATACCGACTTGGAGTTTGACTCACATACTTTGATCATGGCTCTGCAATCCTCATACTATGATATGACCTAGGAAGGCATCATCTACAAAGATATTATGTCTATCTCTGCCTACATTTTACCGATGTCATTCTTTCTTTTGCTCCAAGGAGTTGTAATAATATGGCCCATGCCCTGGCTGCATTTGGTGCTAGTAGGCAACTCGACAAGCAACTATGGCTAGAGGATTTGTCTAGCAACATTCATGTAACACTGACCAACACTATTGCTGAGTCTGGTAATTAATGGAATCTCATGCTCCAGCTCAAAAAAATAGTTTAGGAATGTTGGATCATGTACCGAAGTTTTAAATTTGTTGGACATCCAAACCAAACTGTCACTCTTTATAATATATCTATGGTGGCTTTGTAAAAAATGAGCTAACTGAACCATTTAATTGCTTTCTTCTAGTGTCCAGATAGAGTTTTAAGGGGCTAAGTGTTAAATTTTATTTGTATTGTAATCCATGATGAGAATCTTATGTCGCAACTAAACTCTGGTGTATGATACAAGGCTACTCAACTTAGGGGTAAATAACCAATTTTCCCATATATCTAATACTTCATATGTGTCCATGGTTGAAATAACACTGAGAAATAATCTATGCGAATAACATTTCTTACCGCTAAGAATGATCGAGTGGAGAAATACTAGATTACAAAAGCAATTATAGTAGGATGACATCATGGATACCGATATTAGAAATGCGTCCATATGAGAGAAAGATGAGGTATGTGCTCCTTAGCTAACAACATAGACCCCATGTTATTATTTTCACAAGGCATTGATGAATGGAAAAGAAAAGGCATCAAAATCGCATTAGTAGAAAACAAATAACAAACATGCGGATTAATTTTCTTTTTGAATTGTCGACATGTGGATTAGTAATGAGGTGTCCATCCTTTGAGATTGAAAGCACAATGAATCGTGGGAGGCGGGGTATGTGGGAGAGTTATATGTTTATGGCAAGGTTCCCCTAGCAAAACACTGACTAGCCATTTTTTTTAGCGTGGGCATGTTACCCCATGAGTTGGCCAAGTTTGGCAAGAAGAATACACTAAAGTTGGCAAAAAGATCATTGACATGCTGCTACATGATTTGCAACCATCAGAAAAAGACCAGCCTTTTGCTCATGTCACTTTTTTTTGGCAAGGTACACTTTCATATCAATTAATCCAAAGAAATTAGGTTTGGTCTTATATGATTTCTTGTCTTTAGAAGAAGTGGGACCAAAACAAGCCGTCTAGGCATGAACTTAGCTCGAATTCTTTCAACTGGGGTCATGGGGTGATAGGGTGAACCCTATTAACTCATACTTGTGCATAGCTTTCCATTTCCACATGGGCCTATGAGAGTGTAGCAGCAATCCTCAGTGTCAGTGGCAAGAAACCTCTCCGTGGTAAAAAGTATGTGGTTGTGTCTTTTCTTTTGGTTTGGTGCGTCTTTAACGGTGGAGTGAATTCCAATTTTACCCCTTAGTGACACTAATTACCTGCATCTGGATCATCCTTTTAGAAGCTTTGAACCCTCTCTTTTTTATATGCGTCTATTGAGCAAGTTGTGAAGTGATGATCAGGGCTCTAAAAAATCAAGATAATAACAACACAAATGGAACAAATGATATGAGAATCGACTAGGAGCTCCGATGTTTACATGTTATCACGCCACATCGATGTAGCATATTGGCTCTATCTAAAAAGAAAAAAGGCAGCTGAGGAGGAGTGTGCGGAGAGGTGGATCGCACGTTGATGCTAAAACTAACGATGTTCAGAATGCAAGTCCAAGCAGCTCTAGAGTCTAGATGAGGTTCAGAATGATGGAATCGTTTTAAGCACTCAATTAGCGATGACAGTGTTGCTAAATTCCCTGCACTGGCACGACAAAGCGCTGGAATTGGACCGCGAGACAAGACTAATTCTACTTTACCATGTTTGTTTTTTTGTTCCTTAAAACAGGAGGAATCACTTTCACGATCCTGCCAATGGGATCGCACCGCGCGCGACCAACCACGGCCGCCGCATTTCGGGTCGCGGCAGCCGCCCGACCCAGGGCTCCTCCTCACCCCACCCACCAAATACCCAAACCCAACGTGCGCGCCGTGATCGGGGCCCCGCTCCACGTCAGGTCCACATCACCAAGCTCGCCGCCGCACGCCACCTCCGTGCGCCGCGCCCACCTGCACCGCCCGGCAAGCAGACTACGCCGGCCCCACGCGACGGCGACGGCGCAACCCACCGAGCGCCGGGCGCACGGACGCCGCCACGCTTCCCGGGCGAGCGGCACGAGCTTTTAATTACGCGAGCAAACGGGCGCAGCCACCCTCCCTTTCACTCCCCCCTCCCCTCGTCTTCCCCCCCGCCTTGCCCCCTCCCGCAACAGCAGCGCCACAACGCAGCGAGTGGCACTTCCGTAATTTCGCCGCCCCTCGGCCCGCCGCGGGGGTGGTTGGTCGGGACCCGCCATGGGCAACGCCAGCGGCAGGGAGGAGGACGCCGCCGCGGCCGCGGCCGCGGAGGAGGGAGACGGCGCCGACGTCGAGGACGGGGGCGGGGACTCCTCCTCGGCCCGCGGCTTCCCTCCGTACGGCGGGGGCGGCAACCACGTGCGGCGCGCCTGCTCGGTCGGCGTCGTGGGCGCCAGCGGAGGGCCCGGATCGCCGCCCGGGAGCCCCGGACGCTCCCTCTCGCCGCGGATGTTCGTGCCCCAGGTAACCCCCAGATCACGAGATCCCGCTTCCGTTTCTCCATTCCGTTGCTCGGCCTACCGCTTCAGGGTTTAATTCGGATGCGTAGCTTCCCGGGGATGTGATCTCGTGATGCGGAAGTACGACTGATTGGGTTGGTTGGCTTAGGGTCCCAACGCGAGGAGTGGTCGCGATCTGGAGATGGCTCCGTACTGTCCAAATTCACTCCCACCTAATGTTTCCTCAAGTTTGGATGAACTGTTTGATCCCTGCGCGACAATAGGGGCTAATCGCGAGCGTGCCTTTCTGCTAGTTTATCCTGTTGCTTCTGATTGCGAATTGCAATGCAGGGAAACACTAGCTGTGTTTATCTCGCCCATTTTGACTAGAGCAGTCGCCTATACGAGGATTGATTGGTTGGTCTTCGCCACTAAATCATTTCGGAATGTGGTTTGGTACCTGGACAGTACTTAAAACCGTGTGGCTAAATAAACAGGGAGTCTCTACTGTGTGCGTATGTATTGCTGAATGGCCGTTTGATCGTACATACGTTCTCTGGGTTAAGCTGTTTTGCTTAATAGTAGACTTGCTTTGAAGCAGCATGGTTAATTTTCACTTTCTCCTTGCCTAACCATTTATTTAGGTGGTGTAATGGCGACATGGACCTTAGTGATGAGAATGATGGCTCTGTCGGCTGTCCAAGCAATTTATAGGCTTTGTACTTGTGTTAGGACTCTGTTTCATATCGGCGTCGATGCTGATGCATACCTGCCTTGTCTTCTGAGCATGAATTTAGGTGTCCATCTGTAACAGTTTTAGATGAGCACGGTGATGTGATTGCACTTGTCAAAATAAAGTCAGTTTGTTTAGTACAGTTGTATAAGTTGTGTCTATTTTCTTAGAATCAAAGTAATAAATTGCAAAATACCTGATTAATATGTTCAATTAGGGCCGGCAACCTGATGTAGAATAGTTCTTATAGCTGAATATTGAATTGGTGTTACAGTCACCTTCCTTCTCACTTTTTTTGAGTGTCATACTGTCTGTTTTAGCCCCCACGCGAGAATAGGGGCTAAGCGCGAGCATGCTTCCTGCTAGTTTATCTTGTTGCTTCTGGTTGCGAATTGCAAAGCAGGAAAACACTAGCTGTGTTTTATCTTGCCCATTTTGGCTTAAGCAATCGCTTATACGAACTTTGATTGCTTGGTTGTTCTTTCCCAGCAAATCATTTTAGAATATGGTTTGGTACCTGGACACTACTTAATTACCGTGTGGGTAAACAGGGAGTCTCTACTGTGTGCATATTGCTGAATAGCCGTTTGATCGTAGAGACCATTATCTGGGTTAAGTTGTTTTGCTTAATAGTAAGTATACTTGCTTTGAAGCAGCTTGGTTAGTTCTGAAATTTTCATGGCTCCTTGCCTAATCATCTATTTAGGTGGAACTTAATGATGAGAGTGATGGCTCTGTTGCCTGTCCAAGGAATTTATAGGCTTTCTACTTGTGTTAGGGCTCTGTTTCATGTCAGTGTCGATGCTGATGCATACCTGCCGTATTATGAACATGAATTTAGGTGTCCACTAACAATTTTAGATGAGTACAGTGAATTGGTTATACTTGTCAAAATAAAGTCAGTTTGTTTAGTACAGTCGTTTTACAAGTTTTGTCTATTTTCTAAGAATCAAAGTAGTAAATTGCAAAGTACCTGATTAATACGTTCAATTAGGGCCGGCAACCTGATGTACTTGGTATAGCTGAAGATTGAATTGGTGTTACACTCACCTTCATTCTCACTTTTTTTTGAGTGCAAACAATCCTTCTGCTAAATTATTGGGACTCTGATATTACTATCTGCAAAATATAAATCTCTAGTGATACACTGACATCAAATATTTATATATTTCTAACAATTTACTAAAGGAAAACAATTAGGATACTTTTGCCATTTACTTGGTAGAATCGTCTGAGTTGCAGATGGCACACAGATGGTAATGATAAAATTCAGTTAAATTTTTTTTATCACTATTTACATCTTCATTTATAAAATGAGTGTTAGATACACGATATACTTACATCCTTAATGTATTCTCTCATCCTAGATACCACCTTAGAAATTCTGCATTGGGAGAGCGCTTACAGTAATTTGATTGGAGATGTAGAACTACTTGACACCAAAACAAAGGATGATTTAATATGCAATAAGCTTAACTGCAGTTCTCCTAATGCATAATTTGGATTTGTACATCTAGGAGGAGATACAATGCATTAAATAGGACTTCAGGTAAACTGTTTCCAGCGCAGTTGCATGTTGCATCTAAGGGATTTTATTTTCTTCTTGTTACATGTGCGTGGTGGGAGAGGCAGAGGGCTGACAGAATGCTCGACTCCCTCTTGGTTTTCTGGAAATGCTAGGCCTCCCACTGCTATCCCTGTCCAGATGTTTTTTGCTAGTAGGTAATTACGCAAGTAGGATTTGGCTCTTTCTTCCTAGTTTTCGTTTCTCCTTTGCTAGTTTTGGTCTCTGTATGGACGTTCTATTTTTCGGATGCTGTTTTGTATATTGTGTCATGTTGCCGCGCTCCTTCAAACGCAAAATGACACTTTCATGCATGTTTGAGTACAGAAGATACAACTTCAGTATCTCTCTTCTTTAACTCCCCTTCTGCGGAACTGAGTGTCGACAAGTCGGCAAGTGGTGCTCGCCCTGGTTCATGCCCATCCATCCACCCTCGTTCAAACCTTGGCTCCGCAGGGTGTGTGACTTGGTTATTTATTCTTCAATAAATCAAAGCCACATGGGCTAGTCCCTGTTAGTCGAGCTTTTTTCAACTCCCTTTCTACATCAGCTTTTACCCTATGTGGCACCCTTATGGATGCTGCTTAGTGGCCTTAATATCTCACTCTTGTCTTCCTGTCCTAATAACTGATTAATGTCTTTCTCCTTAAAACAAGTTAGCAACCACAAGCTCTGTGAACTGTTTTTGTCTCTCTGTAAATACTGAGAGGTGGAATTCTCCTGATGCCATAATATTAGTTTTTTCTGGTTAAAAATAAACATCTGCATTCTTATGAGCTGCCTGTGATTAAGTACAAATTAATAAACTTATGGAGCATGGAATCTTATTAGTGGATCAGAAGACTATGGTGACTCGTAGATCTTCAGATGTTGATTTGCAGAGAGGGGCAGGAATGCGGGGATTGCATTCCTCGAAAAGTATCATATCTTCTTTCCCTAGGGAGGAAGCAGAAACCTGAAACGTTGATAAAGATTTGCTTGAGAGTTAAGAGTGTCTCAACAGTAATGTATCACCAGTGCCTGAGTTGATATTTCTACTTCCTCAAATACTGTGACTAAAACCTGTTACTCGTAACTCATAAGCGCTGAATTTTTATTAACGATTTCTTGTGTTGCTAAAGTCTTACAGCAGTTCTGCTATTGGCATGTTATATTGTCTGGGTTTGTGATTAAATGATCCAGTGTCCATGGTTTAGAGTACAGATTACTGTGACTAAAATCTTTTTTAGTCGTGCATTTCAAAACGATAGGACAGAAACTAGATATTGGATTATATCTTGCTAAATTTACTCATCCGCACAAGTACTTAGATCCATATAATACTTGCCGTTTATTGCACATAGATTGGTCCAAACCTTGTGTTAGGAAAACCAAGCATTTGTCTGTAAGGTACTTTTATCCTACTATTAACTACTGACTTAATGATAACCAGTATTATCCAAGTCTAGGATATGCTTAAAGGACTATGATGGGTTTTAGTATCTGTCATTTTTTTTGGAACAACAGGGCTCACCCCCGGTTTGCTAAGAACGAAAAGCTTGGGATCCCTTTACATTTTAAAAACTTCAATAGGACATTAATAGGAATGAGGATTAATTTCCACAAATGTACCCATCATTTTCTTTAATTCTTTACTTATCTATTTTATCCTAGTCCAAATGGTTATCCTGTACACTGTTATCTGTCATCCTTTTGTGCCATATGTTTGTGCAGAGAGGATTAATTACTTAAATGTGCGAAGTAACATTCTTGGTATATTATTGACTACTACAATCTTGCAGACGCCTGTACCTCCATTGATAAGACCTGCTGATGTAACTCCAGTGTTCAATGAAATACTGATGAGGGAACAAGAAGAAGAATTTGATGGGCCTCCTCAAAAGGAAATTCCTGCTTTGATTGTGTGGACACTCGGCGGAAAGAGTGTATCTGTTGAAGGATCATGGGATAACTGGAAATCAAGGTAAACCAAATAATGCAAAACGGAACTACTTATCAATTGATGGATCAGTATACATCATTTTACGACTTCTTACCACATGAATTCCATGATTCCGAACCCACTGATAGTATATTTGTTTGACATAATGACAATGGAAATACACCATATCTGTAGTGCTGTTGAATGCAAGATCCCCTTAGTAAAACTGTAACTGCGGAACACAGCAACTTAATTCTGATCATGTTCATATGTGCTTTGCAGGAAACCCATGCAGAAATCTGGGAAAGATCATTCTCTCTTGTTGATTCTTCCTTCTGGAGTTTATCGTTATAGATTTGTCGTAGATGGAGAGAGGAGATGTTTTCCTGATCTTCCCTGTGAAACTGACGCCATGGGCAACGCTGTTAACCTTCTTGATGTTCACGTGAGTATTCTTTCTACTGCATGGAAGGAACATTTTCTTCTTCTCGAACATGCATCAAAATATGTTCGAAGGAACAAATCGATCAGATGTGTCTAAATAGATTTTATTGAACTCGCCATAACGTGCAAAAAATATATGATTTTTATTTTACCTGACTCAAGTTATTTGTGTAATGCTCTGGTTTGGGTTATAAATTAATGTGAATGCACTAGGAAGGTTGTTAGGCCCATGCTTAAACTGATAAAGTGCTTGTGCAGCTGTCTGGAAGCACTTCTGTTGTATGCTTCATTGAATATCTGGTCTCGGATACTTGAATTGAAGTATTTAAATTAATGCATAGGCTACTATTTTTCTTAGCGATGATTTTTTTAATATGGTGAAAAGGCTTTTGGAACGAAAGTACTTTGATGTCAACTTTGGACTAACAAAACTGCTAATGATCTTTGGGGACAATTATGGTACTGTATTAAAGAAAGCAAGATAGAGTTACATGAAGCTGATTCAAAATATGCTTTCTGTGTAGGCATGTTGAGCTAAAACTAGAATATCTATCGAAATTGCCCCTTTTATTGTCCTCTAAAATGTGAACTTCTTTTCTTTGGATGCAGGATTTTGTTCCTGAAAGTGTTGAAAGTGTATCAGAATTTGAGGCTCCCCCATCTCCAGAGTCTAGCTACAGTTTCCAGTCACCCGAGGAAAAAGACTTCGCCAAGGAGCCACCAGCTCTTCCATCTCAGCTCCACCTCGGTGTTCTTAATTCACAGCACTCGGAAGAAGTATGTGCACGGCCCCAGCACATCGTCCTCAACCACCTGTTCATTGAGAAGGGTTGGGGCGCCCATCCGCTGGTAGCTCTCGGTGTAACCCACAGGTTTGAGTCCAAATATGTAACAGTCGTCCTGTATAAGCCCATAGAAAGATAGCGTAGCCAGCCGCCACATGAAGTCGATGCTAATGCTTGACAACTCACCGCGAAACCAGCAATGAACAGCAACATCGTGGCCTCTCTTCCTGTAAAAGCACACTTCGGGTACAGGAGTATTTTTCGATAATTTGCAGGAGCTTCGGCTGGTGTTCTGTCATGATGTTGCCCTTGCCCCCTTTGTTTACCTTGTGGCGCAGGGCGGCCCAAGCGTGTTGAGTTCATACATGTCCTCGCCTCGATGTTGTTTCCTGCCCCCAGGAATGAATATGATACATGTAGAAATGTCAGAGAAGTTAGATCTTGTGGTTCTTGGTCTTGATTTTTTGGCGTGGTGATGGTGATGTAATAATACAAAGCTCCTGGTTACAGAATTTGGATGTGTCGCCCTAGCGCTCTTTGATAGCCTAAGTATTTGCGCTGTCACTGTCTTATGCACCGGTTTGCTTTGCATGTTCAGATGTGTGTTGATTCAGATATTTTTTGAGAGAACACGGGCGGGCTGAACTCTTCTTACATGTGGCATGGATTCTTTGTCTCGCTGCTGCAGGAGCGTGGCAGGCTGTTCGATCACCTGGAAATCTAGAAGGCGTGCTTGCCGATGGCGTCGGTGCTGGGAACAGTTAGCACCTGCCAATGGGTGTGTGCGGCGTGGGGGTAAGAAGTGTCAAATCTTTCCTAGCACCAACTCCACCATCCATGTTTGTGATTGTGCCTGTGCCATGGTGATAAAGTGGGGGACATCCACGTGGGCTGGTAGTGGCACACCGTCGCTCCAGTAAAAAAAAAAGTACTGTAACTAAATGGAGCAGGCAGCACCCAATCGATTGGAACGGATCATCCTGTCTTTGCAGCCCTCCCTGCAGCTGCACCTGCACGTCGACGCCACAGTGGCTACCTGGCTGCACGCCCATCAATGATGTATGTATGTCTCCTCTGTAGTGCTCCTCACCGCCTGTCTCGAGTACGCAGCCCCCTCCCTCTCCTCCATGCTCCATCTCTTTCACCATGATTCGGTCCGGCCCGCTGGCCGCTGCGGCGCCAGTTGAATGGACGCGCCCGGTCGGCTCCTCGCTGTCGCCGTCGATCGGCCTCTGCTCTGCGCGCGCGTGTGGTGGTACTGGTGTCGCGCCGCGGGGGCCCTGAGCACGGCCGGCCGGCGAGGTACGTCCGTCCTGCGAGACGCGCCTAGCGAGACACTGGCCATGTCGTCGTCAAGGAACCAAGCAATGAGGAATACCGCGCGTGCTCGAACCAGAGGTCACTTCTGGCGAAAATCTCGGCGCGCGCATCATGAAGCAACAGTCAACTGACCAATTATTGTTGTACTCTCTCCAGTCCCCCCTGCACGATCGGGTCCTGACGCTGGGATTGTTCCGATGTTGCGGACTTTACCGCAAGTCGGCAACAACTTACTAGTAGCTAGGCAACTTTCGATCGCCAGGGCTACCCGTAGCGTTTACCTTGTCGACACGCGCGTCTGCGCCTCAATCATTTAGGGTGTGTTCGGTTCTGGAATTTGGAGGAATGGAACGGGTCGGTTCCGTCCCTATGACCAATTCCTGTGTTCGGTTGAGAGAAGGAACGGAACCAACTAATCCCTCAAAATGGAATATTCGTCGTAGATGCGGAACGGACCGATCCGGCCAAATCGGCCGGACGAGGTGGAATGGCACAGTGCCTTCGTCTAATTAATCAAGTTTAGCAATAAGTAATCAAGATTAGGCTATAATTAATCGTGTTTACCAATAATTAATTAAGATTAGAAATAATTAATCAAGCTTGCCGCCACGTGGCAAGGCCTGCCGCCAACATGGGTGGCGGCATGCTAGGCCTGCCGCCTACGGTGGTGGCGGCATGCTGCGTGGCAGGGTGCCGGCATGGGGGATGGCGGCATGCCACGTCACCACCTCAATTCTGCCCCATTCCATTCTCCAAAAACCGAACAAAACCGAGCACAAAATGGAACCGTTCCGTTCCTCAAATTTTTCCGAACCGAACACCGGGTCGGAACCATTCCATGCCCTAGGAATGGAACCATTCCATTCCGTCCTACCCGGTTCCAGAACCGAACACATCCACACTCTCTTCAGTCTCTTGCCTTATTCCATCGGAAGAATTCCATATATTATATTATGGCACACAACTTTGTGGAAAATCAACTCCACTTAGAGCCTTTTTGTTTGGGCTTCTAGGTGCTTTCCACCAGAAAAAGCAGGTTGAACCAAACAAAGAGCTCAGCTGTGAGGTGGGCTTTTGCCGAAGCACGTCTCCCTCCCGCACATCAGGAAAAGCACGTAGGGGAGGTGCTTCCCGAGCTTTCTCCTTCACAGCCCGAAACGGTATTCTTGTTTGCCCAATTCGTTTCAGCTATTTACAAGAAATTGCCACCGAGGGGGCGACCAGGAAAAGGAACTCGGGGTCGAGCCAACACAATAGCGATACCAAACCAAAAAAAAAAAAAAACGGAAACACCTCCTCGCTCTCGAGAACAGAACAGGCGATGCGTTAGGGTTCCTCGCCGCCAGCCGCCGCCGGTCGCCGTCGGCCCTACCCACCTCCTCCGCCGCCCCTCTCTCCCCTTACTCCTAGCATCTGCCGGATCTTTCCTCCCCCACCATTCCCGGGGCGCCGCGCATCTCATCGGCTCTTGACCGGGAGATCGAGGCTCGCCTCCGGAGCTCGTCCCGACCGCCGCCGGAGGTCGTTCGTCCGCAGCCGGAGGTCGATTCGTCCGCAGCCGGAGCTCATCCCCACCGCCGGAGCTCATCCCCGCCACAAACCGCCGCCGTTCGTCATCCTCCTCCTACACGCATCCACGACTGCCGGTAAGGTGAGCCGCTGTGATGATATTGGTACATCATTTCATGATTGTGATGTGATGCTATTGCTAGTGATAGTGTTCCTATGATTATATGGTATGCTGTGATAAGGTATTTTGCTACTGCTATGGTGCTGTGATATGGTAGATTGCTAGTTGCATCTGATGGTATTTTGCTACAGCTCTATTGTTGTCATATGGTATATTGCTACTGCTATGCTCTCTGTAGTAATTATGTAGTGTTTTCTTGTTTAGTTTCTCTGTACCTTGCAATGGAGAAGGCTGTTTGGGATGCCTACCACACTAGAGTTTTTTGCGACATATGCATGGATGAAGTGAACGCAAATAATAGGGATGGAGGGTGCTTGAGTAGAAAGGGGTACAAGAACCTTGGTGAGAAGTTCGCTGAGAAAACAAGAAAAACATTATCAAAGAAGCAATTCAAGAATAAATGGGATGCTTTAAAGAAGGATTATACTGGTTGGATGGAGTTGCAAAATGCAACTGGGCTAGGTTGGGATCCGATAACAAAAACTATGGACGCAGATGATGAGTGGTGGAAAACTCACCTAGCTGTAAGTTATTACGCTTGCCTTGTCCTTTTTTTCTATTGTGTTGATGCCCAATATTTGAACTAATTGATCTATTATGTTTCTTTTGCAGTTTCGTCCTGACCATGCAAAGTTCCGAAATGGACCACCAGCCAATTTAGAACAACAGGATGTCATGTTTAGGAAAGCTCATGTCACCGGAGAATCATCAGCCATTCCGGGTGAAGAAACAGGAGAGGACCAGGAAGGTGCAATACTGTTGGATGATGATGGTGAGGCTGTGAAGACAACGTTAGGGAAGCGCAAGGGTACAGGAGAAAAGGAAAGGGAAAACCCCTTTCTTAAGGTGTACAACAATGCCTTGACCTCTCTAGTTTCAAGGGCTGATGTTGGCAGTTCTTGTGGCAAGGATGACTCTGTCCCTACTATGAAAGAGTTTTTAGCGATGGTTCGAGAGTGTGGAGTCAATGAAGGCACAGATCTCATGTTCACGGCTAGCAAGCTTGCTGTGAAAAGGGAGAATAGAGAGTTGTTGGCAGCCTTTGAAACAGCTACAGGAAGGATGCATTATCTCCAGAAGACGCATGATGAGATGAACAAGTAGACGTGTGATGCAATTCGTGTACCATTTATGTACTGTTTATTGTAGACTATGCTTGAACCATTGATGCATATTTGTTGTAGACTATTTGTGATCAATCTTGAACCTATGGACCATTGTTGTACCATTTATGTAATGTTTACTGTAGACTATTCTTGGATCATTGATGCATATTTGTTGTCTCGCTATTTTATTCTTCAACCATTTATATCTGTTATATGTCTGGCTATTTTATTCTTGAACTATTGATGACTGTTATAGGTCTGGTTATTTTATTCTTGAACCATTGATGCATATTTCATGTCTGGTTATTTTATTCTTGAACCATTTATGCATGTTTCATGTCTGGTTATTTTATTCTTGAACCATTTATGCATGTTTTATGTCTGGTTTTTAATAGAACTTACTGATGAAATTTGTAGATGGAAGGGAGTGGGAGTGCAACAGATGAAGAAGATAAAAGAATTGAAAGGATACAATATCTTCTAGGTGTGGCGCATGATATGGCTGTGTTGGGCTACTATGGTAATCTCTATTCAAACAAGTATTTGAATAAGGCACCTAGGAGAATTCCAGAACAAACTGGGCTTGAATGGGTTCATGAACAACTTGGAAATAGAAAAAGGTGCTATAAAATGTTTAGAATGTACCCAGAAGTGTTTTATCAATTGCACAACGTTCTAGCTTCTACCTATGGACTACAGTCAACTAGAGACATGGAATCAGTTGAATGTCTAGCTATGTTTCTATGGATGGTTGGAGGACCACAGTCATTTACCCAAGTTGAGAACCATTTCAGTCGGTCTCTTGAAACAATTCACAGAAAGTTCCAAATGGTATTGAATTGTCTTTATAAATTGGGTAAAGACAACATAAAACCAGTGGATCGTAATTTCACGGATGTGCATCCAAAAATTCAAGATCCACGATTTTGGCCTCATTTCAAAGGTGCCATAGGCGCCATAGATGGATCGCACATTCCTGTCGAAGTTCCTGCAGAAGAACAAGTTAACCACACTGGAAGACATGGATACACATCACAAAATCTGTTAGCTATATGTGACTTTGATCTCAGATTCACATTTGTTGTCGCTGGATGGCCTGGTTCAGCACATGATACACGGATACTGAACCGTAGCATTGAGAAGTATCAACAAGAGTTCCCAACCCCTCCTGATGGTACTACTCTCTCAAACTATTTGAATGAGTTATATGCGCTTTGTTGTATGCATGTCTTACATGTTTTTTATGTGTGCAGGTACATACTATCTTGTTGATTCTGGTTATCCCAATAAAAAGGGGTTTCTTGCTCCTTATAAAAACAATACATATCATTTACCGGATTTCCGTCGAGAAGGGCTACCAACAGAAAAGGAAGAAATTTTCAACTATGCACATGCTCAGATTCGGAACGCTATCGAGCGTATCTTTGGCATCTTGAAAAATAAGTGGCGCATGTTGAAGGGCATCCCTTCTTACGGCTTGGTAACACAGAAGAGAATTATCCTTGCATGCATTGCGCTTCACAATTTTATTAGAGATTCAAATTTACGTGACAAGCAGTTTGATCGATGTGATTCGGATGAGAATTACATTCCTAAGGTGCAAAGGCAAGCAGTAACCTTGGCTGGTGATACCGCTCCGGGTGGACAACACACTAGAAGCATGAACTCAACACGTGATGACATTGCTGATTCTTTGTTTAATGCTAGAGCAAACTAGAAGTATCTCTGCTAGCTAGTATTATGCCATGCATATGTATTTGGACCTACTATATTCACGATGGATATGTAACTAATGATGTATTTGTGTTAATGTTCGTGTCTATTCGTAGTATTATATAGTTATTTGTAGTAAATCAGCACAAAAAAAACCATCTTCACGACTCTCAGGGTATTTTAGACAATTCACTAGTTTACAGCCAGACAGCCAGCCAAATAACCAAAGGGTACAACTCAAAACAGCAGCTTTTCCTAGACAGCAGCTTTCTCTGCACAGCACCACAGCCAGCCACAGCCAGCCACAACCAGCCCAAACAAAAAGGCCCTTAGTATAGCCGAAATGATCAATACTAGAAGGTCCCGGCGCGCGCTCTGCCGCGCCAACCTCTAATTCTATCGCTGATTATATTGCAATGTGTTTTATGTTCCATCTGTGTAGCATGCCGTCTCCTGATGTTTGCGTTTTGTTTTACACGGTATGTGCATTTGATTTCATCTGAGAGGCGATAGACGCCCTCTAAATACCACAATCACACAGGCGTTGGAGAAAAAGAAACAAAATTGGAATAAAGTGAATTTTGTGTCCCATAAGATCCTCTGCCAACCAAAGTATTATTCTTTAAATTACAATTAAAGATCGATCTAACCAGAGGCATGATCTATAGGAATGGACGTAGAACATCACCTTGCCACCTGCTCCATGTCATACCCCTAGTAGGCGAGTCGGCCCTGCCGCCTTCTTGGCAGCCTCGTATCCCTATGCGGCTTGCGTCTCCCCATGCCAGCCCCAAGAGAGCACGACCCCGCCTAGCCATCGGGCCCGAGGATCTGACTCAGCTCCTCCCCGTTGGTGTCCTCCCCTCGCTGGATCCCGCCGTCGTTCGCCTAGGCACGGAGGACGTCTGAGGAGTACTTGAGTAGCGTGGAGAGCGGCGCGTGGATGAGGTCCGAGGGGAAGAAACAGGCCACGAAAAAACAGGATTCGTCCTCTCTTTTTTACCTGATTCGTTCTTCAGTTGGGAGAAAAAAGAGGAAGAGCAAAGGAAAACGTCATATGTGAGTGCATGACCGGTCAAAGGTGATCCAAACCGACTTACCCTGGACAATGCCGACACACACGCAAGCATAGGTTTGGACTGAACGCTGGCAGGTGGGTCCTAACTTAACCACAATGTCTTAATTCTAGGGAGCTTAGAGCTCCTTAGCTATTTCCTTCGTTGAAACGGGGGCAGAGCATATGTCTCGTGTCATGTGTTACAAAGATGGCATGACACATTCGAACATGGTAAAAAAAGTCTACTCTCCCTACATTGAATTGAAATTCTTAGCTCTCGCAAGCCTCCAAATGGCCGCGTTCGCTTTGATCCAGTTGAAAACCATGACCTGCCTGGCGGAAATGTTGTGGAAGATCGGCTCTCGCATACCTCTCATTCTATAATCCATATGCTCTCAAATTGTGAGCATGAGAAGGGAAATAAACACATTTCTTTGGTTGGTCCTATATTGAGCAAACTCCACCAACCGTTCTTTGATGAACCTAACCCCGTTGTTCCTCTAAGCATCACTGTTGAAGTCAAGGATGCCAATCCAATGCTTGATGTAGCCCCAAACTCTCAAGAAAGCCGGCGAGAGAAAATAAGGTGGAAGGTCACTTCGGTTACTTGCTTGCAAAGGGGTCAAACCTCACAATTTGGTTATCCGTGGGTGTTGCAGCCTCTCCACTGCCTACACTATGTTTTGTATTACCAACCACATTGGATGGCTCAATCTTCCAAACAAACCTGGATCATGGTAGAGGACAGGACACACCGCGTCCTCGAGTTGCATGCTATAGGCTAAGGAAGAAGAGTAGCTACCATTTGGCATGTTCCGAATTGTAGTGCATCTTTTTTTTAAGTCAAACAACATATATGTTTGACCAAATTATCAACATCTATTAGTTTTTTTTGCATCATGGAAAAAATACATCAATCAAGAATCATCAGGAAATATAATTCCATATTATTTGTATTGAGTTGTAGATGTTGTCATATATTTTTACATGCTTCATCAAAATTTACTATCATTTTACCTTTTGAAAAAAGTGGGTAAAATTCACTACATGTCAGCACCGAAGGAGTAGTTATTCCCAAGTCGACATCAATAAATGTTCTGATGAGGATCTTCTCGTTGTGTTCTACTTGTACGCAGTGACGGAGGACGGTCTAGAAATTTGGTAGGGCAAAATCATAGAAACACATCATTATTTAACTATAGAACAATAGGGGTGGGGTGGGGGGGGGGGGGAGATGCCCCCCAACCTATATTTGTATTGTATGAAATTTACTTTTGTCGATTGTTAAATGTTTTCAATCAACATTTGGTTGCATAAATCAAGGTAAAAGCCGCTTTTTTGAATTATTGTATTATTTACCACAAGGTAATAGAAACATATTTAAATAGAAGTATAACCTACAAATGCACTGGTAAGATAGTTTGTTATGCTATTATTTATGATACTTGGCAAATTTTATTATATTTATTGGGACTAATATATTAATAGTTACAATAGTGAACGAGTTTTTCTTTTACACTTTGTTGTGTTGGATGGATATTAGACGAAGCGGGAAGTAGCCTCTCATTGCGGTGAAATTTGGAGTCTCTCAAAATTCTCCCTGCTAATATAGTTGTTAGAACTCATCAAAAGTCTTCCTAAAGATGATGCCAAATGAAATAGATCAAAACATGAAAGTTGTGGGTCTTTTCCAAAGCTTTCATTTGCCTGTTTGAACGTCTAAATCCGAGGTCATATGCGCGTCTAAATCTGAGTTCTTATGCGACCATAAAGTCCACTTTACTTAGTAGAAAATAGCAAAAATTATATACACATAAGAAAATGCCTACATATATATAATTTTGTATTACCAAAAATCAAGGTAGGGCAGCCGCCCTACCTTGCCCTAAGGGGAGCTCCGTCCCTGCTTGTACGAGTAACAATCAATGTAGATGAATGACTCGTATTATTGACTTAGAATTGTTATTTCTCAATCAACCTAAAGTAGCATTTCCTCCAATCGGAAAAAGGGCATTGGTGAGCTAGTCTAGCTTTGCGCTAAGTTGTACTAAATCATTCGACAACTTTTTTTTATCTGAAGGCTGCAAGCATTTGCAATGCGTTGGAGCTAGGCAACGTTTTCACCGTCTAGCGGATAGACGTGAGCTGTGAGCTCGGTCCAGATCGAACGGTTCACAATGCATCCACTGGATCATGTTCACTGTAGCTGACGCCCGTGTCTTAACAAAATCGTTCCACCACTATGAGACAACATTTCGCGCCAGTTTCACTGATTACGAAGCGCGGGCATCATCTAGGCAGGCAGCTCGATCGCCGAACACTAGCGGACAGCGCTGGCTCCATGCATGCAGCTCCGATGCACGGGCAGGACAGAGCGTCAGTCAGCCAGCACGCTCGCCTCCGCTCGTGTCCCCAAACACGAGCACGACGACGTTTCGTCCCCGACGGAGGCCTCCGTTAAGCATCGTATTCCTCGCCGTCCCCGCGCCACCGGCCGCGCCGCAAGACGATGCGGGTGGGTGCGCGAGATCCCGTGGCCGTACCTGCGCCGCCGTGTCCGGCACTCCGTCCGCCCTCCACTCTCTTTCCGCCGTAGCAGCAGCCATTGTGGGTGGCTGTCTGCTTGGTGCTTGGCAGCGTGACAATCTACTATATATACTAAAAGCATAATACGGAAGTCTAAAACGGAGACACCACGTTAATCCACATCATTGAAATATTTTTAACTGTTAGATCTATAATTTACGGCTAAGATTTAGCGAACAATTACATAACTTTATTATGGACCCGTGCCTAACACGTACACTCAGCTCAAACAATACTTTGTGTCGAGCCGGACACCTATATTTGGTAGTTCTCCGTGGCACGCAAGGCCGATTGTGCAATTTGAAAAAAAAAACATATGTGATGGCACGTGCAAAACAAAGGCAATGTGCAATTTGAAAAAGAGATAACTATGCTCATCTCAATCTCACTGTACCGTGTCGATACGTAACCAATGGCAGGATTAATATGTTTTGGCCTGAGCAGGGGCAATACGACTTGGAGGTTTGGGTTGTCATGCATGCACAAGTCATTGATGACATCTGCAAATCAATACAAAACTATGAATTTCTATGGCTTAGTTATACGGTGAAATATTTCTAAATAATTGCGATAGCCCGCCCATAAATATCAGCAATTTTTTAGATATGTTTGGTCTCAGTTTTCTAATATTGTCTACTAATTAATTTTAAAGTATTTATGTTAGCAATGTTAATTTTGTGTCATAAATATGAGCATTTTTTATGAAATATGCGGCCTCCATTTTCTATTTTCTAATAATGACTACTAATATATTTATATTAGCAAAGTTAAATATGTCATTAAATTTTCCTTGAATATGTAAACATCATATATTTACAAATGGAAGGAGCATGTGTTTCAGATTGATTCAAAAATTGGCTTTTGCTGAATTATGTAAAACAACTTAGAATAAACATCTGTGAAATAGTTATTTGAGCTCAACATAAAACTAAATTCTACAAATGGTAACGAAGTTAAGATGCTACCTCCATCAGATATCAAACATCATATGGAGAGATGGGGTGTGTAGGAAGTTAGCACGCTTTAGATGTACCAGGGTGTGTAGATTGGTTAGTTTTATCCACATGCATCGATTAAGTTTTTACAGAAAAGAGCAAACATAAATAGGGCAGCGGTCACATGCATAGTTCCTAGATGCTAGATGTGGAATTGAAATAGTCGATTTTGATAAACTTTGCATGTGACTTTTGGGACTTGGGAAATATTTCTTTTTAAAATGGGGCAAAAGCTTTGCCCCAATCAATTAATTAAGAAAGGGTTTTACAAAAGATAATACAAACCATCCCGGGACATCAAAAGCCTACTCCCCTGGAGAAAGGTCACCGAAGCGCTTAGCATCCGCCAAAACCCACAAGTGGGCTTTCCTCTTAATTTTTTTTATAGAATTACGAAAGGTGGCACATGCTTATTGTGGAAGACTCTTGCATTACGCTCTTCCAAATTTCCAAGGAGACGAGCAAGGCAAGATATTCCATTCCCTTCCCAAAGGTTAGACTTAAATCGAGAATGCCAATCCATTCTTTGATAAGGGCCAAAGGCGCATGGATAAGCGGCAATGCACGAAGAGAGGGTTGGTGGACTCCAAATTTTGCTTCCAAAGAATGCAAAGCCCACAATTATCCTAACCCCTGTTCTTCAAATGGTCCGCCATCCAAATCCTATTTTGGAGGGCAATCCAAGCAAAAGATTTAAATTTAGTAGAAGCCCAAGCCCTCCATCGTCTTGTATAAACTGGATGTGGCCGCCCAATGAATTGTAACAGATATGCCGACTTTGCCAAATATTTCCCATTTTCCATTAAATTCCAAGAAATTTTGCCTTCTAGCCTCATCAATAAGCACATCTTAAATGGTGCTCCAAAGCCCCCACAAATTGCATGAGGTGCTCATGGGTGAAGATTCTCCCAAGACAATCTTCCCTATATACATGTACCATAATAGCATAAACGAATCATCCCTATATACATGTACAAGTCCTAGGAGCAAAACATGCACAATTTTTTTTATTGAAAAAAATACAGACACTCTGCAATGCAATATCATGGTACAAATACAAATAAAACAAATACAAGACAATGTTTCCAAATATGTTGCAAATTAAAGAAAAAATTATTTGCCACCATGCTTATCCATTCTCCTAACCTTGCAGTTGTTTAGAGGACCCATGCAAGACATCATAACTTTTCATGCCATACACTCAAAATTTGTTCGCTAGATTTCAACCCCACATAAATGTCAAGTGGTATATTTAGGTCGACCAAAAAGCTATTTATGTAAATTCGCAAAGATAGTTACCATGTAACAATCTTTTCTTAGGGTAAGGGATGTGATAAATGATACGAACGAGATTAAGAAGTACATAGAGATGTGATCCATATCATTAAAAGAAATACTTCACTAAACTATCAAAATACACCCATGGGTAGCCTTTCATTCCACAATCTGTGAGCAACAAGGCCATGATCAAAGGGGTACTAAGTCTACTTATAGGATGGGAGAAAATAAAAAATTAGCAGCGCAAATGAGCGGGTCACGTTGCTAGTTTTGATAAAAAATAACCTAATTTCTGAAGTTTAACACCGAATAATCTATTGGCGAATGTATTTCATAAAATGACCTTTTTTAGCGCCTCACGTCGTAGTTCTAAGCAAAATAGCATAGTGTCTTGGTCAACGGTGCCGTACCCCTAGCTTGGCGCCGCTCCATGCTTTTTTTTTCCTTTTTTATCTAGCAACAGAGATAATATGTTTTCAACATTTTTTGTCACTATATTTTCTTAGAGCAATTTTTTGAATTCCTTCCATATTTACTCATATTTGAGAGAAAAAAATAAAAAAATAAATGTAGATTTTTGAAGAAATGCCCCCCATTTAAATAAATAAATGGTGTTTCTTGCATCCTTGCATGCATGCTAGGGGAAAGAAATATGAATTCAGATAATAAAGAGGCTAAGATCTTTGAAAAAAGTTCAATGTTGAGTAATAAATGAAATGATTAATGGTCTTGATATTTATTTGTAGATCATCTGAATATAGAGAATAAAGAGGCTAAGATCTTTCAAATGGGGATTTTATTTAGAGGAAAAAGGTAGAAAATAGTTTGTAAGCAGATCCTCACTAAGCATAATATAATATAAGATGTGGTTTAGATAGGTTGTTACATATTTCCACTTGTAGATCATAGCTACAGATAAGTCAAACAAAATTAGTTCAATCAAGAGTAGCATAAAGTCAAATCATAACACATGGTCAACAAAGTCATACAAGAAACTATCAAACACTCTACAGAATCAAGTGTTGAACAAGTGCTAAATAATGATCATGCCAAAGGTAAGGTTTAAGAAGGTCCTTAGATAAGAGAGCATAGTTTTTATAGGTTTTCCCAGAAACAGTTATGGCGTGAATATCTTATTTTCTTAAAGCCTCTCAAAGATGTTTAAAAAGCACTTATCAAATATTTGTAAAATAAAATTTAGCAAAATAATTAGATAAAAAATGAATAAATACCGGGGGAATTCAAAAAATTGCTCTAAGAAAAAAATAGTGGCCAAAAATGCTGAAAATATCTCACTTGCTAGATAGAAAAAAAACATGGAGCCTTCGTCAATAGCGTCGTACCTCCTAGCTTGGCGACGTTGACCAAGGCGCCATGCTTTTTTTCCTACTAGGAGCCACAACGCTAGCGAATTCTTGACGCCTTGAATGGAGGTGCTATGTATTGCTTGACGTCCGTATCGACGGCGCCATCTACTTCGCTTGGAGCTTCGGTGTGAGGTGCCTAGAAAAAAATCATTTTATAAAATACATTTGCCGATAGGATATTCAATGTTAAACTTCAGAGATTATGTTATTTTTGTCAAAATCGTCTGGTAGCGCTAGCAGCTTCGATCTAGTACTTCTTAAATTTATCAAGATCCCTGATGTCTATGCACGCGTCTATTCTTGTAGACAGTGTTGGGCCTCCAAATACAGAGGTTTGTAGAACAGCAGCAAGTTTCCCTTAAGTGGATCACCCAAGGTTTATCGAACTCAGGGAGGAGGAGGTCAAAGCTATCCCTCTCAAGCAACCCTGCAATTACGATACCGAAAGTTTCTTGTGTCCCCAACACACTGAATACACTTGTCAGATGTATAGGTGTACTAGTTCGGCGAAGAGATAGTGAAATACAAGTAGTAGTGATGATTATAAGTAGTAAATGTAATCTGAAATAAATATCGTTGCAAGCAAAAATGTAACAAAACTGAATGTAAACGGTATTCAATGCTTGAAAATAAGGCATAGGGATCATACTTTCACTAGTGGACACACTCTCAACAAATATAACATAATTGAACCAATAGATACTATCATCAATATGCCACTCTAAACAATTCTCCAATGGAAAACGAACACTAATCATGCGTAGGGCTACGAAGCACTCCTCAAAGTCCGTATTTCCCCAAACTAGATTGTCCCACACTATCACCATGAACGCACTAGATGGTTCCAACAAACACCAACAATTCATAGAGATATTAATCAAAAAGACACACATGATGCGCACGCTAGTCACCTTCACACCATGATACAAGGTATCTCCGGATATTACAATAATAAAGTACGGGAGTAGCATAATATCTGAATAATAACATCTACCAATTCAACTAGATACAAAGCTCACAATCACATAAAGATCACATCATGGGAGAGAGAGGTGAACCACATAGCTACCGGTAGAGCCCTCAGCCCCGGGGGAGAACTACTCCCTCCTTATCATCGGAGGCAGCAACGACGATGGAGATGGCGGTGAGATCGATGGAGACGGTGGAGACGGCGATGAAGACCGATGGAGATGGCTCCGGGGGCACTTCCCTATCTCGGCAGGGTACCAGAACAGAGACTTCTATCCCCCGAAATTCGTCGTCGGCGGCGGCGGAGCTGTGGAACTGTTTTGGGAAAAACGCCGATTCCCTTAGGGTTTTCTGTCGGGAGGCTCTTTATAGGTGAAGGAGCATCGTCGGGAGGTGGACCAGGCGGGCCCACCATGGGTGGGCGCGGCCAGGGGCTGGGTCGCGCCCCCCTGTGGTGTGGCCAGCCTCTGGCCCCTCTCTGGCTCCCGTTTGGTCCTCGTCCTCCGTCCGGGAAAAATAGGAGTTTCCGAACTTGTTTCGTCCAATTCCGAGAATATTTCCTGTGTAGCTTTTCTGAAACACAAAAACAGCAGAAAACAGGGAACTAGCACTATGGCATCTTGTCAATAGGTTAGTTCCGGAAATCGCATAAAAACGCCACGAAGTGTAACGAAACACAAGGCAAATGGTGTAAAAACAAGCATGGAGCATAAAAAATTATAGATATGTTTGAGACGTATCAAGCATCCCCAAGCTTAACTCTTGCTCGTCCTCGAGTAGGTAAGTGATAACAAAAGAATAATTTTTGTGGTGACATGGACCATCACAATCTTGATCATCTATTTAAGCATTGAGTGTTGGGATCAAAGAACTTAAAACATGGGCATAAAAGACATAATCTTGACAATAAGAACTTAGCAACCATGTTATAACATGAAAAGAAACACAAACGAAAGATCATGAAAAATTAAAAACAATGAAAGTCAAATGTATGTTCAAATCATATGGAAAAACATAGCAAATGGTTTTCAGCTTGTCCTTCATGGAATAGCAAAACATAAATGCATAGGACACCTTCAAGTTTAAGAGGGCGATTAGATACAAATAATTTAAGAACAAGTGAAACCATAATCATGAATCAATCAATGATAAACTTTGGGACAATGCACATTAAACTCAGAATGACAACTATGCTCTCTTAGACGGTGCATAAAGGTAGAAGGTGAAGACTCAACATAAAAGTAAAAGAAAGACCCTTCGCAGAGGGAAGCAGTGATTAAACATGTGCTAGAGCTTTTCATTTGTAAAACAGAGAGATAAAAATTAGGTTTTGAGAGGTGGTTGTCTTTGTCAACGACTGGCAATGGGGTTCTTACTATCTTCCATACAAAAATGAAGCAAGTTTTTGAGAGAGATTGACAATTTGTGCTCTTTTGTAAAGCTTGGCACTCCTCCCCACCTTTTTTCCTTTCACAAATCATGGCTAACCGATTCCATCTGGTGCCCACCAACATTCACATACCATGGAGGAGTGCCTTTTTTTATTTTTTTTCTTTTTCTTTTTGGAATAAAACTATATGGAAGATAGCAAATCCGACCACTACGTCCCCATGAGCTGAAAACAGTGTCACAAAACGAGAAGTGTTTTGAAGGTTTTTTGAAAGGTAGTACATGAATATTTACTTGGAATGGCTTACAAATACCATGCATAGGAATTTATAGTGGACACATTGGCATAACTTGGTTTTAAGGAGTTGGATGCACGAGTAGAGCTCATACTCAGTATAAAATGAGGGCTAGCAAAAGACTGGGAGCGACCAACTAAGAGAGCAATAACGGCCATAATCATGCATAGCGACAAAACATCATTAAAAGAAGCATAAAGTGCTATCATAAGTCAAAAACCAAATGATCATAGAGGCTATAGGCGACTTATTTTGTAGTCAACATGTGTAAGCATGCGCCAAGTCAACCCAAATAAAGCATCAAAGGAGAAAACCAAATAAATGCTTCCACATAATAAAACAACGCATGATTTTTTTAAAGGCTCATTAAAGCAATCTCAGTCATTTGAGACAAGTCATTCTACAACAAAAATCACTAAGCATACTATCAAAACGATATCAAGCATGGCATGAAAAAGTCTAAGCCGCAGTCTAAACAAGCTCCTTTTTGTACCACTTTTTTGCATGAAACATTTTCTCTTTTTCAACACCATTCAAACCTTTTTGAAACAACCCTTTTGATGAAAACCAACATAGACCAGAGGTATAAATACATCTTGATGCAAAGATAAAACAAGATCTGAACAATAATCAAGGCAAAAAAACAAAAGCTAAATGCAGTTCTAGAAAAAGAGAACACTCATTGAACGATAAGAGTAAAAAATAGAGTGTTCCTGGCAAATGAAAAACGAAGCAAGTCTCTCTCCAAAAACATGATGTGATCCAAACATTTACTGAAGAAACCAAAATAAAAGAAAACTGAAAGCAAAAATAACTTACGCTCCAAGAAAAACGCATAGTGCATGAAGCAATAAAAATATAGTGTGTTGAAAGGTGACCTGATTTTTGCCGTTGAAGAAGGGGTGCCTCGGGGGCATCCCTAAGCTTTGACGCTTGTACCTCTTGGATATTTCTTGGGGTGACATTGGCATCCCCAAGCTTGAGCTTTTATCCATTCTTCATCTCATCTCATCATTCTCCAATCCCTACACTTAAAAACTTCCTTCATACAAAACTCAACACAATTCTATTAGCAACGTTAGCATAAGCATAATAATAAACCAACCCCTTTTTGGTTCAGGTTTCAACTCAAAACTACCACATATAAGCATATACTACTGTAGCAACTTCCTCAAAAGTTCCGTGATCAAAATAACTCAAAAAGAAAGCGATCGAGAGGCAAACACAAATAGTGGCAGAAATCTGTCAAAACAGAACAGCTGTCAAAGGTCGATTTTTTCGAAAACCATCTGTTGCTCAAATCAAAAGGTGCAAAACTAATGAAAGTTTGGATATAACCTGGGGCATATGCACAAGAAATCGCAGGTCAAAAAGATATTCTGAGAATTTTCATGAATTTTTACGGTGCAGCACTGAAATCTGTTTTAGGACAACAACTTCCCCAAATCTTACCTCCCTCAAGTTAGAGGTTATTCTTGGAACAACAACAAAATAAAAAGGAGAAGGAGAGCTTATTGCAGAGGTAATAACTTCCAAGACTCAAATAAAAGTAAAAGTACTGAAAATAAAACAATGAGTTATCTCCCAAGAGTGCTTTTCTTTAACTGCCTTTGAGCTAGGCGCAGTAATTTCAGAAAATGCTCACATAGGCGCCCAAAAAGAACGTAAGGCAAAGGTGCCATAAAGGAACTTGAAGCAAGAGAGAGCATTAAAAAGCAAATATGGAACACATTTAAATCTAAACCACTTCCTATGCATAGGAATCTTGTAAGAAAATAAATCAACGAGGCACATAGTAGCAAACATGGATAGATAAAACAAGTGCCACTTCAAGATTTGCAACATAAAGAGGGGAAACTTAATATTGTTGAGATCTATCAAACCATATTTCCCTCTCTCATAGTAACTTTCAGTAGCATCATGAATAGAATTAACAATATAACTATCACATAAAACATCCCTATCATGAGCCACATGCATAAAAGAATTAATACTCCCCACATGAACAATCGTAGTAGGAGCAGATTCAACAGAATAATTATTCTCATCACCATAATCATCAAAAACAGGAGGCATATTGTAATCATAACTAATTTTCTCCTTAAAAGTAGGTGAACTGAAAATATTATACTCATCATCATAGCCATCATAAACTAGAGGTTTAGTATCATCATAAGCGTGAGAACAGCTATTTTGCAAAGCATATTCATCAAACATATCATCATAAGAAGAAACATGGATAGTACTAATGATACAACAATTATTAACCTTATAATTTTCAGAATTGGTACCAAAAAGATTTTCAATATCAAAAGTAGAGTGCTTTTCCCAATCATAATCACTAACATAAGTGACAGGTATGAGAACATCATGAAGATCAGAATTATCATAATCTATAATAGGAGCAACATGCTTAGGAAAAGATACCGTTTTCTCTCTCCTTTTACTCCTCCTCCTCCTCTTCTTCTTCTTCTTCTTACTCTTCTTACTCTTCTTACTCTCTCCTTTAGGAGGGAGAGACTCGAAAGGCATCTTCTCCACATAATCTGGTTTGCTGACAGAAATAAGAGAAGAAACTTTGGAGGATTCCTCCTTTTTATTAATAAGATAGAAAAAAAATCATCCCTGTCAAATTTGGGTAAAGCATCCTCTTTTATAACATTTTGTATGTAAGTATTTGCGAGGCAATCTTTAACACAACAGAGACGACAACCACGAAGGGTGCTATTAATATCAAGAGCACTCATATCTACCAAAGAAGTCTTTCTAGATATCTCTTCACACCCCAAAAATAAAGTAAACTCATCATGCTGATTGAGAGTGATCTTGTCATCACAATACAAACTTGTGGTACTCATAGGATTAGAAGGGTCATTATTAGGGCCTGAGCATTGAAAATTAAAATGACCCTTTTCATGGCAAAGTTCACAAATAAAAGGATAAAGCTCACAAACCTTTTCACCAAGCTCATCTAGAGCCTTGTGCCACATTCGGGTTTCTTCATTCCTGTGGTGGATACAATAATCTTCTTTGTTGTGACTCTGTTCACAAGGTCTAAGTACTCCACAAAAATTAACATGCTTATAAGAAGTAGCACTTTTAGAAATTTGAGCATGTTTATTGCAATCTTTAATAACAATATCACTTTCTATGCAAGTGTCTTTAAACGGTTCATGATACACGTCCCCATTTCCTTTGGGAACATTAATATGGGAAGCAAAGGCTCTAAAACAATCAACCATAATTTGAGGATCAAGACCATATTTAGCACTAAGCTCTTGAAAATCAGCAGTTTTAGCGAAAGACTTAATGCAATCATACTCATAATTTATACCTGATCCTTTACCTTTGTTGCTATCCCAATCTTCGATATTGCTTTGAATTGTTTCAAGAAGATCCCACTTGACGTCAATGTCCTTGCTTGTGAAAGACCCATCAAAGCATGCATCTAGATAGTCCTTGTAATATCCTGAAAGCCTTGCATAAAAATTATTAATAACAATATTACGGGGAAGATCATGAATAGGATATTTGAGCATTAGTGACTTCAATCTTCCCCACGCTTGGGCAATGCTTTCTCCCTCGTGCGGATGAAAATTATAAATATAATTCCTATCTTTATAAACTTCACTTGAAGGATAGAATTTAGAATAAAAGAGAGGTACAATTTCCTCCCAATCAATAGGTCGGCCATCCTTCAGTGTTTTATACCATTCCGCAGCTCTGCCCTTCAGTGATAAAGAACATAGCTTCCTCTTAACTTGGTTCATCGAAATACCTGCACACTTGAACAACTCGCATAATTCATATATAAAGAGCAAATGATCATCAGGATGGACAGTTCCATCTCCTAAATAGCAGTTATTCATAGCACGTTCGACAATTTTCATAGGTATTTTAAAAGGATGAGGAGCATAAGCATCATTAGAAACATCACATATGGGAGATAAAATATCATCAGAGCAAACTTTCTCTACTAAAGCCGAGGAACTAAAAATATCATGCTTAACAAAACTAGCTTCCCCAAGCTTAGACTTTTCTATAGCATTAGCAATAACGGTGTTCAAAGCATTCATACTAACAACACTATTAGCATGCAAATTAAGCTCCAAAGGTTTTTCAATTTTCTCTTTAAACACTTCATATCCTAACGTAGGAAAAATACTAAAGAACTCTTTGTTTTCCATTAAGCCTAACTAGCGAAAATAAAAACAAGAAACAAAAAGATATAATTGCAGAATCTAAAGGAAATAACTTCGAGCACTCACACAGGAGGATGCGAGTACCTTTTACCTTACCTCCATGGCAACGGCGCCAGAAAAGAGCTTGATGTCTACGCACGCGTCTATTCTTGTAGACAGTGTTGGGCCTCCAAGTGCAGAGGTTTGTAGAACAGCAGCAAGTTTCCCTTAAGTGAATCACCCAAGGTTTATCGAACTCAGGGAGGAGGAGGTCAAAGCTATCCCTCTCAAGCAACCCTGCAATTACGATACAGAAAGTCTCTTGTGTCCCCAACACACCGAATACACTTGTCAGATGTATAGGTGCACTAGTTTGGTGGAGAGATAGTGAAATACAAGTAGTAGTGATGATTATAAGTAGTAAATGTAATCTGAAATAAATATCGCTGCGAGCAAACATGTAATAAAACTGAATGTAAACGGTATGCAATACTTGGAAACAAGGCCTAGGGATCATACTTTCACTAGTGGACACACTCTCAACAAATATAACATAATTTAACCAATAGGTACTATCATCAATATGCCACTCTAAACAATTCTCCAATGAAAAACGAACACTAATCATGCGTAGGGCTACGAAGCACTCCTTAAAGTCCGTATTTCCCCAAACTAGATTATCCCATACTATCACCATGAACGCACTAGATGGTTCCAACAAACACCAATAATTCATAGAGACATTAACCAAAAAGACACACATGATGCGCACACTAGTCACCTTCACACCATGATACAAGGTATCTCCAGAGATTACAATAATAAAGCACGGGAGTAGCATAATATCTAAATAATAACATCTACCAATTCAACTAGATACAAAGCTCACGATCACATAAAGATCACATCATGGGAGAGAGAGGTGAACCACATAGCTACCGGTAGAGCCCTCAGCCCCGGGGGAGAACTACTCCCTCCTCATCATCGGAGGCAGCAACGGCGATGGAGATGGCAGTGAGGTCGATGGAGACGGCGGAGACGGCGATGGAGACCGATGGAGATGGCTCTGGGGACACTTCCCCGTCCCGGCAGGGTGCCGGAACAGAGACTTCTGTCCCCCGAAATTCGTCGGCGGCGGCGGAGTTGCGGAACTGTTCTGGAAAAAACGCCGATTCCCTTAGGGTTTTCCGTCGGGAGGCTCTTTATAGGCGAAGGAGCGTCGTGAGGAGGTGGACCAGGCGGGCTCACCATGGGTGGGCGCGGCCAGGGGCTGGGCCGCGCCCCCCTGTGGTGTGGCCAGCCCGGCTCCCGTTTGGTCCTCGTCCTCCGTCCGGGAAAAATAGGAGTTTCCAAACTTGTTTCATCCAATTCCGAGAATTTTTTCTGTGTAGCTTTTCTAAAACACAAAACAGCAGAAAACAGGAAACTAGCACTGTGACATCTTATCAATAGGTTAGTTCCGGAAATCGCATAAAAACGCCACGAAGTGTAACGAAACACAAGACAAATAGTGTAAAAACAAGCGTGAAACATAAAAAATTATAGATACGATTTGAGAGGTATCAATCCCCACCCCACGGGTCCTATATTTACCCGTTTCTAAAATCATTCAGATTTCAGAAGCGCGATCTCGCCTGACGCCGCGGCAACATGCATGTCGATGTAGGGTTGGGAGACGGACCGAGAGTGCAACAGTAGTGTTGTACTCGTAGTAGGTGATGCACTACAGTGGTAGACTAGTGTATAGACTTCATTTGTGTGCATCGAGTTACTGCGCGTGTACAGCGTGGCAATGTGGCGCCACGTGGTGGTGTCTCCCAAAGAGCCTAGGATCCGTTCCGTTGGACCTCGGAGCCAGTGATGGAGCTCTGGAGCCTTTTCTTTTCTGCATGCATGGCGGCCTCTTTCGCTTTTTACCCGCTAGCTGTACGCTTGCATTCGACTCGCTCGCCTCCTGCACGCCTACATTCATGTCCATGCCGCCTCGTACTGCTTCTGCAATCTGCATGCCTCCCTTCTATCACTGAGCCACATAGTACCTAAAATAAACACACCATTAAACCAAGATCAAGCTGCAAATTTGCAATGTTACTGCTTACTATAGCTGGACAAAAACAGCCAAATAAAGGCCTTACATTTCCAAAGCCACTGGTTTGGAAGCATTCAGATTGAGCAGCAGAAAGAGGAAATTGCTGCATAAGCACGCGTCCTGCGAAAGACTTAACCAGGTTCCGATCCAGCTGGGTCGTATCTTCAGACTTTAGTATATTTACCGGAGGTGTAAACTTGAAGCTAAAGCAACAGAAAAACAATTGCAGAGAATCATGATGATGGTGGAAAACTGGATCTACTGAACCTGCTGTCTACACACCCTTTAGCTCCTTTACCATGTGACGCGTCTGCGCCTAGCACCACTCGCCCCAAAATGCACCGACCAAAATCCTGCACACAAGATTATCATCACCAAGCCGTTTGTTTGTTCCGCCTCGAGATGCATAATCATTGAGGCCATTATCCGTTAATCCCCACACCGGTTTAAGGCTATGTTCAGTGTACCTGTGAGGCTGTGACACATTGTACTTGCCTGCCGTTTTCATTAGTGTCAGGTTAATTACTCAACACAGCAGCTGCCTGCCGCAATGCAGTGGTGCCGCCTGCTGCCGAGCAAAGTGTCTGAGCTGAGCTAGCTTCCACACTACTGCAGCAGAGTGCAGCTTAGCTCGTGTACGTACTCCTCCTCCAGCTTTTGTCCCGTTCTCTTCTAACAAAGCATATAAGCTACGAAGTAGCTAAACTAACCTTGGTACTACCACAACGGTTGGCGACGACGCCGAAGAGTATTAGGGGTGACACGGTCATTGCGCGTCCGTCCTCGTGCAATTATAATGCCACCCACGCCAACGCCGGCACGCGAGTTTCGCCACTTCTCGACCGGCCTGAACTGACACTGACGAGTCAAGATCAAGAAGCGATGCAGCCGCCGACGGAAGAAGCGAAGCAATGTCGGGCCTCCTCCGCGTCGTCCGCCACCGGGCCCCGGCGGAGCATGGGGTGCATGGCCGGCCTCCTCCGCCTCCTCTCCCCGTACCACCGCCACCGGAAGCGCCTCACCGCCAAGAACGTCGCTCAAGAGGGCACCCCACCGCCGCCGCCTGCCACGAAGAAGCCGGCAGAGGCGCCGTCACCAACGCTGGCCCCAGTGAAGCCGAAGCCGCAGCAGCCACAGACGGCTGTCCGGCGGCGGCGGTCGTGCGAAGCGCCTCGGAGCCCGACGATCACGCCGGAGTACCGCCGGGTCAGCTGCGACAGCCCCAGGCCGCCGCCGCCGCCGGCCATCGTCGCGCGCCTCATGGGCCTGGAGGAGTCCGCTCCGCCTTCCCCCGCCACGACGCCGCGCCCCCGGCCGCTCCCGACGCGCCCTCCACCTCCCCCGCCGCCGGAGATGGCCGCGGAGAAGCGACGCAAGCTGCTGGGCGCGCTGGAGAAGTGCGACGACGACCTCCAGACGCTGCGGCGGATCATCGCGGCCGTCCGCGCCGCCGAGATGCGCTCGGCAGCTGCGATCGACGTCCCCGCGGCTCCAGCTCCTGCAGGGGAAGGTTGCAAGGTCGCCACCAAGTGGATGGAAGGTCGCGATGAACGATCGCCGCCGCCGCCGCAGCGGGCCGAGGCGCAGTACCCCAGCCCGGACTCGGTGCTGGACGCCATCACCTCGCCGAGATTCCCATGCAGGAAGCGGTCGTCTCCATGCACGCATCTCGAAGCTGATAACAAGCCCAGTTGCGGTAACGACGCCCTCGGATCCAGGATCGTGAAGCCCTCTCGAACTCTGGTTTTCTCGGGTACGTAGCATCACTGTCGCACTACACAGTGCAGGGGTTAATTTCTGCAATGCTGCATCGTTTTCATTTCTCTAGTCTAGATTAATTGAGTTTCGAGGTTTACATGCCACGTCAGCTTCGTTAGTTGACACGGCGTCTTTCTGAATAATCGTGAAAATATGCAGCATGCATCCATCATTGGTAACAGTAACACGCGTGGTTGTCACTTCTGCAGGAGACTACTGCAAAATCAAGCAATACTGCAACGAGCTGCACGCCGTGGCCATATGCCACCACCCCGCGCCGGCAGCGGCCGTCCAGGGAATACCACGTTGGACGCCGCCGGTGGCGGAGGCGGAGAGCTGGCGACACCGGCGGCGGTGGGGCCTACATTCCGATTCAGGGCGGAGCCGCGCCATGGTGGAGAGCGTGGGGGAGGTGTGGGGCCAGGGCTCCGGCGAGGAGCGGTCGGAGGCTGGACTGGTCGGCGCGGCGCTGGAGCGCGCCATCCTGCAAGACCTGGTCTGGGACGTCGTGGCGGAGCTGCTCGCGCAGTCCGGCCGTGACGCTCAGCCGCCGTTCGGCCATGGCGGCGGCGGCGCCATGTGCAGGAAGAGGCTCTGTTTCTGAAGCTATGGAGATCGATCATCGATGGAGACGATTTGGCGCGCATGCTCTGTTTTGGCTTCTAGCTAGCCAAGGTAGACCGATCCAGCAGCTGGACTGAAGCGAAGTACGAGAGGAGCAAAGCTACGGTCTACGCTGACGTACGTAGTCCATGGGATTGATGTCAGTGACTGACACAGCCCCATGATGTGGTGATAGTGGTATTGAAAGAATTGATACGCCGGCCGGTGGCGCCGGCCGTTGTAGATGAGAGATGCAATAAAGCGATCGATCCCGTCGCTTTAGAATGTGTGGGGGTGTGATGAGATGAAGTGGGCACAGTGAAACTGCCTCTGCTCCGAGATCATGAGGTCGGCTCCATGCGCGGCCGCGCGCGCGCCCACAAGGACGCGCAAACCAGGCGTCGGATCAAGCTTGTTTGTTGAGACTTGAGAGAGGAGGGTGGCCGGCTCATGGATATTTACCGTAGCACTCCATTATTCAGTTTCAGTGGTGTATAGTGGTACAGTTGTGTGTGGGGTTGGGAGGATCTGTGAAGAACCGTTGTGGCAATTTACAGCATTTTTTTACTTTCAGTATGAAAATGACATTTCCATGAACTTTGATATCGTCAAGAAGATGATGCCTACTTAGTTTTCTTTGTTACCATGAAATGTAGGAAAATTCCAAACTATGTATAATTTTTACTCATACTAATATTTACAAAAATGTACATGCCTAACAAAGTTTACCTACTCTCTTCCACTTCCACCCGGCGAGCTTAGTCTTCGTCCTTCAATGGTATGGCCCAAATGAAACAAATGATCTAAATAAAACATGAAAATACATGAACACGCAACACCAAACTATCTTCCATATAGCGTCCACTTATACTCAAAAGAGGATCTTTGCAAAGCTGGAGCGGTGATGGTATGGCAATCGTGGTGGATCAGGAAGAGTTTTGGCGGCAGCATTGCGACGGGGCGTCTATAATTTAAAGTGGAACGACGACGAGAGCGGTGGCGACGGGAAAAGGGCTTTTAGTGGGTTTGTTATAGTGGACTTCCCCCGTAAATAGGAACGAAATTACCATCAATTAAAAGCAAGAAATGATCATCGGGTTGGGTATGGCAAGCGAATAGGTGGAAGTCCAGAAAATAGTAGACAATGTCGATTATCATGGTTACGAATTGGAGGTGGATTCCAGAGACGACAAAAGGTATCACAGGTTGCAAAGATCGCAAAAAGAATATGAATATTGAAATAATATGGTGGATGCATTATTGAGTCTATCGTGCAAGTATCTATTGAGACCGAAGACTTGGAGAATAAAAAGGCTTTCTGGAGATACGGGAGGAGATGGATTACAAATCATATACTACCAAAATCAATTGCATCAAATATTTTGTAAACAATCTAGAATGTCACCAAGAGAAAGGGGAAGCTATGGAATTGTGCCGACATGGAGATGAAAATAGGGTTGGTTCTTCTATTTGGGTTGGACTAGTCGTTCTAGTCTTCGAGGTGAATTTAATTTACGAATGCTACAAATAAGGGTACGATGAACATGCAAGGAGCAGGAGCAATGCTTGGAGTTTAGTGAGCACGCAGTCAGGGCAGGGCTAGGCCTGCGTAGGGCAGCTGATTGAAAATCCTATACTGTACCTAGGTTGGCTACACCCTGCGTCGTCGTCCTAGACTCCTTCCTAGCTACCTAGTCGAGCTTTTGCCCTAGAACTTTGCAGGATGTCCATCCATTCACAGATCACATTTTTACCATGGCTTGCCGCCAAAAATAGTATCTGGTACATATACACAGTAACACAGGAACTTTGCTGGTTTCCATAGGCGTTTTGTGAATGTTACAAATATTGGTACTGTACTTCTTTTCGAGAAACTTGGTTAAATATAAAAAGTTTGCTCAGGACAAAATTTAACTCGAGTATATATGAATAAGATATGTCTGTTCAGTACTCCCACCGTTTTAAAATATAAGATGTTTTAGGTTTGTGAAGCAAATGTATCTAGATATATTTTAGTGTGTATATTCGAGTGAACCTGCACACTAAAAGATGTCTAGATACATTTGATTTACAAATCTAAAACATCTTATATTTTGAAACGGAGGGAATATATGTAAACATGTGATTTGTGTACTATACACACGATGGGTTCATAGCTTCATATAGTAGTACTCCTTGCATGCCAACTTATGTTGCATATAGTTTTTAGTCAAAGTTAAACTTTATTTAGTTTGAAATTGTATCAACTTCTACAATACCAACTCAATGTTATCAGAATCATCATGAAATATACTTTCATATTATATCCATTTGGTATTGCGGATATCAATATTTTTTGCTATGTAATTGGTCAGATTTTATAAGGTTTTAATAATTCAGCACATAGGAGCATATGCTCCTACCACCGGAAAAACACATTTTGAAATATCAAAATATTCTGAACAAAATTTTTGCGCTTATATCTCAACATTCTATATGTGCACGCCAAGTTTCGAAAAAATGACATTTTTTGTGGCTTGTGTAAAAAGAAAAAAAAAACGCCTCGTACAAAGCCATTTGTAACACCAAATTTTATCTTTTTCATACATGACACAAATAATGTTGGTTTTACATGGAACGACTTTGTGAGCACATAAAATATCGAGACATACACGCAAATATTTTTGTCCTAATATTTTGACATTCAAAATGTATTTAAACCAAAATTTAAAACCGGTAGCATATGTTGCCCGGTGCCAAACCACCCCCTTACTTATGCTACAAACTATGCACAACATATTTCAGGACAAGGAGTAGATGTATAACTTGAACAAGAGTGATTATTGTGTATTGGGTAGCTAAAGGTGACTTAGATTGTCTTGCTCGGGTGGTAAGAGATGTGGTGAGGATCTGCATCATTCGCTGAATTTGGCACACATGTTAGGGTATCTAAATGAACATATTTTTTTTTCAAGAGAATAATTAATATCAGATATGTCAATTACACCAAGCCTGTGCACGAAAGATGACCAAAGACATTAAGGATGCACACAGTTAAAAAATAAAGCATCAAGAACAATTAAATAAATTCATTTTGAAAGTGGAGTTGATGTACATGTTATGAACCCATCACGTATATTGTATTTCCATGCATGGATTATATGAATAAGATGTGTGTTCTTTATATGTGAACATGTAATTTGTGTACTATATATATGATCGGTCCAAAAATTCATACAATAATAGGTGTACCACTTTCAACAACGGTGATTATACTAGTTTATTGCATAGCCAAAGGTGACATAAATTATCTTGCTCAAATGGTAAGAGATGTGATCATGTGAGGGTCTGCTAAGATTTTATAAAAACTTAGCACCATCGATCTCTGAATTTGGCACACATATTAGCTAGCTAAATGAAGTATTTTTATATCAAATTAAATTTGATTGATAAGTTCCAAAGTCAATAGCACCTATTGTTGGTGCTAAGAAATATGAAAAAAGAGCTCAAAGAGTTGATGTATTTACTTAGTTCAGTGGTGAAGGGAGGGAGAGGATGCCAGGAGCCTCCCTCCATGTGGCCCGGAAAATGTAGTATATTGCCCATTGCCTTTCAAATTTTAAGAGATTTATAAAAATTATTAGCAGTAACTGGGCTCTCCTTTCTTCAGTGTAGAGGCCAGGGCTAAGCTCCCATGTCAGAAAAAAAAGGTTCTCTTAATCTACACTAGGATGAGCTTTGTATCTTGGATCCTACTCTTTCCTTTAGCTAAGGAAAAAAGAAAAGAGAAAGAGAGATGTTCAGTCCAGGCTCATGAGGCCAGTTCGAGACTCCCATCCAGATCTGGGCCCATTTGTTGCAACGACGGTAAAAAAAGACAGAGGAGAGCAGTGGTTCCACGTGAGCTTACACTGAAGAAAGCTACATACGCATACCCATGGAGTGGCATCTACGCACTGCTTTAGACACTTTCGCAGGGTGAGCTGCCATGATCGATTCATGGCACCTGTAGACTGCATACTGAATTCCATCTTGACCAGATCCCGAGCCTGCTTCCTGGATGCCGGAGCAATCGATCGAAGCCCTCGGAGGCTTTCGCAAAGCCAAAAGCAAAGGCGATCGATGCTATGGTTATGGTACGGCCGGCTGCCGCGAATGATAGCATGACCTACATTTCTCAAAGTATGAGAATCCTTGATCAGCCTGCCGAAAGCATCAAGGTTACTATCACTCAGTGGAGAAGACGAAGTGTGTTGCTGTGCGGTTCGGACCGACAGGCTGCTTTTTAGTGACTCCGCTCATGGCTGTCACAGCATTGTATTCGAGACAAATCCAGTGTCTGCCTTCGTTTTGATATGCAGTGCGTATATTCATTGCCAACAATCGGAATCGAGCTACACAATGTGCTGCCCTTTTGATTCGTAGTCAGAAAATCAGAATCGTCCGGATTAAATTCTTTTTTTGTGCGTGTGGATCGCCAGAATTGGATTAACTAGTAGTAAGATCGTACTCCACAGTTCATCGATAGACTAGCAACAGCCAACAAGACAATAATTCCTTGCAAAAAAAAACAAGACAGTAATTTGTTCTTCCAGAGGCTAATTTGGGCCGCCACATTATCCCAGAGGCCGAGAGCCCATCCAACTAGCCACGGTCCAAATAAGTGACATGACACAGGCCTATTTGTTCATATCTGACGCAGGACATTCCAAAAAATTCTGACACTCCGCGTCGGAACGGGAGTCCCTGCTCATCGCTTCGGGCGTCGCTTCGGGCGTCAACGCCCGAAGGCGCTCCGGGTGGGCCGGCCCAATTAGGACGAGTTTTTTTCTTTTTTCTTCTATTTCCTTTTTCTGTAAATTTTGAAATATTAGGTGAATTAAAAAATGCTCAGATTCAAAAATTTTATTTTGAAAAACTGTTTAGATTAAAACTTGTTCAATTCGAAATCTGTTCAATTTCGAATTTCATGTTCAAATTCGAAAAATATGTTCAAACTCGAATTTGTTCAAATTCAAATTTGTTCAAACTCGAATTTGTTCAGATTCGAATTTGTTCAAACTTGATTTTGTTCAGATTTGAATTTGTTCAAACTCAATTTTGTTCAGATTCAATTTTGTTCAAATTTGAATTTGTTCAAAAATAAAACTATTCAAAATTTGTTCAAAAGTAAAACTGTTCAGTATTTTTAGAAAAAAATAAAAATAAAAAATAAAAGCAGAAAAACCCAAGGAAAACCGATAAAAAAAATAAAAGGAAAGAAACAAAAAACCTAAGAAAAACCAGAAGCAGAAACCAGGAAACTAGAAAAAACAAAAAATAATAAAATATCTAATGGGCCGGCCCGTGCTGGAGAATAGAGAAGGAAGGGATGTGTGTCAACTCGAAATCCATCACAACGAGCGTAGACTAGGGATCACCCGTCGGAACCGCGTCCGGGGTAGTTTGGTAATCTGAGCTGTTCCAGGAACTGAAACCGGCCGTCCCTCGTGGGAATCCACGGGCACTTTTGACTGTACCACATGGCAGCATGTTCCACTAAAAGTCACAAACCTACCTTCAATGTCATATTCTACGATGTGCAGAAATTTCCTAGTTTATCCAGCAAAATTAAATTTGGAACCACGTAAGGTAGGTCTTCTCTTCCTAGCAGATAGCACCCAAAAGCAAAGATTAACTTCGCAGAAAAGTGTTTTTAGAAACATAGGGAATAAAATATATAGATCTAGCATTTACTCCCACATAAATTATTGAAATTATTTGGTTGTTGAGCGAAATTGACGAAGTGCCTACAGGCGTGTTTAGTTGCCCACAATAAAATGATCATTAGTGCGGCACACTTCTTAAAGCACCTAGAGCCGGTATGTAGGCTATGGCTCTCGCAAAAAGGTCTCTCGTTTTTTTTTGACACTGTAATCCGCTCTTTATTCATAAGATAAAAGCAAGTTACAAGTTACGAACGAACAGACCTTACAGAACTGAAAAGATAGGATAAACCTATGCAAAAAACCAGCGTCTATCCTCCTCCTTCGACACCACCAAAGCGAACGCCAAAGGGACGGAAGACAGATCACCACAACACCCGAGCTCGACGCGGCTCCATCGCTGATCAGCAGCTTTTCGGACCTCCAAAGTAGTTTGCCGGAGGCAAAACCATTGTCGTTGAAAGAATCAGACCGAGGCAACATGTCCTCGGACACGCGATCGAACTCCAGAACTGATACCCACCCACGACTACAGCGTCGGGGGAGGAAATCAGAATTGCCGGCCTCCATCCACAAACCCAGCATAGGATACACCATCTTCCGTCTGTCACATACGCAGACAAACGTCTGCACGTACTCCTGGACAACACATCCTCCCTGCTCCACCATGACGTCGGAGCCAACGCCATAGTAACGGGGACAGAGCAGGAGGATGAACACACCTGATGGGATCATCGCCTCTGCCTCGACGACACCATCCAAGAAACTGAAAGCCGCCGATCCAAGGAATCGGCAAACACACGATGCCATCAACTCCGAGACGCCGCCATGAAGGACACCGCCGGTGTGGGAGTGGAGCTGAGGCAGATTTATTCGTCCGGGCGCCGCTCCCACCACCCCAACGGCGCTCCACGACCTGCAAAACCAAACCCTAACTACAGAGCGGAGAGACCGGATCCCCCCTCCCCACCGCCGTCGGAGCAGGCGGAGGGAGAGGGGACCAGCACGGCCGATGGAGATTGGGTGGAAAAGGGGGGCGCCTCCCTGATCGCCTCTGGCGGCTAGGTCAGGGAGCGAAGCAATATGAGGTCGGTTGTGCAGTACTCTCGTTTCTCCCTATATGTATGCAAGGTATGTATCTTTTTGTCTCTGTAATCTACATAACAGTGCTTTGATACGATATAGCTCTACATGAAAAAGATGTGTATCGACATTGTGATTCCATTCCCGCAATCGATTCCTAGTTAGACTTTTTAGAGATCTATTATATGCTCATGTTTGTAGCTTTTTTAATTTTCATAGACGGTTGATCATTTGGAAATTCCTTATAGGAGTAGCTTCACCTTGCTCCCTCTTGCATCGTTTGGGCAGATCCACTTGCATTGCTAAAACACAAGAGGTGATCTTCAGGTGCTCCACATCATCAGCATAGCTATTGGTGACCTCTTCCATCATCTAGTAGAATGTGAACTCATTGTCGCTATGCATAGTCTAAGAATCACACAACAAAACATTCTATATAGTTCACCTAGGAAAAAAGATTACTAGAAAAACACCTATCCGAGCAAAATGGTCAAACCCCTTGCGCATGGGGGCGGGAGCGACCTGGTCTTGGCTAGTTAACGAGATGTATGGCCGGTGAGATGACTAGCAGTGGTGGTCGAAGAAGAGTTGCGGCATGGCCCGACGAGAAGGACGAAGCTCAAATGGTTTTTGTGGTGGTGGTAGGAGTGGTGTGCTACAACTTTTCAATGGCAGAATCCGCATATGCCATAGCGGGAGCTGCATCGACTCTCAAATGACACTAGAGCAGCAACAGTGGGTATGCACACACGTGGTTGACGGGGACACCCGTTGATAAGCGGTCGACATCCAAGTGGTAAGGGGCAGATGATTCAGTAGGGAGGGAGAAGAGAATGACACGTGAGAGAGGACGAGGCAAATGACTAGGTCACTGGCATTTTGGTGCCCGCATTCGGTATCCGATATAACAGATATGTCCGACACCATCTAGCCGCCCACAAAGGTTGGTGTTGACAATGGGTGCTGGATAGTGTCTTGGACCATCTTGACATATTGGGAATGCCACCGAGGACAACTTTGTGTTTAGGCCCTGAAAGGACATTTGTCCCTTTCTACTTTTTTGATTTACAATGACATGACTATGTTTTGTGTGAACTAATATTTGAATTATATGCATACAGGTTTAAGTTCACAGGTGAAGGGGTTCTAATGCATAAAAAGAAATATGGTGGAATCGCCTGCCGAAAGTGGTCAAAGTTGGTCTGGCCGGCCCCCAGACCGGACCACCCGGCGGCAGACCGGACTGGCCCGGCGGGGCCGCCGGACTGGTAGTCTGAACGGGTTTTTGGCGGGCCGCCGGATCCGCCCGGTCCACCACCGGACTCCCGGCGAGGTGTCCGGTCCCGCCGGACTTACCGCCGGGCCGTCCGGCCCAGAGGCCGGCGGCGCCGGACTTATCGCCGGGTTTGCTGCTGTGTGCTCCCTCAACGGCCAGATTCCCACCTACCTATAAATACCCCTTCTCCTAGCTGGGGTAGGGTTAGAACTTCACCAACCATTGTTCATCTTTGAAGCTCTCACCTACCCCCATTGGAAAAACACCAAATTCCATAGATCTCCCCTTCTAGCCAACCAAAGCTCTTGATCTTTTGAGGATTGAAGGAGGAGGCACCGATCTACATCTTCACCGAAGGAATTTCATTTCCACCTCCATTTGCTTGGAGGATTTGCACCTTGGGGCTCTTGTGACCCTAGGTGTTGTAATTGGTTGATTGACTTGTCTTTGTGGTGATTCTTGCCTCCGTGGCTTTCTTGGGAGCCTCCAATTGAGTTGTGGAGTTGTGCCCCAAGCTCCGTGTAAGGGATTCGTGGTTCCCCCAATACCACCGCTTAGTGGAAACGAGCTAGCCTCCGTGGCTTGCTCACCGGAGAACAAGGTGAGCCTTTGTGGCGTTGGTCGACTCCGTGTCACCACACCTCTCCAACGTAGACGTACTTCCCCTCAAAAGGAAGGAACTACGGGAATACATCCTTGTGTCTCCGGTCTCCACTCTTCGGTTATTTCTTTCCCTTATTTGTATCTTGCTAGTTACTTGTTTACTTGCATGCTTGCCACTTATAGGAAATTCACCTAGTTGCACATCTAGTGAATTTACTTTGTGTCAAGCCTTAAATTTGAAAAAGATTAAAAATTGACTTAGCGCCTATTCACCCCCCCTCTAGTCGCCCGTACCGATCCTTTCAATTGGTATCAGAGCCTAGTGCTCTTTGATTGGGCTTAACCGCCTAAGAGGTTATGGGCGAAGAGGAACCCGCCACTAAGGGGGATCTAAATAATATAATGGCACGTATGGATGCTATGATGGCTGCCATGGAAAGCCAAAAATCTCAACTTGACGCCCTCGTGAGTGGAACGTCTAGTACCACTCCACCGACCCCGGTTGATTCCTCGGGTAAGCCTGACTTAAACGAGGATAATCCGGATGAGGATGGGGATGAGGGCGGAGAGGAACCCCCCAAGGTAGATGACACCCCTAACAAAGATGACACCTCTCGGGGGCATAGTCTGGGAATTCCACATCCCACAAGCTATGTCTCCGGAAGACATCTTCAAATGCCACACCTTGCTTCTTGCGGCCCACCGCCACCACTTGATGCTTCTAGCTTTGCCAATTGGCAAGATAACATGCGCTCTCACATAAACTTTGTGTCTATTGAGCTTTGGAGGATCATTGAGCAGGGTTTCCATCCAACTTCCAAGGATTTGACCAACTTGCTACCTTGGGAGCAAATCGACAAGCAACTCAATGCCTCCGCCTTGCATCTCATTCACATGTCTCTTACCGAGAAGGACAAGGCCTTCGTTCGCAACATCACCTCCGCCAAAGAAGCTTGGGATATTCTCACCAACCTCTTCATTGGGAATGAGAGCATTCAAGAATCCAAGTTTGATGAAGCCTCCAATGAAGCGGACAACTTTGCCATGCTTGATGGTGAAACTCCCGAAGAACTCCATAGGCGTCTCTCGTCACTCCAAGTGAAACTAACGGATCTTGGCTCCACCCAATGTGATTGGAGATGGATGAAGAGGAAGTTCATTCAAGCTCTCTTGCCTTTCCATAGGGAAACCGTGAACTCCATCAAGGGAAATGCAAATTTCCGGACGATGTCCGCTCATGACATTTTGCAAGACATGATGGCAAGGAAGATCTCCGAGAAGAATGCGGATGATGCTCTAGCTCGTGCACGTGGTGTGCGTGCTCCCAACCTTGCTTTGAAGGCCAAAGTCACCTATCATGAAGAAGAAAGCTTGTTGGAAGAGGAAGAAGTAATGGGTGGAAGCCCCGAGGATATGAAGTATGCTCATGCCGAGCACATGGCACTTGCTCAAAGGGCATTCATGAAGAAGTGGAAGTCATCTAGCCCCTCCAAGCCAAAGGCCACAAGTAGAGTGAGGACTTGCTACAATTGTGGTAACACTAACCACTTCATTGCCGAGTGTCCTTATGAAAGAGTTGAAGATCACAATGGAAGGCTTGTCCGCAAGGAAATGAAGTCCAAGTCATACCCAAGAAACTCCGACAAGAAGAGAGTCCTTCCGACTCACGCTTTGATAACTCAAGAAGAGTACCTCTCCGAGGATGATGCAAGTGATAAGGAGGAAATAGGAAGGGCCGCCATCGCCATTGCCCATCCTACCCCCTCATCATCCCTATTCGCTTCCGCAAATGAATCAAAGCGCTTCAACCACAATGCGACTTGTCTCATGGCTCACGCTACAAAGGTATCATCGCCTCTCACACCCATCATACCTAAAAGCTTATCTTTGATGGATTGTGTTGAACGAGTTGGTGAAAATGATGATCTAAATGAAATGGACATGTTTATGTCAACCTTGCATGGGGAGATCAAAGCTCGCTTTGAGATCCTCCTAGATCAACTTAATGAAGCCATCCAAGTAAATGATAAAAATGATGATCGCATTTTTGAACTTGAGGGGCATGCTCGTGACTATGCCGACGAAATTGCTTCTCTTACTCAATCTCTTGAGGAAGAGCAAGACATAAGGATGTCACTTGAGACATCCATGTTGGGTCTTGAAGAATCTCACAATTTGGATATTGCCAAACTTAAAAGTGATCGTGATATTGCTCAATCCGTTGCTAATGAACTTAGGTTGCAAAATGAGAAACTAAATCTTATAATTGCTAATGAAGCAACCAAGTCTCTTTCTAGCACTTTTGTTGCAAGTTCATGCTCAACTAACCCCCCTTGTGAGAAAGCCCCCCTAAAGGGAAACGAGATACTTGATGAGCTTTTGAATGCTCAAAAGCAACATGGTGACAAGACGAGACTTGGATTTACATCTAAGTCCAAGAAGAACAAGAAGAAGAAGAACAACAAGAAGAAGAAGAATGTCCCAGCGCCTCCTCCCTCATTAAAGAAGCATGTTCCTAGTGAAATATGCTATGATGAGAATGGTAATGTATTTGAGGAGGAGGTGAGGGAAGTTATTGGGAATGGCAAAAAGGCTATGCCCAACCATAATAACTTTGCGGGAAAATATAATCCTTCCTATGTTCTTTGCCGTGCACAAGATGGACATGTTTATGCTAAATTTGTTGGTTCATCAAATGAATATGTTGCATGGTCTATTTGGGTTCCAAAGACCCTTGTCACTAACAAGAAAGGACCCATTGAGAAATGGGGACCTAAAGTCAAGACTTGATCTCTTGTAGGGCTTTGCTTCCGGTGGTGGTCAATGGATAATTGATAGTGGTGCTACCAATCATATGACCGGGAGCAAAGAAATGGTGAAGGAGCTTCGCACCGGTTCATCCCATGCGGGCTACGTCACCTATGGGGATTCTTCTAGATCAAAGGTATTGGGTCTCGGCAAGGTTGTTGTCTCTCACAATGTTACCGTGGAAGATGTAATGCTTGTTGAGTCCCTTTCATATAATCTTCTTTCCGTTGCTCAACTTGCTAATATGGGCTTTGCAACTTTCTTTGATGTTGGGATTGTAGTTCTTTTGTGGAGCAAGTCTCTTAATGTAGCTCATGTAGGGCATGTCGAAAATGGCTTATATGTGATCGACTTCTCGAAGGAGGTCACTAAAGCCGCGACATGCCTCATGGCTAAAGTTGATGTGGGATGGCTTTGGCATCGCCGGCTAGGCCACATCAATATGAGAACTTTGCAAAGTCTCCACAAAGGCAACCACATCCTAGGACTAACCGATCTAACCTTTTCAAAAGATCGTGTGTGTAGAGCTTGCATTGAAGGAAAGATGCATGAACTTCCTCATCCTAGCACGACCATTATTTCATCTAAGAGGGTCCTAGAGCTCCTTCACATGGATCTCTTCGGCCCTCCCTCTTATGAAAGTCTTGGAGGAAAGAAGTATTGCTTGGTGATTGTCGATGACTATTCAAGATACACTTGGGTCTTTTTCTTGTCTCACAAGAGCGAGACTCAACAAACCGTCAAAGACTTCACAAATGAAGTGCAACGCCAATATGGTCAAGACATATTGATGATCCGAAGTGACAATGGCACCGAGTTCAAGAACTACACCTTGAATGATTTTCTCAGTGAGGAGGGGATCCGTCATCAATACTCATCTCCCTATACTCCTCAACAAAATGGTGTAGCCGAGCGGAAGAACCGGACTCTTATTGATATGGCTAGGACCATGTTAGCGGAATTCAAGTCTCCGTATAACTTTTGGGCCGAAGCCATTAATACCGCATGTCATGCATCAAACCGGTTGACGAGGGTTAACTCGACAAATGTCCTAGATGAAGGACTTAGGATCGGGGAGATAGGGCGTCGGATGAACTCGAAGGTAAAGTTAGTCGAAATAGGTGTGTATCGAAAGTAAACTTGGGTGTTCAACCTGGCTTGCTTTCAATCTGCCCTACACCGTCCCCTCCTGGCCCCTATATATAGGTGGCCAGGTCTCGAGGATCGGGTAGGGTCCGATACAGATTACAAATATCGACATACAGCAATAACTCGTATTTGACTATCATTACAATTGGGCCTAGCATAACGGGCCTCAGGGGTACTCAACTAACGGGCTCTATTAACTATACCCTTGTCAGTAGCCCCTGAGATTCTACCAGAATTGCAGATTCAGGTTGAATCTCTAATCTTCAAATCTTCGACTTGGTCAATTCTTCATCTTCTTCAAATCTTCGACTTAGTCTTTCGACTTATATTCCATAATAATCTGCTCGCAAGGGGTTTTGATGAACAAGCCTGACAACTCTGACGGATCAAGAGGTCAGTTAACTGCCGGAACAGATACTTGTCACCTACTTCAAATTCAATCCCCTTGGACTTGAATTCGGGATACCGGTCAAACTCATTCTTTTGCCTCATTTAGGACTTACAAAGAATGAATCCCAGTGGTTCTCAGGGTACCCAGTGCGTCCACCAGGATTTTCTTTGCGTCGTAGACACGGATACATACCAGCAGAGCGCATCCATGTGCGTATACCAGGCCACACAGGACGGATCCCGGGGTCTTACCTTCGTGACAAGTCACGGCATTCGAGTTTCGTTGCGATAACGCAACTCGAGAATCTTATGTCGCAGTCAAATTTTGACTGAAGATATTCGGGTTTCTACAACCAAAAAACTCGCTCCCGATGGGAGTAATACTTCTCCAATCTCCAATGCTTTACCAATGAATATCGTCGGGTGCGCGCTCAGCGCTCCCGATGGGAGTAGCCCCCGAGGCTATAGTCGAAAAAAGATTTTTTCGAGTATAGGCTCAAGAGATAATATTGCTCGTCATACTTCAACTCGAAACACTTCACCTGCAAAGTTCTTCAACTCGAGATACTTTCAAGAACACCTTGTCGTCTAGTTCAAGCCTACTGCTTCAATGAAGAGTTCCACTCGATATTTATGCAAGTAACAGCCCTCAGCGCTGTACTCAAAAAATCCTTCTTATAAATTCTGCATTTGTCGGCGCCATCCTTTTAGCTTTATATTTTTATTTTATCTCATCAATGATGACGTAGCTCTTCATCAGTGCGAACCGTTTTATGAGTGACACTGTAACTTCCGCGATTTTTGTGACCGTTTAACGGGCTGCACGATTTTTGACCGTTGGTGGGCTGCCGTTTCCGATCTTTGCGCCACGTCTCAGCCCACGATCCTTCTCCCAGAAGATATATAACTGGCATAGTGGGGAATCGTACTGTTCACCAGCTCGTTACCTCCGCCGCCTCCATTGCTGATCTCCTCTGCCTCTTCCTCTCTTGCGGAGCCCCCAAGCGCACTTTTGCACTGAATGCGCGTGAAGCATCTGGCCACCAAGAGCGCTATGGCCAAGTCTTCTGCCACCAACTGGGTTCGCTCCACCATCACCAAGAAGGAGGTGGAGAAAGCCACGGCAGACGGCCTCATCGCTGCCGAAGATTCCATCAAGTTTCCCAGCACCGAACGGATCCCGAAGCCCCCGAGCGGTTATCGGGTAATGTTTCTTGCTTTCCTTCTCCGCGGTTTCTCTCTTCCTGCCCATGAGTTTCTCCGTGGGCTTCTATTTGTTTACGGTGTGCAGCTCCATCAGCTCACACCAAATTCACTTCTGCACATTGCTTGCTTCGTGACTCTCTGCGAGTCATTTTTGGGCATTGAGCCCCATTTTGCTCTCTGGAGATCGATCTTTCGACTCCGCCCTAATGTTTCTCTGGCAAGGAAACCCGAACTGGGCGGAGCCGTCGTTTCTGTGCGCCCTGAGGCGCAATATCTTGAATTTTCTATGGCCGCATCTGTCCAAGGGTGGAGGACAAAGTGGTTCTATATCCAGGACCGCAAATCCTCTCCTGGGGATGAATTCGGTCTTCCTCCCTTCGACGCTTCTCAGGAAGTGAAGAAATTGAAGTCATGGGACTCGCTTCCCTCAGATGCCGAAGTTGCACAAATTCTTCCTCTTCTATCTCGCATTCAAACTCTGAAAACAGGCCTAGGAGGTGCTTTGTCGGGTATCCAACTCATGGCGTTTTTCATACAACGTCGAGTTCAACCCTTACAGCACCGCCTCACCAAGCTCTGGACTTACTCTGGCTTGGAACATCCTACTCGCGTATCTGAAGATCTGATGTCGAAAGAAGATGTCGACAAGCGAGTCAGGAATCTTACCAAGCTCACCAAGGAACATTCAGTTGCTGATTTGAAGGCAGATTTCTTTGACTCCGTGCACCCTATTCCTGAGGTATACATCGCTGCATCCGCTTTTTGCCAAACTTCCTTGATTTCGACTTGCATTATTCTTTGCCTCTGCACTCTGCTGATTTATTAATATGCAGGGTCACGAATTTATTGTTTCTCGTCCTCCTCTTCCGGAGGCAGGTCCCCTACCAGCTGATCTCGCCTCTCCTGCATCTGAAGCCCCCGAGGCTGACGAAAGTCAGGACGAGGATGATGTCGAGGAATCGGAAGATGAGACTAGCTCGTCGACATCGCTTCCTCCCGTACTGGCTGACGAGGTTGGTGTCGACAAGAAAAGGAAGCGTGTCGATGAAATAGCTTCCTCGAGTTCGGCGGCGGCTGGCAAAGCCCCCGTTATTGTGGAAGATCTCGAATACTTTGACATGCTAGCATCGTAAGTATTGTAATCATATCTTTCAATTTTCCTTGTCTTGCTTCCATAACTTGCTCTTGTCATGTAGTGATGATGAGGAGCCGTCGACGCATGCTGCGGCTGCTTCACCTGTGGCCCCTGATGAGCCGGCTGAGCTAGATGTTGCTCCGAGGATTACCAGGGCCTCCGTAAAGAAGATTTCGCAAACTAAAGCCCGAAACCAAAAACGTGCAAAGAAGGCCAAAGAAGACGACGTTTCTCTGGAGGCCCATGTATCGATGGTTTCTTCTGATGATGTGAGTGACTCGTCTTCACCTGCTTTCCTTTTATTCACTCCTTCTCTGACATGCTCTTTTCTTCAGGCTCTAGTAAAGAGATTCATCGACTTGGGCACTGAATGTGCGGGTTACCTAAAGGTTGCAAAAGCTTCCGAAGGTGCACTTTTGATGTTCAGTCATTACTTTTCCTTTGTGTTCTGTCTTATGCTATTTGTCTGACTCCCTTTTGCCTTCGTTTGTAGCTACCTTAGCAACAGCCAATGCTCGCATTGCGTCGCTGGAAGCAGAGCTCAAAGCTTCGCAGAAAGCTTACGACGCTGCGACCGCTGCTAAGGCAATTGCTGAGAAGTCGTAGAAATCTGCGATTGCCAAGGCGAAGAAAGCTGAGAAAGCGTTAGCTGATGCCAACAAGGAGCATGCTCAACGAGAGCAAGCCGTGGCGGAGCGTCTTCACACCATATCTTCTGCCGCTGAAAGTAAGATCTTCGACTTGTCTTTGTACTTTCGACTTCTGTTGCGCTCGTGTACCTGTTGTCACTTGTTTCTTTTCTTTTCTACTTCTGCAGAATTTACCGGGGTGTCTTCGTCGGCTTTGCCAACAGATGATGATCCCCTGATGGATGCGGTTAACCTACTCGAAGAAAACTGGATATCTATCCAGGAAACTTTTGAGTTGGTTAGCCGCGTTCTATCACGGCCGTTCGCTGGTTTGTGGCCGAAGAAAAGGGTGACAGTTCCGAAGGACAACTTGGCTGAACTCGCTAAGTCCTTCGACACTACTGAAGACCCTACTCTCCAGCTGAAAGGACTGTCCATTAAGCGCGGCGCCGAGGGTGCTATTGCACTTTCTCTCGCGCATGGTACAGATTTTGACTGGGAGAAGGTTAGCTCCCCTCACGGCCACACTCGTGACGAGATGAAGGTGTTTTTCGAGAAGGCGAAGAAGCTGGCGCCTGCATTATTGACCACGATCTCTCCTTCGGCAGCCTCTGCGGTGCCTGCTGCGCCCCCTCCAGCGGCCAAGGGTCCGGTGCCGCCGTCGACTTCCAGCGAGGAAGCTGCTGCGCCCCCTTCTACCATGGAGCAGAATGATGAGGTGGCGTAGACTCAGCTTCCTTGTAGCTTCTTTTTTAGTGTTCTCCTTTTGAATGTAAAGATTTTAGTTAAATGCAACCCGAGAACTTGTAGCCATGGGGTTGTGCTCTTATGTAAATATATTCTCTTCGTATGAAATACTGTGCTGCCTTTCTGAAATTGTATCTCCTTTCTTTTCTTATTGTAGTCGATGCGCGTTCATGATCCTTCGACTCATGGTCCTGCTCCTTCTTCTGCTTGTGGGTTCGATCCCCAGATTTCTTCGACTACTAGTCGATGCAGTCAGTGCTTGGAATACTCTTCCAGGATTTCCGACCTTGAAACTCGCCTATCCTTGGCTAAACGCCAAGCGCAGATGGCTATTAAAAAGGCTAGCCAAGCCAGTGGCTATATGAAGAAAATCTCTTCCCTTGAAGAAAAGGTCTCCAGCTTGACCGCAAAGGTTGTTCACAATGAAGAGTGCGAGTCTTTCATTCTTGGCATTGTCGAGTCTGCTTGCGAGTTGTTGCGATGTGAGTTTCCTTTCGACTCCTTCTTTGGCTGCTTGTGCATTGCTGCTTTTGTGATATATTTGCTGTTGCAGGTACTTGTTTGGATTTTGCTGCTGAAGAACGTCGAGTTGCTGAGCGAAACGCTGCTTTGGAGAAGATGTCGACTGGTTACGAGACTTTATGGTCTGATCCTCGACGCCGAAGCGCCATTGTGCTGCTCCAAGACCGTGCCCAGCACATTGGCGAGTCAGTTGATGGTTGCCGACGAGCTCTCACAACTATGCACTCCATCATGCTTCCTCGTAATCCTTTGCCTGCAACTTTCCCACTTCTTCTTGATATTTTCAGATCAAGTCATCGTATTCATAGGTTGATAGAGCTGAACTTAGTGGCAGGTGCCAATTTCGCTCTCGGGTGGATACGCAAGTGGCACCCGAGGTTGAATTACAGCACTATGTCCCTGAGTTTGGCTCCAGGTGGAGCTAGCCTTCGAGTTCATATGGAGAACACGCTGCAGCCCGCTCGAAGACTCGTAGCTAGGCTTCTGGAAGCGGACGCTGCATTTTTTCGCGAGTACCATTATTTGGACCCTTTAGGCGTAGATGACTCTGATAACCCGCTGTTGTGATGTTTCGTGTATATGGAACGCGAGAGTGTCTTCTTTTGCGACTATTGTGTCGAAAAGTTTATTCTCAAAGCGTTATTTGTGTAAGTCGTGCGTTTGCCGCATTTTTCCTTTGAAAAAGACTCGTAAACTCGAATATGAGGAACGATTTATCTTTATTTATACTTGTAATATAAGATACATGGGGTGACCCAAGAGATCCGGCCTATGACCTGTGTTCTGGATCTAGAGGGCATTGCCCCTGGTATAACTCGTGGCTTTTATAGCCTTTGTGTCCTGCTCTTCTCTATGTCTGTGACGTCGCAGTTTTCCCTTCTTCTTCTGCGCTTTTGCTTTCCCCTGGTGTTCCTACTCGTGGTTTCTTTGCCTCGGGCTCCGCGACGCGTCCCTCGAGTAGCTTGATGCCTTCTGTAGTCGTGCTTTTCACCTTTTCTGCATAGTTGGCTATCATGCCAAAGTTTTGCGCCATCTTGTGGAACTCTTTGTCGCAGAGATCTGAGACTTCAAAACTCCCTTTGACTGTGATTATTCCTCTTGGCCCTGGCATTTTAAGTACTAAATATGTATAGTGAGGTACTGCCATGAAACGCGAAAACGCGGGTCGTCCGAGGATCGCGTGATATTGAGATGGCCAGTCCATGACTTCGAAGTCCAATTTTTCTCTCCTATAGTTTTGTCGGTTGCCGAAGCAAACATTGAATGCTATCCGACCCAGTGGGTAATTGGCACTTCCTGGTACGATTCCATGGAAGGAACAATCTGTTGGTTTCAGGAACTCCAGCGATATGTGCATTGCCCTGAGTGTTTTTGCATATATCAGGTTAATTCCACTACCTGCGTCCATGAATATTCTGTCGACATCATACGCGCCGATTTGAGCTTTGAGTACCAAGGGCGCGTTTCCTGGCCGAGGTACTGTTATGGGGTGGTCCTCTCTGTTGAACTCAATTGGTTGTTCCGACCAATGTAGATATTCTGTTGTAGCTGGAGGCGACATGACTGCTAGATTGACTTGTCGAGTTATACTCTTTTCTTCTTTGTTCGACTTGGGCACAGGTTGTATCATTGCTGTGATGTCTCCTTTTGATGGGACGTACCCTTCGTCGTCGTCGTCGTGTCCCTTGTTTTGCTGGTCTTGCCCTTGAGGGGCTCCATTGTTTCCTTGCTGGCTTGTCGGGGGATTGTTACTTCCTCCGAATCCTTGTCGCCTTGCTTCGGTTTGTTTGTTGATTGCTGCTTCTTGTAGCTTTAAGAATGTTGTGCAGTCTTTCATTGCGTGCCTTGATACTCGCTTTCCGTCGACGAACGCTGAGTGTATATGACAAGGCCCGTTGAGCATATCTTCTGGTGACGGGTTGTACTCTCTGGATTCTCTTGGTTGGAACTTCTTGTAGTCCTCTCTTCCGTAGCTGCGATATCCCGAGCTTCTGTGATCGTTTCCTTGATAACTGTTGTCTTTATATCCTGCGGCGACTTGGCTATGAGAGCCGTAGGTGTCGTAGTTTCGGGATCGTCTCCTTTGACTTCCATATCTGTTTCTTCTGTCGTCCTCTGGAGATCGTGTCCGCTTGTTGTTGCACGCATCTTCTCCATCTGCAAATCTGTTTGCTGTGTCCATGAGGTCTGACACAGTTTTTGGCTTGATTCTACCCATCTCTTCGACTAGGTCTCTTCGCCTTAACCCAACGATGAACGCGTCTATTGCTCTTTCGTCTGAAACTTAGACTGCTGAATTTTTGATGAGGCTCCATCTTTGGATGTATGCCCGTAGTGTTTCATCGCATTGCTGTACGCATGCCTTGACTTCTTCTATTGATGCTGGCCGTTTGTATGTCGACCTGAAGTTGCTTGTAAATTGCTTTGTGAGGTCTTCCCAGCTTCCAATGGATTCTTTCTCTAATTTGCTCAACCATGACCTTGCTGCGCCGGTGAGGTGTAGTTGCAAACTTTGCATTGCTGTTTCTTTGGTTCCTCCCAGTATTTGAACTGCTTGTAAGTAATCTGCGAGCCATGATTGTGGTTCCTGTGATCCGTCGTATTTTTGCTGATCATGAGGTAGCTTGAATCCCTTAGGCACTGGAGTGATGCGAACCCTACGGGTAAAGCATGATGCCCCCATCTCTTTTTCGTCGTCTTCATAGTCGCGCCTTTCATTTGGGGATCGCGATCTTCGAGTTCCACCGTGCTGTTTTGGCGATGGAGATCGAGATCGGTGTTTATTGCTTTTGTGCCGAGGACTATTGTGACGGCGAGGTGACCTTGCTTTGTGTCCTTCCTTGTGATGATGTGCTTCTTCTCCTTTTGCTGATAGCTTGTGGCCTACCATGTTGAGTCCGTTCAATGCTGCTCTATGCATATGCTCCCTAGGATCTCCTGGATTTGGTCGAGTTGTGAGCAGATACGCCTGCGCTGCTACTAATGCTGCTTCAGGTGTTTTTGGTAGGATGTTCCCCTGCTCGTCGACCGATAGGAAGGACGAGTCGAGGTTTTTCGAGATACTTTGCCTGTCGGAGTACTCGAGGTTGTCATACCTTGAGCCATGTCGACGATTTTTCCTTGCGTTGCTGTATGATGCGTCGCTTCGTGCTTTGCGAGCAGCTTCGCTAGCTGCAATGGCTGAATTTTTTCTTTTTTGTATCTCTATCTTCTCCTTTGCTAATTGCTTTGCTTGCTGCCTTAGGGCGTAATGATACCCAAAAAGCATGTCTTTGCTGGAATTTGATGGTATTGGTGTGCCGTGTTCTACGGCTTCTCTTATTATTTTCCACTCGTCGACTGATAGTCGAATTTTTTCCCTAGCTGTGAGGGATTCCGCTATTTGTCCTTCTGCTAAGTGATTTGCTCCTCTGTCGATATTCGCTTGGTTTATCACTGGGTTGTTATTTTCATCGAATTCTTCTGAATTGTCGCCCACAATGGCGAGTACTTGGCACTGCCTGCCGATGTTACTATTGAAGCTTGAGAAGATCGAGTCGCCATCTTCAGAAAGCTCTAATCCTGTCTTCCATGTATCTGTCGATTTATCTGAGATAGCGTTGAGGCTGATCATGAGATCGTCGAGTCGGATTTCTGCATTGAAGTTATCCTTTTCTTTGCTGTCTTCTGTAATTTTCCTTTTTTGCACCTCTTCTAAGCTGACCGGCGAGTTTACCTCGCTGGATGAGCTATCGGAATACTCCATTATTGCTGTTGCTTCGGGCTCTTTTGCCGATGAATCTTGTTTCGTCGGATCCGAAAGTCGAGAAGAACCCGACGGCCCGATGAGGATGCTCAAACTTCCGATGGTTAGTTCCACCTCTTGAATTCCGTCGACTTCTGAACTGCTGTTGGCTAAAAGCGAAAAAGCCGTCAAATTCATGATTCCGACGCCCAAGTCCCCACGGTCGGCGCCAATTGACGAGGGTTAACTCGACAAATGTCCTAAATGAAGGACTTAGGATCGGGGAGATAGGGCGTCGGATGAACTCGAAGGTAAAGTTAGTCGAAATAGGTGTGTATCGAAAGTAAACTTGGGTGTTCAACCTGGCTTGCTTTCAATCTGCCCTACACCGTCCCCTCCTGGCCCCTATATATAGGTGGCCAGGTCTCGAGGATCGGGTAGGGTCTGATACAGATTACAAATATCGACATACGGCAATAACTCGTATTCGACTATCATTACAATTGGGCCTAGCATAACGGGCCTCAGGGGTACTCAACTAACGGGCTCTATTAACTATACCCTTGTCACCGGTTATATCTCCGCAAGGGCTTGAACAAGACTCCTTATGAGATCCTCATTGGTAAGAAGCCTAATATCAAGTACTTCCGGGTATTCGGTTGTAAGTGCTTCTATCTTAAGAAAGGTGTCCATTTGTCCAAATTTGATTCAAAAGCTCTTGAGGGTACCTTTGTTGGCTATGCCGCCGAATCTCACGCCTTTAGAATCTTTGACAAACTCTCCGCTCGAGTTGTTGAAGTTTCTAATGTGAGATTCGACGAGAATGACGGCTCCCGTGTGGAGCAACGTGGTGTTTTTGATGTAGGTGACGAAATACCTCCTCTTGCCATAAGAAGAATGGGTGTGGGACATCTCATACCCGTTGAGGGACACCTTTTGGCGGAAGGAGAAGGACTATGCTCTACTCAAGTGGAGCCTTCACCCTCTCAAACACAACAAGCTCCACAAGGTCCCTTTGATGCTAGCCAAAGACAAACTCAAGCCCCTCAACCATGTGAGCATGATCAAGATCAAGACCATGAGCATGATGGTGATTATTCACCAAGTGGTGATCAAGATCATGTTCAAGACATTGAGCAAGCTCAAGATTATGAGCATGCTCGGTTTGAAGGTCAAGGCGAGGACCAAAACCGTGGTGATGATCAAGTGGCCTCTCAAGAATCTCTTGAAGAAGCTCAAGCTCGCCGTGCCATGAAGATAGCAACAACTCTCCAAAGAGGTAGCCACACCTTGGAGAATGTGATTGGAAGTGTAAGGAAAGGGGTGTCCACAAGGAGGCAATTGGCAAACTTTAGTAACCACCATGCCTATATCTCTTGTGTGGAACCTCAAAAGGTGTTTGAAGCGCTTGAAGACCCGGATTGGGTAGAAGCCATGCATGAAGAACTCAATAACTTCGAGCGCAACAAAGTTTGGTCATTAGTAGAGAAGCCCAAGGATTGCCGCAATGTCATTGGAACCAAGTGGATCTTCAAGAACAAGCAAGATGCAAATGGAATTGTTGTGAGGAACAAGGCTCGTTTGGTTGCTCAAGGATACTCTCAAATTGAAGGCATTGACTATGGAGAGACCTTTGCACCCATGGCTCGCCTTGAGTCCATCCGTATCCTTCTTGCTTATGCATCACATCATAATTTTAAGTTGCAACAAATGGATGTGAAGAGTGCTTTCTTAAATGGTCCTTTGCATGAGTTAGTGTTTGTAAAGCAACCCCCGGGTTTTGAGGATCCTATCTTTCCGAACCATGTCTACAAGCTCGATAAGGCACTCTATGGCCTTAAACAAGCCCCACGTGAGTGGTACGAGCATCTTAGAGAGCTTCTTGTAGACCGTGGGTTTGAGATAGGCCTCGTTGATCCCACTCTTTTTACTAAGAAAGTAAACGGGGAGCTTTTCATATGCCAACTTTATGTAGATGATATCATTTTTGGTTCTTCTAACAAATCTTTCAATGATGAATTTGCAAGACTAATGACAGATAAATTTGAGATGTCTATGATGGGGGAGTTGAAATTCTTTCTTGGCTTTGAGATAAAGCAATTGAAGGGTGGCACCTTCATCAATCAAGCCAAGTACACCCAAGACATGCTCAAAAAGTTCAAGATGGACACCGGAGTGAAGGGAGCCAAGACTCCCATGCCTACAAAGGTTACTCTTGATCTCGATCCTAATGGTAAAGAAGTGGATCAAAAACTTTATCGCTCTATGATTGGGTCTTTGCTCTATCTTTGTGCATCTAGACCGGATATCATGCTTAGTGTGGGAATGTGTGCACGATACCAAGCCGCCCCTAAGGAAAGCCATTTAATGGCGGTCAAAAGAGTCTTTCGATATTTGATTGATACCCCAACTTTTGGCCTTTGGTACCCGAAGGGAGCAAGCTTTGAGCTTGTAGGGTACTCGGACTCGGATTGGGCGGGAGACAAAGTGGATAGGAAGTCAACTTCCGGGGCTTGCCAATTTCTTGGTAGGTCTTTGGTTAGTTGGTCTTCTAAGAAGCAAAATTGTGTGTCTCTCTCCACCGCCGAAGCCGAGTATGTGGCGGCCGCGAGTTGTTGTACTCAACTCCTTTGGATGAGGCAAACCATGGAGGATTATGGTATTCACTTCGACAAGGTGCCACTCTTGTGTGACAATGAGAGTGCCATCAAGATCGCTCATAATCCGGTTCAACATAACAAGACCAAGCACATCGAGATCCGCCACCACTTCATCTGTGACCATGTCAACCGAGGTGAGATTAACCTATCTTATGTAGGTACACAAGACCAACTCGCCGACATTTTCACGAAGCCTCTTGATGAAGCAAGATTCCGAGAGTTGAGGCATGAATTGAATATCGTAGACTCTTGCAATGTGGCTTGATCGTGTGCACTCATTCCCATATTATAGTGTGTTGTTCTAGTCTAGATGCGCATAGTTGAGGATAGTCATCGTCTCAATTAATGGCACGATGCATACTCAAGTGTGCGACATCATAAGATCACTAATGTCACTTGAGCCCAAGCATGTCTCTTCGCGGTGTCACGACATTGGTGATCACACATATGGGGAGAAATCCCCCACCATTGCATGTCTTCAAATCTCGTGTTTTTGTTGTTGTGCTTCTTTGGAAGGCATGCAATCTTAAGCTGATTTTCTTGCAAACAAGTTTGATGGCTGTTGATTTCTTCCGCACACCATGCTTTTCTTGTTGATACATGTCACATATCAAAAATTTTCAAAACTTTTCTAGTCCAAAAGGTGTTTCGGCGACCTGCCCGGCGAAAACCGGACCTGGCGCCGGACTGCCCGGCGGCCCACTGGGCCAGCCCAGCGGATCCGCCGAACTGGCATTCAGTATACCAGTTCGGCGGTCTCGCCGGAATGGTCCGGCGGCCCGCCGGACCGCCCGGCGCACGGCCCGGTCCCGCCGGACTTACCGCCGGACTCGCAGGCCTATATAAATTCGTGGGGAGGGTTCCTTTGGCAGTTTTCCCCCACTTTCCTCCCTCCCCACGCCCGCCCTCAACTCCATTGCCGCCGCCCCATCAAGCTCCTCCTCCCCCTAGCCTCTCCACCCAACCAATCCCTTCCAAATTTAGATCGGGTGTAGATCGGGGTGGTTTGAAGCTTTCCTCCGAAGATCTTCGCGTTTCGTCAACCGCATTGGGAGATCGGGATTTTTCCCATCTTCTTGTGCATCATGTCTTCGGGTAACTTCCTCGTTTTTCTCTCCTTCCTCTAGCCCTTGCCTCACACTCCGTTTGTTCATGCTCTTGTATGAGTAGATCTAGTGTGTATCTAGGGTTAGATTCATCTCTTCTTTGGTTAGATTCATCTCTTCTTTGGTTAGATTCATCTTGCCTAGGGATAGATCCTTTTTAGGGTTTCGTTCCTTGTTGGGCTAGTGTTGTTCCTTGGCATCCATGTTTACCTAAGGTTGGTAGAAACAAGTTTTCTTTGAGTCATGATGGAAGGAGGTTGGAAAGTGTGTGTTCGGCGATTTTTTCGGCGGCCACCGGACCTGGCGCCGGACTGCCCGGCGGCCCACCGGGCTAGCCCGGCGGATCCGCCGAACTGGCATTCAGTATACCAGTTCGGCGGGCTCGCCGGATTGGCCCGGCGGCCCGCCGGACCGTCCGGCCTACGGCCCGGTCCCGCCGGACCTGGCGCCGAACCACTCAGTCAAACCGGCTTTCCATCTTGCACTTGTTTCTTCTGACCTTGAGTTCCTTTTCCGTGACATGTATCTTTATCTGGTGTTGCTTTGCTTTGCTTGCATTTTCAGACTCTTTCTCGACTGAGGACAGTGATTACCGGATTGAAACCGCAGAAGAGCTTCGCGCCTTTGAAGCCAAGAAGAGGAAGATTGATGAGGTTGAGGGGCAGTCTTCGCGCCGCACTCGTCAGACAGGGAAGACCGCAGCTGAAGGTGGCAGTTCCGCAGCGGCAGGGCAGCGTACGAAGTCCAAGCTTGTGTACTCTCGTGGCCCTCATCCTCCCCGGAAGGGCAAGGGAGCTCGTGGACCGGTGGATGTGGAGAAGGAGCAGGAGATTGAAGGGAACTTGGGTGCAGCTCACATCAACACTTGGCGTAAAATTCGAGTTGCAAACCCGTACCGCTTTCATGAGAGGCAGTACACTGGCTCTGACAAGAGGTTCTGGACTGATTCCCAGCGTGCTATGTGGGATGACTACTATGATGCAGCTGAGCACATGAAGAGTGGATTCTATGTGGTGCCAAAATCCCTCAATGTCGAGCACTTTCAGCACTATGCCTCCAGGGACTTTCGCTACATCAATGAGGCTCTTCTCAAGATGGATATATTGGACCTTGTCACCCTCTCTGAGTCTATTCAGCCTTTGGTGGTCCGCCAGTTCTTCTGCACTGTGTTCTTCCATAATGACCCTCAGGAGTCCTTCTCTTGGATGACTGGCCAGGATGTGTTCACTGCCACATTTGCTGATTTCTGTGATGCTTTGGGCTATGGTGGTGGTAGGGCTGGAGGTTTCAAGATTCACTCCGAGACGCCCTTTTCCGTGGAGAATATCTCTCGCATATGCTATCCAGATGAGCCTTCCCTCCCTGCTCCTGCCATTTCAGGGATGTACTACTACTACAATGCTCTTGCCAAGCTCTTCCGTCAGAATTTGATAAGTAAGGCTGGAGATGATGCTAGTGTCAGGGGCTATCACAGGAATCTGCTGTACTATTGCCAGCCCGACAAGCTTCGGAAGATAGATGGTTGTGACTTCATTTTTTAGGAGATGAAGAGATCCACTCTCAAGCGCATGACTCCCAACTTCTGTCAGTATGTGCAGCATTTGATCAACAGGCAGCCCCGGGCTCAGACTGCTCTGGTGCGTGGACAGGTTGTGGAGATGGAGACTTTCTCAGTGGGTTTCCAGGGTGGTTTTGAAGAGGCTCCCACTTTGCTCCGTTCCAGGTCTAGAGGTCCCACCATGGATGCTCCTGATCCTCACCGTCCCTCTGGTTCTGGAACTAGTCATCGTCGCCGCCATCGCCACCCTAGGCCCTCTCGCAAGAAGGGTGTTGCTGCGTTCTTCAAGAACTTGTGGGAGATGTGTCGCAGCTCTTATGCTGTGGCTCATAGGAGCATGGAGATGAGTCAGGAGACCCGGAGGAGGCAGAATGAGTTCTTGGCTGCTAGGGGCAATGCTGTTCCCCCCGTTGGACATGAGTTGGATCCGGTCCCGTATGTCAACTATGTCATGCCGCCTCTTGATGATGACATGTTTGCTGGTATTGAAGACTTCGAGCCACCCTCTGAGCCAGAAGATGCTGATGAAGAAGAAGGTGCTCATGGAGAGGATGATCCGGAGGCTTCTCCTGTCCCTAGTGATGATTTTTGAGCGCTAGCATCGTCTACTCTCTTGTCCCTTTTTGGTGTTTCGATGCCAAAGTGGGAGAAGAGTGTAGAGTCTCTAGGAATAACGTCGCATGACACAAGCCTCGCTTTCATCTTCCTTGGTTCTTAAGTGGCTTGTGTCCATTTGCGTTTTATTTGCCGGTTTTATCTCTAAAACTTCGTGGAACCCTATCGTGTGTGGACAAGTGTGTACTTTAATTATGCACTATGCACTCTATGTTTATGTTTGGATATGTCTATGCTTGCTATATTATTATCTATCCATGATATTATCTTGTCCATGCTATGCTTGGTTCCTATTGATGGTGGGGGAGCTCCCTATAATCTATTTTTTGCACTTTGCATTCAAAAAGCAAATTCTACCATGTGCATATGTTATGGGGGAGCACTCTCACTATTCACTAGTTACCATGTTTTGTTTCTCCTATGAGACTCTAACATAGTTTGTCATCGTAAATCAAAAAGGGGGAGATTGAAAGGACATTTGTCCCTTTCTACTTTTTTGATTTACAATGACATGACTATGTTTTGTGTGAACTAATATTTGAATTATATGCATACAGGTTTAAGTTCACAGGTGAAGGGGTTCTAATGCATAAAAAGAAATATGGTGGAATCGCCTGCCGAAAGTGGTCAAAGTTGGTCTGGCCGGCCCCCAGACCGGACCACCCGGCGGCAGACCGGACTGGCCCGGCGGGGCCGCCGGACTGGTAGTCTGAACGGGTTTTCGGCGGGCCACCGGATCCGCCCGGTCCACCGCCGGACTCCCGGCGAGGTGTCCGGTCCCGCCGGACTTACCGCCGGGCCGTCCGGCCTAGAGGCCGGCGGCGCCGGACTTATCGCCGGGTTTGCTGCTGTGTGCTCCCTCAACGGCCAGATTCCCACCTACCTATAAATACCCCTTCTCCTAGCTGGGGTAGGGTTAGAACTTCACCAACCATTGTTCATCTTTGAAGCTCTCACCTACCCCCATTGGAAAAACACCAAATTCCATAGATCTCCCCTTCTAGCCAACCAAAGCTCTTGATCTTTGGAGGATTGAAGGAGGAGGCACCGATCTACATCTTCACCGAAGGAATTTCATTTACACCTCCATTTGCTTGGAGGATTTGCACCTTGGGGCTCTTGTGACCCTAGGTGTTGTAATTGGTTGATTGACTTATTTTTGTGGTGATTCTTGCCTCCGTGGCTTTCTTGGGAGCCTCCAATTGAGTTGTGGAGTTGTGCCCCAAGCTCCGTGTAAGGGATTCGTGGTTCCCCCAATACCACCGCTTAGTGGAAACGAGCTAGCCTCCGTGGCTTGCTCACCGGAGAACAAGGTGAGCCTTTGTGGCGTTGGTCGACTCCGTGTCACCACACCTCTCCAACGTAGACGTACTTCCCCTCAAAAGGAAGGAACTACGGGAATACATCCTTGTGTCTCCGGTCTCCACTCTTCGGTTATTTCTTTCCCTTACTTGTATCTTGCTAGTTACTTGTTTACTTGCATGCTTGCCACTTATAGGAAATTCACCTAGTTGCACATCTAGTGAATTTACTTTGTGTCAAGCCTTAAATTTGAAAAAGATTAAAAATTGACTTAGCGCCTATTCACCCCCCCTCTAGTCGCCCGTACCGATCCTTTCAGGCCCCACTAGACCGATTGGAGGTGCTATTGGGGCGTCGAAGATGTTCCTTAATGGGATGTTTTAGGAGATCGGCTAGAGTTGCTCACATTATTATTATTTGAGCGGGAAAGGCCCCAAAGGGTCTGGCTGTATTAACTAAGCAAATGTACAACTTTGTAAATATGCCCCTAAACATGAAGAAAACTAAGACATGGCCTTGAAAATTACAAGAAGGACCCTGAAAATGAAAACACGATTAAGACCTTGGTCCACTCCACCGTATCTCAGTGACCTCTAGGCCTATGCACTCACACCGCCATCGGGGAACACACCACTTGGGGCAGCGCCAACGATGAAACCTGTGCAGAAGTTGAGGAAGATCATCCGAAGGAGGAGGCGGTAAAGACTAGGAAGAACGACGGTTCCCGACATGTAGCGGCTCCAATTGCCTAAGATAACTCTGGTGCAAAGCCGTTGGCGTTGATGAGCTCCATCTGCTGTCATAGCTTCCGATGTGCACACCTCCGTGTGCGCACAATCTTCTTGCCGAGGAGGAAGACCAAGAGCAACGAGCCCTTTTCCTTTCTCCTGCCTATCACCACAATCGCAGGAAGATAGAAGAGGGAGGTCCAGATATCCTCGATTCAGCACTCCTTGTTTGAGCTTTTACTGAAGAGGTTGTAGAGGGGTCGTAGAAACCACAAGCCGCCACACACCTCCACCAAGTACCTAAAGCAGCTCGTGAGCTTTAGCAGTAGAGATCCCATCGACATCACACCAAACTGGCACAAAGGCCAAAACCTAGATGGTCTACTACAGTAATATATAAGAAGGGAACGACCTTCTCTCCCGCAGTCCCGCCACCAACTCCAGCTGGTGAGGCCGCCAGAGTAGAGGAGGAGAAGAGCCAGGAGGACGAGGGAAGAGAAAAACAAAAGGGAGAAATGACTCCGAACTTGCTCACGGTAGTTTTTTTTAGGACGGAAGGACCAGATAAGTTATATCCGCTACGTCACTTGGCAGAGACGGTGCTGACTCATCGTGAGCCCATGTCTCAATCAGTGACCGTTTATTTATTTAGCAGGCTAATCAGTGACCGTTGTTGCCACTTGCCAATCGCTTGCAAACACACTGGCACGTCAAAACTACACGGCGCCCAGCCTGTGACAACACGAAGATACGTGTGTGCAGACCAACACACAGCACAGCACCATGATTGATTGGCCCGACAAACAGCACCGGGCTCGGCGAGGGAGAAGGGGCAGTTTGGGGAATTCGCTCCGCGACGTTAACGGACGGCGGAACGGGCCGGACGGGGTGCGGGCGCGTATAAAGCTTTGCTAAAATTCCCCCGACGCGAGGCCACAAATCGCTCCCAGCCTCCCCTACTTCTCCATTCCTCTCTCTCCAACCCGTCAAAGAAGAAAGAAGAGACCCCCTTCCCCTGTCCAGCGCTCGCCGCGAGGAGAGCTCCCTGAGAAGATAACATGGCGGACCAGCTCACCGACGACCAGATCGCCGAGTTCAAGGAGGCCTTCAGCCTATTCGACAAGGACGGCGATGGTAAGTCGAAATTTCCCCCCTGCTTTCTCGTTCTTCTTTCTTTAGCAAGATGGCATGATTTTGCAACTGTTGTGATCTGTATCGTGCTGGATGCTCTTCGCTTCCCGTCAAAAGAGACCTGTGAATTTCATCATCGAAGCATACTGTTTGATTGGCATAGGAGTCCCAGGATAATGTAAGATCTTGTGTAAAATCACCCCGCAAAGCTTATCTCCGCATACCACTGCTCTGGGAGCAAATCATTGTGCCTCTGTAGTTGGTGTAGCCTGTACTGCCGTATGATGCACGGCGGAGGGTCGCTGTCTCGCGTAATTGCTGTGGAAATTATGCTGTTATGAAAGCGTCATCAGTCAGATCGATGTGATTGCGGGAAACCTCAGCGTCCTGTGCTGGATGTGACCTTATCTCGGATCCTGATGTGACGACTCGTTAGATCCTAGCCGGAGGTGAAACAAATCAAGCTCCTCCCGGGCCACCTCCCATGTCAGATGCGTAGGGACTAGGCCTGAATTAACGGCTCAACCGTAGATTGGTAGCTTATGGGTTGTTGAACTTGCCTGTGGCAGGGACACCGGGACTGCTACCATTTCAACGCATTAGTTTTCATTCGTTCTATAGTACTACTACTAGATCGTATATTTGTTGGGAGTGGAAAGCATAGAAGCGAAAACTCACAGATCCAACTATATGAAGCAATTTAGCAACTACCGGGAGAATAGTTTGCTGTCGGATAGGGTTCATAAAGTGGCAGTTAGTTTTGGACATTTTTGTTTTTTAAAGGTGATCCGCTTAGATTTGAATTTCTGTCTTTGATACATCTGCAGTACCAGCTTGTGTTGATCTCTGTATGAACTGGGGCAATTCATGAATAACCTAATTCAGTAAGGATAACGCTCATTTAATTATCTTATCATGCTGGACAAGTGGCCAATACTGTAATACAGCTAGACACTGCAAGTTTAATCTATTGTTTATCTGGGTAGAATTTAGATTGCTTCTGCCATACTTCATGCATGATTGTCCGATTAGTTCTCTTGTTTCTTTATGCTCGCTCTTAATATGAACATGTGATGTGATTACTGAATTAGTCAGACATGTGAATTTCTCGTCTGTTACTGGACAGGCTGCATCACAACCAAGGAGCTGGGCACGGTCATGCGTTCGCTGGGGCAGAACCCTACCGAGGCAGAGCTCCAGGACATGATCAACGAGGTTGATGCTGACGGCAACGGCACCATCGACTTCCCCGAGTTCCTCAACCTGATGGCTCGCAAGATGAAGGATACCGACTCGGAGGAGGAGCTCAAGGAGGCCTTCCGGGTGTTTGACAAGGACCAGAATGGCTTCATCTCGGCCGCGGAGCTTCGCCATGTCATGACCAACCTTGGAGAGAAGCTAACGGACGAGGAGGTCGACGAGATGATCCGTGAGGCCGACGTTGACGGAGACGGCCAGATCAACTACGAGGAGTTCGTCAAGGTGATGATGGCCAAGTGATCCAGCCTCCTCTGGTGGTGGTATCATCACTGTTTATTTACCCGGAAGGAGGAAATTTGTGCATTGCATATTAGTAAGGAATGCGACTCTCGTTTCCTTGTCTTCCCTGAAACAAGAACCGTACTAGTAGCCCTAGTTGCAGAATCCTCCTGCTACCCTGTCTCGCTCCGGTGTGTCATTGAAACCTGTTTCTTTGTGTGGATCTGTAAGACTTGCCCTGTCCGCGATGAAACCCTGATTGCAGTTGAACCCGTTGGATTGGATTTCTCTTTTTCTTTTTCTGCTCAACTAGACTTTTTAAGCACTGCTCGTTCAGTTGACAGATACATGAATGCGATGGCGAAGTACTACGTTCTTGGAAAACATCTTCCGGTAACGAAAAATGGAATGGAGGCTGAACGGTCCGCTCGTTTGTGATGTAGACCATCAGTTGAATGCAGCCTATGCAATGTTTGGTGAAGTTTGGCAGGACTAACGGTTGACGAAGGAAGATGCTGCCGCCAGGCAGTGGTAGGTGATGATAATGTTCCAAGGCGTGTTTATCTCGACAGCTTGATTATGTGACCTCACCTGATCTGTTTGGAATTGTCGTTTTGATGCCAGGAATCGTCGTACAACATCTCCAGTCCTCGGAACAGGCTTTCGGCCAGCTATAAATTATATATCAACGAACCACACGATACAACAAACATGCTGGAGCCGCAACACAACCAAGCCCAAAGAAGAAAACAAGAGGAAAAAAAGAGAAAGAAATGCCAACAATGGCAGATCGACCAAACGAAGTTGGCCCTCAACCGCTGCGCCCTCCGAAAAATTCCCACCACGCGCCTAGCACTCCGAATCGCAGTGTACCAAAGCAACACCTTCAAGAAGGGATGCGACGACGACACCGCTGTTGCTCGGACAAGTCCTAGGGTTTCCCCCGGTATGCGGAGGGGGTGGGAAAGGGGTTCAACCGAGGCCCTTCAAGAAGGAGGGGTGATACCTGATAATCATCGCCGCCTCGGTGCCGGACAAGCCGACATGGATTTCTCCCGACCCCCAAAAAAACCACCATCCCGCACAATCCGTCGAGCTCCACCCAGCTTGCCGCCCACGAGCATGCGCCACCATGATCTTGGGTCAACCTCGTCGTCTCCCTGTGATCACCGGCACAAGGCCTAGAGGCAGATCGATGGGGCAGCAGGATCGGGAGAAGCACCACTACAGCCGTGCGGGAGGGAACTGCCTCCACCGCGAGCCTCGCGGTAGCCAACCGGACGCGGCAACAAGGACACAGCAGGCCCACTGGCTCGCGAACTCCCCGCCACCATGCTGCAGCAAGCCGGCCGCGGTGCCGCCGCCACCCTGTAACCGCCGCCGCACCATGCCCCCTTCCAGGGAAGCATCGCCGCTGCACGCTCGCAAGCAGGCCTGCCCCGACCCAGATGCGGCCCAGATCTGGGCCGAGCGGGCGCCACCGGACGCCTGCACGCTGCAGCTCCGCCCCGCTGCCAATGGCAGCGCCGCCGTGCCCACGACCACCCGAGCTCGTCGTCCTAGTCTCCGAGCCGGACCACTGCCGCCGAAACGCACCGCCGCCGACCAGGGATGCCCCGCGAATCCCCTCCTAGCGCACGGTAAAAGTCATGGCCGCCGCTGCCAGCACCGCACGGGCTTGCCCGGCGGCTCGCGCCGACGGCGGCGGAGGGGAGAGGAGGAGCGGGGAGGGCTGGGGGGCTAGGGTTTGGGGGGTCTCACCTGTCGCCCGCAGGAGCGACGAGGCGAGACGAAAGGGTTTTCACAACATCTCTAGTCTCGGCCTCTAAACGCGCGCACGCTCCGAATCGGCCGTTTTGGGGTGTTGGCATGAACAACCGTGTTTTTGTGCCACCTCTCCCGTCGTGGCCTCAATATTGTAAACTTGAATTCAAACCAAATTTAAAATTTTATTTAAATTCTGTTATATATTATAAATTCGAATGAAATTTGAACTAATCTATTATATACTAAAAGCACAATACGAAAGTTTAAAATAGAGACACCACGTTAAACCACATCATCTAAATTATATTAGCAGTTAGATCTAAAATTAATGGATGTGATTTAATAAGAGATTATTAATTACATAACATGTAGACGTGTCCATAGTTTCTTTTAAACATAGACACTTTTAACAGATTAAACGTACAACATGAAAAGAAAAGAGAGAGTCCTCGCTAGACACGTAAGGCAAGGACATCGCCAAGAAAAAAATTAGAGTCCTGATATGACATACAATGTACGGCTGGCTGGCAAAAAAAAAACAAAAGAGGATCGGATCTAGACATACGCATGCATATGCAGATCATCCCATGACGTCAATATCCAATAGATTTGACTATTTTTTGTACAAATGTCTCAAAAAATCGGTAAACCATATATTAGTTTTGATCTGCTCGACAAGCTAACGGTTATGGCGAATTTAAAATCTATACTCAATGAAATCTTTTAGGAAAAATACTCTAATTGAATATTTGAAAATGTCATTTTAATTTAATATTTTTTTAAAACATTGAACTATATTTAACTAGGTATCAAATACACATGAACTATGTCACGGATTATGTTTGGCAAAAAAATAGCAAGTTCATTATTTTATGAACAGTGTAACCTCAAACTCAAAAGACTTCTATTGAGAGAGAATTGCATAAATGGTAGATTGGTAGCTGAGTCAAAAACTTTAAAACCATATATTAGTTTTGAATGGTTGGACAAGCCAAACATGATGGTGAACTTAAAATATAGAATTAATAAATTCTTTCAAGGAATTAATCTAATCAAATATTCTAAAAGTTTCTTTCAATATTTTTTCTTAAAAATATTGCACTTCATATATGAATAAACTACGTTTAACTAGGTAGCAAATACACATGAACTATATCTCATAGGTTATGTGTGGCAAAAATTGAGAGGAAGTGTATTTATTCGTGCACAGTGTAACTCAAAAAGATTTCAGTTGCGGGAGGATGACGGAGAAGAACATAAAAGGTAGTGGTGTATCCGCTTATATATCGCAGATGTTATTGGCTCGGATACAAATATTACATTTTCTGAAAGAAAAAACATACATGTGGAATAAAATTCTAAGTTGTGGAACCGTGAAAATAGAACAACTATTATGAACTATTAGGCAAACTATTTTGCATATATAAAACTATGAATTTTAAGATTTAGAGGAAGGAAACAAAACAATGGATGCTCTCGCATTTGCGAGGGCCACCATGCTAGTTTAAACTAAATCTAATTTGCTGGCCGTCGGTTGGGTACGCGAGGGACCAACCTCGTCGTCAGCCTGGTGTTATTGATCCTCTAGCTGATGCTGATCAGCCTAAAAAAGAAGAGAAATGCACATCTAAAGAAGACCATCTTGAGAACTATCTAGACAATGGTGATATTTGTTTGTTACGGGACCTATACCCGTGCAAGCAAAAAGGTCCCTGATTTTATCCAAATAAAACACCTTTCGCTTAACTGTTGGAAAATACCAAGCGCAAGATGGACCTTGATTCCGATGTCTTAATGTTCAAACTGACTGTGGGATTTCTTAGTATGGAAGTGTTCGGTTAGATCACCAATAAAGCGTCCGAAGCCAATATGAAGCTGTTAGGCAATGCACTGACTAGGGCTAGGCTGCCAAAATTCTTTTATGAGATAAAGTTGTACATTGAGGTAATGGTACTTGGATATAAGAAGATCCATGTTTGCAAACATAACTATGTACTATTCTGGAAGGATTATGAAAAAAAATCGATGCATGCTCAGAATGTAGGAATCGAGATGGCATGGTGATGGAGTTGGTGATGAGAACAAGAACGTCCCTTGGAAAGCTCCAAGATATTTTCCACTTATACCAAAATTGAAGAGGCCCATTTTTTCAGCAGAAACATCTAAACTAAAAGACGGCACAAAAAGATTCCTGAGCCCAGTGATGACTTACCGAGACATAAATCAAAGCAATAAAAGATGGCATGGTGATAGTGGACTTTGTTTCTGTTGGCTTCATATATATGAAGCCTGATCTTGCAGCTTGTATATTCTAAACATGAGTTAATTGACATAGAAAAAAGAAGAAAAATGGGCAGTCAAGTCGGTAAGCCAACCGTTCCTATAGGTCTAGACACCTGGTTAAGTCAATATCACATCATCATCAAAATACAGTAGAATATTTCAGAAAATAATAGCTCAGCGGTAATAAAACGAGGGGCAAGGAAATGGGCACGGCAAGGCGCGCCCTTAAGGTTCTAGTGCTATGAGAAACGGGACTCTCTATGAATCAAGAACTTCTTGGAGAGAAAGACACACCCTTACATGTAATTGTCCACATAATTTTGTAGCAAAACAAATAACAAGTCCACATATGCATATATATCTTGACCCCCTTTTACGTACACTCTTCTTCGTTCTCAACTGAACACGTTTACTGCAGCTTGAGCGGCGCCTGCAAAATCAAAAGTTGCCACATGAAACCCAAAACGGACGATGTTAAAGGACACCTTGGCAGCCTTCATGAGATTTCCTCCCTTCTTCTTCTTCTTCTTCCTAGTAAAGCTCGCCATCACGCCCGGCCTGATGGGCGCGCTCGCCACCCAGTCTTGATAACCGGTGAGCCTGTTGTTTGTGTCGACGAGGCACCGCACATGGAGGAACAACTCCTCGCCGTCGTCATAGGTGGAGCGGTAGGACAAGGACGCCGTCGCCGTGCTCCTGCACATGCTGCACACACCGGACGGGTGATAGCCGAGCTGGAAGGCGCGGCCGTCCTGGATGACGCGCCTCGGCAGGAAGGCGCAGCAGGGGTGGAACCGGCGGTCGGTATCGCGGTTGTGATACCGGTAGCCGAGAACCTCGCGTCCACACAAGTCGCAGTACCTTTCAGGGTCGCCGGGGCCGGACGCGCTATACAGCACCAGGTCGCCGGGGTAGTTGACGTGCTTGAGGGTAGACGGAGCGGCGGCGCATTCTGCGTGGGCGTCGAAGTTGCAGGGCTCGCACCGGTAGTGCTCCGACCCTTCTCCATACCGCTTGCACACTTCGCACTGGAAATGATGCGTGTTCACCAGGCTGAGCTTGTGCTCCCTGTGCAACTCATGAGTCACCGTCGGCGGCAGAGCCCCAGACATCCCGGATGTAAAACTCATGGTAATCTCTTGATTTGCCTCTCAAACGCGTACGTACGTCCTGCAGCTAGAAAACGTAGCCACTTTTACAACAAGTCATCCTAAACCAACCCATGCATAAAGGAAGTTACAGCAATCCAATATATGAACCCATGAACGATTATTCCATGGCATGGCCGAGGAAACCAGGGACCACCAACGCATAAACACACCAGCGGAGATGAATATTCACCTTGGCCTGCGGGGATTCCTTGCGTCCCCGCGAGTGTCACAAGTCGCGCTCGTGTGTGTATGAGAGAGAGATGATTATGGAGGCAGCCAAACAGCTCTCTTATAGTGGCAGAGTACTAGTCCCCATCACGTTTACATCGTCAGCTTTTTTTAAATTTTCCAAATGACTTGACCAAGTAATAGTCCCATATGGTCAATGACTCTGGAAGGATTTTGAAGTGAACACAAAGTTGGCACTTAGCCAAGTGGCATTTAGTTTGCATGAAGAGGAAGCTTGGTGGACCGGGATCACTATACTTAGGATGTCTACCTTCTCAAATCATTGGCCACGGAGGAAAATTGATACAACAAGTCTCCCCTCTTCTACCAGAACGTGTTTGGATTGTCTTCTCAGACCTTGGTTTATAAGCCATACCTGTTGGAAATATGCTCTAAATGCAATAATTAATAGGTTGCTGTTTTTGTATTCCTATTATCATGATTAAGTTTAGAGTTTGTTTTTATAATCATGTTAGTAGCTGAATATGAAATTCATAGGAAAAACCTAACAACATGTCTTGAATAATTAACACCAAATAAAGATCACTAGTCTTGGCTCTAAAATTAGCTCATAAATTTACGATGGTCAAGTTTTCCTGGCCATGGGCACAAATAAGAAGTTATGAGGTTAGTAGTAATATGTCTGAACAATATCGTTGGGATAAACAATGGTGTGCACTGGCGGACCATCTTGGAGGCAAAAAGGGCCATGCCCCCCCCCCCCCAACTCAACTAAAATTTACACAATACCACTTAGTATTTACAATTTCAACCATGTAAAACACAAAAAAATTAATTTAGCCCCCTCAACTGCTATGTAATGACTTTTGGCCCCTCCTACAATGATGGACAAGGTCCGCCACTGATGGTGTGGACAGACCCCATTATATATCGCAAAACACTTGATCAATATGTTACCGGTATTTCCTCAAAGTTAGTATTACCGTCTGCTTTCTTCTTCTGTCCATGAGAATATAGTAGACTAGGATACCAGATGGTTTGCACGATCACACCAAAGGTTATTCTAGTAAATATAAAAGTGGCTTATGTGTTTATAAAAAATTACACCGATGTTCTAGATATGTTAAGACTGAGAATTGCTACTCCGATGATGGAGGGATACAATTAGATACTCTCGGAATTATGATGTCCGTCATCATCTGGCCGGACACATGACTAAAGTGTTAGTCACAAGGACATCGATAATAGAAAACGAGAAAAGTGTACATGCTGAGTAAGGAGGATAACATAATAGTTTTCCGTTGGGAAAATATAAAGTATCGAGAACCGATAATACATGTTAATGGAAGCAATACATGTGGTTCAATGATAGACATCTTTGTGGGTGCATGGGGAACCTTAATGGTTATCGAGAGCCCGATGTCAGTTATTGTTGGAAAAGTGTTGCACATGTCCACGTAGTCCTTAACTCATAGGGTCCCACACTTCACGGTATAATGACATTTAGGAAGCAACCCCACAACTACATTGTCACGTTCAAATACACCCGCAATTATGTTTGCACCCAAACCGAAGTTTGGAAATAGTCTACTCTATAAGTTTCTAAAATGACAATAATAAAATGGAGGTTTTAAAGTAACTATTTTATAAGAACAAAAGTAAATAAAATTAAGTAAAAGTGAAAATAAAATTAGAGCAAGCAAAGTTGTTAGGAGTCTGGAATCACCACTAGCATACTTTATAACATCATGGAGGATATATTATTTTTTGTAGTTATTTCGTGCATGGTTGGAGTCCCAAATAAAGATGTGCCATGAAACCTCACACACACACCGCGGACAACCACTACTAGCCCTTCTATAGCAACCACCAAAGTACGCTAGTAAGTAAGAGTCTCCCATAGATGTTGAGTAAGCTCATGGATCTCCATTATTCCCTCATAATAAATCTACTCTATTATATACTAAGGCAATATATGGATATCAAATAAGATCACCACGTTAATCAACATAGGATGAAATAAATATACCATTAATTTTATTGGTAACAGCCAAGATTTAATATACAACTAAGAGTTACGTAAAACAATAGACACATGATAAATTTGTTGACATGATTTGGTCTGGTATCACATAAAGGATAGTCTTAGAAAATTATTTTCAAAGGAAGACGTATTTAGGAGCAACGATTTGAAAGAAGGAAAAAAGGTGTTTGTACATTAACACAGCAAGCAAAGGGCCAGACGAATACCACCTCTGTTCTGCCGGCTGAAACAGAGCAAATTCGGAGGGATCTCGTGTATAAACAAAAATACACGTGACTGGATGTGCAGAACCATTAAACGAAGATTGGGATAAGTTCATGGGTCTTTTAGCATAGAGTGCTGCTATGCGTACGACACATTTCTTAGGATTTGTGTACGATGTGCCACATCCAACTATCCATATGAGTGAGACAATCAAAACAAACCACTAGATGGCTAGTCGTACAGAAATCGGACATCAATCGTTGTACGCAGAGAGGTTCCGTTTAGCATATGATACGATAATCATTTGCCCGTAAATTTTTGATTTGCCAAAGATGTTACTCGAATACATGATATTTTGTTTACCAAAACATTTACAAAAGTTGTAGCATGATTATATTGATTTTCACATAATGAGAAATAATGTGATATCGGTGAAAATATTTTTTATTTCTTGAACACATTCAACCAACTACAGAGGACACCCTTGTATTTGCAACGGCCACTATGCTAGTTAGGTACTAATGAAATGTTGCTTATAGTAATATGATTCCTTTTTGTTTGCTAATCTTAATGTGTTAGAATGTCTAAGCGTATATGACATCTGCCCAAGTACTCAAGTTGGTTGCATACATGCAAAATGACCAAAATTCAATTTGGCTCGTGGATGCATAAGCCCCCTTCACCTGAAAAACACATTTCAAATTGTCAAAAAATTCTGAAAAAATCTTTTTGTGTATATCTCTGTAATCTATGTGCGTACATACTGTCATGAAAAACCAACTTTTTTATGGTCCATGTAAAAATGATAATAAAATATCTCAGGAAAAGCCTTATTTTAAGACTCCGCAAAATATTCCTATCAGTACTATGCATGGACATCATTACTATCGTCAAGTGGACGGCATTGACCTAATTATATACTGGAATCTGAGCTTACTTGACCAGGCTTGCTTCAGGACATCGACGCAGACTCATCTATAGCGATATGTTTGGCTTGTGGAATGACTTTTTTTTTGTATTGGTTGACGGCTGAATAGGACTCCTATGCGGTCCTGTACAACCCAATGGGAATGCTCACTTTTTTGTGTGGGAACGCTCACTTGCGCGCTTGCTTGCATACACACCTCACAAAATAAACCACAGAAAGAAGTTCGAAATAAAAATACATGCTGAATAGGTCTTAGGAGAATTAAATTATACAGCACAAGGCAGCCAATCATATTACGAAAGAAAAGAAAAGCAACAAAAAAAAATCAACATATGAGAGTTTTTTAGAAAGTAATGGGGTAGGAGAAGCCCAACTTTTTTTCATTAAAATAATAAGAACTTAACTTTGCGTGAGGATTTAAACCAAGTTGGTTAGATTATGTACTTTCCAAACCAAATGAGTTAGGGTTTACTTTGTAATAAATGGGAAAAACTGACACCCTACATGAAAAGTTTGAGCACTTGTACTCTAGGAGCTATATATGTCTTCTTAATGTGAGTTTTAAATTTTCACTGAGGTGGGTACTAATAGGATAACCGGGATCGCCCATAAGGTTATCAAAACTACACAAACAGCCTTCATGCCAGGACGACATATTCTTGAGGGGGTAGTTGTACTGCATGAAACAATTCATAAACTTTATTGGAAGAAAATGGATGGGGTGTTCTTTAAAATTGATTTTGAGAAGGCATATGATAAAGTAAAATGGGAATTCCTTCAACAAACTCTGCGCATGAAAGGTTTCTCACACAAATGGTGTGATTTAGTTAAGAAGTTTGTAGAGGGTGGATCTGTGGGAATAAGGGTTAATGACGATATTGGCCATTATTTTCAAACAAGGAAGGGGTTGAGACAAGGTGATACCCTATCTCCTATTTTATTTAATATTGTGGCTGATATGTTGGCAATCCTAATTGCACGAGCAAAGGAGGTCGGTAAAATAGGGGGTCTTGTCCCACTTCTAGTTGAGGGCGGAGTATCTATCCTACGGTATGCCGATGATACTATCCTTTCATGGAGCATGACTTAGAGAAATCTGTGAACATGAAATTTATTTTATGTATATTTGAGAAGCTATCTAGCCTAATTTTTTTTCATAAGAGTGAGATTTTCTGTTTTAAAGGCGAAGGAGAAGGAGGACCAGTATAAGCAAATTTTCGGTTGTGAAGCTGGCTCCTTACCCTTTAGATACTTGGGTATCCCAATTCATTATAGAAAACTACTCAATAAAGAATGAAACCCCGTATAGAACCACTTTGAATGAAAGTTGGGATGCTGGCAATGCAAGCTACTCTCATACGGAGACATACTTGTGCTTATTAATTCTATTCTAACTAGCCTACCAATATTTATGCTATCTTTTCTTAAAATACCTAACAGGTACAAACAAGATTAGAATTTTATCGATCATGTTTCTTTTGGGAAAACGATCACCTTAAGAGAAAGTACCGCCTCACTAGATGGAATATAATTTGTCGACCTAAGGACCAAGGGGGCCTAGGGGTCGAAGTTCTTGATATCAAAAATAGATGTTTACACAGTAAGTGGCTGTATAAGCTTCTAAATGAGGAAGGAGTGTGGCAAGAGTTATTATATAATAAATATCTCAGGAATAAATCACTATCCCAAGTGACAGCCAAACCTACTGATTCACCTTTTGGAAAGGGTTAATGGGAGTGAAAGATGTTTTTTCTCGCGAGGATATTTTAGGGTCGGCAATAGAAAGAAAACTTGATTCTGGGAGGATGTTTGCTGGGGGAACAAACATTAGCGCAACAGTATCCATCTCTTTATAACATCGTGCGACGGAAAAATGTTTTGATTGCAGATGTGTTAACTCGTGTTCCTCTAAATATCGAATTTTGAAGAACTTTAACCGGTAACAATTGGGAGGTTTGGTTACTTTTGCTGCAATGTTTGATGTCGGTTAATTACGGATACGTTCTCTGTCAAATCTATGTATGCGGATATAATGAATGTGCATACTGCTTTCTTGGGCAAATATATTTGGAAGATTAAAGTACCGCTGAAGATTAATGTGGTTTCTTTATAAAAAAAGTGATTCTGACCAAAGATAATCTCTCCATGTGGAAATGGAATGGTTGTAAGAAATGTGTGTTCTGTGACTCAGAGGAGTCTATCAACCATTTATTTTTCACTAGCCCCTTCGCTAGATTTATATGGAGAACTATTCAGTTTACTTTCAATATACCCCACCTGCTAATGTTACAAATATGTTTGAAAATTGGCTAAATGGGGTAGAAAAAAATCTAAAGCGCAGATTAGAATGGGTATTTGTTCTTTGATGTGGGCTATTTGGAACTGTCGTAATGATCTTGTTTTTAACAAAGGTGGAAATGCTCATTTTCTACAGGTTATTCAAATGATAACGAATTGGATTGACAAGTGGTCCTATCTACCCCCGGAGGCACAGCGTGCGCATATGGATTCTGGATGCAACCATCTAGAGACGGTTGCATGGGGTATCTACAACCAGGGTGGTTGGCTGCTTTCTAGAAGAATAAATGATGCATATGCGTTTCATTTTATTATTATTTCGATGGTTGATCTTTATGCTCACCCTGTGGTATCCATGAGATGTTCAACTTTTAAATCTTAACTATGCAATAAGTTTGAAGAAATAAGTACTCCCTCGAGCCCCCGCGTCGTCTCCCCTGTGAGGTGACTCAAGCAGAACCCTATAAAAGCCCCTGCCGCCCGTCCCCTCTCCACCCCTCACCGCTGTCTTCACCGCCGGCCAAAGGCCGCTGGTGGCCGGCGGTGGCGGGATTTATCCCCGTTGAGCGGCGAGAGCTCGAAGTGGTGGCGCGACGAGGTCGGCTCTGGCGGGCCTCTCCTCGTCTTCCTCCCGGACGGCGGCTGCAGCGTCGATGGCTGATGGGCGAGCTGCGGCTGGGCGGCGGGAGGTGGCAGCTCCTGGCGTCCGTGGCCCCTGCTGGCGGCTGGCTGTGCTGCTCTGAGATGCGCTAGTCCACCCGCGGTGGTGGCCGTACGCGTCTGGGCCGGCCTCAAGGCGCGGGAGGTGGATCCTGGCGGTGGCGCTCGGCCGGACTCGCTCCGATCTGCTGCTGGTTTGTTGGCTGCAGTACGCAAGGCCGGCTTCGGCCAGTTTGGATCTGATGGGTCAAGTTCTTTGGGCTTCCCCTCCACGTGCACTTGGAGGTTGTGCTCTTTGCGTGGATCTTGGTGGTGCCGGGTCCTCCCAGTGTGGTGCTTTGCCGGCGTGGTGCCAGGCGGTTGCTAGTCGCCTCCTCCCCGTCCATCGGCCTGCTGCACCTGCGCAGGTCGGCATCTCCCTGGCCTGCAGATGGCAGCCATGGGAGGCGGCTTGCTCCCTGATACGTCTCAAACGTATCTATAATTTTTGATGCTCCATGCTTGTTTTTACACCATTTGCCTATTGTTTCGTTACACTTAGTGGCACTTTTATGCATTTTCCGGAACTAACCTATTAACAAGCGCCACAGTGCCAGTTTCCTGTTTTCTGCTGTTTTTGTGTTTCAGAAGTGATACACAGGAAATATTCTCGGAATTGGACGAAACAAGTTCCTGAAGTCTTATTTTTCCCGGAAGCTTCCAGACATCCGAAGGAGAGACGGAGAGGGGCCACCAGGGCCCCACACAAGGGGGCGGCGCGGCCTGGCCCCTGGCCGTGCCACCCCTGTGTGAGGGAGCCTGGCTCCACCTCTGACGACGCCCCTTCGCCTATAAGTACCCCCCGACGAGAAAAACCTAAGGACTCGATCAGTTTTCCAGAACACATCGCGATCCGCCGCCACCGTCGACCCGAAGATCGGGAGGGTCCAGAAGCTCTTCCCGGCACCCTGCCGGAGAGGGGAATCGCCACCGGAGGTCTTCTTCATCGCCATGCTTGCCTCCGGAGCGATGAGTGAGTAGTCTACCTTGGACTATGGGTCCATAGCAGTAGCTAGATGGTTGTCTTCTCCACCATGTGCTTCATGTTTAGATCTCATGAGCTGCCATACATGATTGAGATCACCGTTATGTAATTCTATGATGTTGGTTTGTTGGGATCCGATGAATATTGGTGTTTATGATTAAGTTGATGTACTGAATTATATCTTTTGTTATCTCTATGTTGTTTATGATCTTGCATGCTCTCTGTTGTTAGTAGCTATCTTGGCCGAGTAGTTGCTAGTGACTCCAAGAGGGGGTATTTATGCTCGATAGTGGGTTCATGTCTCTATTTCACCTGGGGGAGTGACAGAAACCTCTAAGGTGGTAGATGTGCTGTTGCTACTAGGGAGAAAACAACATTCATATGCTCAAGGGCATATGCTTTGTTTACATTACACACTTTGCTTAATGCAATTATCTGTTGTTCGCAACTTAATACTTCTAGGGTGTTCGGATTGATATCCCCGGGAGTGGATTATTAGTCATAGATGCAGTTGGATGGCGGTCTATGTATTTTGTTGTAATGCCCAGAGTAAATCTCATAGTGATCTTCTTGACATATCACGTTATCTTTATTCTATCAATTGCCCAACTGTAATTTGTTTACCCAGCATGTTATTTTATCTATGGAGAGACACCACTAGTGAACTGTGGACCCCGGTCCTATTTTAATCATATTGCAATCACTTGTTTACTTTTCCCGTACTGTTTACTTTACTAGCATACTCTACTGTTTTCCACTCGATACGCTCATAACCTTTGTTTCAAGCAAACCGGTGAGATTAACAACCTCATCGCAAGTTGGGAACAAAGTATTTGTTTGTGTGTGTGCAGGTTCCACAAACACCTTCAGTCGTCACCGTCTCTCCTCTCCTGTTCGATAAACCTTGGTTTCTTAACTGAGGGAAAACTAGCCGCTACACTCATCATACCTTCCTCTTGGGGTTCCCAACGGGCTGGTCATCACCACGCACAAGGACTTACTGCTCCCACATCAACTACACGCCACAGCTCGTTTCTGGCGTCATCAACCGGTAGCACTCCCCATGAGGGGTGCAGCCGGGGACGATTTTTGGAGGTGAAGGCCTCCCCCTACTCCTGCTGTCAGTCTCGACAGGTGCTTGCCCGCCGGGCTGGCATGCTCCATGGCCATGCTGAGGCAGCCATGGTGCCGCTTCCTCCCACCCGGGAGGGCTATGGCTTGGTGGGTGGTCGTCCTCCCCTTTCTGGTGGTGTTCATCCTGCAGCAGATCCATGTCGAAGCTGGGTCGTGTAGGCGTGGGAGGTCGTGTGCCGAGCAGCGATGCTCGTTGGTGTGCCGTTGGCGCTGTGAGGCCCTTCGTCTAAACCGGTGGCACGCGGGTGTCGTGGCATCATCTCGCTGCGCGTGACCTTTCGACCACACCCCCGATGCAGGTGGTGTCGTGGCGTTGTGTGGTCTCGGCTATGCGCTTCTGTTAGATTATGTCGATGACACAGTGTCCTGGTTTGGACTCAGTTGATTGGGATTGTCGATTACGTCGGTGATGCTCTCTTCTTGTCAGGCGATTGCCTCTAGGGAATCCTCAGAGTCACCTCCCTCCCTCCTCTCTTCCTTGTGTGTTGTGTGTTGGTGTGTGTTGTTTCTTTTTCTGCTCCCCTCAGTCCTCCCTGTAAAACTCTGGTTCATTTGAACCCATCTTGCATAGGTTGTATAAGCCTTTAGGCAACTGAATAAAAATTCAGGTAGAGGGTTTTCTCCCTCCCACGGTGAAAATTCTAAAAAAAACTATGCAATAAAACGGCTATGTGCATCAATTGATGCAGAGGCTGAGATCATGCTCCCCATTTCTAAAAAAAGACAACCATCATATCTTTTAAGATCAGTGACAAAGGCTTCACCGAACTGTAGTGAACAAGAACTTCTCGGACTGCTTATTCATCAACACCATGATAGCTCACCGCGGTAAGCTGAGCTGCAACCACATAAGCCAAAACTTAGCATCCAAGTAACATGAGGCATAAACGGCAACCAACTCGTAATCAGAAACACATAAATTAAATGAGATCATAACAAGGAAAAAATGAATCATTTCTACAAAGGAAATTGCTGAAGAAAATAACAACAAATGCAAAAGAAAAAAAGGAAATCACATACTAGTGAACAAGTACCATACTGGTAAATGTGCGTCATGTCTTTCTGATAAGAGATAGTTTGCCCACTTAAAGTACACAAGTGGGAATGTTAATTAGCTAACCTGCAATCAGCTAGGATAAATCTAAAATATGTTCGTCCACAAGTAGAATAAATGTAGTAAATTAAGTGGAAGTAATTTTGTTAAATACTAGATTGTGCGTACTATCAATCGAGGCCGTCCTGGTGCTTATATTGACGGACAACATACAGGATACAAGGAGACTTAGGTCATCTTCAATGGACTGGTGCATACAGACCGTGGACGTCTGAATCTGTCCGCGCGGCCCAAAACCAGCACCCAAGGGTGGACCATAAACGGATCACGTGCGGCGGGCGTGTCTGAATCAGCGCATTCTCGCCCAAAAATGGGCTAGGTTTGCGGTCGGCCAGACAGCGCCCGGGTCCGCAATGTATCCCATATTGTCCGCCCTGGGCCCTCTTGCCAGCCTCTAGCCTAGTAGATCAACCACACCTCCCACCCCACAGGTGCATCGTTGCCCTCCGCCTTCCACGGTCGTTCCTGGTGCCATTTCCGGCCGCTGTGCCGCTGCTTTGGCGCGTGACTCTTGCCACAGTCCACTTGACTGGTTGCCTCGGCCATGCCCGATAGCCATCTCCCCTGTTCTCCACTTGCATGCGCTGTCCTTTTCGCCGCCCGCAAGCTGTTGTGGGTTCGCTTTAGAAACAGATGTGGGCAGCTGGGAGATGTAACTTAGGTTAGCACTGCGAGGTGCCACGCTAAGTCGTGCAATTCTCTCCCGGTGGTGTGGCCGTCATAGCCTGTAATCCAAAAACTTCTCCTTTTCGAGCTTAATACAAAGACACACATATCTTCTGTGGGTTCTCGAAAAAAAATAACATAAGGCATAAAAGGCAACCAAGGATATTAAATGAGATCATAACAAGGAAAAAATGAATCATTTCTACAAAGGAAATTTCTGAAGAAAATTACAGCAAATGCAAAAGAAAAAAGGAAATCATATACAAGTACCATATTGGTAAATGTGCGTCATGTTTTTCTGATAAGACATAGTTTGCCCACTTAAAGTACACAAGTGAGAATGTTAATTAGCTAACATGCAATCAGCTAGGATAAATCTGAAATATGTTCTTCCACAAGTAGAATAAACGTAGTAATATTAAATGGAGGTAATTTATCAATAACAATTCTATGAGATCATAAACCAACTATGAATCGAGGTTAACCATAAAATTAATAGACGCTTTTTACTACAATTACTAAATGCTCTTGCATCTGAGAGTTCTCTCAGACTCTCTGGAAAGTCTAATATGACAAAACACAACCAGCGTGCTAATCAAGATATCAATTCAAAGTATTATAGAGGTCACGGAATAATCCATTGGTCTCTCACTGTCTCAAGATAAGCACATTCTCTCGAAACAGGCTTTCGCCCCGCTATATTAATATAGCAACCACACGATACAATCAGATTTGCTGGGGCCGCAGTACAACCTAGCCCAAAAGAAAAGAAAAGAAACAAATGCCGACACCGGCAGATCAACAAACAAAGACGACCCGCCACCGCTGCACCATCCGGAAAATTCCTACCACGTTCCTAGCACATCGAACCGTCGCGTACCAAGCAACACCTTCAAGAAGGAAAGCGACGACGACGCCGCTGCTGCCCGGACTAGTCCTAGGGTTTCCCCCGGTACGCCGAGGGGAGTGGGAAAGGGGTACACCCGAAGCCCTTCAGGAAGGAAGGCGACACCCGCAGGCGTCACCACGTCGGTGCCGGATGAACCAACAAGGATTTCTCCCGACCCCAAAAAAACCACCACCCCAGACAATTCGAAGTGATCCACCCAACTTGCCGCCCACCAGCATGCGCCACCACGGTCTTGTGCCATCCTTGTCGTCTCACTGTGATCATCAACATGAGGCCTAGAGGAAAGAAAAGGAGACAGCGGAGACAAGGACAACAGCATCGCAGCCGTGCCAGAGGGGACTACCTCCACCGCCATCGCGGTAGCTGACCGGACGCGGCAACAAGGTCAAACCAGGCCCTTACTGGCCCGGCCGGGCCTGGACAGGCCCGTGAAGCCCCCGTCGCCATGATGCTGCTAGCTGGCTGGAACGCCATCACCACCGTCATCGCCGTCACCCCTTCTCCACCTCCAGGGAGCCTCGCCGCCGCGCTGAGACCAGCCGGCCCGCCCCTACCCAGATGGGCCCAAAAGGGGCCAGATCTGGGCCGAGCGGGCGCCGCCGGCCACCAGAACCACAACTTCGCCCCGCAGACAACGCCCGCGCCGCCGCATCGAGGAGCACCCGCTCGCGGGAATCAGGCCGCCGAGCCAGACCGCCGCCGGCCGAAGCGCACCGTCGCCAGTAGGCAGCCCCGCGCCGCCCACCGCGCGCACGGGAAAGGGCCGACCCGCCGCCGCCAGCACCACCCGGGGAAAGCCCGGTGGCCACGCCGGCGGCGGCGGCAGAGGAGAGAGGAGGGGAGGAGGCCTGGGGAAGGGCGGCGCCTAGGGTTCGCCCGTCGCCCGCGGGGAGGGTGAGCGAGCGAACGGGACTTCTTTTCCTCTCAGTCAAAACATCGATAAGCACATTGACAAGCAAAGATAACAAAAATAAAATTTAGCAACTCTCATTCCCATGGTCTCGCCCCTTAACGTCTCACATATTAAGAAATCAAACCAAGTAATGGAATATGGAAGAGAATGGAGAGTGGACATACCTACTGGTGTGATAAACACGATGACGAGAGTAAAAACACTCGAAAATGCAACTTCTCTTCACAGGAGAAAAAATGGCAACTTGGTTGCACACAGAAGAGGAAACAAGCACTTCAGCTCAAATCACCTGTGTGACAATTGCATGCAAAAGCCAAGGTGCTGAAGCTGCAGAAGAGTTGTATAACGAGTTAACGACCCTGCAATCAAAGCAAATCGTTCCGAGTGTGAACTAAAAAATATGACTCTCTTTTTCTACAAAAATGCGATGAGTAACTAAATGAAACCATTGTAACGAACCGAATGACAAAACTTGGCACGATGAAAGGGACATATGGTCCATGATGTACAAAATAAGCATGCATTCAGATATAAAGTACAAAAAGATGCAATTTGAAACAAACATGCAGTATTATGTCTTGAATACAATGATAATTATGGACAGGTTCAAAGGTATAATTCATACATTCTTAACCTTGTCCGACTAAAACAGAGAATGTAAATTTTTGAATGGCCCAACACAGAACATTATAGGCTCAGCAAATTGTTAAAGTGCTGCATGAAGCTATTTAAACGAACAATTCAGATTCAGCGAAGCAAAAGAACACATGCCAAGGTGGGATCACAACTCTTCCCAACTTCACTGGTCGTCAAGAAATAATTAATTGATGATTATCAACAAAACGATAGAACTATATCTGGCAAACACTTTCTTGCTTATCCTATCTCTGCATCCACCAGCTAGGATTTCGACACCTCTTGGAAAACAAAGACAATAATGGAAGCATGCTGTTTACCTGGATACAAAGCTGCCCTTGTTCGAATCTCTTTTCGGATAAGAAACACCAAACTGTGGCAAAACAAAACAATAATCCTAGTGAAATAACATCAGGAAAATGTTGGTGATAGGTGAAAAGAAAGAACATATACCTTTCCTGATAATCATTCAGGTAACCTAGTCTTTCTCAATCAGTAAAGATCATTCAGCATATTATTACTTCCAAAGGATAATCTGTAAAAAAACAATGTGCATGTCCAAGCATCCAGAGTTACAGCACCACGACACTTACGTAGGGAAATAAGTAAAACTATAGCATGCTTCATCTCAGGTGACCTAGTCTGTTCTCACTCAGTAATTTCTATTATGCTCACACATAAAAATCAAACCAATATCTGCAACAATTGTTACTGGAGTAAGTATGAGATATTTAAGCTAACAGTAGAGAGTTCAAACAATCTTATATATAGGTCCAAAATAAACTTGGCTAACATCAGGTTTTGATGTCCAAGCACTCTTCTAGTCTTCTTGGTCTAAATATTAGCATTTTGTTCACTAGTGGAAAAAGAGGCTTCTATCCGCCACCTTTAGTCCCCAAACTATATGGGCCGGGACTAAAGGGGGCATTAGTCCCGGTTCGTGCCGCTGGGGCACGGCCAGCACCTAGTCCCGGTTCGTAATGGACCTTTAGTCCCGGTCGTTAACACGGACCGGGACTAAAGGGTTGGCGGGCGGGAACCCCACGGGCGGCGGCCTTTAGTCCCGGCCCGTGTTAACGACCGGGACTAAAGGGTGACCTTTAATCCCGGCCTTTAACATGGACCGGGACTAAAGACCGTCGCCTACAAAATCCAGCTTCTCTTCCCCCGAGCCTGCCAGTACACCAATGGTGGTCGGAAGCTTGGATTGAGTGGAGAGGTCATGCCCGATTTTTTTATCAAAATAATCCAAGATTTTGAGTTATTTCATCTATCTAATTGGTTCAAAAGGTTAGCAACTTTACTCTCTCATCTTTAATTGCTAATTTAGCTCATATAATGCTCTAGATGTGGTGAGATTTGTGGCTATAATTTAGGAGTAATTATGGGAGTTAATTTGATTTATATAGCATTTGAGCTTAAATTAATTACTTAGTTTGCACATGTGTAGAGGTGGTGTACTTGTATGTTGACCAAAATGAGTATGAAGTAGAAATTTGTCATGCACATATATAGCTCTTTTTATGCTCAATAAAATAGAGGGATTTGTGGAGTAATTAATGTTAGAAAGTAACGTGGTAGTAATTATGAGCTTATGTGATTTACAATAATAATTTTTGAGTAGGATTTATTTGCAATAATTTTTGTAACGTTAGAGAGTAATGTGGGAGTATATATGATTTATATGCAATGTGAGTTTATTACTTGTATTAATTTGGTTTATTATATACTTATATAATAATGCAGATGAACCGGCAATGGATGTACGGTAGCCGAGTCTCAAGCGAGTTCATTAAGGGCTTGCAGAATTTCCTCCGTGTGGCTGATGCGAACAAGCGGAATGGTTTTGTTGTCTGTCCATGTAGTGCGTGTAAGAATCTGAAGAATTACTCTTCATCAAGAACCCTTCACGTGCACCTGCTGCAGCACGGTTTCATGCCCAGCTACAATTGTTGGACCAAGCATGGAGAAAGAGGTGTTACAATGGAAAACAATGAAGAAGAGGATGATGACAACTATCCTGGATTCCCTGAATATGGTGATACTTTCATGGGAGAAGCTGAAGGGGGAGCTGAAGGGGAAGCTGAAGGAGAGACACATGATGAGGCCCCTGATGATCTCGGTCGGACCATTGCTGATGCACGGAGAGAATGCGAAACTAATAAGGAGAGGGAGAAGTTGGATCGCATGTTAGAGGATCACAAAAAGTCCTTATACCCAAACTGCCAAAATGGTCTGAAAAAGCTGGGCAGCACACTTGAATTGCTGAAATGGAAGGCAGAGGAAGGTCTATCTGACTCCGGATTTGAAAAGTTGCTGAAAATGATGAGGAATATGCTTTCAAAGGATAATGAATTGCCCACCAGTACGTACGAAGCCAAGAAGATTTTCTGCCCTCTAGGTTTAGAGGTTCAGAAGATACATGCATGTCCTAATGACTGCATCCTCTATCGTGGTGACTATGAGAATTTGACTGAATGCCCGATATGCACTGCATTGCGGTATAAGATCAGAGGAGATGACTCTGGTGATGTTGAGGGCGAGCCCCCCAGAAAGAGGGTTCCTGCCAAGGTGATGTGGTATGCTCCTATAGTACCACGGTTGAAATGTTTGTTTCGGTGCAAAGAGCATGCCAAGTTATTACGATGGCACAAAGAGAACCGTTTGTCAGACGGGATGTTGAGACACCCTGCTGATGGGTCACAATGGAGAAAGATCGACAACAAGTTTAAAGATTTTGCAGGTGACGCAAGGAACATACGGTTTGGTCTAAGTACAGATGGCTTCAATCCTTTTGGGGAGCAGAGCTCCAGTCATAGCACCTGGCCCGTGACTCTATGCATCTATAACCTTCCTCCCTGGTTGTGCATGAAGCGGAAGTTCATTATGATGCCAGTGCTCATCCAAGGTCCGAAGCAACCCGGCAACGATATTGATGTGTACCTAAGGCCATTAGTTGATAAACTTTTACAGCTGTGGGCCAAACCAGGCGTACGTGTGTGGGATGAGCACAAACAAGAGGAATCTGACTTACGAGCGTTGCTGTTCGTTACAATCAATGATTGGCCTGCTCTTAGTAACATTTTAGGACAGACAAACAAGGGATACAAGGCATGCACACACTGTTTACAAGAGACTGAAAGTATATATTTAGCTAATTGTAAGAAGAATGTGTACATATCGCACCGTCGATTTCTTAGCAAAATTCATGCCGTAAGAAAAAAAGGCAAGCATTTCAATGGTAAGGCAGATCACCGGGACCCACCTAAGGAAAATACTGGTGATGATGTATTCGATATGGTCAAAGATATAGAAGTAATCTTTGGAAAGGGTCCTGGCAGACAATCTGTTCCGCATGACGCAGACGGACACGCACCCATGTGGAAGAAGAAATCTATATTTTGGGAGCTTGAGTACTGGAAATTCCTAGAAGTTCGCTCTGCAATTGACGTGATGCATGTGACAAAGAATCTTTGCGTGAACCTGCTAGGCTTCTTGGGTGTGTATGGGAAGCCAAAAGATACAAAGGAAGCTCGACAGGACCTTTTTTGAATGCCTGAACAGTATCAAGGTCCCGGCTGGATTCTCATCGAATATAAAGGGAATAATAAATATGGCAGAGAAAAAGTTCCAGAACCTAAAGTCTCATGACTGCCACGTGATTATGACGCAATTGCTTCCAGTTGCATTGAGGGGACACTACCGAAGAAATGATGTGTAATCATGCGTAATCATGTATTGTTCTAATCATGTATTAAACATTTTATGTAATGTATTGTTCTAATCATGCATGTATCACAATAACACTCACGAGAGGCGGGAAAACGATTGAACTGGAATTAAAGTACATGGTCAGATTAAGTCACAATCGACCAAACTTGTTTTCGAATATTGGAGTGATTCAGTCATAGTCGTGCCTAGCCCTATAAACGTCGCCACTGTAGTCGTCGTAGTCGCCGACATCGTCGTCGCTGGCATCGGGGTCGCGGTAGTCGAACCTTGGCGGGTGAGCACGCGTGGGCTGAGACTGAGGGTAGCACAGGCGGGGGCCACGGTAGGCCATGACGCTCTGGAGAGTCCGGCCGCGCCACCACAGCCGACGGCCGGCCTCGTTGAAGTTCGAACGAGGCGGGCCGTCCTCCTCGTGCCTGGCAAGCGCACTCTCACGCCGATTGATGAAGAAGGCGTCCCAAGTCGGGCTGTAGTCCGGATGCCACTGGGGATTCCTCCGCTGCTCTGGTGTGAGCTCGAAGTAGTAGTGGTTCGTGATGGCCATCTGGCGCGCCACACCTAGAGGGACAGGAGGGACCGGTACGCCTCCGACGCTCAGCATCCAGCCGGTGGGGACGCGGTAGCCCGGCGGGCAGGGGTAGTTTGAGGCGCAAAGCGCCTCCGCCTCCTGGGGGGTTAGAGATACGATGGAAGCCATGGAAGAGAGTGATGAGGTTTGTAGATATGAGTCTAGATGTGATATGTAAATGGAGGCCAAGCCTACATATATATAGTGAAAAATGGCGGGAAGACGAAGGCGGGAAGCGGTGGAAAGCGCGGGAAGAAAATAGGTGGGAACGCAGTGGCGCGAGAAACCATCTAACCTTTAGTCCCGGCTGGTGGGTGCAACCGAGACTAAAGCTGTCGGTGGGATAAGGACGTGTGGGTAACCTTTAGTCCCGGCTGGTGGGTGCAATCGAGACTAAAGCTGTTGGTAGGATAAGGATGCGTGGGTGGATGCACTGCTCGATATTCAAAGTTTTGTCAGATTCTAAAAAATGCAAAAAGAATATTAATCAATATTGTTTTAATTGAAAATGGCAAAATAGTTAATTGTTGAAATAGTTAGATTAATTGATTTTGAAAATACAAAATAGTTTTGAATTAGTTATTAAATTTCAAACACTTTTCATATTCGAAGTTTTGTCAGATTCCAAAATATTCAAAAAGAATATTAATCAATATAGTTTTAATTGAAAATGGCAAAATAGTTAATTGTTTAAATAGTTAGATTAATTGATTTTGAAAATACAAAATAGCTTTGAATTAGTTATTAAATTTCAAACACTTTTCATATTCAAAGTTTTGTCAGATTCTAAAATATTCAAAAAGAATATTAATCAATATAGTTTTAATTGAAAATGGCAAAATAGTTAATTGTTTAAATAGTTAGATTAATTGATTTTGAAAATACAAAATAGTTTTGAATTAGTTATTAAATTTCAAACACTTTTCATATTCAAAGTTTTGTCAGATTCTAAAATATTCAAAAAGAATATTAATCAATATAGTTTTAATTGAAAATGGCAAAATAGTTAATTGTTTAAATAGTTAGATTAATTGATTTTGAAAATACAAAATAGCTTTGAATTAGTTATTAAATTTCAAACACTTTTCATATTCAAAGTTTTGTCAGATTCTAAAATATATAGAAGTTATTCAAATTTCATATTCAAATGAAATCTGAAAAAAATATAAGGCCTTGGCGCGCATTTATTATACCTTTAGTTCCGGTTGGTTCCACCAACCGGGACTAAAGGTCTGGGAATCGGGCGCGAACCGCCGAAAAGTCTTTAGTCCCGGTTGAAGCCACCAACCGGGATTAAAGACCCTTTAGTCCTGGTTGGTGATTTCAACCGGGACTAAAGGGGGGGGGGGGTATATAAGCCCCGCGCCGCCCCCTCCTTCTTCCCCATGACACTTAGCAGTTTCGAGTTCGTCGCGCGGAGGAGCCCTCATCTGGATCGTTGCGGTCGCCGGTTCCCGTGGCCGCCGCCGCCGCCGCGCCCGCTCCCGTGCCCCCACGCCGCCACCGCCGCGCCGCCCGAGCCGCCGCCACCGAATCGTCTCCAACGTTTCGGTCGCCGGCCCGAATCGCCGAGCGCCGCCGCCGAATCGCCGAGCGCCGCCGCCGCCGACCCCCTGCAGCAGCACCGCCGCCCGAGCCACCCCCTGCAGCGCCGCCCGAGCCACCCCCTGCAGCGCCGCCGCCACCCCCTGCAGCACCGCCGCCACCCCCTGCAGCGCCGGCCGCCGCCCGGCCACCCCCTGCAACGCCAGCCGCCCCCTGCAGCAGGTATATATATATTTTCTAACTTTTTTATGTTAGAAATAGTTAATAGTTAGAAATGTTAGAAATGTTAGAAATAGTTAATAGTTAGAAATGTTAGAAATAGAAATAATTAGAAATAGTTAATAGTTAGAAATGTTAGAAATAGGAATATTGTTAGTAATAGACTTACAAAATAGAGTTAATAATATTACTAGTTAGAATTTGTGTTAGAATTAGTGTTAGTAAAAAATAGAAATGTTAGAATATTTGAAATGTTAGTAAAAAAAATAGAAATGTTAGAATGTAGTACTAAAAGGGGGCGTTGGCCGGGCGCCGACGCGGTGAGGGGGTCTTCCCCCCACCGCGTCGGCACTCGGCCAACGCCCCCTTTTTTTTGGTTATTGATCAAATATGTGTACTAAAAGGGGGCGTTGGCCGGGCGCCGACGCGGTGAGGGGGTCTTCCCCCCACCGCGTCGGCGCTCGACCAACGCCCCCTTTTTTTTGGTTATTGATCAAATATGTGTACTAAAAGGGGGCGTTGGCCGGGCGCCGACGCGGTGAGGGGGTCTTCCCCCCACCGCGTCGGCGCTCGGCCAACGCCCCCTTTTTTTGGTTATTGCTCAAATATGTGTACTAAAAGGGGGCGTTGGCCGGGCGCCGACGCGGTGAGGGGGTCTTCCCCCCACCGCGTCGGCGCTTGGCCAACGCCCCCTTTTTTTGGTTATTGCTCAAATATGTGTCACTAACTTGTTTTACCTGTCTTTAGAAGAGACATGGACGGTGAAAATGACCCACGCCACCCCGAAGAATTCTTATTTGGCATGATACGTGAGAATGTATATGTGCCTCAAGAAGGTGCCGATCGAGAAGACCCCGGAGTAGCCGGCCGAGAAGGAGTCGGCCGAGAAGGTGCCGGAGAAGTTGAATTTGAAGATGATGTTTCATCGTTTCTTAACCCTTCCGGTGACGGAATGGAGATAAAAATGTTTGACGACGAAGGGCAAACAAACACCGATGCTGAACGACAATTGCAAACAAACGCCGAGGTATATAGATTTAGCTTTTGGTGATACGAAGGGAATATGCATATTTGTATTAACGACTTTTTCTTTTTTCAGCCCTCCGGATCGAGCAAATCGTATTCTAAACGAGGTCTGAGCCAAAAGTTGAGTGCGAATCAAAAGCTGACCATCGATGTAGTATCTCCAGATGGCAAACCGTTGGAGCCAACACAACACGCAACAAAATTTATAAATCAATGCGGAGTGATTGTTAGGGACATGATCCCGATCACGGTTCAAGAATGGCACGAGCCAAAGAAGGCACGTCTTGGAGCTACTTTTGTGAACAAAAGATCCAAGAAAGACCTTTGGAGGAAGCTCATGGAAAATTTCATTCTACCTCTGGAGTACTCCAAGAAGGATGATGATGGAAATGAAATTCCGGGTGGACGTGAAAGGAGAAGGAGAGTTAAACAGTACGCTCTCAAGAAGATGGCTGAAGCATTCCGGGGCTTCAAGAAAATGTTATACGCGAAGTATATCGCGAAAAATAAAACTCCAGTGTTCGAAGGAGCATACGAGAAGTTGAGACAACAGTGGCCTGAATTTGTGGCATTCAAGGCATCTGAGAGAGCCAAGGAAATGTCAGAAAAAATAAGAAAAATGCTGAAAAGAAGGAACATCACCATGTTTTGGGGCCAGGCGGCTACGTGAGAGCAGTGCCCAAGTGGAAATCTATGGAGAATGAATTGAGGAATAAAGGAATCACTCCAGGTACGGAGGGATGGCCCGAAAGGGCCAAGCACTGGTGGTACGGACATGGAGGATCGTTAGACCCGGCAACAGGGGAGTGTGTTCATCAGAAACAGACCTTTACTCCCACAGTAAAACTTGTTAAGGCAATGGAGGATGCTCAAGCGGGATTGATCCGTGTCGACCGAGAGAACGAAGAGCTGACACACGCCCTCGGGAATCCAGAACACACCGGACGAACAAGAGGCAAAGGCGCCGGTGTTCCATGAAAGGAAGGGTTTTCTCAGCACGAAGATCCGTACGGTTACAAAAGCCGTAAGAGAAAGAAGGATCGGGAAGCAGATCGGATCGGCAAGGTAGAACGTGAATTAGTCGACATGATGAGTATGATACATCAACTTAGCCAGGGAGGCGGATCTCGGCTGCAGGAAGATCCAGCATTGGATCTTAATAGTCAGCGGAGAAGCAGCGTGGCTTCCACGGAGGTCCCAACTGATGAGCATGAAGCACCGGGGTCTCGCTACCCCGTGGATGATGTTAGGGAGATGACAAATTGTGAGCTACATCAGCCAATGAAGAACATGACCATCAAGGTGGCGAGCGGCGACGCTTTACCTTGTCTACCTGAAGCACTCCACCATGGGAACCCGATACCGGCTGGCTATGCTCGTGTCTCGGTGCTTGACATAGTCAGCTCGTTCGAGGACCTAGAGCTTGATTTTGCTACACCTGAAGGGGATCGGAGACTTGGAGATGTCAAGCACCAAATCGTTTTATGGCAAAAGAAATACATCAAGTTTCCAGGCTCAGCGCCAAGGCCACCGACTCCGAGGAATCCAAGTGCACCCTCCCCCGGTGAACGTCGTCCACCTACGCCACCCCCGAGTCCACCTCGGGCGCCGCGTCAGCCGACGCCACCCCCGAGTCCACCTCCAGTGCCGCGTCAGCCGACGCCACCCCTGAGTCCACCTCGGGCGACGCGTCAGCCGACGCCGCCCCCTAGTGCACCTCCCGCGCGTCAGCCAACGCCGTCCCCTGGTGCACCTCCCGCGCGTCAGCCAACGCCGTCCCCCAGTGCACCTCCAGCGCGTCAGGCGAAGCCGCCCCCCAATACTACTCAGACAGGGAAAAAGCGGAGCAGGTCCGCTACGGTTAGTACTACTGATAAGGTAGTACATAAGACCACGAAGATACCAGAGCCATCGCTAAAGCCTCTTCCCAAGAGAGCTTATGACCGGACTCCCGAGGAAAACGAGGCGATAGTACGCGCCGAAGTGAAGGCATTTTTTGCACCGAAAGTGCCTGAGCCCAAGCCGACATACACGGAGAAACAAAAGGACTGGGCTTATGGTATGCTTACTGCAGAGCCCCAATATAAGATGAATCTGCCATCAGACTATAAACGCGAAATTGAAAGGCAAAGTGACTTGGCCAAGGCAAAAAGAAGCGGGAAACAAATTCCCCAGCTTGGAGAACAGAAGAATCAATCGGTCGCCCCGCTCATAGTCGGCCCCCCCGATATCGATACGTCCTTCAGAGCCGATTTGGAAGAGGACCGATTGTTATTGGACCCCAGAGTAGTAGCAGCTGCACAACTATTGGGTTTAACTGTAAGGGAGGCAAAAGAGAACGCGAACGTCTTGAATGTGCCTCTTCTAGTTATGTTAGGCCTTGAAGAAGCGCCACTGGGAGAGGTAGTAGAGCAATATGTAATGGGGGGGCCTCTGATCAAGCCTGAGGAGGAACACGGTCTATCAACACATATGCGAAATCTGCTCGGCTGGTACAAGGTGCATATACAAAAAAAGGACTTCAAACGTTTTATCCTCTTGGACGTTAGAGAGGAGCATTACTTCAAAAGATACATGGTACATATTTCAATGGATGAATTATTTCACATATTCAATCAGCGCGATCTCGACAAGTCTACCATCAGTTGCTATTGTCTGTAAGTGATTTATATTCAAGTATCTAGCTAAGCTCGTTCATTGCCTATATATCTTAATTAACTATATGATTTTTGTATGCTATTATGCAGATTTAAGATGTTTAAATGCAAAAAAAAGGGAATCCATGACGTTGGGTTCATTGACCCATATATCATTAATGAAAGGATGTTAAAAGATCACCCCAGAGACGTGGAGAAGGACCTCTTCAGATTTTTTGTCAAGCAAAGTCTTAAAAGAGAACTTCTATTTCCTTACAACTTCAAGTGAGTGTTTCTATCTTCTAGACATTCTTTTTTGCTTACTCGATGTTAAGTGTAATTGATGAGTTATGCATGCGTGTCTGCAGTTTCCACTGGATTCTGCTAAAGATTCAATTGGACACATCAACTGTTCATATCTTGGACTCATTGGATAAGCCCGACGTCCTGTTTAGCGACATGAAAGAAATGCTGCAAAAGTAATTTCAATCATTACCCGACTATATATATCAGCTCCTTTCATTAATTTCCTGATATCAAGTATTTAATAACTCATTTGCTTATTTTCTTTGCCCTGTAGCGTTTGGACACGTTTCAGAAGGTCGGTAAGAGGTGAATTCAAAGAACAGCTAACTTTTAAAAAGATAAAGGGTTTGCAGCAACCACCGGGGACCAATCTCTGTGGATTCTACGTCTGCGAGTTCATCCGGTGGTACACCAGTGAGCGGAGAGCACGTACCATGGACTTTGATGTACGTAAATAATATTCACAGTTTTCTTTTATTATAATCAATTGTGTTGAGTTTCATCCAACTTATATATATCCATATCGATCTTCTTAAAGTTGTATGTGATGCGGGAAAAGCTCGTACCAACCCAGCGCCTAAAAGCAATTCAAGAGGAGCTGGCAGGATTCATCATGAGGGAGGTCCTCGATGAGAAAGGAGAACACTATGTGGAGGACGAAGAACGCTATCTGTAATTTAGTGATCTCCATTTAACTTAGTTTGTTTTGAAACTTGTTTGAAAAATAGTTGTACATACACTTGTTTGAAATTGTAGTATATACAGTCGCGAGACATCGTATAATATTATATATGCATGCACCAACGTGTAATGTGTATGTACTAGTCGTAGAATATAGGTACGGAAACTCGTTTGAAATTAAAATAAACCCTAATTAAGCATAAACCCTAAACCTATAATCTGAAACAGCAATAAAAATAAAAACAAAAACAGAACACTTTAGTCCCGGTTCTCATTACGAACCGGGACTAAAGGTCCCCGAGACGGCGTTCCCAGCCGTGCCCACGTGGACGGCCTTTAGTCCCGGTTCGTTTGCAACCGGGACTAAAGGATGAGGGCCTTTAATCGTGCTTTGCTAGTCCCGGTTTAGAAACCGGGACTAAAGGCCGTTACAGACCGGGATTAATGGCCCTTTTTCCACCAGTGGTTGTAACGTGAGAAAAGAGATTAAACAAGAACTGGCAAAATATTTTGAACCGGCCAGGGCTTTTTAAGCCATCCCTGCGGCCGTTGGTGCCGCACACACCAGCCAGCGCTGTCTCCATTGCCACACATCCATAGCCGTGTGATGAGGATGTCATTGTGGCTAAAGAAGACGAAGAACGACGGGCATGGTCGCCAACCACTTGGCCTGGCTGCCTTTTCCGTCGCCGTTACCTGTGTACGCATCGCCTCTGGAGATGTATGAGGGGCAGGAGGTGCCGCTGCCTCCCAACATTGCGCGTAGACGCCGATACGATCACCCGCACGGGCAGGTGATCGACCCGCTGGCGGCGGAGGTCGTCGTTCTGGACTCCAACAAGGACATGTGGCTGGCGCCGCCCGCCAACGCCGGCCAAGGGCGGGGACAAACACTAGGCTGGTCGGACAGCGACCCATTTTTTTGTTTGGAGCCTAACATCCAAATCAAGTTGAACCATTTAAGCCGCCAGGATGGGTCGGCCAGGTGGAGAGGAGACGGGATTGGATGACCGTACCGACACGAGGGAGGCTGGTCGCTTGTCCCTGAGAAGATCCCTTGCCTCATGCCTTCACCGCAAGGGAGCTGTGCCGCCGGCGTGGTTGTATAGGCAGAGCTAGAATTTCTCCTACGGCCGCCACCTCCCCCCGCTACTGTAAGGCTGTGGCGGCGGTTTCACCGCTGTCATTTTATCCGACGCGGTAAGATACTCAACAGCGAGGATCGCGAGTTACTGGATCGGACGGCAGTAACTGAAACGAATCGCCCCAACACGCTTTTGATGCAGGTCACCCTAGTCTGGCGCGTTCCGGTGAGTCGGGAAGTTCCAGCGCGGCGGTGACCGGATCCGGAAGACATCGCCGCCGCGGCGCCGGCGAGCCGTGGCCGTCCGGCACGCGCGGCGTGCGGGAAACAGGCCAATCGGCGGGCCGTACATACTGGCGCCATGGAGGCAGCTACCGCGGCGGGCGGGAGATTCTCACACTCGGCGTCAGGTTCACTGGCTTTTCCTCACTCGCTCGTACTGGTCTCAGTAGTCAGCTCTCATCATCACCTTCGATTACTTGCTTTATTCATCAATTTTCATGAGCAATAGATCGTCCACAAGGATCAGCGGTTTATTTAGAATTTGATCCGCCAGAAACATCTTCCCGGCTACCTAATAGGAGTACAGAACCAAGTTCAACCAGTAGCAGTATCACCATTTACTCTACCAATACAATCTTACACCAATACAGTCTAGTCCCTCTAGATTTAATCTGCTTCCGGACCATGAATAAGCGAACTAACGAAACCATAGGCTCTTCCACAGCAGGCTTCACGCCCGCTGTCTCATCGGAGGCTACTCTTGAACAAAATGAACGAAAGAACTTGTTTGCAGAACCGATTTCCGCAGCCAGCACCGACCATCCGTCCGTCACCACGGGCGAACTATGTACAAGGAAAACAAGCTGCTTCACGCCGCGGCGATGTTGTCTTTGGCCTCGCCGTCGCACTTCCAAACCACGTCCTTCAGCTGGGTCGAAAGACTTCTGTAGAACTGTTGCACAGTTGAATAAATTTGGTTAGCTGGGTGTGTAAACGATGGAATAGAAGCTAGCTAAATTGATTATCTGCTTGCTTAATTTTGCGATGGTTTGCTAGTGCTACTGTCAAGTCTAAGTTCATAGATAACTTGCTTAGAAAAGGATGCATGGTAGGACTGCTCATGATTAGTAAGTACCATTTGAAATTCCAGAGTATCCCCCTTCGCCTTTTTCAGCTCAACCACGTGTAGGGATGGAGCTACTTGAAACACCTGAAGGTTGACAGAGAACAAAATATGAATGGGTATGGTTCTTTAGTGTTCAGAATATTTTGTTTGATTGTCTGGTGTTTTTTCTTACCTCAGTTGCAACATTGAGATTGCCTTTCCTTCCTGCTTTCGGGTTCTCCATCCGCATCTGGAAATAACAAAATTCAAATCATTTAGGACAAACAAATGATAGGAAGGCATTATTTATTGTAAAATTCGACATATATGGCGACATTTACACAGATGATGTAATTATAATAGAAGAAATATGCACATGTAGACAGTAAGCAATATAAGTTACCTTGTAGTTTTTCTTTTGGATGTCAAATCCAAGTGGCCTTGCAGCTTCTGCAATTTTGGTTATGATTTCTTTTGGAGGGCATTGCGAGGTGAATCTTGTCTCTCTTTTATGCTCCTGCCAGATGATTTTTACAAACAAGTGCATTGCAATGAAATATAGTTTCTAAAGAGAAATTCAGACAAGAAGCAACAAACATAATTTGTTCAAACGGCTGTCAGCAGCAGAATTATTTCGGAGTTCTCACCTCCTTTGCCTCAAACAAGTTGTCCAGATTCAGTCCCTGATTCAGTGAAATCAGTTCAAATGCATTCATGGAGGTTGGCTTAAGTTCAGTTTCCTCTTTCACATGCTGTTCCTGGAAAATGTATCCATACCATCTAGTTAATTAACTTACTCCTACCACAAAAGTGCACGTACTTCAACGATATTAGGTCAATCGACTCACCTCTGAGTCTCCAAATGCAGCATAGACATCATCGAAACTAGTTTCATACTTATCATCAAAAACAGGTGGCTTAAATCCCTTTTTGAACCAAGGGTCTTCCAGTATCTGAGGAATGGTGATGCGCTGTTCAACATTAAACAACAACAGAAGGACAAGTAAGTTGGGAGTCTGTAACTATCCAGTACTAACTAACGGACTCGATGCAAGTCAAATTGAACACTACATGTGTTCCATTTCTAGTGTGAGATCAGCCTGAGTACTGTTTATGCATCATTCTTGCAGTATTTCTCATACTACTATTTTAGAAAAGGGAAGCTTAGTCTGAATCATTGCGTTTTAAAAAGATAATTCTAGTCATTTCAGTAAATATTTTCACAAGTTATGTGCCACTTACAGCTGTAGGGTTCGGGTCCAGAATTCTGCTAATCAACTTCTTAGCTCCAGTAGAAAACCAAGAGGGACAGGTAAACTGTGCCTCCGAGATCTATTCCAAAGGGAGTAAATAAACAAAAATATATAAGAAGCTTTCCTTAAGATAGCATATAAGATATTTTTACCTTTTTATATTTTTTCAAGAGAATTACCTTTTTATAAAGGGCGATGATGTTGTCATCCTCAAAAGGTAAAAACCCAGCAAGCAGAATAAAAAGGATGACCCCACAAGACCAGATATCTGCAGCTGCACCATCATAACCTCTATCCTCAATGACCTACAAACATCAATCAGAGAAATATAAGTTAGGCAACAGTTATAGGGAATGAACATAGGATTATATGGTGGCAAGCAAAAAGCATTACCTCAGGGGCAACATAGTTTGGAGTTCCGCATGTCGTGTGCAGCAACCCATCCTGTAGAGTCGAAGAACAGAAGAATATGAGAATCAATGCAAGACACTGATGCGACTGATTAGAATTTTATCCAAACTAATATAATTATACCTTCACTTGCTCAGTTAAAGCGCTTAAGCCAAAGTCAGACACTTTCAGGTTTCCAGCAGCATCAAGCAACAAATTCTCTAACTGTAAATGAAGGTTAAGCATCATTAGACCACTTCTCTACACTTGTGTGCGTAATTAATTATAGATGAATACATAAACTGGAAGATGATGCTTTACCTTCAAATCCCTGTGATACACACCCCGACTGTGGCAATAGTCGACGGCATTGATCAGTTGCTGGAAGTATTTGCGTGCTTCCTCTTCTTTCAACCTTCCATTGGTATACTGTGTATAACAGAAAACATAATGAATGAAAATATGATCTTATACATGAATGAATAGCCTAACATAAGACAATATAACTTAAATAATTTCAAGTAGATTTATCATATATCGGCACTTACAATGGTTTCAAAGAGTTCTCCTCCAGTAATATATTCCAGAACAATGAAAATTCTTGCTTTACTTCCCATGACCTGAGGTAAAAAAAAAAGCAAATGTTAGCAAAAAGGTTCAGTCATGAATAAACAGATCAATCTTGAAGCACAGATTGGTTTTTGAACTCACCTCATGCAGTCGAACAACATTGGGATGCTTTATTAACTTCATCGTGCAAATTTCGCGCCTAATCTGCATTGAATTCATGATAGTGTTAGCATACTTGTATCAAATATGAAGTATTCATTACACGACCATATATATGCGGAAACAATTGTTCCTGTTTTGAGAACGTTTTTCTGGCTACAGAAGTCTGTGCTTTAGGACAACACGAAGTATAGTGGATTTGATTCAGTAGAATTGAAAATTGTTGACATGGATGCCCAGTAGTGCAACAAGGGAGACTCGTTGGAAGTGGAAGAACCGAGAGCCCAAAGTTCAGACATGAATTGGAAACAGCAGAGGATACCAGAAAAACATACTGAGTAGACACAGAATCATTCTTTACTGAAGATACACCTTCCTATGCTCCCATGCTGACACGGCAACATCCAAGGAAGCTAGAAATTTGTTTTTCCAGTTAGCTCCTTGACACAAAGATGTAATTCATAATACTGAAACTTGACCAAATAAAACACAGACCACGGTTGTGCAGGTGAGCAATAAGGTAAGAAAGAAAAAGCCTTTTGCTGCGCGGTTTTTGGATATTAACTATTAGGATTTAGGAAACTGCAGTATCTTTGACTGAACTTTTAGATTTGACCACGGGCATCTGGTGATCCGATAATCTGATCTATGATAGTATCATATGGCCAGATGAAAGGAATATGAAGAAACTAGTGCAAAGGCTTGTGAGGGAATTGTCTGATGATGACCTGTTCAACCAGTCTGAGCTTCTGAACCTTCTCCTTGTCAAGGATCTTGATGGCAACAGGCTCCATGGTTTCAGTGTTCTTTGCGAACCTGACCTTTGCAAAGCTTCCTTCCCCAATGGTGCGGCCGAGCTCGTACTTCCCGACACGGCGCTTCACCTTGGGTGACAATGCCGCTCTCTTTGCCCGATACATCTTACAACAACCGAAGGTTACTGTCAACCTTCGAAATGTTTTCAACGACCTGCAGTTGGGCATTGAATCAGGATTAATGAACTGGCCAATTCTAAGACGTAAACATAATCTTGTGTCATATTCTATCAATGGAGCAGCCTTTATCTTCTTTCCCAGAAGGATAGAAGAAAGAACGGTAGAAGTTAGTGTATATCATAAAGATCTCAGGTAGACCAGATCAAAATATAAAATGACCAGACTACTCCTAAATACTCAACCCACTTGACTATACTAATACATAAAAAGGTGGCAAAGACAGTCAGATGTATCATCCCAGACTAAACAAACACCTGTTCCTGCAGCCCGAAAGGCCGAAGAATCATGAAAAGTACATGGGCAGGTACATACATGGAGGCCACATAGGAACGACAGTGGCCAGTTGTTGGTGATCTGTGATTCTACTAAACACCAAACATGACAGAACATTTCCAAAAAAGCAGTTTACACATATGTACCGCTTACTGATGCTTTCTGGAATGAATACAAGGTAGATAATCCTCTACCGTTCACTTGAAAAAAACGTACTGTACTATTGCTCAATTGAGCAAAGAGAAATGGGTCGTAATGACCCGGAAATGGCAAGAACACGGTACTACATCTTTCAAATATCAAATGCACAGCAAACGCAGCGCCTCTCTTCTCCCCCAACCAAAACTCCAGAGGATACACCTTCAGATCAAGAAAAGGAAATCCCCGAAATGCAAAATTCGCAGGCCACAAAGCCGCTGGTGTGGTGGGAAGAGATTCCGGCGGAGGCGCGGGGCCTTACCTTCAACTCGCCGAGCAGCAGGTAGCTCCGAGCAAACTAGCAGATGCAGCGAGAGGGTCGCAGAAGTATGGGATGAAACCAGGAGAAGAGACTAGAGAGGACTAGAGGAGAGGGGAGAGGGCACAGAGAGGAAGATGGAGGATGGTTGCTAAATAAGGAGGTGGGTGGTGGTGGGGCGCCTCACGTTACACGTACCGCGCTGGGAGCAGTAGCAACACCTCGCTAAGAGAAAAGGACATGGAGTCGATGCGAGCAGCGGCCAGCGGAGTAGGCGAGTTTGTTTTGCTTGCCGACGATTGCCGTGCCACCTCACGTCCGACCCTTTCAGTTGCCAAGGGCTGCATGGCTTGCTCCACCTCCACTTTTTCTACTGCTACTACTGGTATTTTCTACTCCACGATCGAACAAGACACTGCGCACACCAGATGTAGAATTGTTGATAAGTGTGTGCTCTTATCATAGCTACGAGGACTCTTTATATGCTATAGTACTACTCTCTCAGTTTTTTCAAGGTTTAATCAAAGTTAAACTTGGTAAAAAATAAATCATGTACTGTATATAGTAAAAATTGTCGATATTTATAATACAAAACTAACATGAATTTTCATATTTTTCATATTATTTAAAAGAAAGCGTGAAACTACAAATTAAATCCCGGAACTAATTGGAGTGGCAACCTACTCCTGTGGTGAACATCTTCAGAGGTCTTGGTCAACTTTTTCTGAAAGAGAATCCTGAACATCTTCAGAGGTTTTCTTTTTCGATCGTGGGATGGTCACCGGCGTGCGTTGTGTGCAGAGATATATCGCACGAGCTACTTTAGGCCTTGTTCGGTTAGCCCCTCCCCAGCCGGGATCGCGGCCTAATCCCCTCCAACCCGCGTGGGTCGGCCCAACCGGGGATAAATACCCGTCCAGCGATATCTGCGCATTCGGTTACGCCCCGTTGGGATTTCAGCCCGGCCCAAAACCTCCCCATCCCGGCCATTCCACCGGGGAAAGAAAAATCGTCCCGTGACTCGTGGATTGATTCCCGAACTTCTCAACGAACCGTGCGCTCTTCTATCACGACACGGAGGCGACCTGGGGCGGCGGAGGCAGTGGCGGCCCGACGTCCTGGAGGAAAACGACGGCGGCGCACTCCTTCTCCTCGTCGTGCAGCTCGGAAGATGTTGCCCCACCCGGAGTCTCACGGCGGCTGAGACCCAAAGGCGCATGCGGCAACGCGACCAAGAGTTCGGTCTGGGCGGCGCTGGGCGGCAGCGGCAACAGTATCCAGCACTTCGACGGCGGCCTTCTCGCAATTAAGGCCTGCTCCTTTTCGTCCTTTCCCTCTCCCGGATTCTGCAAGTTTTTGATTTTTTGTTGGAGCAATGGTGTGCTCGGTGTTGAATCTGACAAAAGGAACCGAACGATTGCTATGGTAACAGGATCCTTAATTGCAGGGGTTACTTCCACGTGGGGATTAGGGTGAGCGGGTCGGGATCACCCAAAACCTGGGTGGATTGCATCCCCTAGAAGATTACTTCCCCACAAACCGAACAAGGCCTTAGCGGGAGATTTTTCTTCGGGGGCCGGATATATATAGTCAGGTATTGATTTCGAATTCAGATGCTCGCACAGCACCGTACTGTTTTTGGCCGGAGAAAGAAGCGATCACCACAACCACCGATTGAAATTTGGCAACTTTTAGATAGGGTAGGGCAGAAAGCAGCAAATATCCTGCCTGCTTCCGTATGGGAGTGTGTGTGATCTTACCAGATGAAACGTCACACGTCGAGATACCAAAGAAACCATCTCACGTGTACATTATTGCTAATATTGGTGGGAAAAATCAGGAGAGCGAGGTGATGCACACGCAAACAGATTATTAATAATTAATATAGGCAGCGAAGACTGCCTTACGCCCTCCCCCTGCAACGTGGCCGTTGTGCGATCAGCACGACGATACACTAGATCATATCCTTTCTCATGGGTTGTGTCTTCGCCCGCAAGGCTTGGGCGACCTGCTTGAGATGGTGGAACAAGGTGCATTGGCTACCAGAGCACGACACAAGTTCCGTGGGCTGGTTACAGGGATAGACGTGCTGGAGCGGGATCCGGTCGCGACTTGTGGCGTTGATTTGCTGGTTCTTGTGGAGACATTGGAATGACATTGCCTTCGAGGGAGTTGCACCCTCGACTTTCGAGGTCATTGGGGGGCCTGTTTCGTTGCTCCTCAAGCGTTTTCCTGACTCCAGTGGTACAAATAACACATGTTTGGCAGCTCGCTGTAGGTTGCCTTTTTGGCTCGCATGAACCTTAAAGCAGCACCAGGCCATGCTCTACAGAAACGCCCAAGTCGATCATTTCTACTCAGGCAGGCGCTGGCGGGCCTAAAAAAGGAACAACATACGCGCGGGGTAGCAATCGCGGAGATGGCGAGAGGTGGAAAATTGGAAGCACGCTTTTTTTATTTTGTTCATCTCATGAGAGCATTGATCACTTATTTTCGTAGAGTTCCCTGGCAGATTCATCTGGAGCTTGATGAATGGGTAAAATTGCAGAAGGGAAACAAAATGACGGCTCTCTTCGTAGATGATCTAGAAGATTGATGGAGGTGGCATCAAAGGTGTTTGGCAGAGGGAGAGGGTGGGTGTCGTTGGAAAGGCGCTTCACAACGGTGTAGATCCTCACCCACATCATTGTGCATGCGTTTTTGAGTGGAGGAACAAAAAAGTGATGAAAAGGAGATAAACTAGAGAAGGTTTTCAATGATTAGTATTGGATGATGGAGCGAGGTCTATGGTTGTTGTTTTATGCTCATTTTAGATGATGTCATCCGTTTAGAGCTGATTAGTTCACTCCCTTCGGAAAATATGTCCATGCGTAATTTTTTCTTTGGTTTTCACGTTTTTTGAATGCTGTAAAACCTGTATGATTTCGTTAATGAAATCAGGGAGAAAACCCTTCCATAAAAAAGTAAAAAACAAATGTCGTGCATGTTTGATCATCAATGTTATAGTAAAAAATATGAACATCTGTAAAATTTAGTAAATACAAAAGATAATTTATGGGGGTTCTATTGATTCTGATTTTGTATTGCAAATACACATGTTTTTATCTATATGATTGGTAAAACTTACAATGCTCTCTTTTGACTAAAAATATACAAGTTGCTTTTAAGAAACGATTTTGCTAGTTCTCATTAGACCGAGAGCTAACTTAGGGCTCAACAGAATCTTAAACCGTCAAATTTGCATCGTGATTCATGCACTTGAGTTGCAAGTTGAGTTGTAACTGAGATTATTTTTTTCAGTTGCAAGTAAGGTTGCAACTACAAATAATACGTCGAAACCGTTAGATTTGTTTCATGATTCCTGCTAGTGGTGAGTTACAACAGCAACTGAGATGTGATGACGCCATTCTACTGAGCACTAAGTTACTGCTAAGTAGACTGAGCCCTAGACACATCCATTAAAAAACAAACCCGGGTGTATATCCGCGGAGTTAATAGCCACACATTGGGTGGTAGGCCGTTGAGCACACTAGACCCTGCGTTGGACGCCTCGGCGGTGAAAATTCTACCGGATGCAGCATCTCACATTGGCACTTTGGACCATAGGCTCAACGCACATGCATCCGTGGCGGCCATACTCCCTTGCATATCTGCCAGCACGGCTTCTCTCGCTTCTCGGCTCGGTTTAGCGTACTCCCTACTCCGCATGCAGTGCAGGACACACATACCATCGCATGTTGAGGACTTGAGGTGAGTCCGCAACTGCAATGGCCTTACATTTTCTCGCAGGCGTACGTACGTAGTGTCGCGCGCAAACACGTAGGTGGGTCGTGGGCTCCACCGAGATCAACATACAACATACAGGGGTACGCCCTTTTTCTGGAATCTTGTATTCGCCCTGTGCAGCCATTGATTGGCATTAGTACGCACGTCGCGATCGACCTTTTCTCCTTATGCTGTGGGCTCACGACGACAACAATGGCCACCTGCATGCGTGCGCAAGCAAATATTCTGTATGCCTGTGTATTATATATGCGCAGTATCGATATATGTAAGAAAAAGAAGGAATAATATGGCACTGGTTTTGATCCTGCTCTCATGGATGGCTGCTTTCCTCTATCATTGCCTTGTCTGGTAACTGCTAATGCTAGGTTGTCGATCGAAGCAGCAGGCAACTTTAAGTTTACAGGTAACTATTGAAGTAGCTGACAGGAATGTGTTGAACTGGAACCACGGATAGAATTCATGGACAGCCGATCGAGAGGGGCCAGGCCAGGAGGCTGTGAGAGTAGCCTCCCCAGGTAACTACTACTGGGAAGGAAGCTTCCTGGAAGCTGCCTGCATGGCCCCTGCATGCAATGCAACCAAGAGATCGACGAGTGAATTCGAAGCTGATCCATATTGGCCACAGATCGCCGAGTGGCAACGCCGTTCACGTAGAATGCACGGTGTGTATGTGCTTCTCGATCTACGGCCGCAGAGATGGATATTCCTAATCATGTCAGGTTCATGTTCTGAAATCCCTCTGATCGCCGATGGGACGTCGGGCCATGGGAGCTTCACACAAATCTGGAACGAACTTGCCGTCCGCCTTAAGACGCGGCGGCTATCGCGCGCACTAGCATTGCCAAACGCGGCAAAGATGATCTTGACGGCGATCGGATCGTGGCTGACCGGAGACGCCAGCTCCGCCACGCGAAGATCAGCGTCGGGTGAGCAGTCCGTCCGTACCAGAACCCAGCCACGGCCGCCCACGTATACCGTGATTGAATCGGCGTCGACCTCGGTTGCTTTCGGAGATGGCTGCCCCGTTTTATTACCAGCGGTTGCCAGCGAGCGGCAAGGTGGCCGGCCACGCGCGCCGGCTCGGAATTTCACCCGGCCGGCCGGAACCCAGGCCACCAACCGGACGTCGCGGGGGCCGCGGCGCTGGAGGACCGATCGGCGATCGATGGCGACGGAGGAAGCTTCGCGGCAGCTGCGCTTGAAAACGGACAAAATGTCCCTGGTCACACACACGAGCATAGTAATGAAAAGGACCTCGTGGCCCCGGCGCCGCTCTTTGCTCTCTGGCCTGCCTAGCGTGCAGTGGTCCGCGGTGGCGCCGGCGACAGACATCCGTACATCTCATTGTGGACAGATCGTGGAGGGTCCTGGACGGACCGAGTCGAAATCGACAAAACTAACCTCTCCAGCAAACTTCAGTACAAAATGAACCCAATCTAAAACTATTTCACAAAATAACCCTTTTTAGTAGCGCCCACAAGAGCGGCGCTATGCTCAGTTGCATAGCGCCGTACTCTAGGGTGCTATCCTTCTGAACACATGGCGTAGCGGGACCCGCATCCGGCACCATAGCGCCAAGGGCGCTATACTCTTATTGGGCCAGCCCACGAGTGCTGCGGCCGTCCGATGCTAATCGAGGTGGGAGTTTAGTCCCACCTCGGAAGCTGAGGAAGTTTTCGACCAACATATAAGCCGGCGTGTGAGAGGGACCCGAGCTCCTCTCAACACACACATGTGCTGGCTTGCCCATGCAGGCTACCTATCTCTGCCCTGTGGGCCCGCCTGGCTGGGCGTGCTGCTCGCTAGTAGGGCCTAGCCAGGTCTGAGCGGGCCTTTTTTTTGCTCTTGCTTTTTGTGGGTCCCACGGTTAGGATAGCACCCCAGAGCCCGGCGCTATGCTACTGAGGGTAGCACCCGGACGGCCGGCGCTATGGATGATAACACCGGCATGGCCGGCGCTATGCTATGGAGGGTAGCACCCGGGCGTGGGGTGCTAGACTACAGTACCGAATTGCTCGGGGACTTAGAATTTTTTGAGCTCGACCCTTTTTGTTACAGACTATAGCACCCCACACCCGGGTGCTACCCTTCATAGCATAGCGCCGGCCATGCCGGTGTTATCATCCATAGCGCCGGCTGTCCGGGTGCTACCCTCAGTAGCATAGCGCCGGGCTCTAGGGTGCTATCCTAACCGTGGGACCCACAAAAAGCAAGAGCAAAAAAAAGGCCCGCCCAGACCTGGATGGGCCCTACTAGCGAGCAGCACGCCCAGCCAGGCGGGCCCACAGGGCAGAGATAGGTAGCCTGCACGGGCAAGCTAGCACATGCGTGTGTTGAGAGGAGCTCGGGGTCCCTCTCACACGCCGGCTTATATGTTGGTCGAAAACTTCCTCAGCTTCCGAGGTGGGACTAAACTCCCACCTCGGTTAGCATCGGAAGGCCGCAGCACTCGTGGGCCGGCCCAATAAGAGCATAGCGCCCCTGGCTCCGGCGCTATGGTGCTGGATGCGGGTCCCGCTACGCCACGTGTCCAGAAGGATAGCACCCTAGAGCACGGCGCTATGCAACTGAGCATAGCGCCGCTCTTGCGGGCACTACTAAAAAGGGTTATTTTATGAAATAATTTTAGATTGAATTCATTTTGTGCTGAAGTTTGCTGAAGAGGTCAGTTTTGTCCATTTCGCCATGGACCGACCGCCTCCGCGGCGGCGCGCGCGGTGGCTTATCGTCGCACGACTCGTCGTGCTTATCTATCTCCTCGCCTTGCTAGCTAAACATGGCTGCGGTCAGAAACTGCGGACCGGCTCTCGGTCTGCCGCGGGCGTCGCAGCGCGGACGGCCGCCGGGATATGTGAATGCTCTCGTCCTATTTGTGCCTAGTCCGTACGGGTAGCGCACAAGGAGAATTCGCCTTCAATTTCTGTACGCCTCATATAGGGTAGGTAGGGTACATAATATCCAGTGATCTCACACCTAAATAAAATTCTACTCTCTCCTATTAGAAATAAGTATCAGTAATTTTATACTCACTTCGTTCCATAAAACATGCAGCTAATATGGATGTATCTAGACACTAAAATATATCAGATATATCTATTTTTATGACATATTTTTTGAAACGGAGGGAGTATTAACTTAGTACAAAGTTTTATAGATATTTATTTCCGATCGAAGGGAATTTCATCTTCAAAATTTCATAATGTGGCCAAAAACTTTGGAACAAAATTATAGGTGTTCTATAGATATGTTTTTCCAATCATTAAAATTTTTAGAACCAAATTCAAAATGCACTAAGAAAAACAAAAAAGACAAACCAGAACATAAATAGTGTTACAAAATGACAAAATGATACTATTCACATAGCAGCTTGTCTTTTTTGTTTCTCTTAGCGCATTTCAAATTTGATTTTAAAAATTATAGTGATTACAAAGACATATCTTATGAACACTTACAAATTTGTTCTAATATTTTTTGCCACTTGCAATTTGAAATTTTTGAAATGATAGCATGTAAGGTATGGGATTATAGGATATTTTCCCCGTACTGCCAGTCCTTCGTAAAAAAGTGTTGAAGTATATACGGTCGACTTCTACGTGGTCTTGTAGTTGTAGGAGCATATGGAGTAGCTGTGCGAGAGCGATCGATGGAGGCATGCATGTTCGATCCGATCCGATCCGACTCGAATGCCTGCGGGCCGCACCGCTTTAATTAAGCTTGGGCAGCACTGTATCCTCATTCCTCAACCGTGCGATTTTGCATGATCGCATGGACAACAAGGACCCTTCAACAGCTACCGCCCTGCTCTCTTCCAAGATCAAACCACATGCAACCGGCCAGGAAAAAGGGGGAATTCCCAGGTCATCACACTGTTAGAGAACAGGCTAGATTGTCACTGCTCACAACAGACTATAGCGTCTTAAAATAGATTATCACAAAGGAATGTCCTCTGCGTGTTCTGCTGATTGCCCATGGATAATTGGATATGCATGCCAATATGCCTTGTCCATGCGTCGAAATCGACAAAACTGACCCATTGGACAAACTTCAGCACAAAATGAACATAGTTTCAAACTATTTCACAAAATAACCCTTTTTAGTAGCGCCCACGGTACCGGCGCTATGCTCCGTTGCATAACATCCTACACTAGGGCGCTATCGTCCTGGCCACGTGGCGCAGTGGGCCCCGCATCTGGCACCATAGCGCCTGAGCCTGGGGCGCTATGCCCTTAATGGGCCGGCCCACGACGGCTGCGCCGGTGCGATGCTAACCGAGGTGGGAGTTTAGTCCCACATCGGAAGCTGAGGGAAATTTACACCAGCTTATAAGCCCGTGTGTGCGATGGACCCCGAGCTCCTCTCAACACACACAGATGCTGGCTGACCCGTGCAGCCTACCCTTCTCTGCCCTGTGGGCCCGCCTGGCTGGGCGTGCTGCTCGCGAGTAGGGTCCACTCCAAAAACTTGTGGCCCTAGCCAGGCTGGCGGGATTTTTTTGCTGTTTTTTTTGTGGGTCCCACGGTTAGGTAGCGCCCAAGCCACCGGCGCTATGCTAATGAGGATAGCACCCTACGCGCCGGCGCTATGTGTTGGTGTTTAGCACCCCAGCTGCCGGCGCTACCTGACACACCTGTGTATAACCAGGTCCGCTCCCAGCCCGCACCCAATAACTCCAACTCCACACACTCGACCAAGCAGAGGACCATGGCGGCGGCGGTTCCTCTCTCCTCCCCCATCTAATCTCCAACAGATCTGCACGATTCCGGCCGGGATTTCGTTCTCCACCCCTCCCTAAAGGTATTCCCCTAAGATCCCCTTAATTTCATCCACAAAATTTGTCACATTTGCCCTCTATTTGAAACCCTAGTTCATCCCCTATTTACGAAATTTGGGTTCCAATTTGTGAATGAAAATTCATGATTCTTGTATCTATAGCCCTCATAGTTGTAGAAGTTAGAAGGGATTAATTCGAAATTTGTATTTTGGATATTGTATGGATTGTGTATTTTCGGATTTTGTATTTTGTTTAGTCATGTGAATATGTGAATCCCTAATAAATTTTTGTTGTATCCTACTGTATGTAGTATAATTTTTTTGTATGGGCTAGGTGGTAAGAAATTATTTGATGGTTGGGATAGGTGGTAAGAAATTAGTTGGATAGGTTGTAAGAAATATGTTGATGTTTGTAGTTGAGATGCAATGCTCTATAAATATAGTATAATTATTAATTATTGAAATATGTAGGATGGCATATCCAATGCTCCACCAACACTATGACGTTGAACATCGTGGGAAGCTTATGGCAGAGGATAAGCGGGTAAGTATCGTTGTTATTTTTGTTGTATAACAAACACCATGTTAGTTCTAATGTTGTACTTGTATATTTCAGGTTTTCGGTCCTTTGCGCCTTAGGTCACACGAGGCCTCCTCCTCGGAAATGCCGTATGACGAGCGGTACACGCTGTACATTACAAGGATAGGGCTCCTTCCTTTTGTGTCGCTTGTCTCCCGGTCTACTCCGAACTTCAACCCTTCGGCGATTACCTCTCTTGTGGATCGTTGGAGGCCGGAGACGCACACCTTTCACCTACGTGCGGGAGAGTTGACGGTCACTCTACAGGATGTCTCGATGATCCTGGCGCTGCCCATTGATGGAGCACCTGTGTGCTTCAACACGAACTCTACAAATTGGCGCGAGCTAATGTTTGCTCTTATTGGTAATGCCCCTCCTGAAAAGGAAGACCCAATCAAAGATAGGGTCCCCGCGGGAGCGACTTACAAGTGGATCAGAGCAAACTTTGCTCACTGTCCCGCTGATGCTAGCGATGAGGTGATCGAGCAGTATGCACGCGCATACCTTTGGTATGTGATATCGAGGACTTTGTTTGCTGACTCCGGAGGTAGGGCTGCTCCATGGATGTGGCTGAAGGCATTGTCGGGTTGGGACATTAAACGTAGCTGGGGCTCAGCGGCACTCGCCTACTTGTACCGTCAGGTGAGGGTAATTTTTACATATTTCGGTCTATCGTCTTATGAGAAAATATCTATATTTTAATCTGTGCATTTTTCTTTCAGTTGGACGATGCTTGCCGTAGATGCCGTCCTGAAGCCGGGATAGGTGGTTGTATGCTACTTCTATCGGTTTGGATGTGGGAGCATTTCTCTGTTGGTAGGCCGCCGCTCCGTCAATGGTTAAGATGGGAAGATTATGGCAACCCTTTGCGGTTCCCTACATGGGCTTACAAGTGGGATGTCGTTGGGGAGTTCCAAGGAGACCCGGAACGCGAGTACATCCGCTACACCAATGAGTTTGATGCGCTAACATGTGAGCAGGTAAAAACATGTATGATCTTAAGTTTATTCATGTTTTTGAATTTGTATTTTTGCCATTTCAATTATATACCCTAATGCATCTATTTCGACTTTGTAGGTCTCATTTATGCCTTATGGCTTTGATGATGACTTCGCTAATACTCACGAGTTCGCGTTGAACCCGAAGTGCTTGGACGAATCACATCTTTGGCTAATGCGTTGTCCAATGATTTGTCTTTTTGCTGTCGAGTGGCATTTGCCACACCGGGTGATGTCCCAGTTCAACTTATATCAGACTTGTCCACCGGAGTGGGTCGACACGGGCATACATCTCCACGGGTGAGAGTAAACAAAATATTGCATACAAAAATTTGCATACAAGTTCTCCTATTTTTCCCTTCTAAACTTGGGCTGCCTTTGTTTTACAGGTTAGATAGGAAAAGACAGAAGAAGGTGACCGATTGGGCGGATTACCACCATAGTTACTGCAATCAGTGGTTGAATGCTTTGACAACAGCTAAGAATGATAAGAAAAAACGGAGACCGGGACCTCCGCGCTATGATGCTGATGCTTTTAACGAGTACCTTGAATGGTTTCTTATGAGCACTCGAGTTTCTTTGTGCCCACCGGCATATGAGGAGAACATATTGGAGAAGCCCCTAGATTTTGACGACATCTCGGATATCCCGTTCAACAGAGCTATGCGGAAAGGAGGCGCAACTCAGTTTGCTCCTACACTGAACTTTGTGGTATTCATGTCGACTATTATGTTTGTTTTTTCCCGTTTGCTTGCTTACATGCTTTTGTTTGGCGTTGAAACTTATATACTATCTGCCCCGTAGCGTACGTCCATTGGCCGGTTTGTTGATGAAGCCGATGATGTACTCGCCTTGCCAGCGGGCAATGAAAGTGTTGGAGCCATGCGGGAGTTTCTGCAGGTACTACATCTACTAGTACATCAAAATTGCAAAATTTGGTACACTATGGTGATGCTATACTAATTTGAACAGAGAAGCCAAGCACAACTACGGCGCTTAGGAAACTTGTTGGGATGTCGTACCGCAGAGGTACATGTGCCCTCGCATTCCCGTTCTGGTTCAAACCCATCTAGCGAGGTATGCAAATTATTGGTTGGTTCTATTAATGGTGATTGCATGCTTTCTCGTCTAACATTCACGAATTGTGCAGGAAGTTGAGGTAGAAATTCCCGACGATATGACCTTGTCTCAATGGCAACGTAGTCTCCCGCGTCAGCGTGAAAGGAGGGCCGTCAACCGTTTCACGCTCGACGATTACAACCAGAAAAAGAAGAAGAAGATGGCTACGGAGCTGACCGACAATGATGCTGGAAGCTCGGGAATGAGGACCATGGAGAGCTATGAGGAAGAATCAGAGGAGATACAAGAAGAAGAGGAGCAAGAAGAACAAGAGGAAGAAGATGAAGAAGAGGAAGAACAGGAGTGAGAAGAACAAGAGGAAGAAGATGAAGAAGAGGAGCCAGTGCGTCTCAGGAGGTCTACACGGGTTCGTAAAGGCAACTATTTGCCTTACGCCGGCATGTGATGGTGAACTTGTATCCCACCTTGCGAAACTAGTCTCACGTCGTTTGTGATGCTGAACTTCTATATATCGTTGCATGTAACAAGATATGTGATGCTGAACTTCTATCTATCGTATGGGATGCTTATCTGACATTATGTTTGCTGGAATGGTTTGGACTATATTTGCTGAACTATGGCTATCAAAATTTTGTGCAAAAGATAGACTGTTAATTTGCAATTCAAGGAGGGTAGCACCCCAGGTGCCGGCGCTATGCTTGACAGCGTAGCACTGTAACTGGTGGCGCTATGCCCTCTAACTCCATGCACGTCGGCGCTATGCTTGGTAGGGTAGCTCCGCTGTGTGGGGTGCTATAGTCTGTAATGCGGATGGTCGAGCCCAAAAATTTCTAAGTCCCAGACCAATTCGGTACTGTTATTGGCGATGTCAAAAACGTATAAGGGTAGCACCCCCAGCGACGGCGCTATGCATAACAGGATAGCACATTAAGAGCCGGCGCTATAGAGCATAACTTCGGGCTCGCCGGCGCTATGCTTCCTAGAGTAGCGCCGTCCTCTGGCGTGCTATAGTCTGTAACGCGGATGGTCGAGCCCAAAAATTTCTAAGTCCCAGAGCAATTCGGTACTGTTATTGGCGACGTCAAAAACGTATAAGGGTAGCACCCCCCGCCGGCGGTGCTATGTTTCAGGGTGCAACAGCAGCCTCCATGGCGTTACTATGGTAACGCCCTCTAAGCCGGCGCTATGGTATGGTGAGTAGCGCCATTCTGTGGGGTGCTATGCTCTGTAACTCATAAGTTATATTTATTCCAGATCGTCGACCACCGTTTGTAGCATTCAGCATTTCAATAACAATCTGGTGGACATTACAAAAGCATACTTGAAATCAGTACAAATTAATGTCCACTAAGACATAGCGAATGCATAATTCAAGTCATTACAAATTAATGTCCACTAAGACATAGCGAATGCATACTTCAAGTCATTACAGATTTAAAGTCCATATTTGAAGCAACATAGCGGATACTCTATTGAGTCCAACGAGGAGCCCTGGAAGTCTTCTTGCTCTCATCTTCATTCGGCTCGTCTTCATTCGTAGTTTGAGTCCAACGTGGAAACTTGCAAGGCCTGTCCTTCTCCTCCTCTTGCGGCTTTGATTCCTCGGGCATGGAACCTACCATTGTGACCTTGCGGCTTTCTCGATTCAAACGCTCGTATTCTCTCCTTTGCCTCATCATCCTCAAGTGATATGCGTTTCTCATTTCCTCTTCATGCTTCCTTTTTTCTTCTTGCTTCTTCTTCTCTATCCTTGCTTCCTCCTCCTTTTTCTTCTTCGTTTGGATCTCCACCCACATCTTCTTGGGATCAAAAGGTGCCATGTCCACAAAACGTTTAGTCCAATTACTACCTCCAGCTTCATCGTTGTTCGCCATACCTACAAAAAGATAGACTGATTATATGTAGTAAGGACAAGCATATATATATATGGTATTAGTTGACAAATATATTAAGCAAATAATGTACCTAATATCTACGCCTCCTAGGCTGCTCGCAACCTAACCAATAACCGAAACCATGACCGGGAGCACGACCAACACCCTCTCCTCCACCACGGCCAAGTCTCTCTCCTCTACCACGGCCAACACCCTCTCCTCCACCACGTCCAACACCCTCTCCTCCACCACGTCCAACACCCTCTCCTCCACCACGGCCAAGTCCCTCTCCTCTACCACGGCCAGCACCCTCTCCTCTACCACGGCCAGCACCCTCTCCTCCACCACGGCCAACTCCCTCTCCTCTACCACGGCCAGCACCCTCTCCTCTACCACGGCCAGCACCCTCTCCTCCACCACGGCCAACACCCTCTCCTCCACCACGGCCAACTCCCTCTCCTCTACCACGGCCAACACCCTCTTCTCCACCACCACTTCCCGCACCATCTCCCTTTGCTCTCTTCCTTTGACTACATCCGCGACTGTTGTGCCCATGACCATTGCAAGCACCACAACGGGATTTCACACGGGGCTCTTCAAATTGGCTGTTACCATAGTCTCTCATGCCTCCTCCACCCCACTGATCACTCTAAGATTTACACATATATCTGAACCTTGCAACCATAAAACTTGTCTGTTTTACCTCATTTCTACCAGTGTTGCACCAACATTTTACATCATTTGATCCTTTGTCACAAATCAGTGCGCCAAGGCACTTAAATCTACAAGTCAGAGTAATTCAAACCAAAGACCAAGCCACCAGGAATGGAGGAGTACATCTTGAGGAGCAAGAAAAGCAAGCACGGCAGAAAGTGGCTGGTACGGCACAAGAAGACAGGAAAAACGGCAAAAGCAGAAAAGCCGCTGCCGCCACCAACTTCCCACTACTCCTCTACGCCGCAGCAAGAATGCCACAAAAAGTCTTTAAAAGGAGAGGTCCAGGTTCACTCCCACCATCTCCATCTCTCACCTCGCATCCACAGCCACTCCATCCATCCACCACTCCACCAAAACCTTCCTCCTCCATAGTCCAACACAAAAACTTTTCCACCCTTATCCCTCTTCTCCTCTGTTGTAACAAGACTGGATCCATGGCGTCCACCAAGAACTCCAAGAACTCCCTCAGGAACCTCAAGAACACAGGATGAACATAGCCCCAAGGATCTGAAGGCCCAGCTCTCCCTCAACCTCTGCATCCTCTGCCGCGACAGCAATTCTTCTACTTTCTCTGCCACGGCAAGCCTTCGGTGACAAACAGCAAATCTCTCTTCCTTTCCCTCATGCTCTGTGATCTGTTGTGTTGATCTTGCGTTGTAAAGCAGTTTGAAACTTGTCTTTGACCTTTGCTATGGTTTGAGTGACACGCTCCATTGTAAACTCTAAGACTACTGTGAAAACTGTGTTGCACTTGCTTGATCTGTAGGTGTAAGACTAGTCTCTGCACCTAGTTCCAAAAACATATCCCTGTCTAAAATTTGCTAGTTTGTTCAATGCTTTCTTGTCTGACAAACAAGAAATCCTTGAACTTGTTATGTTAAAACTTCCCTGCTCAAAACCTCCTGTTACTTTTCTGTTTACAACACCAAAAACCCCACTTTTCTGCTTAGCTTCTGGAAATTAGGAAATAGTCTCATTTGTGTTGATCCCTGTGGAGACGACTAGAAAAACCCCCCTATAATCTCAACAGATCAAAATTGGCGCCGTTGCCGGGGATCAACTTTTGATTGTTTCCTTAGATTACAGTAGACTAAGCTGTGTAAATACTTGTTCCAATTTGCAATCTTTGATTGTCTGTTTTAATGATTTGTCTTTGATCAAGCTTAGAACTTTTATTAGGGGATTTAGTTCACTAACCCTTGATCAAGTTCTTGTCTGTGATTGTGTGTAGAACAATGATTTCATCTAATCTCCGTGGGAATTCAGTTGATGCAGTCCTCTGAAGATTCTCCACTAGCCCCATTTGATCCTGAGCCAGAGAGGACTTTGTTTGCAAGAAAGAGAGCAGCTTCTGAAGTTTCTGCTGAAGATTTGGAAACCTCTGTCTCAGATTTGGAATCGTCATCCTCAGATTTCAGCATGGGTGATAAGAAGTTGAGAGATTTGTGGATTCCCAAGGACCAGATCAACAATGCAGATGTGATTATGCCTGCAATACAAGCAAACAACAGGGAAATCAAGCAAATCTTGGAGAAAGTTGTGTCCAAGACCAGAGGAGATTGGTCAATGAAATTGCCCGACACTTTGTGGGCTTACAGGACAGCATACAAGACACCCATTGGCATGTCACCTTTCAGAATTATCTATGGCAAGGCTTGCCATCTGCCAGTCGAATTGGAGCACAGAGCGCATTGGGCAATCAGGAAGCTGAACTTGGACATTGGCAAAGCAGGAAACATGAGGAAACTGCAGTTGTGTGAGCTTGAAGAGCTCAGGAATGATTCCTATGAAAGTGCAAAGATTTACAAGGAGAAGACCAAGAAATGGCATGACTCCCACATTCTGAGAAGGGAATTCAAGGAAGGGCAGTCAGTGCTGGTGTATGATTCCAAGCTACACTTATTCTCTGGGAAGTTCAAGTCCAGATGGTTTGGCCCTTGTGTTATCAAGAAAGATCTAGGCCATGGTGCCTTTGAGGTTTATAGCTCAGCTGAGGGAACATTCAAAGTAAATGGCCAGAGGTTGAAGCACTACAGGATTGGAGATTTGATTGAAAACCAAGTTGAAGAAGATGATGAACCAGAGGATGGCTCCAATGCATCCTCTACCCATGCAAACCAGTGATGATGAAGCTACAGTCAAGCTGGTGACTTTAAACAAGCTCTCTTCCAGGAGGAAACCTGGTATCCCTTGTATCATATATTTCCCTTTCACCTTTTTATGTTTTTGCCTTGTGTGTTTGTTTCTTTTTGTTGTTTCAGTGATAACTTGGATGAGGAGAAAGATTGCTGTTGATTGACAAGGCAGAGAAGCAGGAAAACCATCAGGTGAACACTTTCCATTTCCACACATTTGTTAAAATCTGAATCAGAATATACTATACTATTGTTTGATCTTGTGTGAAAGTGCTCTGTTAAGAAACAAATCAAATTTTGTTGCTTGAACCTGAAATTATCACTTTGCATGCTATGAAGAACTTTGCTTTGAATCTGCTTATAACTCTTGCAAATGCCTATTTTCAAAGCCAAGTTTCAAATCAGAACCTTTGTATGTCTCTACTCAAAGAACCTGTGAAACATCAGTATATTTGTTAATTGCCCTAAGAATGAAGTTCATGATCCATTTCTTAGCCCCTAACCAATTGCATCTGTTGCATTTTTTGCATTAGCAAACATGATCTCTGGATTGTGATTTGTGAAGCACTAACATACTAACAGGAAGGAAAAAGTTTAGCATTAGCAACCATGATCTCTGGATTGTGGTGTGTGAAGCACTAACCTGATCATGCTAAGTAAAACTTGTTGTAAATACCTAAAGCACTAGCACCTATGATCCTGGGATTGTAGTGTGTGAAGCACTAACTAAGTTGACCCATCAAGCTAAGTTACTAACTGACTAACTTGTCTATGCATTAGCCTATTATGTTCCTGGGAACCGTAATAGGTGAAGCACTAATTTTGCATTACATATTGGGCTATGTACTGGATCTTGAGTTTTCAATTTCAGAGTCAATTACTTTATACTCATGTGTCCATGTTGTTTGATCTAGACATACTCAAATTCTCTTGTGAAACTTGTTTTTGAATTGGCAATTGCAAGATTTATCTGCATTGAGTCAGCAATGTCCTTCATCATGCTCTGTTACATTTTGTTTGGTACAATGCACCATTCTTTACTTGAGGACAAGCAAAGGTTTTGGTCTGGGGGTTTTGATCACTCTAAGATTTACACATATATCTGAACCTTGCAACCATAAAACTTGTCTGTTTTACCTCATTTCTACCAGTGTTGCACCAACATTTTACATCATTTGATCCTTTGTCACAGATCAGTGCGCCAAGGCACTTAAATCTACAAGTCAGAGTAATTCAAACCAAAGACCAAGCCACCAGGAATGGAGGAGTACATCTTGAGGAGCAAGAAAAGCAAGCACGGCAGAAAGTGGCTGGTACGGCACAAGAAGACAGGAAAAACGACAAAAGCAGAAAAGCCGCTGCCGCCACCAACTTCCCACTACTCCTCTACGCCGCAGCAAGAATGCCACAAAAAGTCTTTAAAAGGAGAGGTCCAGGTTCACTCCCACCATCTCCATCTCTCACCTCGCATCCACAGCCACTCCATCCATCCACCACTCCACCAAAACCTTCCTCCTCCATAGTCCAACACAAAAACTTTTCCACCCTTATCACTCTTCTCCTCTGTTGTAACAAGACTGGATCCATGGCGTCCACCAAGAACTCCAAGAACTCCCTCAGGAACCTCAAGAACACAGGATGAACATAGCCCCAAGGATCTGAAGGCCCAGCTCTCCCTCAACCTCTGCATCCTCTGCCGCGGCAGCAATTCTTCTACTTTCTCTGCCACGGCAAGCCTTCGGTGACAAACATCAAATCTCTCTTCCTTTCCCTCATGCTCTGTGATCTGTTGTGTTGATCTTGCGTTGTAAAGCAGTTTGAAACTTGTCTTTGACCTTTACTATGGTTTGAGTGACACGCTCCATTGTAAACTCTAAGACTACTGTGAAAACTGTGTTGCACTTGCTTGATCTGTAGGTGTAAGACTAGTCTCTGCACCTAGTTCCAAAAACATATCCCTGTCTAAAATTTGCTAGTTTGTTCAATGCTTTCTTGTCTGACAAACAAGAAATCCTTGAACTTGTTATGTTAAAACTTCCCTGCTCAAAACCTCCTGTTACTTTTCTGTTTACAACACCAAAAACCCCACTTTTCTGCTTAGCTTCTGGAAATTAGGAAATAGTCTCATTTGTGTTGATCCCTGTGGAGACGACTAGAAAAACCCCCCTATAATCTCAACAGATCACCCACCCATCCATGTCACCCCTGAACCGTTTTGTTTGTCGTCTTCCACGTTTCTTGACCCTCAATTCCGGATCAGGCCATAGTTGTATTCCATGGTACTCCGGCCATTGTGATTGGTCGTAGTATGAGTGAAATCTGCCTGCCCAAGTTGACTTTGTGGTATCTATTGAGAACTCGGATAACCTAACGGTTAGGGGATGGTTGACATCCACATTGCGTAGCCGTGCCGCCGTGTACAAGTGGGAGCATGGCAAATGAAGCAACCTCGGCCTTTCACATGAGCACTCATGAGTCCTTAGAGACACCTTGAAAGCCCGTCCTCCATGTTGGACACCATCACGTGTTGTACCTCCAGGCTCGTTTACTTGATATATCCATTCTTCGTTATCAAAGCATGTCGCTTTTTGGGAGTCGGCCTTCCTTCTTTGGAATACAAGGAAATCATCAACTTTTGGAGGATACTTGTATTTCTTTCCTAAAGGAGTGGACTTTCCAGCAATTTGCTTATCCGTTTCCTCACTATAGTGCAGAAAATACTCATTCATCTTGTCGAATGTGTATTGAACTATCGCTGTCACCGGTAATGCCCGAACTCCCCTTAGCACACTGTTGAAGCATTCAGCCATGTTGCTTGTCATGTGACCATATCTCCGCCCCCTTCGTCATAAGCTCGAGCCCACTTCTTTATGTGGGGCAAGTGCCTATTTAGGAACTCATGACCACCAGCTTTAAGGTTTTTCATAGTAACCAATCTGTTGTAGAGTGTGGCAAAACGCCGGTCGCTGAAAGCAAGACAACAATCCTTTAGATCGTCCGACAATTCCTTGTTTGCGCATGCCCTATAGAAGTTGGAGATGAAGTGCCTCATGCACCATCGATGGTGCAAAGGAGCATGCCCTGGAATGTCAAGCTCCACGGCGTTGAGGATGCCTTGATGCCGGTCTGAGATGACACAAACTTCTCTTTCCGGCGGAATAACCTTGGTTCTCACAAGATGTAGGAACCATTCCCAGTTATCGTTGTTCTCAACCGTCACCAAAGCAAATGCCAACGGCAACAAACAATTGTTGGCATCATTAGCAATTGCAACCAACAAAGTGCCCTTGAATTGGCCTATCAAGAATGTGCCGTCTATGGAGATAACCGGCCGGCAATGTTGGAATGCCCTAATGCACAGCTGAAATGCCCAGAATGCACGGCCAAATACTCGTATAGTTGCACCGTTGTAAACCCTTGTTTTCTTCCCGAAAGCCTCAACAACCGCATACATGCCCGGGTTAGTAGATGCCATCGCTCCCAATAGCCTTGGTAGGCGGTTGTATGCTTCTTCCCAATCACCATATAACATCTTGAATGCGGCTTGCTTCGCCTTCCATGCCTTTCCATACTTCACGGTGTAACCAAAGAGTGCTTTCACCATATCTATGACACCCTTTATGGTGAAGGTTGGGAGTGTTTTAATGCTATTGGAAAGTCGGTAGGCGATGAATTCGGATGTCAATTGCCGGTGATCATCCTTCACATTCAGTTCGTCAATGTTCTTTCCTTCGCACATGTGAGTTGCAACACAACTAGATATGTGCCATTGGGGTCCTCCTTTCAATGGTCTTGCTCGCACTATCCATGGACATCCATCCTCTTCGCACTTTACCGTGTATCGCTTCTTTGCATCGGAGTGGACAACCGTGTAAGGACAGAAATACTTAACCGAGAACTCCTTGATCCATGTCTTATATTCCAACAAGGTTCCAAACTTGAGTCCCTTCATAATCCCATACTTTGTATGGTCCATATCCCGCTTAGAAGAAGGTCTTGGTCCTAGACATATACTAGTGCCACCATCAACCACGGCATTGTCCGCATAAGTAAGATCACGGAACAATGGTGTCCCATGATCCATACCCACAACCTTATAGAAAGCCTCGGCTTCTTTAGCGGTGAACCCTTCATCATCAACGTCTTCCTCTGGACCTTCTTCGTCGGATTCCGATGCATAGCATCGGTTATAAAACATGTCACGGTTCATGATATCATTTTCCATATCCTCTTGCATACAATATCCATCAAAATCACCGATTCCATTGTTGTACATGTAATCCTCAGGGTCATCTCCCCCATGCTCATCATCCTCCTCTTCCGGTGGTTCACGTTTGTGAGTTCTACTTGGGCTCAATGGTAGCATCTTTGTTCGTTGAGTTAATTCATCTTGGGTTACCGGAGGTGGGCTCCCATCGTGGTCAACTAGAGGATCATTTGGTTCCGGACTCCCACCATGCAAAGGGGATGCACGACGGTTCAAGTCAAGCTCATACTGACAATTAATGTTCTTGGTGGCAAACAACTCGAGAGCCTTGTCTTGCGACTCGGCCACAACCTCCTTGTATGCAACCCAATGTTGCTCCGAGTTGAGGGGCATTGTCTTCCAATGAAGGTGCATTCCAAACCCTACATTATGCCGCCCGTCCAATTCAACCAAGTGAGTTGGGTCATTCCATTTCAATTGTTCCCGAACTTTGTCCACAACTTCCGCATACGTAGGACTACGATCAAATACCATCACCACTTCATCCGGGTCACCATCCAAATTGCCTTTTAGAAAAGCCTCCTTGCCGACAATGTGGACACTTACAATTCTTGCCATCTAAAAATGTGGTTCAAACAACCAAATCCATCATAAATGATGTGAACTATATGCACATATCATAACCCTAACAAACATTAGGTGTACTAAACAAATAGCCTAATCCTACAAAATATCAAACCCTAGCCATCACAACTACATCTCACACTTCATACCACCTATGGGAATACCAAACCCTACAAACAATTGGACAAATCCTATATAAAATGAAATCTAGGGTTACCAAGATCTAGATCCAATGTACAACAAAAACAACTAGTTCACAAGTTTCTAATTGGACAATTCCTATGTAGGTCATGGAGATTACCTTGAGGCACTTGGAGCAGTCCTAATCCTTGGAAAATAGCCTAGGAATTGGTGGGGATTTGGGTGGGGGCGAAGAGGAGGAGAGAGAAAGAGTTTCGGATTGGAGGAGGAAGAAAACTACTGGTTCTAGCGGCCATGGGTTCAATATACATAACCAGACGATAGCACCCCAGCACCCGGCGCTACACTCAAGAGGATACCGCCCCAGGCAGTGGCGCTACCTAAACGAGTTGTGGGCCCTTTTCCCAAATGTGCGGAGATACGGTATATACCAAGGGATACGATGCCAGAGGGTAGCACCCTGGCCGGCGGCACTATGGTCATGAGTACAGCACCCTGGTCGGCGGCGCTATGGTCATGAGTACAGCACCCTGTCGAGAGGCGCTATGATGATTAGAGTAGCACCTCTGCTAGAGGCGCTATGGACACGAGCTATGATCAGAATATATGATATGGTACTGCGGATGTCACGGTTCAGTTACATGTAAACAAACAGCTCGGCCACAACTTAACAACAATGAGAATTAGTACAATAAGATTCAACTGGGTACAATAAGGTTCAACTGAGTACAATAAAGTCCTACTAAAGATAGATAGAGATACATATTGTTTGGGGTACAACCACATATGACCTCAATGCTATGTGACATAACTACTAACTTTGGGTCCAGCGTGGAAACTTCCCCTTTGTATCACCACGCTTTTCTGCAGCCTCCGTCTCGGCAGCTCTTTCTCTTTTCCTCTCCCTCTCGGCTTCTCGGAAATGCTTCTTACGGGCTTCCTCCTCCTTCATTACACGAAGCCTTTCCTCGCAGTTCAGAAGTTGCTCCCTATTGTATGCTTTTTCCTCCTCCCTTTTTTTCTTTAACCATCTCTCTTCCTCCGCCTTCTCACGTGCCGCAGCCTTTTCTGCACGCTCGGCCTTGTGAAAATTATCCCAAGCTGTCCGTAACCTTTCCTTTGTCTCACGCACAGCCCAATCCGGCTGCTCCATGTCAATCCAATGATACCACTTGCACAAGGGTGGAGGAGACTACAATAAAATAAAGATTGTTTCAATAACAACAACAAAACGATCATGTTCAGAATGGACAAACATTGAAACAATGCTCAAACATACCACCGGTCTCTCGTAAGGGTTAATGGTTGGAGGTGGATCATGTTCATAATTGGGACACCTGAAAAACTTTCTACCCATCATATAAGAGAAATCGATACTCTCCTTCACTTTGGCGACATCACCACACCAGCAACGTGCAGCCTCCATCCCCATCGGCAAACTAGCATCCTTCATCCTCTTCGGCCTCTCACTTTGGTCGGAACAAGGCAAACTCATTGTGATGCCTACATGGTTATGCATATATTATGAGCGGGATTTCGACATTGAGGATAACAAACAACATGTACAAGTTCAAATTGTCCAACAAACTTACATTTACATGCAAATAGGAAAACTACATCACAATCCATTGTTTCTAAAATAATCCTAAGAATTCATATAGGCTATTGGACTATGCCATGAAAATGCTCTACCCATCATAATCCATTTTTTCTTAAGTAATCCTAAGCATTAATACTCAATGACTATGCCATGCAAATGATCTACCCATCAATTATACATCTAGGATCTATATGTAATCCTAAGCATTTTTTAGATCTATATGAAAATCTAGGATCTAGATCTAACCCATTCACCCAAAATTTATAGATTCGGATTGGTCAAATACATGAGAGATGGGGGAGAGTACCTTGATTCGCTTTCCAAAGCCTTAATACCCCACAAAAACTTCAAAATATGGGGAGATCTAGCAGGGCGGCGAAATAAGAGAGAGAGGGGTAGAATTTCGGGAGATTTGGAGGACTACTGGGAGGTGGTAGGTGGGGGGCGGGCGCGAGTTGGTTTTACCCTGCCTGGGAGGTATAGCGCCTCCGAGCAGGGTGTTACCCTCAGAAGTATAGCGCCGGCGGCAGGGGCGCTACCTAACAGTGGGTCCCACACAAAAAAAGCAAAACGCCCGCCCAGCCTGGCTAGGACCCAGCCAGGCGGGCCCACAGGGCAGAGAAGGGTAGGCTGCACGGGTCAGCCAGCATCTGTGTGTGTTGAGAGGAGCTCGGGGTCCATCGCACACACGGGCTTATAAGCTGGTGTAAATTTCCCTCAGCTTCCGAGGTGGGACTAAACTCCCACCTCGGTTAGCATCGCACCGGCGCAGCCATCGTGGGCCGGCCCGTTAAGGGCATAGCGCCCCAGGCTCAGGTGCTATGGTGCCAGATGCGGGGCCCACTGCGCCACGTGGCCAGGACGATAGCGCCCTAGTGTAGGGTGTTATGCAGCGGAGCATAGCGCCGGTACCGTGGGCGCTACTGAAAAGGGTTATTTTGTGAAATAGTTTGAAACTAGGTTCATTTTGTGCTGAAGTTTGTCCAATGGGTCAGTTTTGTCGATTTCGACTGTCCATGCTTGTCCATGGACTGGACGTGCTGACAACTGACTACGCACTAGCTAGAGTGGTGCGAAGCCTTTTCTTCTCTTTTTTACATCGTACTCCACCTTTATTCCCAGCTGTTAGGACCATAATATTCGGCTGTGGATTGGAGGCGACCTCACTATCTCCCTCCTCATCTGCCAAATGCATCACTTGCAAGTGTGAGAACTTGCTGAATACTCTGCGTTGCTACAGGTAAGAAAAAATACTACTACTCATATCTCACATCATGCTACATATTGGCAGATATTTTTAACCAGGCTATCACACTAGTTTGTTTCCAATCAATGTGTTCTAGTTGGTGAACTTGTTTTTTTTTTACTTTTTAACATGACGGGAGAAGAAGTAGAAAAATATTGGATCAACTACGCCTACCATAAGATACTTTATAAAAGTAAAGTCGCAATAATTTTTACTTATTTACTACATCAGTAGTCACTCAACATTTGTTGTTAACTTACTGACAAATCATCATAATTAATTAAAAGCTTACGGATCATCAACCTTTTCCTTGGCATGATTTTATTTCCATTCAACCAGTGAGAATCGTGGAGAAGCTGCGCATCTAAGAGATGAAAGAGAACATCCTTAAGATGAGATGCCGCAAGGAAAACATGGTTACAACGCAAACCAAAATGAGGTGTGGTTCTGGCTCGACCTTATATCTTTGAGAATCTCAAGTGTGCCTCTTCATACTAACTCGATCAGGATCTGGTGGACTAAGTGATACGTTCGTTTTGCATCACTATTTTGTATCATAATTTACTGTTATTCATTGATATATTTCATATTTAGAGATGATACTTATGTTGTTTCCTCTGTTTTTACATGTTTGATGATCATTGGAGGATTTGCTGCCGGAGTCAGGATTCTGCTGAAAAAAGGACCGTCAAGACACCATATTTCGGAAGATCAGGAAATTCCAGAAAAATACCAGGAAATTATATTTTGCCAGAAGACAGAAGTAGCCAGAAGGAGGAGGCTTACTATTTTTATGTGAGGCTTACTCTTCATGAAAAGGAATTTTTGGATGCTTCCTGTTTTGGATCATTTACCCATATGAAAGAAGATGCTAAGTGGAATCTTCTCGACCATATTCAAGAAAATGCTGAAGGATGGGAAAATGACAAAGGTAGGAAGTCAGGTATAAATTATGATTATGAATGCATTAAAACTTTTATGGGAACCAATGACTTTCATAATGTTAGCACTGCTTATGGTCTTGATTCTCAAATACTTACTAACTGTTTTAAGGCCTTTGCCTCTTATCTTGATGTTCCAAAGAAAGATTGGAACAAATATCATGCACCTTATAAAGATTTCATTAGTCATATTACTGCTATAGCTACTGAAGTTTGTAGTGTTGATAGCATTTTGCCTGAACCTTATTTCGAGAAGACGCCTTTCCCTGCTAAGGTAAAAGAGCATTCTACTTTGGTAAATGTGCTTAATAAAAGTACTAAGAAAGCTGCAGAACCTGATGAGCAAATTATTATTAAGTCTCCTATAGCTATAGTGAAGGACCTTGTTACTAAAGATGTAGGGGATGAACATATTATCTTTTGTGAAGATGCTACTAATATTATTTCACATCCTAGTAGGCGTAGGAAAACAAGTGTTCCTGTTATTTCTGTCAGGATTGGTGATTATTGCTATTATGGTTTATGTGACATTGGTGCAAGTTCAAGTGTCATTCCTTTAGAGCTTTACAGAGAAATCATGCATAAGATTGGCCCTTGTAAATTAGAGGAGATTTATGTGGTTGTTCAGCTTGCTAACAGAGAGACTGTTTGGCCTCTTGGTATTGTTCGAGATGTGGAAGTTTTATGCAATAAGACTAAATATCCTACTGGTTTTCTAGTACTTGGTACGGAAGCTAGTAAAACTTGTCCTATTATTTTTGGTAGACCCTTTTTGAATACATGTGGCGCTGTGATAGACTGTAAAAAGGAGAATTTTTTTACTAAGTTTAATGGAGAATCTTATGAGTTTAATTTTTCTAAGTTTGCTAAGATTTCTTATGAAAATGAAATGTCTAATAAAAATTTCCGAGTTGAGCAGCTTGCTTCTATTGCTCTTGCTCCTAATAATGCTTTGCAGCAATTTATGGAGGACCATGAAAGTGACGTCTTCAGGAAGGAAAGAGAAGAGATTGACGATATTCTTCTTCGTCAACCACCGTTGATTAAGCACAATTTACCTGTGGAGGATCTTGGTACCATTTTGCCACCTAAAGAAGATCCTGTTTTTGAATTAAAACCTTTACCTGATGATCTTAAGTATGCTCATATAGATGATAAGAAAATATATCCTGTTATTATCAGTTCTAAGCTTTTAGGAAAGGAAGAAGAAAGGTTATTGGAAGTATTGAGGAAACATCGAGGAGCTATGGGATATACTCTTGGTGATTTAAAAGGAATTTCTTCCACTTTATGTCAGCATGCTATTAACATGGAGGAAGACGCAAAGCCAGTTGTTGAACATCAATGCCGCTTAATTCCCAAGATGAAGGAAGTGGTAAGAAATGAGGTATTGAAGCTCCTTGATGCTGGTATTATTTATCCTATTGCTGATAGTAGATGGGTTAGTCCTTTTCATTGTGTTCCTAAGAAAGGAGGTATGACTGTTGTGCCTAATGAGAATAACGAGCTTATTCCTCAGAGGGTAGTAGTTGGTTATAGGATGTGCATTGATTTTAGAAAGGTAAACAAAGTTACTAAGAAAGATCACTATCCTTTACCGTTTATAGATCAAATGTTAGAGAGGCTGTCTAAGAAGACTCATTTTTGTTTTCTTGATGGATATTCTGGTTTCTCTCAGATTGTAAAAAGGAAGATCAAGAGAAAACCACTTTTACTTATCCTTATGGAACTTATGCTTATAGACGTATGCCATTCGGTTTATGCAATGCTCCTGCTACTTTTCAAAGATGCATGTCTACTATTTTTCATGGTTTTTGTGAATAAATTGTGGAGGTTTTCATGGACGATTTCTCCGTCTATGGAACCTCTTTTGATAATTGTTTGCACAATCTTGATAAAGTTTTGCAGAGGTGTGAAGAAACTAATCTTGTTCTTAATTGGGAGAAATGCCACTTTATGGTGAATGAAGGAATTGTTCTTGGACATAAAATTTCTGAATGAGGTATTGAAGTTGACAGAGCGAAAGTTGAAGCAATTGAGAAAATGTCCTGTCCCAGAGATGTTAAAGATATTCATAGTATTCTTGGTCATGCAGGTTTCTATAGGAGGTTTATTAAAGATTTCTCTAAGATTTCAAAGCCTCTTACTAATCTTCTTCAAAAAGATGTACCTTTTGTCTTTGATGATGATTGTAAGGAAGCTTTTGAAAACTCTTAAGAAGGCTTTAACTACTGCTCCTATTGTTCAACCACCTGATTGGAATTTACCCTTTAAAATTATGTGTGATGCTAGTGATTTTGCTATTGGTGCTGTTCTTGGACAGCGCGTGGATAAGAAGTTAAATGTTATTCATTATGCTAGTAAGACTCTTGATGCTGCTCAGAAGAATTATGCTACTACTGAGAAGGAGTTTCTTGCTGTTGTTTTTGCATGTGATAAGTTTAGACCTTACATTGTCGATTCTAAAGTTACTATTCATACTGATCACGCTGCTATTAGATATCTTATGTCGAAGAAGGATGCTAAGCCTAGGCTTATTAGATGGGTGTTACTTTTACAAGAGTTTGATTTGCATATTGTAGATAGGAAAGGTGCTGAAAATCCTATTGTTAACAATTTGTCTAGATTGGAAAATATTTCTTTTGATCCTATTCCTGTTAATGATAGTGATGTCTACGCACGCGTCTGTTCTTGTAGACAGTGTTGGGCCTCCAAGTGCAGAGGTTTGTAGAACAGCAGCAAGTTTCCCTTAAGTGGATCACCCAAGGTTTATCGAACTCAGGGAGGAAGAGGTCAAAGCTATCCCTCTCAAGCAACCCTGCAATTGCGATATAGAAAGTCTCTTGTGTCCCCAACACACCTAATACACTTGTCAGATGTATAGGTGCACTAGTTCGGCGAAGAGATAGTGAAATACAAGTGGTATAGATGATTATAAGTAGCAAATGTAATATGAAATAAATATCGCTTGCGAGCAAACATGTAACAAAATAGTAAGTAAACGGTGTGCAATGCTTGGAAACAAGGCCTAGGGATCATACTTTCACTAGTGGACACACTCCCAACAAATATAACATAATTGAATAAATAAATAACTTCTCTTCACTATGGTACTCTGAATTACTCTCCTATTGAATAACACTAATCATTGCGTAGGGCTACGAAGCACTCCTTAAAGTTCATCAAGTACTTGACAAACACCACTCATAGAGATATCCAAATCAAATCACAACTCAAGATAAATATTATTGCAACTTAGACCAAGTACTAACACGGTGCACACACTGTCAACATTACACCATGAAAGGAGGAATAGATCACTTCAATACTATCATAGTGATAATTATTCTCATAATCCATAAGAGATCACAATCGTAGCCTAGACCAAGTACCACCACGATGCACACACTGTCACCATTACACCATGGCAGGAGGAATAGATTACTTTAATAACACACTAGAGTACACATAATGAAGAAGAGTAACATCTACTTATTCAACATGATACAAAGCTCACGATCACATAAAGATCACATCATGGGAGAGAGAGGTGAACCACATAGCTACCGGTAGATCCCTCAGCCCCGGGGGTGAAGTACTCCCTCTTCATCATAGGAGACAGCAAGGTTGATGGAGATGGCGGTGAGGTCGATGGAGACGGCGGAGATGGCTCCGGGGGCACTTCCCCGTCCCGGTAGGGTGCCGAAACAGAGACTTTTGTCCCCCGAAATTTGGCTTCGACGGCGGCGGCGCTGCGGAACTGTTATGGAAATTTCGCCGACTCCCCTAGGGTTTTCCGTCCTGAGGCTTTATATAGGCGAAGGGGCGTCGTCAGGAGGCAACCAGGGGCTCCTCACACCAGGTGGGCATGACCAGGGGCTGGGCCGCGCCCCCTACGTGTGAGGGCGGCCTCTGGCCCCCCTCCGGCTCTCTTTCGGTCTTCGGGAAGCTTCTGGGAAAAATAAGACTTCTGGAACTTGTTTCGTCCAATTCCGAGAATATTTCCTATGTAGCTTTTCTGAAACACAAAAATAGCAGAAAACAGGGAACTGGCACTGTGGCATCTTGTCAATAGGTTAGTTCCGGAAAATGCATAAAAGCGCCACGAAGTGTAACGAAACACAAGGCAAATGGTGTAAAAACAAGCATGGAGCATCAAAAATTATAGATACGTTTGAGACGTATCAGCATCCCCAAGCTTAACTCCTGCTCGTCCTCGAGTAGGTAAGTGATAACAAAAGAAATAATTTTTTAGGTGACATGCACCATCACAACTTTGATCATATAGGTAAAGCATTGAGTGCTGAGATCAAAGAACTTAAAACATGGGCATGAAAGACATAATCTTGATAATAGAAACTTGCCAACCATGTTATAACATGAAAAAGAACACAAACAAAAGATCATGAATAATGAAACAATGAAAGTCAAACGTGTGTTCAAATCATAAGGAAAAAACATACAAATGGTTTTCAGCTTGTCCCTCATGGAATAGCAAAACATAAATGCATAGGACACCTTCAAGTTTAAGAGGGCGACTAGATACAAATAAATTGAGAACAAGTGAAACCAACAATATAAATCAATCAATGAAAACTTTGGGACAATGCACATTATACTAAGAATGGCAACTATGCTCTCTTAATGGTGCATAAAGGTAGAAGGTGGCGACTCAACATAAAAGTAAAAGAAAGTCCCTTCGCGGAGAGAAGCAGTGATTTAACATGTGCTAGAGCTTTTCATTTGTAAAACAGAGAGATAAAAATTGGTTTTCAGAGGTGGTTGTCTTTGTCAACGACTGGCAATGGGGTTCTTACTATCTTCCATACAAAAATGAAGCAAGTTTTTGAGAGAGAGATTGGCACTTTTGTGTTCTTTTATAAAGCTTGGCACTCCTCCCCACCTTTTTTCCTTTCACAAACCATGGCTAACCGATTCCATCGGGTGCCCACCAACATTCACATACCATGGAGGAGTGCCTTTTCTTTCTTTTTTTCTTTTTTTTTCTTTTTGGAATAAACAATATGGAAGATAGCAAATCCGACCACTACGTCCCCATGAGCTGAAAACAGTGTCACAAAATGAGAAGTGTTTTGAAGGTTTTTTTGAAAGGTAGCACATGAAAATTTACTTGGAATGGCTTACAAATACCATGCATAGGAATTTATAGTGGACACAATGGCAAACTTGGTTTTTGGGAGTTGGATGCACGAGTAGAGCTCATACTCAGTACAAAATGAGGGCTAGCAAAAGACTGGGAGCGACCAACTAAGAGAGCAATAACGGCCATAATCATGCAGAGCGACAAAGCAACATTAAAAGAAGCATAAGATGGCATCAAAAGTCAAAAACTAAATGATCATAGAGGCTATAGGTGACTTATTTTGTAGTCAACATGGTGTAAGCATGTGCCTAGTCAACCCAAATAAAGCATCAAAGGAGAAAACTAAAATAATGCTTCCAAACAATAAAAACAACGCATGATTTTTTCAAAGGCTCATTAAGCAATCTCAGTTATTTGAGACAAGTCATGCTACAGCAAAACCACTAAGCATACTATCAAAAAGACATCAAGCATGACATGAAAAAGCCTAAGCCACAGTCTATACAAGCTCCTTCTTGTACCACTTTTTTGCATGAAACTTTTTCTCTTTTCCAACACCATTCAAACCTTTTTGAGGAAACTCTTTTAAGGAAAACCAACATATACCAGAGGTCCAAATACACCTTGATGCAAAGATAAAACAAGATCTGAACAAAAATCAAGGCGAAAAATGCAAGCTAAACGCAGTAGCAGAAAAAGAGAACATTCGGTTTTTGATAAGAATGAAAACTAGAGCGTTCTTGGCAAATGAAAAGCGAGTTCATCTCCTCCAAAAGAAACATGATGTGATCTAACCATTTATTGCAGAAAACAATGCAAAAGAAAACTGAAAACAAAAGCAACTGACGCTCCAAGAAAAATGCATAGTGCATAAAGCAATAAAAATATAGTGTTTTGAAAGGTGACCTAATTTTTGCCGATGAAGAAGGGGGTGCCTTGGGGGCATCCCCAAGCTTTGACGCTTGTACCTCTTGGATATTTCTTGGGGTGACATGGGCATCCCCAAGATTGAGCTTTTGTCCATTCTTCAACTCATCTCATCACTCTCCGATCCCTACACTTGAAAACTTGCTTCATACAAAACTAAACACAATCCTATTAGCAACATTAGTGTAAGCATAGTAATGAATCAACCCTTTTTGCTTCAGGTTTCAACTCAAAACCACCACATATAAAGTATATACTGCTGTAGGAACTTCCCCAAAAGTTCCGTGATCAAAAGAAAGCGATAAAGCGGCAAACACAAATATTGGCAGAAATCTGTTAAAACAGAACAGCTGACAAATGTCGAATTTTTAAGGTGTTTTCTGTTGCTCAAATCAAAAAGTGTTCAACTAATGAAAGTTTGGATATAACCTGGGGCATATGCACAAGAAATCGAGGTCAAAAAGATATACAGAGAATGTTCACGAATTTTTACGGTGCAGCACCGAAAACTATTTCAGGACATCAACATCCCCAAATCTTTACCTCACTCAAATTAGAGGCTTCTCTTGGCACAACAACGAAATAAAAAGGATAAGGAGCGGTTATTACAGTAGTAATAACTTCCAAGACTCAAATAAAAGAAAAAGTACTGAAAATAAACAATGGGTTATCTCCCAAGAATGCTTTTCTTTAACGCCTTTGAGCTAGGCGCAGTAATTTGCAAAGATGCTCATGTGGGCGCCATATAAGAGCTTGAGGCAAAGGCACCATATAGGAACTTAAAGCAATAGAGAGCATCAAAAAGCAAGTATGGAACACATTTAAATCTAAACCACTTCCTATGAAAAATAGTCTTGTAAAGAGACAAGTCATAAAAGCGCAAAGCAAAAAGCATAGGAAGGCAAAACAAGTACAACTTCAAGAATTGCAACATAAAGAGGGGAAACTCAATATTGTTGAGATCCATCAAACCATGTTTCCCTCTCTCATAATAACTTTCAGTAGCATCATGAATAGAACTAACAATATAACTATCACATAAAGCATCTCTATCATGAGCCACATGCATAAAATAATTAATACTCCCCACATGAACAATCGTAGTAGGAGTAGATTCAACAGAATAATTATTCTCATCACCATAATCATCAAAAATAGGAGGCATATTGTAATCATAACTAATTTTCTCCTCAAAAGTAGGTGAACTGAAAATATTATACCCGTCATCATAACCATCATAAACTAGAGGTTTAGTATCATCACAAGCTAGAGAACAGCTATTTCGCAAAGCATATTCATCAAACATATCATCATAAGAAGGAACATGGATAGTACTAATGGTACAACAATTATTAACCATAGAATTGGTACCAAAAAGATTTTCAATATCAAAAGTAGAGTGATTTTCCCAATCATGATCACTAACATAGGTAACACGCATAGGAACATCACATAGGGGAGATAAAATATCATCAGAGCAAACTTTCTCCACTAAAGCCGGGGAACTAAAAATATCATGCTTAACAAAACCAGCTTCCCCAAGCTTAGACTTTTCTATAGCATTAGTAATAACGGTGTTCAAAGCATTCATACTAACAACACTATTAGCATGCAAATTAAGCTCCAAAGGTTTTTCAATTTTCTCTTCAAACACTTCATATCTAAACTCAGGAAAAAGACTAAAGAACTCTTTGTTTTCTATTAAGCCTAACTAGTCTATTATATACTAAAAGCATAATACGGAGGTTCTAAAATAGAGGCACCACGTTAATCCACATAGGCTAGAAATAAATATACCATTGATTTTACTATTAATGGTCAAGATTTAATTAGATCTAAGAGTTACGTAAACTATTGACATGTGACAAGTCAACACATGATAAGTCTGTACGTGTTAATTAGAAAATAAGGAACCGTGTCATGCTAGGACACTAGGTAAGCTAGCCGTGTATGTTAAAAAAAAGCTAGCTAACACAATCAAATATACAGGACACCACACATCTATATACGAGTAGCTAGAAACGTATCTGAAGAGGCACCAATCGTGAGCCTATATATGGGACTCCCTAATGGATGATAAGAAGCGGTATGACATGTAATAATTATTTGTATTCCAACTGCTAATTGGTGATTGACTCTGTTTTACTCTCTTCTACTGACTGGTCTGAGAAAGACAGAGCATAGGTATAGCCACGGGTACAAAATACTATAACTTGACTAATTTTTAGATGGTACACCAAACAGATAAAGGGAGTAAGAGTAAAATGAATATATTATCTATTGATTTAGATTATAATGGTTGAGATTAATAGATTCAAAAGTTACGTACACAATATTATGGGTATAGTTTTTAGCACATGACACGTATAAGAGATAAAATTATTTTATTTGGTTCACGTATAATTAGAACTGCGCACACGTCTTAGTCGTAATTACCTTGGCCCGGCCACTTTTTGTATGTTGCCTTATAGTATACGATTCCAATCTACATGCATATCTCAAGCCTTCTACCAACAATATCATGGGCAGCAGACGCGAAGATCATACAACCGGCCATGTTTTTTTAAAATGAACCGGCCGTGTTTGTTATCTTCTTTCTTTCTCTTTCGCGCTGATGTAAGCCACCAAAGAATTGTTACTGGAGAGTAGACCTAGAGTTTGGACTTCCATTTCCATTATCTGCGGGCAAGCATGGACACATGCATGCATGTATATATTTTTTGTTCTAAAACGGACATAGGAGCGTACCGTGGAACTCCCAAGCGACAATAAAAGTACAAGGACGTTTAAATCAACGGTATGCTATGGCATGTAACTTACTCGACCCAATTGCAATTGCAAATTACAAATTTGAATTATTGGCATGTAGCCTTTGTATTAGTTGATCGAGTGTACTGTACAATTTTGCTAATCACCTGCTCTAAATTACCAAATAGTACAGCACACCTCAGTCCACTTAATATAATAAACGTGCGTATAGTACTGAAAGGAAACAGTTCTTTTTTCCCTAGAAAAAGAAAGGAAACACTTCTTTTTTAAGTGTGCAAAATTTCTATAAACAAAGCTACAATTTATGTTACTTTCTCCGTCTCATATTAGTTTAGTAGAAAGTCAGACATCTTTTAAGTTTGAACACATTTAGACCAAAAATACGAGAATCTAGATTACTAAATCAATATCAGACATATTGACCGTCAAGCCTATTTTCTCAATATGTCTATTTAATATTGTATTTTTTATAATTTTATGTAAATATTTAGTCAAATTTAGCAGGGTTGGACTTTTAACTAAACTTATATACCTTATATTTTGGAATGGATGGAGTATGTAGAATAATGGTAGAAAATCACACGGAGAAAGTTTTTATATCTAGAATGTATTCAAAATGAACAGGGAACTTTAGATATACTAGAATAAAGTTCCACACACGGTAGAATGAAATTCTTAGTTTTTAGTTGGCAACATGTCAATATGCATAATTGTTTTATTGACTTCATTTAAGATTTTTTTTCCGGCGGCCTAGAAGACAATGGTGGATAGTAGGTTTAGTCGGACATGATTTGTCCATATATATGATTGATTATACACAAATACTTTTTATATATGTTCACTATTACTCCCTCTGTCCCTAAAAGGATATCAAAGATTTATCTAAATTTGGATGTATCATACACTAAATCACGTTTGGATACATTCAAATTTTGACAAATCTTTGACATTCTTTTAGGGATGGAGGGTGTATAAGAATTTTAGATATTTAAATGTGGACATAGCAAAATGTGTGAACCTACACGCTAAAACACATATAGATACATGCATTTTCGAAAAACATATAAGGTATTATAATAGTGAAGACAAAATTCGGTACTAATAAGCCTTTTTGTGAGGATTTTTTTCGTATTTTTGCACAAGCCATGAAAAATGTCAGTTTACATGAAACTTGGCATGGGGACATAGAATGTGGAAATATACTTGCTAATATTTTTTCTAAAATTTTAACATTTTTTTATTAAATTATTGGATAAAGTGAGCTCAAAAGTGCATTTCCGAGATAGCTCTATATATATATACATGCAAAATAGCCTCCTACCACCGGTGGTAGCTATGCACCCACCATCCATCATTAGATCCTCTATAGGGAGCATGACTTTTCTTACCGAGAGCACAAGTTTTAACAGAAGAGAAAGCAACGGCGTTTGCATGCATATCCCCATCTTTCACCATCTCTCAACACAGCCACCCTAACACACCACACCATGCAACCTATTGGATTATCCACCCAAACTAACCACGCACACTCACCTACTACACCATCCACTCAACCAATCCATCCAAAGCCACCACATCATGGAACCATACAAACAAACCATCTCATCTCACCACTCCTATTGTGTACTCATAGCTGCCATCTCCATTTATATTTAGCATTTCCCTGATACATAATCATTTTCATACCATAGCTCAGTAGGACCAACACCTTGATCCAGAAAAATCAGCATGGCAACTTGGCATGGCATGTCCCAAATCACCACCTGCTCTAGCCATCCACGGTTGCCATCCTAAGTAGCCATTCAGAAGTACCACATGCATGCAACAAACAGAAACATTTTATCCGTTATCACCATCATCTCCTGCTCTCAACATCGCATGCGGTAGGAATATCATGCTCACATAATCCAAGGACTATACATGCATGCATAGCTACCACAGGTGGTAGCAAATCCGCGTTGATATATACATAGACATGCAGTTTCGTTGAGTCGACGTCCATTAGGGAGAACAATGATTTTACTGGTAGATTGTATTGGATGAGAAGAATACATTGTGATGTTCTTAAGTTCCATATAGGTAGGGCAAATCTGCAAATTTTTGAAGGGATTCAAAAGGATATAGTGATCACACTGAATTTGAAAGGAGAAGTTTCAGTGGGTCTAGGATTTTCAGAAAAATATTTTTTCCCATGACTTCTTGAATTCATGTGCATTTCCCATGATGTAATCAAATACAATCTTTTGTACGACATGTTTGTATTTTTTAAGATTAAAGTTAATGAGTCATCTCAATCATACATATATTATTTTGTTTTATAATAATGTAAACCAAACATTTCAGCTTAAATATTGGGTAGTATGATGATGCTACAAAGGAGTATTAATAACCAGATGTGAAGTGTTTGGTGGTGCAATGGGATAATAAATTATTACTATTGATGGGACATATATTAAATTTGCGGTTTATTGAAATTATGAAAACTATGTGATACCCTTACCTCGGTTACATGAAATTAAATGTTCGATTAAAGTCGGTTCAGGCATTGTTACATTACACAACAATTATGTGTCAATGATCAGTAGAACACCTAGATTAAAGCAGGAGGTCACATGAAGTCAAACAATTTCAAAATAGTGCTACCTATGTTTTAAGATAGATGACATTTTAAATTATATCAAATGATTTTTTTTGTAAAATGTCATGGTTAGCTACTCACTGCAAATTAAAATGAAATCCCACACATGTCAAATTTCACCAAATATAATATTCATGGAGAACATAGAGGAATGGAATCTTATATTTTGAATTTCATGTATCCAGTATCTATTAGACTTTTACACCATAAATATATATCATGAATATATTCATTGAGCTAAAGACCATGCCCTCGCATTTACGAGGGCCACCTTGCTAGTGAAAATAAAAACAAGAAACAAAAAGATGTAATTGCAGAATCTAAAGGAAATAACTCCGAGCACTCACACAGGAGGATGCGAGTACCTTTTACCTTACCTCCCCGGCAACGGCGCCAGAAAAGAGCTTGATGTCTACGCACGCGTCTGTTCTTGTAGACAGTGTTGGGCCTCCAAGTGCAGAGGTTTGTAGAACAGCAGCAAGTTTCCCTTAAGTGGATCACCCAAGGTTTATCGAACTCAGGGAGGAAGAGGTCAAAGCTATCCCTCTCAAGCAACCCTGCAATTATGATACAGAAAGTCTCTTGTGTCCCCAACACACCCAATACACTTGTCAGATGTATAGGTGCACTAGTTCGGCGAAGAGATAGTGACAAGGGTATAGCTAATAGAGCCTATTAGTTGAGTACCCCTGAGGCCCGTTGAGCTAGGCCCAATTGTAATGATAGTCGAGATACGAGTTCTTACCGTATGTCGATATTGTAATCTGTATCGGACCCTACCCGATCCTCGAGACCTGGCCACCTATATATAGGGGCCAGGAGGGGACGATGTAGGCCAGATTAAAAGCAAGCCAGGTTCAACACCCAAGTTTACTTTTGATGTACACCTATTTCGACTAACTTTACCTTTGAGTTCATCCGACGCCCTATCTCCCCGATCCTAAGTCCTTCATCTAGGACATTTGTCGAGTTAACCCTCGCCAATTGGCGCCGACCGTGGGGATCTTTGGGCGTTGGAATCATGAATTCGACGGCTTTTTCGCTTTTAGCCAACAGCAGTACAGAAGTCGACGAAAATCAAGAGATGGAGTTGACAATCGGAAGTTTAAGCATCTTCATCGGGCCATCGGGTTCATCTCGCCTTTCAGATCCGACGAAACAAGATCCATCGGAAAGTGAGCCCAAAATAGTAGCAATGATGGAATATTCTGAAGGCTCTTCCAGCGAGGTAAACTTGCCGGTCAGCTTAGAAGAAGTGCAAAAAGGAAAAATCGCAGAAGACAACGAAGCAATGGAAAATTTCGACGCAGGGGTCCAACTAGAAGATCTCATGATCTGCCTCGACGATATCTCAGACAAGTCAACAGATACATGGAAGACAGGGTTAGAGCTTTCTGAAGATGGTGACTCGATCTTCTCAAGCTTCAATAGTAACATCGGCAAACAATGCCAGGTGCTCGCCATTGTAGGAGACAATTCAGAAGAATTCGACGAAAACAACAATCCAGTGCTAAACCCAGCAAATATCGACAGAGGAGCAAATCACCTAGCAGAAGGGCAAACAGCAGAATCCCTCACAACCAGGGAAAAAATTCGACTATCAGTCGACGAATGGAGAATAATAAGAGAAGCCGTAGAACACGGCACGCCAATACCATAAAATTCCAGCAAAGACATGCTTTTGGGGTATCATTATGCCCTAAGGCAGCAGGCAAAACAACTAGCAAAGGAGAAAATAGAGATACAACAAAGAAAAGAATCAGCCATTGCAGCTAGCAATGCCGCTCGCAGAGCACGAAGCGACGCATCACACACTAACGCAAGGAGAAATCATCGACATGGTTCAAGGTATGAAAACCTCGAGTACTCAGAAAGGCAAAGAATCTCCATAAACCTCGACACGTCCTTCCTATCGGTCAACGAGCAGGGGAATATCGTACCAAAAACCCCCGAAGCAGCACTAGTGGCAGCACAAGCGTATCTGCTTACAACTCGACCAAGTCCAGGGGATCCTAGGGAACATATGCACAGAGCAGCATTGAACGGACTAAACATGGTGGGCCACAAGCTATCAGCAAAAGGAGAGGAAGCATATCACCACAAGGAAGCACACAAGCCAAGATCACCTCGCCGTCACAATAGTCCTCAGCACAGAAATAGTAATCAACGATCTCGATCACCATCACCAAGACAACATGGATGAACCCGAAGATCTCGATCTGCGAACGGAAAGCGCGACTATGAAGACGACGAAAAGGAGATGGGAGCATCATGCTTTACCCGTGCTGCGTGGTGGACGTGGGAGCAGATTGTCCTTGTGCGTGGTGGATAACCAGCCCGTTGGGAACCCCAAGAGGAAGGTATGATGAGTATAGCAGCTAGTTTTCCCTCAGTTTAAGAAACCAAGGTTTATCGATCAGGAGAGGAGAGACAAACGACTGAAGGTGATGCGGAACCTACACACACACAACCAAGTACTTTGTTCCCAACTTGCGATGAGCTGGTCAATCTCACCGGTTTGCTTGAAACAAAGATTATGAGCGTATCGAGTGGAAAACAATATAGTATGCGAGTAAAGTAAATAGTGCGAGTAAAGTAAACAGGTGATAGCAATATGATGGAAATAGGACCGGGGTCCACAGTTCACTAGTGATGTCTCTCCATAAATAAAATAACACATGCTGGGTAAACAAATTATAGTTGGGCAATTGATAGAATAAAGATAAACGTGATATGTCAAGAAGATCACTATGAGATTTACTCTGGGCATTACAACAAAATACATAGACCGCCATCCAACTGCATCTATGACTAATAATCCACTTGTGGCGAATCAATCTGAGAACTCCACCAGTATTAAGTTGCGAACAACAGATAATTGCATTAAGCAAAGTGTGTAATGTAAACAAAGCATATGCCCTTGAGCATATGAATGTTGTTTTCTCCCTAGTAGCAACAGCACATCTACCACCTTAGAGGTTTCTGTCACTCCCCCAGGTGAAATAGAGGCATGAACCCACTATCGAGCATAAATACCCCCTCTTGGAGTCACTAGCAACTACTCGGCCAAGATAGCTACTAACAATGGAGAGCATGCAAGATCATAAACAACATAGAGATAACAAAAGATATAATTCAGTACAGCAACTTAATCATAAACACCAATATTTATTGGATCCCAACAAACCAAACATGTAGAATTACATAACGGTGATCTCAATCATGTAGGGCAGCTCATGAGATCTAAACATGAAGCACATGGTGGAGAAGACAACCATCTAGCTACTGCTATGGACCCATAGTCCAAGGTAGACTACTCACTCATTGCTCACGAGGCAAGCATGGCGATGAAGAAGACCTCCGGTGGCGATTCCCCTCTCCGGCAGGGTGCCGGGAAGAGCTTCTAGACCCTCCCGATCTTCGGGTCGACGGTGGCGGCGGATCGCGATGTGTTCTGGAAAATTGATCGGGTACTTTAGGTTTTTTCCGTCGGGGGGTCTTTATAGGCGAAGGGGCGTCGTCAGAGGAGGAGCCAGGCGCCCTCACGCGGGGCCCGTGCGGCCAGGGGCCTGGCCGCGCCACCCCTGCGTGTGGGGCCCTGGTGGCCCTCCTCCGACTCTCCTTCGGATCTCTGGAAGCTTCCGGGTAAAATAAGACTTCAGGAACTTGTTTCGTCCAATTCCGAGAATATTTCCTGTGTATCACTTCTAAAACACAAAAATAGCAGAAAACAGGAAACTGGCACTGTGGCAACTCGTTAATAGGTTAGTTCCGGAAAATGCATAAAAGCGCCACTAAGTGTAACGAAACAATAGGCAAATGGTGTAAAAACAAGCATGGAGCATCAAAAATTATAGATACGTTGGAGACGTATCAAGCATCCCCAAGCTTAACTCCTGCTCGTCCTCGAGTAGGTAAGTGATAACAAAGAATAATTTTTGAGGTGACATGCACCTACACAATCTTGATCATATATGTAAGCATTGGTGAGCTGGGATCATAAGAACTTAAAACATGGGCATGAAGATATAATCATGACAATAAGAACTTAACAACCATGTTGTAAACATGTAAATGAACACAAACAAAAGATCATGAAAATGAAACAATGAAAGTCAAACGTGTGTTCAAATCATAAGGAAAAACATACAAATGGTTTTCAGCTTGTCCTTCAAAGAGAGCAAAACATAAATGCATAGGACACCTTCAAGTTTAAGAGGGCGACTAGATACAAATAATTTAAGAACAAGTGAAACCAACAATATGAATCAATCAATGAACTTTCGGACAATGCATATTACACTAAGAATGACAACTATGCTCTCTTAATGGTGCATAAAGAAAGAAGGTGGTGACTCAACATAAAAGTAAAAGAAAGGCCCTTCGCAGAGGGAAGCAGTGATTGCAAGTTTTATAACCTTCAAAAAATATGGTACTTACCGGCTTTGAGCTCTCATTGCCCCCATCATAAGCATCTTGAATGGTTAAAGTTAATGCGAGAATAATTATGATGCATATGCTTGACAAATCATAAGTTGAAAATCTCGTGCCCCGTGAATGCAAGTACCCAAACCTCATGCTACTTTACTTAGAGTCCCAAGCAAGGCTCTTGTCATTGTAAGTATATATGTATCATTGAGAACCGCCAATGGGGTACCTCCGTGCCCAATGACGTGGAACAAGCCCACACCAAAATGACAGGACAAGCAGACAATGAACACCTCGACATCTCTTTTATTTGCCTTTTGTTTTGCTTTTTATTGTGAGATGCGTCGTCGAATGTTCACCATGGGTATGCTGCAAATTTCCACCATGAATTATGCATGGCTTAGATTGGCGGCCCGGCGTTTCCCTAACACATATACAAACTCCATGATCCCCACAAGATTCCCAATTCATTTCACACCGCGGGCATCCATAAACAAAAGATCACGATATCAACTCAAATAAGAAGTGCAATGTTGAAAGCTTGCCCCATGACAGCATGGATGGGCTAGAATCCAACTTACAACTTGCAAGCATAACAACTCAACATAAGAGACCACAATGTCAAATTTTTAAGAACAGGAAAAAGTAAAGTGTGCCTTTCGGTTCGTGAGAGCTTTACTGACCGAATTTCGCATAACACTGGTAAGAGTTTAATTTGAAGAGAAAATAAAAGAAAGTCAAATTTACTTGGAATAGCAAATTGCTAGTAGGTATGTATGGTGGACACTTTGGAAAACTTTGGCTTTTAGGAGTTGGATGCACGAGTCGAGCTCATACTCAGTACAAGGCGAGGGCTAGCAAAAGACTGGGAGCGACCAATTAAGAGAGCAATAATGGCCATAATCATGCAAAGTGACAAAGCGACATTAAAAGAAGCATAAGATGGCATCAAAAGTCAAAAACTAAATGATCATGAAGGCTATTGGCGACTTTGTAAGAGTCTAACATGTGTAAGCATGCGCCAAGTCAACCCAAATAAAGCATCAAGGAGAAAACCAAAATAATGCTTCCATACAATAAAAACAACACATGATTTTTTTCAAAGGCTCATTAAGCAATCTCAGTTATTTGAGACAAGTCATGCTACAGCAAAACCACTAAGCATACTATCAAAAAGACATCAATCATGACATGAAAAAGAATAAGCCGCAGTCTACACAAGCTCCTTCTTGTACCACTATTTTGCACAAAGCTTTTTCTCTTTTCCAACACCATTTGAAATTTTTATAAACACCTCTTTTGATGAAAACCAATAAAGATCAGAGGCAAAAATACACCTTGATGAAAAGATATGACAAGGTCTGAACGCAAATCAAGGCAAAAACGAAAACCAAAAGCAGTAGCAGAAAAAGAAGAACACTCGATTTTTAATAAGAGTGGAAACTAGAGCGTTCTTGGCAAATGAAAACGAGTACATCTCCTCCAAAAGAAATTTGTTGGGGTCCAACCATTTATTGCAGCAAACAAACAAACTAAACTAACTAAGAAAACTAAAACAACTGACGCTCCAAGAAAAACACATAGTGTATGAAGCAATAAAAATATAGTGTTTTGAAAGGTGACCTGATTTTTGCCGATGAAGAAGGGGTGCCTCAGGGGCATCCCCAAGCTTTGACGCTTGTACTTCTTGGATATTTCTTGGGGTGATGCATGGGCATCCCCAAGCTTGAGCTTTTGTCCATTCTTCAACTCATCTCATCATTCTCCAATCCCTACACTTGAAAACTTCCTTCATACAAAACTAAACACAATTCTATTAGCAACATTAGTGTAAGCATAACATATAATCAACCTCTTTTTGCTTCAGGTTTCAACTCAAAACCACCACATATATAGCAAATACTACTGTAGCAACCTCCCAAAAAGTTCCGTGATCAAAAGAACTCAAAAGAAAGCGATAAAGTGGCAAACACAAATATTGGCAGAAATCTGTCAAAACTGAACAGCTGACAAAGGTCGAATTTTTGAGGGATTTTCTGTTGCTCAAATCAAAAAGTGTTCAACTAACAAAAGTTTGGATATAACCTGGGGCATATGCACAAGAAATCGCAGGTCCAAAAGATAAACAGAGAATTTTCACGAATTTTTACGGTGCAGCACCGAAAACAGTTTCAGGACAGCAATATCCCCAAATCTTACCTCACTCAAATTAGAGGCTTCTCTTGGCACAAAAACGAAATAAACAAGATAAGGAGCGGTCATTACAGTAGTAATGACTTCCAAGACTCAAATAAAAGAAAAAGTACTGAAAGGAAAACATTGGGTTATCTCCCAAGAGTGCTTTTCTTTAACGCCTTTGAGCTAGGCGCAGAAAATTGTGAATCAAGTAATATCAGAAGAAGCATTAAGATCAACAGCAGAGGTCTTGTCAATAAGGCATTGTATTTCATCCACATAAGTTTTTGAAGACCCTTTGTGATCATGCTTTGGTACACTATTTTCATCAAAAAGATTTTCAGGACAGATCCAGGCAAAATTATTTTCGAAGGCCTCACATAATCCCAAAAGCTTGCAAGGTATAGGTATTTCGGCTCCCTCATCATTTGTAGTAATAACCTTTATAGGTGAACCGAGTTTATTAAAACGTTTAAGAACTTTCCTAGCTTCCATAACGACATCCTTAAATTCTAGGCGCAAAGTTTCCAAGATAAAAGCATTCTTTTCGGGATCCTCAATTTCATGAAACTTAAGTAACATATATTGCATAAAAGGATTAAGACTAGCAAACCTAGTTTCCAACATGTCAATTAAATAAATAGAAGCAACTTCAATACTAGGAGCAAGCTCAACCCAAGACTTTTCCTCAACTTCCTCATGCATACTAATGTGATTAAAGAACTCCTTAATGTTACTTTTGCCAATAATCGAACCACTACCTACTGAGAGGTCCTCCAGAACATACTTAGGGATCAACATGATAAACTAAAGTAAAGAAATAACAACTACCAAGGATTCTAATTTTTTTGGGTTTTTGATATAAAGCAATGCAGGTAAAATAAATAAAGTAAAGCAAAACAATAACAAAGTAAAGGATGTGTGTGCGAAAAAATCCCCTCGCAGAAGTCTTCTCTTCCTCCCCAGCAACGGCGCCAGAAAAGAAGCTGCTGCGTGGTTGACGTGGGAGCAGATTGTCCTTGTGCGTGGTGGATAACCAGCCCGTTGGGAACCCCAAGAGGAAGGTATGATGAGTATAGCAGCTAGTTTTCCCTCAGTTTAAGAAACCAAGGTTTATCGATCAGGAGAGGAGAGACAAACAACTGAAGGTGATGCAGAACCTGCACACACACAACCAAGTACTTTGTTCCCAACTTGCGATGAGGTTGTCAATCTCACCGGTTTGCTTGAAACAAAGATTATGAGCGTATCAAGTGGAAAACAATATAGTATGCGAGTAAAGTAAACAGTGCAAGTAAAGTAAACAGGTGATAGCAATATGATGGAAATAGGACCGGGGTCCACAGTTCACTAGTGGTGTCTCTCCATAAATAAAATAACACATGCTGGGTAAACAAATTACAGTTGGGCAATTGATAGAATAAAGATAAACGTGATATGTCAAGAAGATCACTATGAGATTTACTCTGGGCATTACAACAAAATACATAGACCGCCATCCAACTGCATCTATGACTAATAATCCACTTGTGGCGAATCAATCCGAGAACTCCACAAGTATTAAGTTGCGAACAACAGATAATTGCATTAAGCAAAGTGTGTAATGTAAACAAAGCATATGCCCTTGAGCATATGAATGTTGTTTTCTCCCTAGTAGCAACAGCACATCTACCACCTTAGAGGTTTCTGTCACTCCCCCAGGTGAAATAGAGGCATGAACCCACTATCGAGCATAAATACCCCCTCTTGGAGTCACTAGCAACTACTCGGCCAAGATAGCTACTAACAACGGAGAGCATGCAAGATCATAAACAACATGGAGATAACAAAAGATATAATTCAGTACAACAACTTAATCATAAACACCAATATTCATCGGATCCCAACAAACCAAACATGTAGAATTACATAACGGTGATCTCAATCATGTAGGACAGCTCATGAGATCTAAACATGAAGCACATGGTGGAGAAGACAACCATCTAGCTACTGCTATGGACCCATAGTCCAAGGTAGACTACTCACTCATTGCTCCCGAGGCAAGCATGGCGATGAAGAAGACCTCCGGTGGCGATTCACCTCTCCGGCAGGGTGCCGGGAAGAGCTTCTGGACCCTCCCGATCTTCGGGTGATGGTGGCGGCGGATCGGGATGTGTTCTGGAAAATTGATCGGGTACTTTAGGTTTTTTCCGTCGGGGGGTCTTTATAGGCGAAGGGGCGTCGTCAGAGGAGGAGCCAGGCGCCCTCACGTGGGGCCCGCGCGGCCAGGGGCCTGGCCGCGCCACCCCTGCGTGTGGGGCCCTGGTGGCCCCCCTCTGACTCTCCTTCGGATCTCTGGAAGCTTCCGGGTAAAATAAGACTTCAGGAACTTGTTTCGTCCAATTCCGAGAATATTTCCTGTGTATCACTTCTGAAACACAAAAACAGCAGAAAACAGGAAACTGGCACTGTGGCAACTCGTTAATAGGTTAGTTCCGGAAAATGCATAAAAGTGCCACTAAGTGTAACGAAACAATAGGCAAATGGTGTAAAAACAAGCATGGAGCATCAAAAATTATAGATACGTTGGAGACGTATCAACCCGCAGGGTTCGCACCACACCAGTACCCAAGGGGTTCAAATTACCTCATGATCAACAAAAGTACGATGGATCACAGGAACCACAATCATGGCTCTCAGACTATCTGCAAGCAGTACAAATATTGGGAGGAACCAAAGAAACAACAATGCAAAGTTTGTAACTACACCTCACCGGCGCAGCAAGGTCATGGTTGAGCAAACTAGAGAAAGAAACCATTGGGAGCTGGGAAGACCTCACAAAGCAATTCACAAGCAACTTCAGGTCGACATACAAGTGGCCAGCATCAATAGAAGAAGTCAAAGCATGTGTGCAACAACGCGACGAAACATTACGTGCATACATCCAAAGAAGGAGTCTTATCAAAAACTCAGCAGTCAGAAGTTTCAGACGAAAGAGCAATAGACGCGTTCATAATTGGATTAAGGCGAAGAGACCTAGTCGAAGAGATGGGCAAAATCAAGCCAAAAACAGTGTCAGACCTCATGGACGTAGCAAACAGATTTGCAGATGGAGAAGACGCATGCAACAACAAGCGGACGCGATCCCCAGAGGACGATAGAAGAAATAGATATGGAAGTCAAAGGAGACGGTCCCGCAATTACGACAACTACGGCTCCCATAGCCAAGTAGCCGCGGGATATAAGGACAACAGCTATCAAGGAAGTGATCGCAGAAGCTCGGGATATCAAAGCTATGGAAAAGAGGACTATAAAAAGTTTCCCACAAGAGAATCCAGAGAGTATAACCCGTCACCTGAAGACATGCTAAATGGACCTTGTCATATACACTCAGCGTTCGTCGATGGAAAGCGAGTATCCAGGCATGCAATGAAAGATTGCACAACATTCTTGAAGCTACAAGAGGCAGCATTAAACAAACAAACCGAAGCAAGGCGACAAGGATACGAAGGAAACAATAAACCTCCCACAAATCAGCAAGGAAACAGTGGAGCACCTCAAGGACAAGACCAGCCAAACCAGGGACACGATGACGACGAAGGGTACGTTCCATCTAAGGGACACATCACAGCAATGATACAACCTGTGCCCAAGTCTAACAAAGAGGAAAAGAGTATTACTCGACAAGTCAATCTAGCAGTCACTTCACCTCCAGCTACAACAGAATATCTACACTGGTCAGAACAACCCATCGAGTTCAACAAGATCACCCTATAACAGTACCTCGGCCGGGAAACGCGCCCTTGGTACTCAAAGCTCAAATTGGCGCATACGATGTCGATAGAATATTCATGGACGTAGGAAGCGGAATCAATTTGATATACGCGAAAACGCTCAGAGCAATGCATATATCACTAGAGTTCCTGAAGCCAACAGATTGTTCCTTCCATGGAATCGTACCAGGAAGTGCCAATTATCCACTAGGGCGGATAGCACTCAACGTTTGCTTCGGCAACCGACAAAACTACAGGAGAGAAAAGCTAGACTTCGAGGTCATGGATTGGCCATCTCAGTATCATGCGATCCTCGGGCGACCCGCGTTTTTGCGGTTCATGGCAGTGCCTCACTATACGTATCTAGTACTCAAAATGCCAGGACCAAAGGGAATAATCACAATCAAGGGAAGCTTCGAAGTCTTAGATCTCTGCGACAAGGAGTTCCACAAGATGGCGCAAAACTTTGGCACGATAGCCAACTATGCAGAGAAGGTGAAAAGCACGACTACGGAAGGCGTCAAGCTACTCGAAGGATGCGCCGCGGAACCAGAGATGAAGAAACCACGAGTAGAAGCATCAGGAGAAGACAAAGCTACAGAAGAAGAAGAGAAGGCTACGGCGGCATAAGCATTAAGAGCAACAAAGTATAGTAGAAGAATAAGGCTGTAAAAGCCACGAGTCATACCAGGGGCAATGCCCTCTAGATCCAGAACACAGGTCATAGGCCGGATCTCTTGGGTCACCCCATGTATGTTACATTACAAGTATAATAAAGACAAAACGTTCCTCATATTCGAGTTTACGAGTCTTTCAAAGGGAAAATGCGGCAAACGCGCGAATCGTACAAAAACGCTCTGAGAATAAATTTCAGACATACAGTCGCGAAATAAGAAACTCTCGCGTTCCACATAAGTATTACAACATCGGGTTGTCAGAATCGTCTACACCTAAAGGGTCTAAGTAGTGATACTCGCGGAAAAACGCGGTATCTTCTTGCAACAGCCTGGCTATAATTCGTTGGGCAGGCTGCAAGGTACTCTCCAAGTGTACTCGAAGGCTAGCTCCACCTGGGGGATAGCTCAGCAACATAGAACTATAATTGTGTCTTGGCTGCCACTTGCGTATCCATCCAAGAGCAAAATTGGCACCTGCCACTAAGTTCAGTTTTATCAATCGATGAATTCGTTGGCTGGATCTAAAAGTATCAAGAAGCAGTGGGAAAGTTGCAGGCAGAGGATTGCGAGGAAGCATAATAGAGTGCATAGTTACGAGAGCTCTTCTGCAGCCATCAACTACCTCGCCAATGTGCTGGGCGCGGTCCTGAAGCAATACAATAGCACTCCGGCGTCGAGGATCAGACCACAAAGTTTCAACACCGGCGGACATTCTTTCTAGAGCCGCATTTCGCTCGGTAACCCGACGATCTTCAGCAGCAAAATCCAAACAAGTGCCTATGATGGCAAAGGATATCACAAAACAACAGTGGATTAAAAGAAAAAAAACGAGGAGTCGCAAGGAACCTTACATCGCAGCATCTCGCGGGCAGACTCGATAATACCAATGACAAAAGAGTCGCACTCTTCATGATGCACAATCTTCGCCATCAGACTAGATACCTTATCATCAAGAATAGATACCTGCTTCATCAAACCAGAAGTTTTGCTAGCTTTATCAAAAGCCATCTGAGCTTGGCGTTTGGCTAAAGTCAAGCGAGCCTCAAGATCAGAAATCCTTGAAGAATATTCCGCGCATTGATAGCAGCGGCGAGGAGGCGACGAAACCTTAGAGCTGAACTCACGAGCAGAAGAAGGAGTAAGATCGCGATTCAAAGGATCATTGATGTGCATAGACTGGAAGTCAAAGAAAAGGGAAACATTTCAGAAGCCAGCACAACATATTATAGAAAAGAAGCATATATTTACATAGGTGCAAGCCCTTTGACTAAGGTTCTCGGGTTGCATGCGACTACAGGTTTTTACATCAAAAGAAGAAATTAAAAACTACAAAGAAGCCGAGTCTACGCCACCTCAGCATTTTGCTCCGTGGTAGAAGAAGGCATGATAAATTCAGCGCCAGGAGTCGAAGGAGGCACGGCATCAGCCGTCGCTGGGGTCGAAGAAGGTGGCGTAGCAGAAGCCGCGGTTGCCGCTGAAGGAGAAATTATTGATACTATGGCAGGCACAAACTTCTTCGCCTTCTCGAAAAAGGACTTCAGCTCTGAGCGGGTGCAGCCATGAGGGGAGCTAACCTTCTCCCAGTCAAAATCTCCACCATGGGCATATGAAAGTGCGATAGCACATTCAGCACCTCGCTTCAGAGAAAGCCCCTTCAGCTAGAGGATGGGGTCTTCGGTAGTGTCGAAGGCTTTGGCAAGCTTCTTCACATCACCTTTCGGCTGCCTTCTGCTTCGGCCATAACCTGACGAACATCCGCGTCAGCACGCGGCTCATCAACTCAAAGATTTCCTGGATAGATATCCAGTTTGCTTTGAGCAAGTTCACCGCGGTCATCAGAGGATCATCGCCGGGCTGTAGAGTCGACAAAGATACCCTGGTGAATCCTGTATAACAAAAGAGACAGGAAAAGCAGGAAAGGAAAGTTTCAGCAAAAGTACAAGAAAACAAGCAGCAGTCGAAGAAGGGGAAAGGCAAAGTGTGTACCTTCAGCAGCAGTAGACATCGTCTGAAGCCGCTCAGCCACGGCGTGCTCTCGCAGACGATGTTCTTTCTCAGCATCAGCCAAGGCTTTCTCCGCTTTCTTCGCCTTAGCCAGTGCCGATTTTTGCGACTTATCAGCAGCTGCTTTGGCAGCAGTCGCAGCGTCATAGGCTTTTCGCGAAGCGCTAAGTTTTGCTTCCAGCGACGCAATGCGGGCATTGGCCGCTGCTAGAGCACCTACATTTCAGCAGAGCAAGGAAAGAAGCCAAATAAAATAGCAAAAACGAATCAAAGAAGACAAACAAAGACAAGACAACATAATTTACCTTCGAAAGCTTTCGCTACCTTTAGGTACTCAGCACATTCTGTGCCCAAGGCGATGAATTTCTTCATCAAAGCCTAGAATAAGAGGCACGAGTAAGCATATGGACTATAAAAAGAAAGCAAGTCAAGGGTATCTACTAACATCATCAGAAGAGGTAGCGGATCCATGAGCTTCAAGAGCAACATCCGTTTCCTGGGATTTTTTGACCGCTTGGTGCTTCGGGTCACAGGAATCTTCTTGACAGAAGACCTGGTGGTCCTCGGTGCCTGCACAGCTGGCTCAACTTCTTGCGCAGAAGGTTTCTCAGGAGTAGCAGCTTGAGTCAATGGAGCATCCGCGGCGTCCTTTTGTGGCTCTTCGTCGTCACTGCAAAAGGAAACAGGTTATATGCAACCCGACAGAAAGAAAGACAGAATAACGAAATCACAGAACCCGCAGAAATACTTACGATGCCATGAGGTCAAAGAACTCGACATCCTCTTCGAGAGCAGGGGCTTCGACAGTCGCAGTTCTCTGGGCAGAGGTACTCGAAGAAGCAAACTCATCGACGTGCTTCCTCTTCTTGTCTATACCAGTGTCTTCGGAAAGCGCAGGAGGAGGAGATGTCGTTGAGCTAGTATCTTCTTCTGATTCTTCGGCTTCACCTCCGTCCTGATTCTCTTCAGCCTCGGGGGCTTCAGATACAGTGGAGGCCAGATCAGCTGCAAGAGGTCCTTCTTCGGGAAGAGGAGGCGGTGAAACGAGGAATTGATGGTCCTACAAATGGATAAGTCAGAAAAGTAACCTATAAACACAGTTGGAAACCAATGAAATTCGACAGCAAGTATACGAAACAAATAAATGCATACCTCGGGTAGAGGGTGCACAGAGTCGAAGTAATTGGCGGCCAATTCTGCGACTGCATGATCCTTCGTGAGCTTGGTTAGGCTCCTAACTCGCTTGTCGACTTCTTCTTTCTTCATCAAATCTCCAGAGATGTGATACGTCTCCAACGTATCTATAATTTTTGATGCTCCATGCTTGTTTTTACACCCTGCCGGGACGGGGAAGTGCCCCCGGAGCCATCTCCATCGGTCTCCATCGCCGTCTCCGCCGTCTCCATCGACCTCACCGCCATCTCCATCAACCTTGCTATCTCCTATGATGAGGAGGGAGTAGTTCATCCCCGGGGCTGAGGGCTCTACCGGTAGCTATGTGGTTCACCTCTCTCTCCCATGATGTGATCTTTATGTGATCGTGAGCTTTGTATCATGTTGAACAAGTAAATGTTATTATTCAGATATTATGTGTACTCTAGTGTGTTATTAAAGTAATCTATTCCTTCTGCCATGGTGTAACGGTGACAGTGCGTGCATCATGGTGGTACTTGGTTTAGGCTATGATTGTGATCTCTTGTGGATTATGAGAATAATTATTGCTATGATAGTATTGAAGTGATCTATTCCTCCTTTCATGGTGTAATGTTGACAGTGTGTGCACCGTGTTAGTACTTGGTCTAAGTTGCAATAATATCTATCTTGAGTTGTGCTTTGATTTGGATATCTCTATGAGTGGTGTTTGTCAAGTACTTGATGAACTTTAAGGGGTGCTTCTGTAGCCACTACACAATGATTAGTGTTATTCAATAGGAGAGCAATTCAGAGTACCATAGTGGAGAGAAGTTGTTTATTTGTTCATTCATGTTATATTGTTGGGAGTGTGTCCACTAGTGAAAGTATGATCCCTAGGTCTTGTTTCCAAGCTTTGCACACTGTTTACTTGCTGTTTTGTTACATGTTTGCTTGCTGCCATTTTTATTCCAGATTGCATTTACTACTTATAATCATCTATACCACTTGTATTTCACTATCTCTTCGCCGAACTAGTGCACCTATACATCTGACAAGTGTATTGGGTGTGTTGGGGACACAAGAGACTTTCTGTATCGTAATTGCAGGGTTGCTTGAGAGGGATAGCTTTGACCTCTTCCTCCCTGAGTTCGATAAACCTTGGGTGATCCACTTAAGGGAAACTTGCTGCTGTTCGACAAACCTCTGCACTTGGAGGCCCAACACTGTCTACAAGAACAGAAGTGTGTGTAGACATCAAGATGCGAGAAGGATCCACCAAGCCAGAATAGCTCCAAAGCTTGGTAAGGCGATGCTGCAAGGGTTGAACTCGACGTTGCACGAAGAATGCCATGAGTTGAATACCCGACAATGCGCCTCCTTTGCCTCCTTTAAGAGCTTGCATGCGAGACAGCAGAGGAGTAATCTGTTCTATTTCTGCATCTGAGGGAAGCGAATCCCATGATGCCAATTTCTTCACTACCTTGGATGCGTCGAAGGGGGCTAGACCATATTCGTCTTCAGGAGAGGCCTTGCGGTCTTTGATATAGAACCATTTTGTCCTCCACCCTTGGACAGATGCGGCCATGGAAAATTCGAGATATTGTGCCTCAGGACGCACAAAAACAACGGCTCCGCCCAGTTTGGGTTTTCTGGCCAAAGCAACATTGGGGCGGAGCCGGAAGATTGACCTCCAGAGAAGAAAATGGGGCTCAATGCCCAGGAATGACTCACAAAGAGTCACGAAGCAAGCAATATGGAGGATGGAGTTAGGTGTGAGCTGGTGAAGCTGCACACCATAAACAAAGAGAAGCCCACGAAGAAATTCGTGGGCATGAAGAGAAAGGCCGCGGAGGAGGAAGGCAAGGAACATTACCCGATAACCGCTCGGGGGCTGCGGGATCCGCTCGGTGCTAGGGAATTCGATGGAGTCGCTGCCGGAGATGAGGCCGTCCGTTCTGGCCTTCTCCACCTCCTTCTTCGTGATGGCAGAGGTCACCCAGCTGGTCGCAGAGTTCGCCTTTCCCTTGGTCATGGTGTTCTTGGTCGCCAGGTGCTTCACGCGCATCTATCAATCTGCGCTTGGAGGCTATGCGCGAGAGGAGAAGGAAGCAGAGATCGACAATGGCGGCAGCGGAGGCTTTGGCTGGTAAACAGTAAAAATCCCCCACTATACCCTTATATACCTTCTTAGAGAAGGAACGTGGGCTGAGATGTGGCGCAAGGAGCGAAAGCGGCAGCCCACTAACGGGCAGAGAATTAAAAATTACCGCACTACCCATGAAACGGTACGCGCTCAGTAAAGATGACGTATAGCTAAATTTGGCCACTGACGTCACGAAGAGGTTAGAGATCAATTCAACAGATGCATATAATTGGCGAGTATCAAATATGGCGACTATCAAATATGAAGATGATAGACAAGAGCAAACAAGGTTGGCGCCGACAATACAAAAATCAATTGATGAGACTATATCAGAAAAATATTCGACTATAGCCCCAGGGGCTACTACCATCGGAAGCGCTGAACGCGCACCCGGCGACAGTTATCGTTAAATTATTTGAGTTGAAGTATGATGATGGACTACAAGATATTTGAGCCTATACTCGAAAAAAGATTTGTTCGACTATAGCCTCGGGGGCTACTCCCATCGGGAGCGCTGAGCGCGCACCCGACGATGATTATTTGGCAAGCATTATGGCATGGGAAGTGAAGGAGTACGCGGTGGAACATTGTTACTCCCATCGGGAGCGAGTATTTATGGTTTCATAACCCGAATATTTTCAGTCAAAATTTGACTGCGACATGAGATTCTCGAGTTGTGTTATCGCAATGAAACTCGAATGCCGTGATTTATCACGAAGGTAAAACCCCAGGATCCGTCCTGTGTGGCCTAGTATACGCACATGGATGCGCTCTGCTGGTATGTATCCGTGTCTACGATGCGAAGAAAATCCTGGTGAACGCACTGGGTACCCTGAGAATCACTGGGATTCATTCTTTGTAAGTCCTAAATGCGGCAAAAGAGTGGGTTTGACCGGTATCCCTAATTCAAATCCAAGGGATTGAATTTGAAATAGGTGGCAAGTATCTGTTCCGGCAGTTAACTGACCTCTTGATCCGTCAGAGTTGTCAGGCTTGTTCATCAAAACCCCTTGCGAATATTATCATGAAAATAAGTCAAAAGACCAAGTCAAAGATTTGAAGATATGAAGAAGTCGAAGAATTGATCAAAGTGAAGATTTAGAGATTAGAGATTCAACCTAAATCTGCAATTCTGGTAGAATCTCAGGGGCTACTGACAATGGTATAGCTAATAGAGCCTGTTAGTTGAGTACCCCTGAGGCCCGTTGAGCTAGGCCCAATTGTAATGATAGTCGAGATACGAGTTCTTACCGTATGTCGATATTGTAATCTGTATTGGACCCTACCCGATCCTCGAGACCTGGCCACCTATATATAGGGGCCAGGAGGGGACGGTGCAGGCCAGATTGAAAGCAAGCCAGGTTCAACACCCAAGTTTACTTTCGATATACACCTATTTCGACTAACTTTACCTTCGAGTTCATCCGACGCCCTATCTCCCCGATCCTAAGTCCTTCATCTAGGATATTTGTCGAGTTAACCCTCGCCAGATAGTGAAATACAAGTGGTATAGATGATTATAAGTAGAAAATGTAATATGAAATAAATATCACTGCGAGCAAACATGTAACAAAACAGTAAGTAAACGGTGTGCAATGCTTGGAAACAAGGCCTGGGGATCATACTTTCACTAGTGGACACACTCCCAACAAATATAACATAATTGAACAAATAAATAACTTCTCTTCACTATGGTACTCTGAATTACTCTTCTATTGAATAACACTAATCATTGCGTAGGGCTACGAAGCACTCCTTAAAGTTCATCAAGTACTTGACAAACACCACTCATAGAGATATCCAAATCAAATCACAACTCAAGATAAATATTATTGCAACTTAGACCAAGTACTAACACGGTGCACACACTGTTAACATTACACCATGAAAGGAGGAATAGATCACTTCAATACTATCATAGTGATAATTATTCTCATAATCCATAAGAGATCACAATCGTAGCCTAGACCAAGTACCACCACGATGCACGCACTGTCACCATTACACCATGGCAGGAGGAATAGATTACTTTAATAACACACTAGAGTATACATAATGAAGAAGAGTAACATCTACTTATTCAACATGATACAAAGCTCACGATCACATAAAGATCACATCATGGGAGAGAGAGGTGAACCACATAGCTACCGGTAGAGCCCTCAGCCCCGGGAGTGAACTACTCCCTCCTCATCATAGGAGACAGCAAGGTTGATGGAGATGGCGGTGAGGTCGATGGAGATGGCAGAGATGGCTCCGGGGGCACTTCCCCATCCCGGCAGGGTGCCGAAACAGAGACTTCTGTCCCCTGAAATTTGGCTTCGATGGCGGCGGCGCGGCGGAACTGTTCTGGAAATTTCGCCGACTACCCTAGGGTTTTCCGTCCCGAGGCTTTATATAGGCGAAGGGGCGTCGTCAGGAGGCAACCAGGGGCTCCTCACACCAGGTGGGCACGGCCAGGGGCTGGGCCACGCCCCCTACGTGTGAGGGCGGCCTCTGGCCCCCCTCCGGCTCTCTTTCGGTCTTCGGGAAGCTTCCGGGAAAAATAAGACTTCTGGAACTTGTTTCGTCCAATTCCGAGAATATTTCCTGTTTAGCTTTTCTGAAACACAAAAATAGCAGAAAACAGGGAACTGGCACTGTGGCATCTTGTCAATAGGTTAGTTCTGAAAAATGCATAAAAGCGCCACGAAGTGTAACGAAACACAAGGCAAATTGTGTAAAAACAAGCATGGAGCATCAAAAATTATAGATAAGTTTGAGACGTATCAGATAGTTTTCGAAATGAACAGTTGGCCTCAATAAATGTAACTTCACGAGAGGATCCGTGGTATGCTGATTATGCTAACTTTATTGTTTCCAAGTATTTGCCTCCAACCTTTACAGCTCAGAAAAGAAGAAAATTCTTTTATGATCTGAGGCATTATTTTTGGGATGACCCACACTTATATAAAGAAAGAGTTGATGGTATTATGCGAAGATGCGTTCCAGAATATGAACAGCAATAAATATTGAGAAAATGCCATGGAAGTGCTTATGGAGGACATCATGCTGGAGATAGAACTGCACAAAAGGTTCTACAATCAGGTTTTTATTGGCCAACCCTCTTTAAAGATGCTAGAAGGTATGTTTTATCTTGTGATGAATGTCAAAGAGTAGGTAATATTTCTAGACATAATGAAATGCCTATGAGTTACACTCTTGTTATTGAACCATTTGATTGTTGGGGATTTGACTTTATGGGTCCTTTTTCTCCTTCAAAAGGGTATACTCATATACTTGTTGCTGTTGATTATGTTACTAAGTGGGTAGAAGCCATACCTACAAAGAGTGCCGATGGAGAGACCTTGTTAAAAATGCTTAAGAACGTTTGATATGTCTCAAACGTATCAATAATTTTTTATGCTCCATGCTTGTTTTTACACCATTTGCCTTGTGTTTCCTTACACTTCGTGGCGTTTTTATGCGATTTCTGGAACTAACCTATTGACAAGATGCCACAGTGCCAGTTCCCTATTTTCTGCTGTTTTTTGTGTTTCAGAAAAGCTACACAGGAAATATTCTTGGAATTGGACGAAACAAGTTCCAGAAGTCTTATTTTTCCCGGACGAAGGACGAGGACCGAAAGAGAGCCGGACGGGGGCCAGGGGCCAGCCTCACACTAGGGCGGCGCGGCCCAACACCTGGCCACACCCCCTATGTGCGAGGAGCCCCTGGCAGCCCTCTGACGACCCCCCTTCGCCTATATAAAGCCTCAGGACGGAAAACCCTAGGGGAGTCGGCGTTTTTCCCAGAACAGTTCCGCAGTGCCGCCGCCGTCGAAGACAAATTTCGGGGGACAGAAGTCTCTGTTCCGGCACCCTGCCGGGAGGCGGAAGTGTCCCCGGAGCCATCTCCATCGGTCTCCATCGCCGTCTCCACCGTCTCCATTGACCTCACCGCCATCTCCATCAACCTTGTTGTCTCCTATGATGAGGAGGGAGTAGTTCTCCCCCGGGGCTGAGGGCTCTACCGGTAGCTATGTGGTTCACCTCTCTCTCCCATGATGTGATCTTTATGTGATCGTGAGCTTTGTATCTAGTTGAATTGGTAGATGTTATTATTCAGATATTATGCTACTCCTATGCTTAATTATTATACTCTCCGGAGATACCTCGTATCATGGTGTAAAGGTGACTAGTGTGTGCATCATGTGTATCGTTTTGGTTAATGTCTCTATGAAATGTTGGTGTTTGTTGGAACCATCTAGTGCGTTCACGGTGATAGTGTGGGACAATCTAGTTTGGGTATATACGGACTTTGAGGCGTGCTTCGTAGCCCTACGCATGATCAGTGTTTGTTTTCCATTGGAGAATTGTTTTGAGTTGAATATGGATGATAGTATCTATTGGTTCAATTATGTTATATTTGTTGAGAGTGTGTCCACTAGTGAAAGTATGATCCCTAGGCCTTGTTTCCAAGCTTTGCACACCGTTTACTTACTGTTTTGTTACATGTTTGCTCGCAGCGATATTTATTTCAGATCACATTTGCTACTTATAATCATCACTACTACTTATATTTCACTATCTCTTCACCGAACTAGTGCACCTATATATCTGACAAGTGTATTGGGTGTGTTGGGGACACAAGAGACTTTCTGTATCGTAATTGCAGGGTTGCTTGAGAGGGATAGCTTTGACCTCTTCCTCCCTGAGTTCGATAAACCTTGGGTGATCCACTTAAGGGAAACTTACTGCTATTCTACAAACCTCTGCACTTGGAGGCCCAACGCTATCTACAAGAACAGACGCGTGCATAGACATCAAGCTCTTTTCCGACGCCATTGCCAGGGAGGTAAGGTAAAAGGTACTCGCATCCTCCTGTGTGAGTGGTCGGAGTTATTTCCTTTAGATTCTGCAATTACATCTTCTTGTTTCTTGTTTTTATTCTCACTAGTTAAGCTTAATGGAAAACAAAGAGTTCTTTAGTCTTTTTCCTAAGTTTAGATATGAAGTGTTTGAAGAGAAAATTGAAAAACCTTTGGAGCTTAATTCGCATGCTAATAGTTTTGTTAGTATGAATGCTTTGAACTCTGTTTTAGAAAAGTCTAAGCTTGGGGAAGCTGGTTTTGTTAAGCATGATATTTTTAGTTCCCCAGCTTTAGTGGAGAAAGTTTGCTCTGATGATATTTTATCTCCCCTATGTGATGTTCCTATGCATGTTACCTGTGTTAGTGATCATGATTGGAAAAAGCACTCTACTTTTGATATTGAAAATCTTTTTGGTACCAATTCTAAGGTTAATAATGGTTGTGCCATTAGTACTATCCATGTTCCTTCTTATGATGATATGTTTGATGAGTATGCTTTGCGAAATATCTGTTCTCTAGCTTGTGACGATACTAAGCCTCTAGTTTATGATGGTTACAATGATGAGTATGATATTTTCAGTTCACCTAGTTTTGAGGAGAAAATTAGTTATGATTACAATATGCCTACTATTTATTATTATTATGGTGATGGGAATAATTATTCTGTTGAATCTGCTCCTACTACGATTGTTCATGTGGGGAGTATTAATTCTTTTATGCATGTGGCTCATGATAGGGAAGCTTTATGTGATAGTTATATTGTTAATTCTATTCATGATGCTACTGAAAGTTATTATGAGAGAGGGAAACATGGTTTGATGGATCTCAACAATATTGAGTTTCCCCTCTTTATGTTGCAATTCTTGAAGTTGTACTTGTTTTGCCTTCCTATGCTTTTTGCTTTGCGCTTTCATGACTTGTCTCTTTACAAGACTATTTTTCATAGGAAGTGGTTTAGATTTAAATGTCTTTCACATTTGCTTTTTGATGCTCTCTATTGCTTTAAGTTCCTATATGGCGCCTTTTCCTCAAGCTCTTATATGGCGCCCACATGAGCATCTTTGCAAATTACTGCGCCTAGCTCAAAGGCGTTAAAGAAAAGCAGTCTTGGGAGATAACCCATTGTTTATTTTCAGTACTTTTTCTTTTATTTGAGTCTTGGAAGTTACTACTACTGTAATAACCTCTCCTTATCCTTTTTATTTCGTTGTTGTGCCAAGAGAAGCCTCTAATTTGAGTGAGGTAAGATTTGGGGATGTTGCTGTCCTAAAACAGTTTTCGGTGCTGCACCGTAAAAATTTGTGAAAATTCTCTGTATATCTTTTGGACCTGTGATTTCTTGTGCATATGCCCCAGGTTATATCCAAACTTTCATTAGTTGAACACTTTTTGATTTGAGCAACATAAAACCCTCTAAAAATTCGACCTTTGTCAGCTGTTCTGTTTTGACAGATTTCTGCCAATATTTGTGTTTGCCGCTCGATCGCTTTCTTTTTGAGTTCTTTTGATCACGGAACTTTTTGGGAAGTTGCTACAGTAGTATATACTTTATATGTGGTGGTTTTGAGTTGAAACCTGAAGCAAAAAGGGTTGATTCATTACTATGCTTACACTAATGTTGCTAATAGATTTGTGTTTAGTTTTGTATGAAGGAAGTTTTCAAGTGTAGGGATCGGAGAGTGATGAGATGAGTTGAAGAATGGACAAAAGCTCAAGCTTGGGGATGCCCATGCATCACCCCAAGAAATATCCAAGAAGTAAAAGCGTCAAAGCTTGGGGATGCCCCCGAGGCACCTCTTCTTCATCGGCAAAAATCAGGTCACCTTTCAAGACACTATATTTTTATTGCTTCATGCACTATGCGTTTTTCTTGGAGCGTCAGTTGCTTTTGTTTTCAGTTTTCTTTTGCTTTGTTTGCTGCAATAAATGGTTAGATCACATCATGTTTCTTTTGGAGGAGATGAACTCGCTTTTCATTTGCCAAGAACACTCTAGTTTTCACTCTTATCATTCAATGAGTGTTCTCTTTTTCTGCTACTGCGTTTAGCTTGCATTTTTCACCTTGATTTTTGTTTAGATCTTGTTTTATCTTTGCATCAAGGTGTATTTGGACCTCTGGTCTATGTTGGCTTTTATCAAAAGAGTTGTCTCAAAAAGGTTTGAATGGTGTTGGAAAAGAGAAAAGTTTCATGCAAAAAAGTGGTACAAAAAGGAGCTTGTTTAGACTGCGGCTTAGACTTTTGCATGCCATGCTTGATTGCGTTTTGATAGTATGCTTAGTGATTTTTGCTGTGGCTAGACTTTTGCATGCCATGGTTGACTTGGCACATTCTCACACATGTTAGACTCAAACAAAGTCGCCATTGCCTCTATGATCTTTTAGTTTTTGACTTTTGATGCCATCTTATGCTTCTTTTAATGTCGCTTTGTCGCTTTGCATGATTATGACCGTTATTGCTCTCTTAGTTGGTCACTCCCAGTCTTTTTCTAGCCCTCATTTTGTACTGAGTATGAGCTCTACTCGTGCATCCAACTCCCAAAAACCAAGTTTGCCATTGTGTCCACTATAAATTCCTATGCATGGTATTTGCAAGCCATTCCAAGTAAATTTTCATGTGCTACCTTTCAAAAATCCTTCAAAACACTTCTCATTTTGTGACACTGTTTTCAGCTCATGGGGACGTAGTGGCCGGATTTGCTATCTTCCATATTGTCTTATTCCAAAAAGAGAAAAAAAAGAAAGAAAAAAGGCACTCCTCCATGGTATGTGAATGTTGGTGGGCACCCGATGGAATCGGTTAGCCATGGTTTGAGAAAGGGAAAAAGGTGGGGAGGAGTGCCAAGCTTTATAAAAGAGCACAAAAGTGCCAATCTCTCTCTCAAAAACTTGCTTCATTTTTGTATGGAAGATAGTAAGAACCCCATTGCTAGTCGTTGACATGAAACAACCACCTCTCAAAACCCAATTTTTATCTCTCTGTTTTACAAATGAAAAGCTCTAGCACATGTTTAATCACTGCTTCCCTCTGCAAATGGCCTTTCTTTTACTTTTATGTCGAGTCACCACCTTCTACCTTTATGCACCATTAAGAGAGCATAGTTGTCATTCTGAGTATAATGTGCATTGTCTCAAAGTTTTCATTGATTGATTCATGACTATGGTTTCACTTGTTCTTAAATTATTTGTATCTAGTCGCCCTCTTAAACTTGAAGGTGTCCTATGCATTTATGTTTTGCTCTCCATGAAGGACAAGCTGAAAACCATTTGTATGTTTTTCCTTATGATTTGAACACACGTTTGACTTTCATTGTTTCATTTCCATGATCTTTTGTTTATATTCATTTTCATGTTATAACATGGTTGCTAAGTTTATATTATCAAGATTATGTCTTTCATGCCCATGTTTTAAGTTCTTTGATCTCAGCACTCAATGCACTTCCATGGCATGATGTCCTTTCATAACCTTTTGTGCAGTTCTATCTCCAGCATGATGTCCTCCATAAGCACTTCCATGGCATTTTCTCAATATTTATTGTTGTTCATATTCTGGAACGCATCTTCGCATAATACCATCAACTCTTTCTTTATATAAGTGTGGGTCATGCCAAAAATAATGCCTCAGATCATAAAAGAATTTTCTTCTTTTCTGAGCTGTAAAGGTTGGAGGCAAATACTTGGAAACAATAAAGTTAGCATAATCAGCATACCACGGATCCTCTCGTGAAGTTACATTTATTGAGGCCAACTGTTCATTTTGAAAACTATCTAATACGTCTCAAACTTATCTATAATTTTTTCTGCTCCATGCTTGTTTTTACACCATTTGCCTTGTGTTTCGTTACACTTCGTGGCGCTTTTATGCATTTTTCGGAACTAACCTATTGACAAGATGCCACAGTGCCAGTTCCCTGTTTTCTGCTGTTTTTGTGTTTCAGAAAAGCTAAACAGGAAATATTCTCGGAATTGGACGAAACAAGTTCCAGAAGTCTTATTTTTCCCGGACGAAGGACGAGGACCGAAAGAGAGCCGGAGGGGGGCCAGGGGCCAGCCTCACACCAGGGCAGCGCGACCCAGCCCCTGGTCGTGCCCCCTATGTGTGAGGAGCCCCTGGCAGCCTCTGACGACCCCCCTTCGCCTATATAAAGCCTCAGGACGGAAAACCCTAGGGGAGTCGGCGTTTTTCCCAGAACAGTTCCGCAGCTCCGCCGCCATCGAAGACAAATTTCGAGGGACAGAAGTCTCTGTTCCGGCACCCTGCCGGGACGGGGAAGTGCCCCCGGAGCCATCTCCATCGGTCTCCATCGCCATCTCCGCCGTCTCCATCGACCTCACCGCCATCTCCATCAACCCTGCTGTCTCCTATGATAAGAAGGGAGTAGTTCTCCCCCGGGGCTGAGGGCTCTACCGGTAGCTATGTGGTTCACCTCTCTCTCCCATGATGTGATCTTTATGTGATTGTGAGCTTTGTATCTAGTTGAATTGGTAGATGTTATTATTCAGATATTATGCTACTCCTATGCTTAATTATTATACTCTCCGGAGATACCTCGTATCATGGTGTAAAGGTGACTAGTGTCTGCATCATGTGTATCTTTTTGGTTAATGTCTCTATAAAATATTGGTGTTTATTGGAACCATGTAGTGCGTTCATGGTGATAGTGTGGGACAATCTAGTTTGGGTACATACGGACTTTGAGGAGTGCTTCGTAGCCCTACGCATGATTAGTGTTCGTTTTCCATTGGAGAATTGTTTTGAGTTGCATATGGATGATAGTATCTATTGGTTCAATTATGTTATATTTGTTGAGAGTGTGTCCACTAGTGAAAGTATGATCCCTAGGCCTTGTTTCCAAGCTTTGCACACCGTTTACTTACTGTTTTGTTACATTTTTGCTCGCAGCGATATTTATTTCAGATCACATTTGCTACTTATAATCATCACTACTACTTATATTTCACTATCTCTTCGCCGAACTAGTGCACCTATACATGTGACAAGTGTATTGGGTGTGTTGGGGATACAAGAGACTTTCTGTATCGTAATTGCAGGGTTGCTTGAGAGGGATAGCTTTGACCTCTTCCTCCCTGAGTTCGATAAACCTTGGGTGATCCACTTAAGGGAAACTTGCTGCTGTTCTACAAACCTCTGCACTTGGAGGCCCAACACTGTCTACAAGAACAGACACGTACGTAGACATCAACGTTATTTTTACTAGGTTTGGTGTGCCTAGATATCTTATGACTGATGGAGGTTCTCATTATATTCATGGAGGTTTTAGAAAAACTCTTGCTAGATATGACGTTAATCATAGAATTGCTTCTGCTTATCATCCCCAAACTAGTGGGCAGGTAGAGCTTTCAAATAGATAGATCAAGTCTATCTTGCAGAAGACTGTCAATAGATCTAGGAAAAACTGGGCTAGCAAGTTAAACGATGCTTTATGGGCTTATAGAACTTCTTATAAGAACCCCATGGGCATGTCTCCTTACAAGATGGTTTACGAAAAAGCATGTCACTTGCCCTTAGAATTAGAACACAAAGCTTTTTGGGCAGTGAAAGAGCTTAATAGGGATTTTAAACTCGCCGGTAAGAAAAGGTTGTTAGATTTGAGTTCTTTAGATGAGTGGAGAAATGAAGCTTACGAGAATGCCAGACTTTTCAAAGAGAAAGTCAAGCAATGGCATGATAAGAGAATTCTTAAGAGAGAGTTTCATGTTGGTGAAAAAGTTTTATTGTATAGGTCTCGTCTCATATTTTTTGCAGGAAAATTACTCTCAAAATGGGAAGGACCTTATGTTATTGTGGAAGTGTACCGCTCAGGTGCGATAAAGATTGCCTCATTAAAAGATGATACTACACAAGTGGTGAATGGTCAAAGACTCAAACATTATATTGCTGGAGATTCTTATAATGAAGATGTTGATGTTATTCAAACGGTTTCTCCAGAAGAATTTATCCAGGACAATATGCAGGAACCTGCAGAGTTTGTTTTCGAATAGGTAACAGTTCTAGTCAGAAAAGATTCGCGTAAAACTTTTCCATTAATATTTTTGTTGTTTTTATTAAATATGAAAAATCACGAGACAAAAACGGGCAGGAGACGGAGTCCGATGGCTCCTCACCACCAGGGGCGCGGGCCCACTCCAGGCCGCGCCGCCGTATGGTGAGAGCACCCCGGAGCTCGTTTCCGTCCCAGTTTCCTCATGTGATTTCATCTCGATGTTTAAATTTCGCCTATATAACCCCCCGGAGTACCCAAGGTTTGTATATCGTGTTTCGTAGTGTTTTTATTTCGAGCTGTTTCTGTCAGGAGTTGTTCTCAGTTCTAGGCGGATCATGGCTCCTTCAAGCGACGACAAGGGCAAAAGGTCTAGGGAAGAAGACCACCAAGACCCCAAGCTAAAGGAAGAACAGGAGGCTGGAGGATCAAGGGCGAGAAACCCTACTTTTGTAGGATCAATGAACACCGGACGTGCCTTTTCTCATAATATGCAGGGACCAACGTTTCCAGTCTTGGATCTAAATTTCATGCCTATAATAAAAGAGGGTATGCTGGTCGCTGACGAGCTTTGTGCCCAATACCGAGTTCTGGAGAGGGAGATACAGATACTTCAAGAAGAGAATCTCAGGCTTCGCAGGATGCTGGAATATTTCATTAACCCAAGGATGATCCCACCACCGCCGAAGGAGTAATTCGTCATTGGTATAGGCATCCCCTTGGCTTGTTCGAAGCTTGGGGGAGTGCCGCGGTATCACATCATTATCTTTTACTCATTTACTTTTCAAGTAGAGTCGTATCATGAATAAAGAAGTTATCTTATAGAATAGTTTGCAGTGTGGAAGTATCCTCCTTAGTTGATTATCTATGTATCCCTTGGTGTGAGTTGCGGTAATGACATATTAATGAGAAGTTTTATCGTTTACTTTCCGCACACTTTATTTCAGTTCGCAATGTTTCTTATGTGATTAGTCTTGTTGATTAGTATTGGTATCACTTTGGGAGCATGAGTAAATTTAGATGGTTTTGGCAAACTTAGCTTGGTCAGTAGCAATATTACCTTGAGGTTTGAGTAGAAAAAAAGAAAGAAGTGCTTGTAGTTACATCACTTCAGTTTTCCTTCATGTTTGGCTAATAAGCATTAGTATTCTCAAAGTTAAAATCGTTGTACTTTCAAGGAAGTTTGCATGATTGTTCCTATTATATGTATGTTTGTTTGTTTCATGCAACTCTTATGCTTGCTACCCAGCCTTGCTAGCCAAAAACCTGTACTGAGAGGGAATACTTCTCGTGCATCCAATTCCCAAAAGCCAAGTTACTTCCAAAGAGTCCACTATAAATTCCTATGCATGGTATTTCAAGCCATTCCAAGTAAATTTTCATGTGCTACCTTTCAAAAACCTTCAAATACTTCTCATTTTGTGCCACTATTTTTAGCTCGTGAGGACGTAGTGGATGGGTTTGTTATCTTCCATACTAAATTAAGTACCCCTCGACTAGGCAGCTTCATCTGCTCGTCATTAATTTTGCAAGGGAGCTGGTCAGACCATTGTAATCTAAACAAGAAAAGAAAAAGAGCACTCCTCCATGGTATGTGAAAGTTGGTGGGCACCCGATGGAATCGGTTAGCCATGGTTTGAGAAAGGAAAAGGTGGGGAGGAGTGCTAAGGCTTTATAAAAGAGCACCAATGTGCCAATTAAACAACATCTCGGAACCGCTCTCACTTGTTTAGTATGGAAGATATCAAGAACTCCGTTGCTAGTCGTTGACAAAAGCAACCACCTCTCAAAACAACTTTTATCTCTGTTTTACAAATGAAAAGCTCTAGCACATGTTTAATCCCTGCTTCCCTCTGCGAAGGGCCTATCTTTTACTTTTATGTTGAGTCAACCTATTCCCTTCTATCTCAAGCAAGCATTTGAGTTGTTATGATTCATTCATCCATATGTTGATTCGTTCAATCATGTTAACTAACTTCTTTTATTTAGTACAATGCTTTTACCTGAAGGAATATATCTTTGAAAGCTTTCCATGATTATAAAGAGTTTGTCTTGTTGAGCATATAGTTTTTGCTATATTAGCTCTATTTTAAAAAAGCATTTATGGGCCTAGTGAGATGTATTGTGTATTTGGCTACCAATTGTGGGGTTGCTGGAGTGACAGAAACCTAAACCTCCGTTGGGAAACCATTGCACCAGAGAGCGTAGGATCTTAGAGTTTAAGGCTGTGGTTAGATTTATCTTAATTACTTTCTTGTAGTTGCGGATGCTTGCAAGGAGTATAATCACAATTGTGTAGTTATCCTAGTAAGGGTAGTGCGCTAGCACAGGTTCACCCCCATAACACTTATCAAACCAATAAAGATTATTTAGTGGCATGAAGCGAAAGCTCTTGACAGAAACTCCCGTGTGTCCACGAGAACGTTTGGTCATCATAAGTTACACAACCGGCTTGTCCTTTGCTCAAGAAAGGATTGGGCCACTTGCAGCAATTATTATTATTGTCTTTTATTTACTCACACTTTATTTATTTGCACTACCAAATAACCCTAAAAACCTGTTTGCTAGTATTTACAGTGAATCCTTGATCAAAATCACTTGTCAACATCTTCTGCTCCTCGTTGGGTTCGACACTCTTATTTATCGAAAGTACTACGATACACCCCCTATACTTGTGGGTCATCACTAAGGTGGGGCACAAACCTAATCGTGATCTTAAAAAGAAGGATATTTCTCGTGTAGTTCATACTATACAGATACCAGGGAAAGAGTGCAATCAAAAAATTTGTGAACGAGAGAAAGTTTGTACAATTTCCTCCTTTTGAGTGAGAATGTAGAGAACCTCCCATGTTCACAACAAAGAAGAATTGGTTTTCTGGAACACAGATCGAAAATGATGATGAATAAATATGGTATTTTTTTTACACCTTTCCAATTATTTGCGGGGGCAACTTTAACAGGAAGCTGATAGCATATAACCATAAAATTGTTTTGGAAGCAGTAGTCAACCATCAACCACCACACCACGAGGTCAATTAGATCTAGCTATTTTGGTCGATTTATGCATCGGGTTCTTGTCTTCCAATATGAATGTTGTGCATGGCTTCTTGTGGGATTGTGGCATTATATCTTAAAATATCAGGTACATAAATTGGACTATGTCAGGACATTATTGACAACTTTCTCATCTAGATTTTCCTATTGCATAATCCCATGCTTTGCATATTAACTTTTTATTAATTAATCAAACTCACTCTAATGGTTCTAACTTCATATTAATTAAGTGGTTATTGCCTATTTATACCAAACTATTTTATCTACTTACAACTCTCTTTGACTGACATATGATTGTTTTATATTATGTCACAAAGTTAAATTTATCCAAATATTAAGATACAAGCATCATCTTACGAAAAGCATTTGCACTTAATTTAAATTATATCTTTCACCATAAGTGGCAATAGATGTTTTCTTTTTGAGACATTGGTTGGCTGAATTCGTCTAGATGAGAGGAAAAGAAATAATTGCAAAATTGCATGGCTTTATGGACCAAAATGTGTCACTTAGATGAATCGCAAGTTTGTTATATGTCCACGTCTGATTTAGTATCACTAAATATTATATATACCTGATAGAGGTTTCTAGAGTGTGCGATATCATGTGTATGTCCGTACACGTAGTGTGAGCGCTCTCTTTGTATTTGTACGTAGTCCGCACATGTAGAACAAGAGTAGAATCCTCATTCGAGTTCCATACGCTTCATATAATGTGTACTGCCTATTCGTAAGCAAGTGTTGAAGTGGTGTACGCCTGTACGTAAATACGGTTGACTTCTACGTGATCTTGTACACGGAGTAGCTGTGCAAATGCGATCGATAGATGCATGCATATCCGGTCCGATTAGGGATGCAGGCGGACTTCCGCCAAGACGTCCCGGCCTGTCCGCTAATTAGATTCGTTTTGCATGCTTATAAGACACTGGCACAATATCCGTGTGTTGCAACGGGTCAATAAATAATAAATTATTTTTATAAAAATTAAATAAATAGAAAATTATGTGTTAATAAAAAAATCATCGAGATGAGTCGCAGCCTTGCACGGGGACTCGCCTGATGACACCAATTCCATCCTCAATCTGACACAATTCACATGAGGATATGGAGCTCCACTGCGACTTCAAAATTCTTTTTACCGCGCATATTGCACATGGAAGTGCTGGTGCGCTGCAACAGTTGTAAATAATTTAATACTGCTAACAAACCTTATAAGCTATAAGATATAATTTCTATCTCTCAACTCAAAATATCATATATTTCATTTTGATTTTTGGTTTGTACCATTTGTAATATTATAGGTTCGGCGAAGGAGTTAGTTCCCTGATTCATTGTACATCAATACTCTTGAAAAGAAATAAAAACTTAGCACCTAATTTGCAATCTTCTTTATCATATCATTTGGTTTAATAAATTGTACTGGTCATGTACCCTTTACAAGAGAAAATCCCATTGTTGAGTTTGATTAGGGTTTCGTGGGGTCTAAGCCCTCACGCCACACATATATATATACAACAGAATACGTGTACAGGGTTACAATACGTACTGCTAGAATACGCTTTAACACTCCCCCTCAATCTGAACCACTACATACAATGTTTAGATTGGTTCTAAAGCGATCTAGCATCTGTCGTGTGGCTGGTTTAGTAAAAACATCAGCCAACTGATCATGTGTGGAAATAAACCTAACAACCAGCTACTCTCTCTCGCACAAAATGGAAATCGATCTCAATGTGCTTAGTCCGAGCATGAAACACTGGATTCGCCGTTAGGTATGTTGCCCCAAGATTATCACACCATAGTATGGGTGCACGCTGCTGAGTCACTCCCAGCTCCTTCAGTAGATAACTGATCCACATTGCTTCAGCTGTGCCATTGGCCAAGGCTTTATGCTCTGCCTCGGTGCTCGATCTCGAGACTGTGGGCTGTTTCTTCGAACTCCAAGAAATGAGATTGGGTCCAACAAAAACTGCAAAGCCACTAGTGGACCTGCGATCATCTACGCATCCAGCCCAATCAGCATCAGTGAAAATACTAACTCCATGCAAAGGTGACTTACGAATGTGCAACCCGGTGTGTAAAGTGCCCTTGACATATCTCAAGATGCGCTTGACAGCTTCCCAATGAACTTCAGTCGGCTGAGAGAGAAACTGGCACACTTTGTTGACCGCAAATGAAATGTCAGGATGAGTAAGCGTCAAGTACTGTAGACCACCAACAACACTTCGATACCGGAATGAATCATCAGCACCAAGTGGTTTGCCCGTGTCTCGAGCTAGCCTCTCCGAAGTAACAAGCGGAGTGGATGTGGCCTTGCAATTCTCCATATTGACCTTATGTAGAAGATCAAGTGCATACTTTTGCTGAGTCAATGTCATGCCCCCTGAATTGTATGACGCTTCCAATCCGAGAAAATACTCAAGACGCCCCAGATCCTTGATAGGAAAGCTCGCCGAGAGAGAAGCCACCAAGCGATCAACAGCCTGTGGTGTAGAGCCAACAATCACAATATCATCGACATACACTAGCATATAGATATGTATGCCAGCCCGAGAGAAGATAAACAATGACGTATCAGCCCTGGAAGAGGTGAAGCCAAGCTGGTAAAGAAGCTAACTCAGGTGCGCATACCAAGCACGGGGAGACTGCTTCAGTACATAGATGGAATGTTGCAGCTTGCACACATGAGAGGGGTACCGTTCATCCTCAAAACCGGGTGGCTGCTGCATGTATACATCCTCAGAGAGGAACCCGTGAAGAAATGCATTACTGACATCAACCTGCCGTAGAGTCCATCCACGAGAAATTGCAAGTGAGAGTACCAGACGAATGGTGGCAGGTTTCACAACTGGACTGAAGGTGTCATTATAGTCAATCCCATACTGCTGAGTAAAACCCCGGGCAACCAAACGAGCTTTGTGCTTATCAATAGAACCATCTGGTTTATGCTTGGTCTTGAAAATCCACTTGCTGCCCACAATATTCACACCAGGCGGGCGAGGCACCAGGACCCAAGTGTTGGTCTGACAAAGAGCAGAAAACTCATCTATCATGGCCTCTCTCCAAGCCGATTCACGAAGAGCTTCGTGATGCGACTGCAGTGCAGCGAAGAAAGCACGACGTCTCGGGTCGTAGCGCACCGTGCCGTCAGTGTAGACCTTGTCCTTCCGTGTGTCATCACGGAGTCGAGTCACCATGGGATGACCAGCAGGAGCCGTAGCAGAAGGTGGCTCAGCCAAAGGCGACGCGGCTAGTGTCATAGCAGGCGACACAGCAGGAAGCGACGCGGGCTGAGCCGGGGAGCACGCGGGCGACGTCGAGCATGGGGGCAACGTGGGGCGCGCGGGTGAATGAGCCGGCCCGGCAGGAGAGGCAGGGCTGGAAGGCGGTGAGCGGCCCGCCTCGGGGGCCGAGCTAGGCATGCAGCCAGCATGCACGTCGATCGTGATGGCAGACTGCACGACGATCGCTTGCGACGGCTGAACGGGTTCCTGCACATGTTTAACATCGCCTAAGCCAGGCGGATTAGTGGTAAGGTAGGATAAGTCATATTCACGCATAGAGGCACCCGTAGCTGGTTCATCAGACGGAAAAGTTATGGCTTGGGCAAGGGTGGAGATATCAACGGAGGCACCGGGCGTAGCAAACGGGAAAACCCCTTCATCGAAAACAACATCACGAGAGATGTATATACGCCCTGTGGATCGATCAAGGCACTTGTAGCCTTTGTGCATCGGACTGTACCCAAGGAAGACACACATGCGAGAGCGAAAAGCAAGTTTGTGTGTATTATATTTACGAAGACTAGGCCAACAAGCACATCCAAAAATTCGAAGAAACTCATAATTGGGATGAACACCAAGTAAACGAAAAAGAGGAGTTTCTTTGTGGAGAACAGGTGTAGGCATGCGATTAATGAGGTAGCACGCGGTAAGAAAGGCTTCATCCCAATAATGAAGTGGGAGAGAGGAATGCGCTAACAGAGCAAGGCCAGTCTCGACTAGATGTCGGTGCTTGCGTTCTACGACGCCGTTTTGCTGAGAAGTATGTGGGCATGACACACGATGAGAAATTCCCGTGCGTTGGAAGTATTGATGGAGCCGATGATACTCACCGCCCCAATCAGACTGAACCGCCTTTATTTTGGTGCTCAAAAGGCGTTCAACGTGAGCCTGGAAAGCATAGAAAACTTGTTCGACATCAGACTTATGCTTGAGAAGATAAATCCAGCAAAAACGAGAGTAATCATCGACAAAGCTAACATAATACTTGTATCCCCCAGAGGAGACACGAGCGGGACCCCAAACATCTGTATGCACTAACTCAAGAGGCGAAGTGGAAACACAAGAAGATGCAGTATAAGGTAATTGGCGGCTCTTGGCGCACTGACAAGCATCACAAACTGAAGACAAATTGTTTGGGGAACACGAAAGCTCATGAGTCTTAACAATAGACTGAACTATATTATTTGTAGGATGACCTAAACGATGATGCCACTGCGAGGAGGTGACTTTGACACTGGAGGATGCATGACGCGACGATGACGACGATGACGACAATGATGCTCGCACAAGTGGGATAGGATAGAGCCCACCCTGGCTCCTAGCGTGCAGAAGGGTTCTCCCCGTGGCCTTGTCCTTAACATAGAAAAAGGTACGGTGAAATTCAACAAACACATCGTTATCAGAAACAAGCCGATAAACAGAAAGAAGGTGCTTGTGTATGTGTGGGATATGGAGAACATTTTTCAATTTTAGAGATGAACTGGCTAAACGAGAGTGACCAATATGCGAGATAGACAAACCTGCACCATTAGCCACCTGAACCTGGTCCTTCCCTCCATAGGGCTCATGCACGTGGAGGCATTCAAGATCACTCGTCAGGTGATCCGTGGCACCAGTGTCCGCCAGCCAGTGGGGAACATAGGAGCTAGTCGAGGCAGAGTTTCCCGCACGTGAATTGTTCATGCGGTGGTAGTTGTGGTCGAAGCGACTACGGAAGTCGAATGCCTCATGCCCCCAGTTGCCGCACAACTGGCACTGTGGGCGCCAGCGTCGGCCATTGCGGCCGCCTCCGCGACCGCCTCCTCCTCCTCCATTGCCGCCTCCATTGCGGCCTCCGTTACCGCCGTTGTGATTCGGCTGATCATTGCCGCCATAGCAGCCTTGTCCCTGCTGATCGTAGTTACCGGCCGGACGAACATCTCCTGGGTAGGCTGGGCTGTAGTGATCAAGCGCCCGCGGAGGGCCACCGCTCTGGTGACCATAGGGCCCAGGGCGCTGCGCAGCATTGGCCAAGGACTGCCAATCCTCGGTAGTAGGACCTTGCGCAGCCTGCATGGCCTCAAAATTGAGGACACGTGAGTAGAAGTCATAGAAAGGTACGGAGGTATCACCGATGGTCATGGCGCCGGCGATGGGGTTGAAGTCCTTGCCGAGGCCGGTGAGGACGTAGTCCACGAGATCGTCATCGCTGATGGGGACTCCTGCGGCGGCCATGACGTCGGCGAGCGACTTCATCTTCTGCATGTACTCGGCCGCCGAGAGGTTTTCCTTCCGGAGCGTCTAAAGCCGACGCCGGACGTAGCGGACATTGGCGCGGCTCTGCGCGCCAAACATAGCATGGACCGCAGTCCACACTGCGGCCGCTGAAGTGCAGCCGATAAGCTGGCATGCAATATTGGGATCCATAGACCCGAGGAGCAGGCCCAAGACCTTCTGATCCTGAGTCCACCAGCGTGCGTACGCTGGGTTGTCGACGGAAACCACAGCATCACCGTCCCCTTGGACGATGGTCTTCGCCGGAGCCGCCGTGGTGCCGTCGAGGTGGCCGTGGAGGCTGGAGCCGGCCAGATTGGGCATAGCGATGCCCCTCCAGATCATGAAATTGTCACGTGTGAGACGGATGGGTATGGTGGGTGTAGTGGGCGGTGGTATGGAGGCCAGCATGGACGCCGCCGAGGAGGAGATCAACGCTCTGGCGGTGTCCAAGATCTGGAGAGCGGAGGAGGTCATGGCAGCGGTGGGTGGATGTGGCGGCGCTAGGGTTTAGGGCGGCGGGCTCGGCGGCGGCTAGAGCAATGGCTCTGATACCAAGTTTGATTAGGGTTTCGTGGGGTCTAAGCCCTCACGCCACACATATATATATACAACAGAATATGTGTACAGGGTTACAATACGTACTGCTAGAATACGCTTTAACATGTTGCAACTGAACAATACACAAAAACAGATGCAATCATATCTATCTGCCCCAAATCAGCTTTGGAGTAATTCATTTTTGCCTATTTTTGCAATTGCTATCCATATACACACAATTCGGAGAACAAAACTGCTTGTTGTAGTCGTTTTAACATACACACAAATTCAGACAAAGGAAAAACACACGGGTGATGGCTTGCCGCTCCACCTATGCCACCGCTTCTCGTCGCTGCCACGCCTGATAGCTTTCCTGGCCATCTCGTCGGGGAGCACGTGCGGCTCGGCCAGGCGTGGTCAAGGTAGAGAGGACCCCATTCAGATGATCGGAGGGGAGAGGTGAGCAGCATCCAGGGGGGATGTTGGGCGAGGGAGACGAAGGGGAAGCGCAGCACCCTCATACGGACGGGAAAGGCATACCCGATTGTTTGGAGTCGACATACAACTGTGCGATGATATAATTACCATATTTGTAGCAAATCAACCTAATAATTCCATAAAAAATCTGGATTGAGCAAGAACTAAGCAGCGTTAATTTTTTTTATGTCCAACGATGTTCAGTTCATATGCAAATGTACACCCCGGCTGAAGTAAACTAAAATATAATTATATAATTACCATATCTATAGAAAATCAGCCTAATATAATTCCATAAGAGATCTTGATTGAGCAAGAACTAAGCAGCGTTAAATGATGATATGTCCAACGACATTCAGTTCATATGCAAATGTACACCCCGCCTGAAGTAAAATAAAGAGCATGTGTGATTCACCTATCACACTTTGCTAGCAAACTATGTATTGGAAGGAGCCCAGAACTCATCTTAGAGCTGACCTCGGGGAGCAAAGCAAACTCGGGATCCTCTCGCGAATTGGAAGAAAACCATGTGAGCCTCGACCGCATAGGTGTACACCCCGCCTGAAGTAAAATAAAGAGCATGTGTGATTCACCTATCACACTTTGCTAGCAAACTATGTATTGGAAGGAGCCCAGAACTCATCTTAGAGCTGACCTCGGGGAGCAAAGCAAACTCGGGATCCTCTCACGAATTGGAAGAAGACCATGTGAGCCTCGACCGCATAGGCGTTGCCAGATTCCCGGCGCGCCGGAACATGACGAGCACAGGGCTGTAAGAGCGGAGGTGCGGTGTGAGGCTGTACTTTCTCCCACATGGTGGCGATGCTAATCACAGCACCGATCTGGATCCAAAATCGGCCATGGCGAGGATGAGGAAGCAGAATCACGCTACGCTCCTCCGCATCAGACCCCTCATAGCGCAGACTGGTCTGTGCCCATGGTCTTCCTCTTTGGACCTTCCCGAGCTAGGCGACTTTCGTAGGCATCGGCGGCCGTGTGCGAGGGCAGGCGCGCGGGGAATCTTTCAAGATGTCCGGGGACGGGTACGAGGGCCGATGTGCTTTTTTTTCCCTTCTTCAAACCGTTGTTTTGACTTATGGGTGGCATAGGTGGATAAATTTATGTTCACATGAAAACGTATTTAAGTGGATTGAAAGCGTACTTACGACCGCCACGGACCATACCTCTAGCAATATTATTAGTAGAGATTACCTAATTTATTTGCTATGTATTTGTCTGGCGGATGTCCGCCTTGTCCGTTGGGCTAGCAGCCTGCATCCCTAGGTCCGATCCGAATGCCTGCAGCCCGCACCACTTTAATCTTGGGCACTGTGTGCTCGTTCCTTAATGGTGCCATATACTTTCTCCTTCTTCTTCTGAAATATAATATGCTTTAGTCTATTATTATCACACATGTATCTAGATGTTTTTTAGTATATTAGATTACTTTTTTTGCTTTTAACTCACACATTAAAAGATGTCTACATACATACATAGTAGTGATGGGCTAAAATATTATATATATTAAAACGGAGGGAGTAATTTGTGAGCGTAAAGAACAGCAAGGATCCTTCAACCGTCTCAATTCCAAGTTCCAACCAAATGTTATCATATAAGATACGAGATCACTGGATATGTTGTCGGTCAGTCCCTGCATGCAAACCAAGGGATCGACCAACGACCATTGAATGCACGGTGCGGGAGATTTCTCGTCGTGTGAGGTGCATATATCTTCATCTTGGTAAATTCGTATGATCGGCACGTCGGGCCTCACACAAATCTGGAACGAACCTGCCGTCCATCTTTACTGGCGTGTACTGTCGCCCGCATCAGTGTTGCCAAACGCAGCAAGGATGATCGAGATGGCGATCGGAACATGACGGACTGACCGGAGGCGCTAGATGCGCCACGCAAAAATGAGCATCGGATCAGACCCAGCCGCGGCCACGTACGTAGGAGTAGTTTACACCAAGAGGCCATGATCGCTTTCAGAGATTGCAGCCCGAGAATGCAAATCTCCATCCCATAGGACGCCCTACCCATTTTATAGCCGTTGAATCTTATTGGAGATTTGCATTTTTTTTGGTTTTGCAAATAAGTCCCTAGCAAATATACTAATCAACCTGCTGTCCCCAGGATCTGAGTAATATAAGACATCCCGGGGTTGCAACCTAGTGTTGCCATCCCACTGGCATGGTCGTCATGGAGGCGGCACAAGTGACAGCAGGGGATATGGCACCGACAGAGGAGGGCGGCCACGAAGTGGCGCCGCGCGTCACCAGATCCCAACGGCGAGGTAGTAGTCGACGAGGAAGCCGAGGCCGGCAGCACCAGCTTGGTCGATAATGTTGCTCGGGCGCACCGCACCAGAGAGGTCGCCAGAGAGAAGCAACACTGCATCGCAGCATGGGAGCGGCATCGAAGCAGCTCGAGGAGGCGGGGGCTTGAGATGCGAAACCCCTCGGTCAGAAGGATGAGCGAGAGGCGGCGGTTTGATTGTGCCACGGCGGCGGTGGAGATCATCGGAGCTCGCCAGAATCGAGTGGCGACGCCACCGGCGACTCGCAGTGGCGGGAGCAAAAGAGGGAATTTAGGGCTAGGGTTTCGGGGGGACTGGCGAGGCTGGTCCAACCGGGCCGGGCCGGTTTGACCTAACCCGTTCGGGTGGATCAGACTGGTGGGCCCAGGATATATTTTTATCCCCTATTAAAACATAAATCTTAATTAAACCCTAAAAATAACTTTAAGACACCTAAAATAGCTCGCAAAAGACAGAATCAAACGGGGTAGGGGATAGCTTGAAATTGATGGGACTCACAACTGAAAAATTGGAAAGCAGCACCGCCAGAGAGCGGGAGGAGGAAGCGCCGCACCTGGACGCAACACCACGTCGCCGATGCCCACTCGTCATTGACTTCGAACAGGACCACACACCTCAAAAATGCATCGGAAACATCGATCCACGCGTCCGCAGCGGGGATGTTGTCCCACAGCTACTCCTCATCCACGAGGAAACTATCCTGCAGCTTCCCCGGCTGGCCGCTTGATACGTCTCAAATGTATCTATAATTTTTGATGCTCCATGCTTGTTCTTACACCATTTGCTTAGTGTTTTGTTACACTTCGTGGCACTTTTATGCATTTTGCGGGACTAACCTATTAACAAGATGCCACAGTGCCAGTTCCTTGTTTTCTGCTGTTTTTGTGTTTCAGAAAAGTTACATAGGAAATATTCTCGGAATTGGACGAAACAAAAGCCGAACCTCCTATTATTTAACGAAGCTTCCAGAAGTCCGAAGAGGAGACGGAGGGGGGCCACAGGGCGGCCTCACCACAAGGGGGAGCGGCCTGCCCCTGGCCCGCGCCGCCCTATGGTGAGGGCACCCTGGCCCACCTCTGGCGCCGCCCTTCGCCTATAAAGACCCCCCGACGGGAAAAACCTAAGGCCCCGATCAATTTTCCAGAAACACATCGCGATCCACCGCCGTCGTCGACCCGAGATCGGGAGGGTCCAGAAGCTCTTCCCGGCACCCTGCCGGAGAGGGGAATTGCCACCGGAGGTCTTCTTCATCGCCATGCTTGCCTCCGGCGCGATGAGTGAGTAGTCTACCTTGGACTATGGGTCCATAGCAGTAGCTAGATGGTTGTCTTCTCCACCATGTGCTTCATGTTTAGATCTCGTGAGCTGCCTTACATGATCGAGATCATCTTTGTGGAATTCCACATGTTGTATTTGTTGGGATCCGATGAATATTGGTGTTATGTTAAGTTGATGTGCTGAATATTATCTTATGTTATCTCTATGTTGTTTATGATCTTGCATGCTCTCCGTTATTAGTAGCTATCTTGACCAAGTAGATACTAGTGACTCCAAGAGGGGGTATTTATGCTCGATAGTTGGGTTCATGCCTCTATTTAATCTGGGGGAGTGACAGAAACCTCTAAGGTTGTAGATGTGCTGTTGCCATTAGGGAGAAAACAACATTTTTGTGTCCAAGGACATTCATTTTGTTTACATTACACACTTTGCTTAATGCAGTTATCTGTTGTTCGCAACTTAATACTCGTGGAGTGTTCGGACGATATCCCCGTGGGTGGATTATTAGTCATAGATGGAGTTGGATGGCGGTCTATGTATTTTATTGTAATGCCCAGAGTAAATCTCATAGTGATCCTCGTGACATATGCACGCTATCTTTATTCTATCAATTGCCCAACTGTAATTTGTTTACCCAGCATGTTGTTATTTATTTTATGGAGAGACACCACTAGTGAACTGTGGACCCCGGTCCAATTTCATTTACATTGTTACACAGTTTACTATTACTCGCACTATTTACTTTCTCGCATACTACTACTGTTTTCCACTCGATACGCTCATACCTTTGTTTACAGCAAATCGGTGAGATTGACAACCTCATCGTAAGTTGGGAGCAAAGTACTTGGTTGTGTTGTGTGCAGGTTCTGTGTTGCTACTAGTTGAAGACACACCAACAAGTGTCGTAAACGACGTCCTTGCTGGAGTGTCACGAAGCTAGCAAGCATCACCTTCTGGAGTTTGGCTTTTTCCTACTGAATCGATAAACCTTGGTTTTTTTACTGAGACAAAACTTGCTACTGTGCTCATCATACGTTCCTCTTGGGGTTCCCAACTGGGTGGTCATCCTGCCCGCATCACCGCTCGCCGCCGACGAAGCCGATTTGGTTGTGGAACCTTGGGGGAGATAGAGAGGACAGCGGAAGGGATCTCGGCTTCGAACAGTCAAACGACGGTGTTATTTTGTCGCTTATGCTGCTTCATCATATACGCACGATGACCATCGGACGGAGGCGAGCAGGGGGCACCGTGTAAGACAAGCCAGTGCCCTGGCACAGAATTGATTTTTGGATTGACTTTTTAATAAGTAACTAAAACTCAGGCTAGTGTATTCTAACTTCATATCTTTACTATTGGTTTCGAGTTGGTGGTGAAGCTAGCCACTCGACATACATCATTTGAGTTCCAAAAATACCCCGACATTTTCAATTATGGAAAGAGCAATCACAGGATATTGATACGTCTCAAACGTATCTATAATTTTTGATGCTCCATGCTTGTGGCATTTTTATGTGATTTCCGGAACTAACCTATTGACAAGATGCCACAGTGCCAGTTCCCTGTTTTCTGCTGTTTTGTGTTTCAGAAAAGCTACACAGGAAATATTCTCGGAATTGGACGAAACAAAAGCCAGAAGTCTTATTTTTCCCGAAAGCTTCCCGAAGACCGAAAGAGAGCCGGAGGGGGGCCAGAGGCCGCCCTCACACATAGGTGGCGCGGCCCAGGCCCTGGCCGCGCCACCCTGGTGTGAGGAGCCCCTGGCTGCCCCCTGACGACGCCCCTTCGCCTATAAGAAGCCTCGGGACGGAAAACCCTAAGGGAGTCGGCAATTTTCCAGAAAGAGTTCCGTAGCTCCGCCGCCGCCGCCGACGAATTTCGGGGGACAGAAGTCTCTGTTCCGGCACCCTGCCGGGACGGGGAAGTGCCCCCGGAGCCATCTCCATCGGTCTCCATCGCCGTCTCCATCGACCTCACTGCCATCTCCATCAACCTTGCTGTCTCCTATAATGAGGAGGGAGTAGTTCTCCCCCGGGGCTGAGGGCTCTACCGGTAGCTATGTGGTTTACCTCTCTCTCCCATGATGTGATCTTTATGTGATCGTGAGCTTTGTATCATGTTGAACAAGTAGATGTTATTATTCAGATATTATGTGTACTCTAGTGGTGTTATTAAAGTAATCTATTCCTCCTGCCATGGTGTAACGGTGACAGTGCGTGCATCATGGTGGTACTTGGTCTAGGCTACGATTGTGATCTTTTATGGATTATGAGAATAATTATCACTATGATTGTATTGAAGTGATCTATTCCTCCTTTCATGGTGTAATGTTGACAGTGTGTGCATGATACGTCTCCAACATATCTATAATTTTTTATGCTCCATGCTTGTTTTTACACTATTTGTCTATTGTTTCGTTACACTTAGTGGCACTTTTATGCATTTTCCGGAACTAACCTATTAACAAGTTGCCACAGTGCCAGTTTCCTATTTTCTGCTGTTTTTGTGTTTCAGAAGTGATACACAGGAAATATTCTCGGAATTGGACGAAACAAGTTCCTGAAGTCTTATTTTACCCGGAAGCTTCCAGACATCCGAAGAGAGGAAGGAGAGGGGCCACAGGCCACCATCACACAGGGCTGGTGCGGCCCAGGCCCTGGCCGCGCCACCCTAGTGTGAGGAGGCCTGGGGCCACCTCTGACATCGCCCCTTCGCCTATAAGAAGCCTCGGGACGGAAAACCCTAGAGGGGTCGACAATTCTCCAGAAACAGTTCCGCAGCTCCGCCGCCATCGCCGATGAATTTCGGGGGACAGAAGTTTCTGTTCCAGCACCCTGCCGGGATGGGGAAGTGCCCCCGGAGCCATCTCCATCGGTCTCCATCGCCGTCTCCGCCGTCTCCATCGACCTCACCGCCATCTCCATCAACCTTGCTGTCTCCTATGATGAGGAGGGAGTAGTTCATCCCCGGGGCTGAGGGCTCTACCGGTAGCTATGTGGTTCACCTCTCTCTCCCATGATGTGATCTTTATGTGATCGTGAGCTTTGTATCATGTTGAACAAGTAGATGTTATTATTCAGATATTATGTGTACTCTAGTGATATTATTAAAGTAATCTATTCCTCCTGCCATGGTGTAACGGTGACAGTGCGTGCATCATGGTGGTACTTGGTTTAGGCTATGATTGTGATCTCTTGTGGATTATGAGAGTAATTATTGCTATGATAGTATTGAGTGATATATTCCTCCTTTCATGGTGTAATGTTGACAGTGTGTGCACCGTGTTAGTACTTGGTCTAAGTTGCAATGATATCTATCTTGAGTTATGCTTTGATTTGGATATCTCTATGAGTGGTGTTTGTCAAGTACTTGATGAACTTTAAGGGGTGCTTCTGTAGCCACTACACAATGATTAGTGTTATTCAATAGGAGAGTAATTCAGAGTACCATAGTGGAGAGAAGTTATTTATTTGTTCATTCATGCTATATTGTTGGGAGTGTGTCCACTAGTGAAAGTATGATCCCTAGGCCTTGTTTCCAAGCTTTGCACACCGTTTACTTGCTGTTTTGTTACTTGTTTGCTTGCAGCAATTTTTATTCCATATTGCAGTTACTACTTATAATCATCTATACCACTTGTATTTCACTATCTCTTCGCCGAACTAGTGCACCTATATATCTGACAAGTGTATTGGGTGTGTTGGGGACACAAGAGACTTTCTGTATCGTAATTGCAGGGTTTCTTGAGAGGGATAGCTTTGACCTCTAACCTCCCTGAGTTCGATAAACCTTGGGTGATCCACTTAAGGGAAACTTGCTGCTGTTCTACAAACCTCTGCACTTGGAGGCCCAACAAGTGTCTACAAGAATAGAAGTGCGTAGACATCAAGCTCTTTTCTGGCACCGTTTCCGGGGAGGTAAGGTAAAAGGTACTCGCATCCTCCTGTGTGAGTGCTCGGAGTTATTTCCTTTAGATTCTGCAATTACATCTTTTTGTTTCTTGTTTTTATTTTCACTAGTTAGGCTTAATGGAAAACAAAGAGTTCTGTAGTCTTTTTCCTGAGTTTAGATATGAAGTGTTTGAAGAGAAAATTGAAAAACCTTTGGAGCTTAATTTGCATGCTAATAGTGTTGTTAGTATGAATGCTTTGAACACCGTTGTTGACAATGCTATAGAAAAGTCTAAACTTGGGGAAGCTGGTTTTGTTAAGCATGATATTTTTAGTCCCCCAGCTTTAGTGGAGAAAGTTTGCTCTGATGATATTTTATCTCCCCTATGTGATGTTCCTTCTTATGATGATATGTTTGAAGAATATGCTTTGCGACATAGTAGTTCTCTAGCTTGTGATGATGAGTATAATATTTTCAGTTCACCTACTATTGAGGATAAAATTAGTTATGATTACAATATGCCTCCTATTTTTGATGATTATGGTGATGAGAATAATTATTCTGCTGAATCTGCTCCTACTACTACTGTTCCTGTGGTGAGTATTAATTCTTTTATGCATGTGGCTCATGATAGAGATCCTTTATGTGATAGTTATATTGTTAGTTCTATTCATGATGCTACTGAAAGTTATTATGAGAGAGGGAAACATGGTTTGATGGATCTCAACAATATTGAGTTTCCCCTCTTTATGTTGCAATTTTTGAAGTTGTACTTGTTTTGCCTTCCTATGCTTTTTGCTTTGCGCTTTTATGACTTGTCTCTTTACAAGACTATTTTTCATAGGAAGTGGTTCAGATATAAATGTCTTTCACATTTGCTTTTTGATGCTCTCTATTGCTTTAAGTTCCTATATGGCGCATTTGCCTCAAGCTCTTATATGGCGCCCACATGAGCATCTTTGCAAATTACTGTGCCTAGCTCAAAGGCGTTAAAGAAAAGCACTCTTGGGAGATAACCCATTGTTTATTTTCAGTACTTTTTCTTTTATTTGAGTCTTGGAAGTTATTACTACTGTAATGACCGCTCCTTATCTTGTTTATTTCATTGTTGTGCCAAGAGAAGCCTCTAATTTGAGTGAGGTAAGATTTGGGGATGTTGCTGTCCTAAACTGTTTTTGGTGCTGCACCGTAAAAATTCGTATAAATTCTCTGTATATCTTTTGGACCTGAGATTTCTTGTGCATATGCCCCAGGTTATATCCAAACTTTTGTTAGTTGAACACTTTTTGATTTGAGCAACAGAAAACCCCTCAAAAATTCGACCTTTGTCAGCTGTTCAGTTTTGACAGATTTCTGCCAATATTTGTGTTTGCCACTTTATCGCTTTCTTTTGAGTTCTTTTGATTATGGAACTTTTGGGGAAGTTGCTACAGTAGTATATGCTATATATGTGGTGGTTTTAGGTTGAAACCTGAAGCAAAAAGAGGTTGATTATATGTTATGCTACACTAATGTTGCTAATAGAATTGTGTTTAGTTGTGTATGAAGGAAGTTTTCAAGTGTAGGGATTGGAGAATGATGAGATGAGTTGAAGAATGGACAAAAGCTCAAGCTTGGGGATGCCCATGCATCACCCCAAGAAATATCCAAGAAGTACAAGCGTCAAAGCTTGGGGATGCCCCCGAGGCACCCCTTCTTCATCGGCAAAAATCAGGTCACCTTTCAAAACACTATATTTTTATTGCTCCATGCACTATGTGTTTTTCTTGGAGCGTCAGTTGTTTTAGTTTTCTTAGTTAGTTTAGTTTTGTTTGCTGCAATAAATGGTTATATCACATCATGTTTCTTTTGGAGGAGATGAACTCGCTTTTCATTTGCCAAGAACACTCTAGTTTTCACTCTTATCGTTCACCGAGTGTTCTTCTTTTTCTGTACTGCTTTTGGTTATCATTTTTGCCTTGATTTACGTTCAGATCTTGTTATATATTTTTATCAAGGTGTATTTTTGCCTCTGGTCTTTATTGGTATTCATCAAAAGAGGTGTTTATAAAAAAATTCAAATGGTGTTGGAAAAGAGAAAAAGCTTTATGCAAAAAAGTGGTACAAGAAGGAGCTTGTGTAGACTGCGGCTTAGGCTTTTTTATGTCATGCTTGATGTCTTTTTGATATTATGCTTAGTGATTTTGCTGTAGCATGACTTGTCTCAAATAACTGAGATTGCTTAATGAGCCTTTGAAAAAATCATGCGTTGTTTTTATTATATGGAAGCATTTATTTGGTTTTCTCCTTGATGCTTTATTTGGGTTGACTTGGCACATCCTTACACCATGTTAACTACAAAATAAGTCGCCTATAGCCTCTATGATCATTTAGTTTTTGACTTTTGATGCCATCTTATGCTTCTTTTAATGTTGCTTTGTCGCTTTGCATGATTATGGCCATTATTGCTCTCTTAGTTGGTCGCTCCCAGTCTTTTGCTAGCCCTCATTTTGTACTGAGTATGAGCTCTACTCGTGCATCCAACTCCCAAAAACCAAGTTTGCCATTGTGTCCACTATAAATTCCTATGCATGGTATTTGTAAGCCATTCCAAAGTAAAATTTTCATGTGCTACCTTTCAAAAACCTTCAAAACACTTCTCGTTTTGTGACACTGTTTTCAGCTCATGGGGACGTAGTGGTCGGATTTGCTATCTTCCATATTGTTTATTCCAAAAAGAAAAAAAGGAAAAAAAGAAAGAAAAAAAGGCACTCCTCCATGGAAAGTGAATGTTGGTGGGCACCCGATGGAATCGGTTAGCCATGGTTTGAGAAAGGAAAAAAGGTGGGGAGGAGTGCCAAGCTTTAAAAAAGAACACAAAAGTGCCAATCTCTCTCTCAAAAACTTGCTTCATTTTTGTATGGAAGATAGTAAGAACCCCATTGCCAGTCGTTGACAAAGACAACCACCTCTCAAAACCAATTTTTATCTCTCTGTTTTACAAATGAAAAGCTCTAGCACATGTTTAATCACTGCTTCCCTCTGCGAAGGGCCTTTCTTTTACTTTTATGTTGAGTCACCACCTTCTACCTTTATGCACCATTAAGAGAGCATAGTTGTCATTCTTAGTGTGATATGCATTGTCCCAAAGTTCATTGATTGATTCATATTGTTGGTTTCACTTGTTCTTAAATTATTTGTATCTAGTCGCACTCTTAAACTTGAAGGTGTCCTATGCATTTATGTTTTGCTCTCTTTGAAGGACAAGCTGAAAACCATTTGTATGTTTTTCCTTATGATTTGAACACACGTTTGACTTTCATTGTTTCATTATCATGATCTTTTGTTTGTGTTCATTTGCATGTTTACAACATGGTTGCTAAGTTCTTATTGTCAAGATTATATCTTTCATGCCCATGTTTTAAGTTCTTTTGATCCCAGCTCACAATGCTTACATATATGATCAAGATTGTGTAGGTGCATGTCACCTCAAAAATTATTTCTTTTGTTATCACTTACCTACTCGAGGACGAGCAGGAGTTAAGCTTGGGGATGCTGATACGTCTCCAACGTATCTATAATTTTTGATGCTCCATGCTTGTTTTTACACCATTTGTCTATTGTTTCGTTACACTTAGTGGCACTTTTATGCATTTTCCGGAACTAACCTATTAACAAGTTGCCACAGTGCCAGTTTCCTGTTTTCTGCTGTTTTTGTGTTTCAGAAGTGATACATAGGAAATATTCTCGGAATTGGACGAAACAAGTTCCTGAAGTCTTATTTTACCCGGAAGCTTCCAGACATCCGAAGAGAGGAAGGAGAGGGGCCACAGGCCACCATCACACAGGGCTGGCGCGGCCCAGGCCCTGGCCGCGCCACCCTAGTGTGAGGAGGCCTGGGGCCACCTCTGACATCGCCCCTTCGCCTATAAGAAGCCTCGGGACGGAAAACCCTAGAGGGGTCGACAATTTTCCAGAAATAGTTCCGCAGCTCCGCCGCCGTCGCCGACGAATTTCGGGGGACAGAAGTCTCTGTTCCGGCACCCTGCCGGGATGGGGAAGTGCCCCCGGAGCCATCTCCATCGGTCTCCATCACCGTCTCCGCCGTCTCCATCGACCTCACTGCCATCTCCATCAACCTTGCTCTCTCCTATGATTAGGAGGGAGTAGTTCATCCCCGGGGCTGAGGGCTCTACCGGTAGCTATGTGGTTCACCTCTCTCTCCCATGATGTGATCTTTATGTGATCGTGAGCTTTGTATCATGTTGAACAAGTAGATGTTATTATTCAGATATTATGTGCACTCTAGTGATGTTATTAAAGTAATCTATTCCTCCTGCCATGGTGTAACGGTGACAGTGCGTGCATCATGGTGGTACTTGGTTTAGGCTATGATTGTGATCTCTTGTGGATTATGAGAGTAATTATTGCTATGATAGTATTGAGTGATCTATTACTCCTTTCATGGTGTAATGTTGACAGTGTGTGCACCGTGTTAGTACTTGGTCTAAGTTGCAATGATATCTATCTTGAGTTATGCTTTGATTTGGATATCTCTATGAGTGGTGTTTGTCAAGTACTTGATGAACTTTAAGGGGTGCTTCTGTAGCCACTACACAATGATTAGTGTTATTCAATAGGAGAGTAATTCAGAGTACCATAGTGGAGAGAAGTTATTTATTTGTTCATTCATGCTATATTGTTGGGAGTGTGTCCACTAGTGAAAGTATGATCCCTAGGCCTTGTTTCCAAGCTTTGCACACAGTTTACTTGCTGTTTTGTTACTTGTTTGCTCGCAGCAATTTTTATTCCATATTGCAGTTACTACTTATAATCATCTATACCACTTGTATTTCACTATCTCTTCGCCGAACTAGTGCACCTATATATCTGACAAGTGTATTGGGTGTGTTGGGGACACAAGAGACTTTCTGTATCGTAATTGCAGGGTTGCTTGAGAGGGATAGCTTTGACCTCTAACCTCCCTGAGTTCGATAAACCTTGGGTGATCCACTTAAGGGAAACTTGCTGCTGTTCTACAAACCTCTGCACTTGGAGGCCCAGCAAGTGTCTACAAGAATAGAAGTGCGTAGACATCAGTGCACCGTGTTAGTACTTGGTCTAAGTTGCAATAATATCTATCTTGAGTTGTGATTTGATTTGGATATCTCTGTGAGTGGTGTTTGTCAAGTACTTGATGAACTTTAAGGAGTGCTTCGTAGCCCTACGCGATGATTAGTGTTGTTCAATAGGAGAGTATTCAGAGTACCATAGTGAAGAGAAGTTATTTATTTGTTCAATTATGTTTTATTTGTTGGGAGTGTGTCCACTAGTGAAAGTATGATCCCTAGGCCTTGTTTCCAAGCATTGCACACCGTTTACTTACTGTTTTGTTACATGTTTGCTCGCAGCGATATTTATTTCATATCACAGTTAGTACTTATAATCATCTATACCACTTGTATTTCACTATCTCTTCGCCGAACTAGTGCACCTATACATCTGACAAGTGTATTGGGTGTGTTGGGGACACAAGAGACTTTCTGTATCGTAATTGCAGGGTTGTTTGAGAGGGATAGCTTTGACCTCTTCCTCCCTGAGTTCGATAAACCTTGGGTGATCCACTTAAGGGAAACTTGCTGATGTTCTACAAACCTCTGCACTTGGAGGCCCAACATTGTCTACAAGAACAGAAGCGTGTGTAGACATCAAGCTCTTTTCTGGCGCCGTTGCCGGGGAGGTAAGGTAAAAGGTACTCGCATCCTCCTGTGTGAGTGCTTGATGCTCCAAGTGAATATGGCAACAGACAGTCCTTGTGCGTGGTGAATGACCAGCCCGTTGGGAACCCCAAGAGGAAGGTATGATGAGTGCAGCAACAAGTTTTCCCTCAGTTAAGAAACCAAGGTTTATCGAACAGGAGAAGGGAGATGATGACGACTGAAGGTGTTTATGGAACCTGCACACACACAAACAAATACTTTGTTCCCAACTTGCGATGAGGTTGTCAATCTCACCGGTTTGCTTGAAACAAAGGTTATGAGTGTATCGAGTGGAAAATAGTAAAGTATGCGAGTAAAGTAAACAGTGCGGGAAAAGTAAACAGGTGATTGCAATATGATTAAAATAGGACCGGGGTCCACAATTCACTAGTGGTGTCTCTCCATAGATAAAATAACATGCTGGGTAAACAAATTACAGTTGGGCAATTGATAGAATAAAGATAACGTGATATGTCAAGAAGATCACTATGAGATTTACTCTGGGCATTACAACAAAATACATAGACCGCCATCCAACTGCATCTATGACTAATAATCCACTTGTGGCGAATCAATCTGAGAACTACACCAGTATTAAGTTGCGAACAACAGATAATTGCATTAAGCAAAGTGTGTAATGTAAACAAAGCATATGCCCTTGAGCATATGAATGTTGTTTTCTCCCTAGTAGCAACAGCACATCTACCACCTTAGAGGTTTCTGTCACTCCCCCAGGTGAAATAGAGACATGAACCCACTATCGAGCATAAATACCCCCTCTTGGAGTCACTAGCAACTACTCGGTCAAGATAGCTACTAACAACGGAGAGCATGCAAGATCATAAACAACATAGAGATAACAAAAGATATAATTCAGTACAGCAACTTAATCATAAACACCAATATTCATCGGATCCCAACAAACCAACATCATAGAATTACATAACGGTGATCTTAATCATGTAAGGCAGCTCATGAGATCTAAACATGAAGCACATGGTGGAGAAGACAACCAGCTAGCTACTGCTATGGACCCATAGTCCAAGGTAGACTACTCACTCATCGCTCCGGAGGCAAGCATGGCGATGAAGAAGACCTCCGGTGGCGATTCCCCTCTCCGGCAGGGTGCCGGGAAGAGCTTCTGGACCCTCCCGATCTTCGGGTCGACGGCGGCGGCGGATCGCGATGTATTCTGGAAAACTGATCGGGGGGTACTTATAGGCGAAGGGGCGATGTCAGGAGAGGGACCAGGCGTCCTCACACAGGGGTGGCGCGGCCAGGGGCTGGGCCGCGCCGCCCCCTTGTGTGGGGCCCTGGTGGCCCCCCTCCGACACTTCTTCGGATGTCTGGAAGCTTCCGGGTAAAATATGACTTCAGGAACTTGTTTCGTCCAATTCCGAGAATATTTGCTGTGTATCACTTCTGAAACACAAAAACAGCAGAAAACAGGAAACTGGCACTGTGGCACTTGTTAATAGGTTAGTTCCGGAAAATGTATAAAAATGCCACTAAGTGTAACGAAACAATAGGCAAATGGTGTAAAAACAAGCATGGAGCATCAAAAATTATAGATACGTTTGAGACGTATCAGTGCTCGAAGTTATTTCCTTTAGATTCTGCAATTACATCTTTTTGTTTCTTGTTTTTATTTTCACTAGTTAGGCTTAATGGAAAATAAAGAGTTCTCTAGTCTTTTTCCTGAGTTTAGATATGAAGTGTTTGAAGAGAAAATTGAAAAACCTTTGGAGCTTAATTTGCATGCTAATAGTGTTGTTAGTATGCTTGGGGAAGCTGGTTTTGTTAAGCATGATATTTTTAGTTCCCCAGCTTTAGTGGAGAAAATTTGCTCTGATGATATTTTATCTCCCATATGTGATGTTCCTTCTTATGATGATATGTTTGAAGAATATGCTTTGAGAAATAGCCGTTCTTTAGCTTGTGATGATACTAAACCTCTAGTTTATGATGGCTATGATGATGAGTATAATATTTTTAGTTCACCTACTATTGAGGATAAAATTAGTTATGATTACAATATGCCTCCTATTTATGATGATTATGGTGATGAGAATAATTATTCTATTAAATCTGCTCCTACTACTATTGTTCCTGTGGTGAGTATTAATTCTTTTATGCATGTGGCTCATGATAGGGATGCTTTATGTGATAGTTATATTGTTAGTTCTATTCATGATGCTACTGAAAGTTATTATGAGAGAGGGAAACATGGTTTGATGGATCTCAACAATATTAAGTTTCCCCTCTTTATGTTGCAAATCTTGAAGTGGCACTTGTTTTATCTATCCATGCTTGCTACTATGTGCCTCGTTGATTTATTTTCATACAAGATTCCTATGCATAGGAAGTGGTTCAGATATAAATGTCTTTCACATTTGCTTTTTGATTCTCTCTATTGCTTTAAGTTCCTATATGGCGCCTTTGCTTCAAGCTCTTATATGGCGCCCACATGAGCATCTTTGCAAATTACTGCGCCTAGCTCAAAGGCGTTAAGGAAAAGCACTCTTGGGAGATAACCCAATGTTTTTATTTTCAGTACTTTTTCTTTTATTTGAGTCTTGGAAGTCATTACTACTGTAATGACTGCTCCTTATCTTGTTTATTTCGTTTTTGTGCCAAGAGAAGCCTCTAATTTGAGTGAGGTAAAGATTTGGGGATGTTGCTGTCCTGAAACAGTTTTTGGTGCTGTACCGTAAAAATTCGTATAAATTCTCTGTATATCTTTTGGACCTGCGATTTCTTGTGCATATGCCCCAGGTTATATCCAAACTTTCATTAGCACAACACTTTTTGATTTGAGCAACATAAAACCCCTAAAAAATTCGACCTTTGTCAGCTGTTCTGTTTTGACAGATTTCTGCCAATATTTGTGTTTGACGCTTTATCGCTTTCTTTTTTAGTTCTTTTGATCACGGAACTTTTGGGTAAGTTTCTACAGTAGTATATGCTAGATATGTGGTGGTTTTTGGTTGAAACCTGAAGCAAAAAGAGGTTGATTATATGTTATGCTACACTAATGTTGCTAATAGATTTGTGTTTAGTTTTGTATGAAGGAAGTTTTCAAGTGTAGGGATTGGAGAATAATGAGATGAGTTGAAGAATGGACAGAATCTCAAGCTTGGGGATGCCCATGCATCACCCCAAGAAATATCCAAGAAGTACAAGCGTCAAAGCTTGGGGATGCCCCCGAGGCACCCCTTCTTCATCGGCAAAAATCAGGTCACCTTTCAAGACACTATATTTTTATTGCTTCATGCACTATGTGTTTTTCTTGGAGCGTCAGTTGTTTTAGTTTTCTTAGTTAGTTTAGTTTTGTTTGCTGCAATAAATAGTTAGATCACATCATGTTTCTTTTGGAGGAGATGAACTCGCTTTTTATTTGCCAAGAACACTCTAGTTTTCACTCTTATCGTTCAACGAGTGTTCTCTTTTTCTGCTACTGCGTTTAGCTTTCGATTTTCGCCTTGATTTGCGTTCAGATCTTGTTATATCTTTTCATCAAGGTGTATTTTTGCCTCTGGTCTTTATTGGTTTTTATCAAAAGAGGTGTTTATAAAAAGTTCGAATGGTGTTGGAAAAGAGAAAAAGCTTTATGCAAAAAAGTGGTACAAAAAGGAGCTTGTTTAGACTGCGGCTTAGACTTTTTCATGTCATGCTTGATGTCTTTTTGATAGTATGCTTAGTGGTTTTTGCTGTAGCATGACTTGTCTCAAATAACTGAGATTGCTTAATGAGCCTTTGAAAAAAATCATGCGTTGTTTTAATTATTTGGAAGCATTATTTTGGTTTTCTCCTTGATGCTTTATTTGGGTTGACTTGGCGCATGCTCACACATGTTAGACTCATACAAAGTCGCCAATAGCCTCTATGATCATTTAGTTTTTGACATTTGATGCCATCTTATGCTTCTTTTAATGTTGCTTTGTCGCTTTGCATGATTATGGTCGTTATTGCTCTCTTAGTTGGTCGCTCCCAGTCTTTTGCTAGCCCTCATTTTGTACTGAGTATGAGCTCTACTCGTGCATCCAACTCCCAAAAACCAAGTTTGCCATTGTGTCCACTATAAATTCCTATGCATGGTATTTGTAAGCCATTCCAAGTAAATTTTCATGTGCTACCTTTCAAAAAATCTTCAAAACACTTCTTATTTTGTGACACTGTTTTCACCTCATGGGAACGTAGTGGTCGGATTTGCTATCTTCCATATTGCTTATTCCAAAAAGAGAAAAAAAAAGAGAGATCAAAAAGAAAGAAAAAAAGGCACTCCTCCATGGAATGTGAATGTTGGTGGGCACCCGATGGAATCGGTTAGCCATGGTTTGAGAAAGGAAAAAAAGTGGGGAGGAGTGCCAAGCTTTATAAAAGAGCACAAAAGTGCCAATCTCTCTCTCAAAAACTTGCTTCATTTTTGTATGGAAGATAGTAAGAACCCCATTGCTAGTCGTTGACAAAGACAACCACCTCTCAAAACCAATTTTTATCTCTCTGTTTTACAAATGAAAAGCTCTAGCATATGTTTAATCACTGCTTCCCTCTGCGAAGGGCCTTTCTTTTACTTTTATGTTGAGTCACCACCTTCTACCTTTATGCACCATTAAGAGAGCATAGTTGTCATTCTGAGTATAATGTGCATTGTCCCAAAGTTTTCATTGATTGATTCATGATCATGGTTTCACTTGTTCTTAAATTATTTGTATCTAGTTGCCCTCTTAAACTTGAAGGTGTCCTATGCATTTATGTTTTGCTCTCCATGAAGGACAAGCTGAAAACCATTTGTATGTTTTTCCTTATGATTTGAACACATGTTTGACTTTCATTGTTTCATTTTCATGATCTTTTGTTTGTGTTTATTTGCATGTTATAACATGGTTACTAAGTTCTTATTGTCAAGATTATATCTTTCATGCCCATGTTTTAAGTTCTTTTGATCCCAGCTCACAACGCTTACATATATGATCAAGATTGTGATGGTGCATGTCACCTCAAAAATTATTTCTTTTGTTATCACTTACCTACTCGAGGACGAGCAGGAGTTAAGCTTGGGGATGCTGATACGTCTCAAATGTATCTATAATTTTTGATGCTCCATGCTTGTTTTTACACCATTTGCCTACTGTTTCATTACACTTCGTGGCATTTTTATGTGATTTCCGGAACTAACCTATTGACAAGATGCCACAGTGCCAGTTCCCTGTTTTTTGCTATTTTTGTGTTTCAGAAAAGCTACACGGGAAATATTCTCGGAATTGGACGAAACAAAAGCCAGAAGTCTTATTTTTCCCGGAAGCTTCCCGAAGACCGAAAGAGAGACGGAGGGGGGCCAGAGACCGCCCTCACACATAGGTGGCGCGGCCCAGGCCCTGGCCGCGCCACCCTGGTGTGAGGAGCCCCTGGCTGCCCCCTGACGACGCCCCTTCGCCTATAAGAAGCCTCGGGACGGAAAATCCTAAGGGAGTCGGCAATTTTCCAGAAAGAGTTCCGTAGCTCCGCCGCCGCCGCCGACGAATTTCGGGGGACAGAAATCTCTGTTCCGGCACCCTGTCAGGACGGGGAAGTGCCCCCGGAGCCATCTCCATCGGTCTCCATCACCGTCTCCATCGACCTCACCGCCATCTCCATCAACCTTGCTGTCTCCTATGATGAGGAGGGAGTAGTTCTCCCCCGGGGCTGAGGGCTCTACCGGTAGCTATGTGGTTCACCTCTCTCTCCCATGATGTGATCTTTATATGATCGTGAGCTTTGTATCATGTTGAACAAGTAGATGTTATTATTCAGATATTATGTGTACTCTAGTGGTGTTATTAAAGTAATCTATTCCTCCTGCCATGGTGTAACGGTGACAGTGCGTGCATCATGGTGGTACTTGGTCTAGTCTACGATTGTGATCTTTTATGGATTATGAGAATAATTATCACTATGATAGTATTGAAGTGATCTATTCCTCCTTTCATGGTGTAATGTTGACAGTGTGTGCACCGTGTTAGTACTTGGTCTAAGTTACAATAATATCTATCTTGAGTTGTGATTTGATTTGGATATCTCTATGAGTGGTGTTTGTCAAGTATTTGATGAACTTTAAGGAGTGCTTCGTAGCCCTACGCGATGATTAGTGTTGTTCAATAGGAGAGCAATTCAGAGTACCATAGTGAAGAGAAGTTATTTATTTGTTCAATTATGTTATATTTGTTGGGAGTGTGTCCACTAGTGAAAGTATGATCCTTAGGCCTTGTTTCCAAGCATTGCACACCGTTTACTTACTGTTTTGCTACATGTTTGCTCGCAGCGATATTTATTTCATATCACAGTTACTACTTATAATCATCTATACCACTTGTATTTCACTATCTCTTCGCCGAACTAGTGCACCTATACATCTGACAAGTGTATTGGGTGTGTTGGGGACACAAGAGACTTTCTATATCGTAATTGCAGGGTTGTTTGAGAGGGATAGCTTTGACCTCTTCCTCCCTGAGTTTGATAAACCTTGGGTGATCCACTTAAGGGAAACTTGCTGCTGTTCTACAAACCTCTGCACTTGGAGGCCCAACATTGTCTACAAGAACAGAAGCGTGTGTAGACATCAGATATCAATACGAGTATATGGGACATCAATATCGTAGCCATGTCCAGCGCAGTTTTTGCCGATCTAAAAGCGTATTATTTGCTCCATGATTTGTTGCAGATCCATAATTGGTAACCTCCTGGCTAGCTAGGCTAGCTCGTGGTGGGTATCCCAATTGATGAGGAACACACCCCTCCACCGCACTACCCCACGCGCCGCCAGGACTGCATCGAGTGCTGCCCTTCGCCCCACCACGAGCACCTACGGCGCCTTGGTCCGAGGTGTGACGACTCCATGGCCATGGTCTTGCGCAGTGAGGCCCATCGCAACTCCGTCCGGGAGCCAAGTCGCCGACAGTCCAGGGAGGAGTCGACCACCATGGCCAGGGCGTGTTTTTCTCAGGGGCCGGATATCCTTTCCCCTAGGACCTGATTGCTTCATCTCTAGAACCAAAAAGCAATCCAGATAGCTTTTTCTAGATCCATGCTCCTACTCTGCGGGGGAGCTGCACAAATGTTCTTGACTAGGGAAAGAAATAATTTGATTTGGTCCCATGGCATATGCATTCACAGAAGTATGGCAACATGACTTTTTCTTCTTCCATCTTTTCTCTCAAGACCAAGATCGATCTGATAAAGTCTTTAGTATGCTCATTGTAAAGGACTTCTGAAGATCTTTTCATGTTGGATTTTTTCATTTGATTTTTCACTATTTTTTAGATTAAAAAATGAATGAAACTTGTATGAAATCTGAACTTCTTTTAAAAACTCCAACCTGTTTGTTTGCACTTTCTGTCACCGCAGAATTTTTAATTGCATTCATAGAGAGAAAACAAAACGGCAGTTCCTTCTCAAAGAAAACAAAACTGCCCAGGTTTCTTCTCTCAAAGAAAACAAAACAACTCTTTCTTTCAATAGAAAGAAAACAAAACTGCTCAGGTCTCCCATCCATTAGCACCCACGCATGCAGTCTAAAAATTCCATGACCGGCCCGAGCAGGAAGATATTAACGGTAGATTTCACGCCGTCTAGGTGGGTAGCTAGCCATCCGGCTAGCAAATCTGTGTCGAATATGAAATATAGGACAACTGGGAGAGGGAGAGGTGACTTCCTGGACCTCCTTCATGACAGAAGAAATACTGGTGAAGTTCGTTGCACTAACACAATTTTGTATTGGTGATCTGGACTTGCTTACCCGATATAGACCAGAGTCCGAAGAGAGTTGAAGGTAGAGCCAAGAACCGAGAGTTAGATAATAGGCAAAACGAAAAAGAGATGTGAATCCGCTGCAATGGGCGGGCATTTAGCTAGTTAATTAAGTGGTTATCGCTTATTTATACCGAACTATTTTATTTACTTACAACTCTCTCTCTCTCTCTCTCTCATTCTCACTGACATATGATTGTTTTATATTATATCATAAAGTTAAATTTATCCAAATATTAAGATACAAGCATCGTCTTATGAAAAACATTTACATTTAATTCAAATTATATATTTCACCATAAGTGGCAAGAGCTGTTTTCTTTTTGAGACATTGCTTAACTGAATTCGTCTAGATGAGAGCAAAACAACTAATTGCAAAACCGCACGGCTTTATGGACCAAAATGTGCCACTTAGATGAATTGCAAGTTTGTTTATGTGCCCATGCCTATTTTAGTATCACTAAATATTATATATAGGTCATAGAGGTTTCTAGATTGTGCGATATCATGTGTAAGTCCGTACATATAATGTGAGCGCTCCCTTTGTATTTGTACATAGTCCGCACACGTAGAGCAAGAGTAGAATCCGCATTTGAGTTTCGTACGCGCTTCATATAAGGTGTAGTGTGCCTATTCGTAAGCAAGTGCTGAAGTGGTGTGTACGCCTGTATGTACGTGTAATGTCCCAGCACGTAGGACAACTCCGGGGTAGAATAGAGGGGTTCTGTACATTTCATCTGAAATTACGGGATTTTTTCGCGCTTTTGTTACTAAAACCTAAGAGTGATCGAATCTTTCTTCGAGTGGGAATGGTGAACTCTCGAAGTGCTAAAGATTTGGACATGACCTCTTTTGATCAATTGATTGTGGGAAACAATTAAGTTGAATGATTAAAGCCTAAAGGATATTTGAAAATTAAAACTTGATTTGAATTTGAACTTAACTTAAATTCAAATAGCACATTTAGAAAGGATAAAAGATTCAAATAAGAAAAACATTGGACTTTATTAATTACCAACACATTATACATTGTCTTTACAATGTTTATGAATAAAAGAATATTACAACAAGGGACATTCATAGAATATTACAATCTGAAGCTAAAAAGGAAAATAAAGAAGAAAAGAAAATACAAGTTATGATTAAATCCTAATCTATCTTGATCATCAGGTCATTCTTCTTTTCTTCTTCATTCTTCTTATTACCTGCATACAAAAGAGAATACAAAAGGAAAGGCCACCATGGTATTACAAGTGTCAAGCAAATTTAAATGAAGCACTGTTGATAATCATTAAGAGGATGATCTTATCAATATGACTCACACCAAAATATCTGCTTGAACCAATCTGGCCGGCCAAGCCACCAAGCAGGCAAGCAGCTGGTCACCAGATGCATGTTTAGGAGGTGTCAAGATACCAGCACACAGGGAAAAGTATAAAAGAGAGCACTGTGTGTGAAACTGATCGACTAAGAACCCTAGCCGACCAGCACACAGCACCAGCACACCATAGCACCAGCACCAGCACACCACAGCACACCAGCACCAGCACACCACAGCCAGCACAAGTTCTCTCTGCTCATGAGTTGAGCATCAGGAGGGAATTCACCTCACCAAATCAAACCAATAGCCAAAGCCAAAGCAACATGGTTACTTAAACAAGATCAGGAGCAGCAAGGAGCAAGCCAAGCACCTGGGAGGTGCAGGGCAGACAACGTGAGAAGCCAAGCACAAGGAGGTGCAGGGCAAGCCACTGAGAGGAGCAGGACAAGCATAGGAGCCATTGATCAAGCTTAACCAAAAAGGCATCATCAACATCACCACAACTACTCATCAAAGCCAGCATAAGACCAAGGTATAACTAGGGCTTGAATAGCATGAGTAAAACCTTGCCAGCATCCAAATTCTTGCATACACAAGCAATTAACAGCAATGAAACCCTCAGCACCAAATCCTTCTGCTAAGCAGAACACTTAGGAGGTTTTGGGGAGGTTTTTCTCCTCAGACTTACAGAGAAGTGCTCTGTAAAATCTTCATAGGAAGATTTAGCCAATAGGAAGCAAACCAACAAGCAATAGCAAGAGTAAAAGCCTCAGACCATGCATCCTAGGCTAAGACTAAGATCATCATGAAGATCTGTTCTTATCAGCAAAGTTATTGCACAATATGATGATCAAGCCACTGATAGAAATCACCAAGCATGTTTAACATCACTAACAGCAGCCATCCAATTTAATTATCAAGCAAAGGTTGTGAACCTCACATGGAGGAAGCACAATCAACACCTAATAATAAACAGTTGCATGCTGTCAATGAATAACATGATTTAGAAAGCAACAAAGCCTTCAGCAGCATACAAATCAAGCATGAATTACTTGATAAAGGCAATCATCACTGAAACAATGTTTTCAGTTCATAAAAGGCAACAGGAGCATAACAAGCTCAACTTAGCATGTTATTATCATCATTAAGATAATCATATGAAATTAACTGGCAGCAGTTTGCACTGCAAGCCAGAGAGCACCAATTAGACAATTGATAATTATAGAGTGAGCATTTCCAGCAAGCAACACTGAATTCAGTTAAGAAGCTCTTAACTGAATATCACGCTAACAGTAGTCACCATATCACAGATATCTGAACAAGCTAACAGCACTGGGGAGAATCCCAGTGAAACATATCAAGTTCAGTTAAGAAATTCTTAACTGAATCTTGCACTAACGATTGCACAACATACAGAGCATCACAGCACAAGCTCTAGCAGAGCAGCAACATCAATCACAGCACAAGCTCTAGCAGAGCAGCAACAGGAATCACAGCACAAGCTCGAGTAGAGCAGCAACAGCAATGGCAGCACAAGAGTGAGTAGAGCAGCAATAGCATAGCGCAGCATAGGCAAGCATGCCTGGCTCACTGGCCAGGTCACCAAGAGCAAGCACAGAAGCTAGGAGGAGGAGGAGAAGAACTCACTAGAGTGCTCACAGAGGAGCACGGCGGAAGACCATGGCAGCGACACGGCGGCGCAGCCATGGTTGTGGCGACAAGGCCACCCTCCAGTAGCTGCACCGATGAGGAGGCGGCGACATGCTCATGGCAGAGCACAGCACGGCGGCGGCGTCGGGGTTGCGGTGGCCGTCCAACCGATGCGAAGCCGAGAAGATCACCACCAGCACCGCCAAGCACGGGGAGAAGCTCCAGCAAGCTCGCCGGAGTAGATCGAGCCACTAGGGCAAGATCCACAGAGGCGGAGCTCGACGGCGATGGCGGTGATTGGAGGCGGGGATAACGAAACCCCGCGGTCAAAAGGTAGAGCGCAACGAGGCAAAGCGGAAGCGCCAGAGAGCGGCGGCGGATCTCGCCAGAGCTCGCCGGAGCTAGGCGAGGGGCGCATCGGCGACGTGAGTCGCCAGAGAGGGTAGGGTTAGGGTTTCGACCGAGAGAGAGAGAGAGAGAGAGAGTGAGGGGGGCGGCTGAGCCGGGCCGAGCCGTTTCGGTCAAGCCACCTAGGTGGACTGACCGGTGGGCCCGGGCTGTCAGCCCATCTTTTTATTTTTGTTTTAATTGTTTTGAGTCAAAAACCTTTAAGAAAAACCCTAATCTGTTTAAAAATAAACCAGAAAAAAATACCAAAAATAAACTAAAAATAATAAGCAATTATTTTTAGCTCTTTTTATAAGTTTGACTCCATATGTGAATAAAATAATTTCATGAGTCATTTACACAAAAGAAAAAGGAGTAATTATTTTTGGCCTGAAAATACTAAAAATTGTGCAATTAAGCAAATTTGGCAATTCTTAAATAAAATTCCATTCAAGAATATTTGATAAATATCCTTGAATGAAATTACCCTTAATATATATTCTTTAAAATCATAAAAAGAATATATCAAGTTTAATAAGCAAATAAACCATTTCTGGGGGGAAATAATTCCAACACACCATAAAGCATGCATTTTCTGGAATCTTTAAACATTGCCCTTAATGGACAATGATGCTGTTTTTCAGAACCCGAGGTCCCAGGTCACTTCAACAAATCCAACTGCACTACCTTGCAGTTTGCAGGCAAGTTCACTCTTGCTCATATCTCTTGTTTAATTTTAGCAAATTACTTGCAAATATACCGGTGGTATTATTATTACTGCATCTAAAAGCAAAAGGTTCTCTTTTCATAATTAATATGATTAGCTGGTTATCGACCCGAGTGGTGGTAACCTAGGATGAATGGAACCACGGTAAGATTGTTGTGGTAGAGGTTCCCTTTGTTCGGGAAAGTAAACCCTAGGACTTAATAACAAATGTCGCCAGTGATTCTAGCACCGTAAATTATGGTCAACCATGAGATCTGGAATGGGACGGAGAAGTCAGCTGTATCTTTTTCCTCTCGCATGCCAACGGATCAGTAGTGGAGTGTTGTCCTGCGTGGGTGCTGGTGCCAAGTTGACGCGTAGCAGACGGTCCTTGTGCGTGGTGAATAACCAGCCCGTTGGGAACCCCAAGAGGAAGGTATAATGAGTATAGCAGCTAGTTTTCCCTCAGTTAAGAAACCAAGGTTTAATCGTTCTTGGAGAGGAGAGAAAAATGACTGAAGGTGATGCTTGCTAGTTTGCGACAGCTTCGGACAATTTATATATGGCACCTTGTCCAAGCTTTGCTTGCTAGCTGCAACGCGGAACCTGCACACAACACAACCAAGTACTTCGTTCCCAACTTGCGATGAGGTTGTCAATCTCACCGGTTTGCTTGAAACAAAGGTTATGAGCGTATCGAGTGGAAAACAATAGAGTATGTGAGTAAAGTAAACAGTGCGAGTAAAGTAAACAGGTGATAGCAGTATGATGGAAATAGGACCAGGGTCCACAGTTCACTAGTGGTGTCTCTCCATAAGATAAATAACACATGTTGGGTAAACAAATTACAGTTGGGCAATTGATAGAATAAAGATAAACGTGATATGTCAAGAAGATCACTATGAGATTTACTCTGGGCATTACAACAAAATACATAGACCGCCATCCAACTGCATCTATGACTAATAATCTACTTGTGGCGAATCAATTCGAGAACTCCACAAGTATTAAGTTGCGAACAACAGATAATTGCATTAAGCAAAGTGTGTAATGTAAACAAAGCATATGCCCTTGAACATATGAATGTTGTTTTCTCCCTAGTAGCAACAGCACATCTACAACCTTAGAGGTTTCTGTCACTCCCCCAGGTTAAATAGAGGCATGAACCCACTATCGAGCATAAATACCCCCTCTTGGAGTCACTAGCAACTACTCGGCCAAGATAGCTACTAACAACGGAGAGCATGCAAGATCATAAACAACATAGAGATAACAAAAGATAATATTCAGTACAGCAACTCAATCATAAACACCAATATTCATCGGATCCCAACAAACCAAACATGTAGAATTACATAACGGTGATCTCAATCATGTAGGGCAGCTCATGAGATCTAAACATGAAGCACATGGTAGAGAAGATAACCATCTAGCTACTGCTATGGACCCATAGTCCAAGGTAGACTACTCACTCATCGCTCCGGAGGCAAGCATGGCGATGAAGAAGACCTCCGGTGGCGATTCCCCTCTCCGGCAGGGTGCCGGGAAGAGCTTCTGGACCCTCCCGATCTTCGGGTCGACGGCGGCGGCGGATCGCGATGTGTTCTGGAAAAGTGATCGGGTACTTAGGTTTTTTCCGTCGGGGGGTCTTTATAGGCGAAGGGGCGATGTCAGAGGAGGGGCCAGGTGCCCTCACGCCAGGGTGGCGCGGCCCAGGCCCTGGCCGCGCCAGCCCTGTGTGTGGGGCCCTGGTGGCCCCCCTCCTACTCTCCTTCGGATCTCTGGAAGCTTCCGGGTAAAATAAGACTTCAGGAACTTGTTTCGTCCAATTCCGAGAATATTTCCTGTGTATCACTTCTGAAACACAAAAACAGCAGAAAACAGGGAACTGGCACTGTGGCGACTTGTTAATAGGTTAGTTCCAGAAAATGCATAAAAGTGCCACGAAGTGTAACAAAACAGTAGGCAAATGGTGTAAAAACAAACATGGAGCATCAAAAATTATAGATACGTTGGAGACGTATCAAGCATCCCCAAGCTTAACTCCTGCTCGTCCTCGAGTAGGTAAGTGATAACAAAAGAATAATTTTTGAGGTGACATGCACCTACACAATCTTGATCATATATGTAAGCATTTGTGAGCTGGGATCATAAGAACTTAAAACATGGGCATGAAGATATAATCTTGACAATAAGAACTTAGCAACCATGTTGTAAACATGCAAATGAACACAAACAAAAGATCATGAAAATGAAACAATGAAAGTCAAACATGTGTTCAAATCATAAGGAAAAACATACAAATGGTTTGCAGCTTGTCCTTCATGGAGAGCAAAACATAAATGCATAGGACACCTTCAAGTTTAAGAGGGTGACTAGATACAAATAATTTAAGAACAAGAGAAACCAACAATATGAATCAATCAATGAACTTTGGGACAATGCATATTACACTAAGAATGACAACTATGCTCTCTTAATGGTGCATAAAGATAGAAGGTGGTGACTCAACATAAAAGTAGAAGAAAGGCCCTTCGCAGAGGGAAGCAGTGATTGCAAGTTTTATAACCTTCAAAAATTATGGTACTTGCCGGCTTTGAGCTCTCATTGCCCCCATCATAAGCATCTTGAATGGTTAAAGTTAATGCGAGAACAATTATGATGCATATGCTTGACAAATCATAAGTTGAAAACCTCGTGCCCCGTGAATACGAGTACCCAAACCTCATGCTACTTTACTTAGAGTCCCAAGCAAGGCTCTTGTCATTGTAAGTATATGCATATCATTGAAAACCGCCAATGGGGTACCTCCGTGCCCGATGACATGGAACAAGCCCACACCAAAATGCCAGGACAGGCAGACAATGAACACCTCGACATCTCTTTTATTTGCCATTTGTTTAGCTTTTTATTGTGAGATGCGTCGTCGAATGTTCACCATGGGTATGCTGCAAATTTCCCCCATGAATTATGCATGGCTTAGATTAGCGGCCCGGCGTTTCCCTAACACATATACAAACTCCATGATCCCCACAAGATTCCCAATTCATTTCACACCGCGGGCATCCATAAACAAAAGATCACGATATCAACTCAAATAAGAAGTGCAATGTTGAAAGCTTGCCCATGACTGCATGGCTGGGCTAGTCTCCAACTTACAACTTGCAAGCATAACAACTCAACATAAGAGACCACAATGTCAAATTTTTAAGAACAGGAAAAAGTAAAGTGTGCCTTCCGGTTCGTGAGAGCATTACTGACCGAATTTCGCATAACACTGGTAAGAGTTTAGTTTGAAGAGAAAATAAAAGCAAGTCAAATTTACTTGGAATAGCAAATTGCTAGTAGGTATGTATGGTGGACACTTTGGAAAACTTTGGCTTTTAGGAGTTGGATGCACGAGTAGAGCTCATACTCAGTACAAGGCGAGGGCTAGCAAAAGACTGGGAGCGACCAACTAAGAGAGCAATAATGGCCATAATCATGCAAAGCGACAAAGCGACATTAAAAGAAGCATAAGATGGCATCAAAAGTCAAAAACTAAATGATCATAGAGGCTATTGGCGACTTTGTAAGAGTCTAAGATGTGTGAGCATGCGCCAAGTCAACCCAAATAAAGCATCAAGGAGAAAACCAAAATAATGCTTCCATACAATAAAAAAAAAACAACGCATGATTTTTTCAAAGGCTCATTAAGCAATCTCAGTTATTTGAGACAAGTCATGCTAAAGAAAAACCCCTAAGCATACTATCAAAAAGACATCAAGCATGACATGAAAAAGCCTAAGCCGCAGTCTACACAAGCTCCTTCTTGTACCACTATTTTTGCATAAAGCTTTTTCTCTTTTCCAACACCATTTGAAATTTTTAAAGACACCTCTTTTGATGAAAACCAATAAAGATCAGAGGCAAAAATACACCTTGATGAAAAGATATGGCAAAGTCTGAACGCAAATCAAGGCGAAAACGAAAACCAAAAGCAGTAGCAGAAAAAGAAGAACACTCGATTTTTAATAAGAGTGAAAACTAGAGCGTTCTTGGCAAATGAAAAGCAAGGCAACTTCTCCAAAAGAAATTTGTTGGGGTCCAACCATTTATTGCAGCAAACAAACAAACTAAACTAAATAAGAAAACTAAAACAACTGACGCTCCAAGAAAAACACATAGTGCATGAAGCAATAAAAATATAGTGTCTTGAAAGGTGACCTGATTTTTGCCGATGAAGAAGGGGTGCCTCGGGGGCATCCCCAAGCTTTGACGCTTGTACTTCTTGGATATTTCTTGGGGTGATGCATGGGCATCCCCAAGCTTGATCTTTTGTCCATTCTTCAACTCATCTCATCATTCTCCAATCCCTACACTTGAAAACTTCCTTCATACAAAACTAAACACAATTCTATTAGCAACATTAGTGCAAGCATAACATATAATCAACCTCTTTTTGCTTCAGGTTTCAACTCAAAACCACCACATATATAGCAAATACTACTGTAGCAACTTCTCCAAAAGTTCCGTGATCAAAAGAACTCAAAAGAAAGCGATAAAGTGGCAAACACAAATATTGGCAGAAATTTGTCAAAACTGAACAGCTGACAAAGGTCGAATTTTTGAGGGGTTTTCTGTTGCTCAAATCAAAAAGTGTTCAGCTAACAAAAGTTTGGATATAACCTGGGGCATATGCACAAGAAATCGCAGGTCCAAAAGATATACAGAGAATTTTTACGAATTTTTACGGTGCAGCACCAAAAACAGTTTCAGGACAGCAACATCCCAAATCTTTACCTCACTCGAATTAGAGGCTTCTCTTGGCACAAAAACGAAATAAACAAGATAAGGAGCAGTCATTACAGTAGTAATGACTTCCAAGACTCAAATAAAAGAAAAAGTACTGAAAATAAAAACATTGGGTTATCTCCCAAGAGTGCTTTTCTTTAACGCCTTTGAGGTAGGCGCAGAAAATTGCGAATCAAGTAACATCAAGTGATGAAGCATCAAGCTCATAATTTGCTCTAAGAATAGAGTCAAAAAGTAATTTCTTTATTTTCCTAGGGAAGTTTTCCATACCTTTCTTTAGTGGGAATTGATATTTGATAGTGCCTTCCCTCATATCAATGATAGCACTTACAGTTCGAAGAAAGGGTCTTCCCAAAATAATAGGACATGAAGCATGGCATTCAACGTCCATAACAAGAAAATCAACGGGAACAAGGTTATTATTAACCACAATAAGAACATCATTAATCCTTCCCAAAGGTTTCTTCTTAGCAACATCAGCAATAGGGACATCAAAATAACATTTTTCAAGCGGTGGTAAATCAAGCATGTCATAAATCTTTCTAGGAATGATAGAAATACTAGCACCTAGATCACATAAAGCATGGAAATCATAACCATTAACATGCATATCAATGATGGGTTCCCAACCATCTTCTAACTTCTTGGGAACAGAAGCTTTTTGCTTCAACTTTTCATCCCTAATTTTCATGAGAGCATTGGTAATATGCTTAGTAAAAGCAATATTTAAAGAACTAGCATTGGGAGTCAAAGCAAGATTTTGCAAGAAAAAAATTACTTCAGATATATTGCAGCCATCAACATCAAAATCATTAAAAGAAGTAGAGCTATCATCTCCCACACTCCGAAAAATTTCAGCACTCTTTTGAGAAAAAGTTTTGGCAGTTTTAGGCTTTTTAACACAAGGAGTGGGAGTTTTCTCTACCCCAATCAAAGTAAGAAGATTTCTAGCATTAGGAGCAACATCATTAGAGGTAGTAATGGTACATACCTTCATCTCTCTTGCCATCTCATCTTCTCTTTCCCACCTGGCATGCAATTCCGCTAACAATCTAATATTTTCATCAATTCCAACTTGAATAGCATTAGCGGTAGCAAAAACATTGTTCTCTTTCACATCATTAGGCAACACTTTTAATTTCAGAAGTTCAACATCATGAGCAAGGCTATCAACTTTAGAAGCAAGAATATCAATTTTGCCTAACTTTTCCTCAACAGACTTGTTAAAAGCAGTTTGCTTACCGATGAAGTCCTTGAGCATTACCTCAAGCTCGGAGGGCGCGGCCCTAGTGTTGTTGTAGGAATTACCATAAGAATTACCATAACCATTACCATTGGTAGAAGGATACGGCCTATAATTGTTACTAGCAAAATTGTTCCTATAAGCATTGTTGTTTCTAATGAAATTCACATCAACATGCTCTTCTTGAGCAACCAGATAGGCTAAAAGAACATTATTAGGATCAACATGAGTCCTATCATTAGCAAGCATGGCCATAATGGTATCAATCTTATCATTCAAGGAAGAGGTTTCGTCAACAGAATTTACCTTCTTACCTTGTGGAGCTCTCTCGGTGTGCCATTCAGAATAATTTACCATCATGTTGTCGAGTAGCTTTGTTGCGGCGCCCAAGGTAAGGGACATAAAAGTGCCTCCAGCAACTGAATCAAGTAGGTTCCTCGAAGAAAAATTCAGTCCTGCATAAAATTTTTGGACAATCATCCAAGTAGTCAGTCCATGAGTGGGGCAATTCTTTATCATAGATTTCATTCTTTCCCAAGCTCGAGCAACATGTTCATTATCAAACTGAGTAAACTTCATAATATTGCTACACAAGGATATAATCTTAGCAGGAGGATAGTATCTACCAATAAAAGCATCCTTACACTTAGCCCATGAATCAATACTATTCTTAGTCAAAGACAGCAACCAATCTTTAACTTTTCCTCTCAAAGAAAAAGGAAACAACTTGAGCTTAATAATATCACTTTCTACATCCTTATATTTTTGCATCTCACATAGCTCAACAAAATTGTTGAGATGAGCTGCAGCATCTTCAGTACTAGCACCAGAGAATTGCTCTTTCATAACAAGGTTCAACAAAGCAGACTTAATCTCATAAAAGTTTGCAGCAGGAGCAGGTGGTGTAATAGGAGTGCAGATAAAATCACTATTGTTTGTGCTAGTAAAGTCACACAACTTGGTGTTTTCGGGATTGGCCATTTCAGCAAAACGAAAGTAAACAAGTAAAAACAACTACCAAGGATTCTAATTTTTTTTGGGTTTTTGATATAAAACGATGCAGGTAAAATAAATAAAGTAAAGCAAAACAATAAAACAAAGTAAAGGATGTGCGTGTGAAAACTCCCCTCGCAGAAGTCTTCTACTTCCTCCCCGGCAATGGCGCCAAAAAAGAGGCTGCTGGTGCCAAGTTGACGCGTAGCAGACGGTCCTTGTGCGTGGTGAATAACCAGCACGTTGGGAACCCCAAGAGGAAGGTATGATGAGTATAGCAGCTAGTTTTCCCTCAGTTAAGAAACCAAGGTTTAATCGTTCTTGGAGAGGAGAGACAAACGACTGAAGGTAATGCTTGCTAGTTTGCGACAGCTTCAGACAATTTATATATGGCACCTCGTCCAAGCTTTGCTTGCTAGCTGCAACGCGGAACCTGCACACAACACAACCAAGTACTTCGTTCCCAACTTGCGATGAGGTTGTCAATCTCACCGGTTTGCTTGAAACAAAGGTTATGAGCATATCGAGTGGAAAATAATAGAGTATGCGAGTAAACTAAACAGTGCGAGTAAAGTAAACAGGTGATAGCAATATGATGGAAATAGGACCAGGGTCCACAGTTCACTAGTGGTGTCTCTCCATAAGATAAATAACACATGTTGGGTAAACAAATTACAGTTGGGCAATTGATAGAATAAAGATAAACGTGATATGTCAAGAAGATCACTATGAGATTTACTCTGGGCATTACAACAAAATACATAGACCGCCATCTAACTGCATCTATGACTAATAATCCACTTGTGGCGAATCAATCCGAGAACTCCACAAGTATTAAGTTGCGAACAACAGATAATTGCATTAAGCAAAGTGTGTAATGTAAACAAAGCATATGCCCTTGAGCATATGAATGTTGTGTTCTCCCTAGTAGCAACAGCACATCTACAACCTTAGAGGTTTCTGTCACTCCCCCAGGTTAAATAGAGGCATGCACCCACTATCGAGCATAAATACCCCCTCTTGGAGTTACTAGCAACTACTCGGCCAAGATAGCTACTAACAACGGAGAGCATGCAAGATCATAAACAACATAGAGATAACAAAAGATAATATTCAGTACAGCAACTCAATCATAAACACCAATATTCATCGGATCCCAACAAACCAAACATGTAGAATTACATAACGGTGATCTCAATCATGTAGGGCAGCTCATGAGATCTAAACATGAAGCACATGGTGGAGAAGACAACCATCTAGCTACTGCTATGGACCCATAGTACAAGGTAGACTACTCACTCATCGCTCCGGAGGCAAGCATGGCGATGAAGAAGACCTCCGGTGGCGATTCCCCTCTCCGGCAGGGTGCCGGGAAGAGCTTCTGGACCCTCCCGATCTTCGGGTCGACGGCGGCGGCGGATCGTGATGTGTTTTGGAAAAGTGATCGGGTACTTAGGTTTTTTCCGTCGAGGGGTCTTTATAGGCGAAGGGGCGATGTCAGAGGAGGGGCCAGGTGCCCTCACGCCAGGGTGGCGCGGCCCAGGCCCTGGCCGCGCCAGCCCTGCGTGTGGGGCCCTAGTGGCCCCCCTCCTACTCTCCTTCGGATCTCTGGAAGCTTCCGGGTAAAATAAGACTTCAGGAACTTGTTTCGTCCAATTCCAAGAATATTTCCTGTGTATCACTTCTGAAACACAAAAACAGCAGAAAACATGGAACTGGCACTGTGGCGACTTGTTAATAGGTTAGTTCCAGAAAATGCATAAAAGTGCCACGAAGTGTAACGAAACAGTAGGAAAATGGTGTAAAAACAATCATGGAGCATCAAAAATTATAGATACGTTGGAGACGTATCAGCGGGCTACTATAGTGCATAGTGGGGGAACAAAATTTCCTGCCGGGCTGCCTATAGTATAGGGGGGACAAGCTTGCTAATTGATCTATGATGGATTGTAACGGTCATCCAGATCGGTCTACCCATATTGTATAGGGGAGGGCTCCGGGGGTCCGGATCGGTCTACCTATGGGGTCGTCCATAGTGTAAAGGGGAGGACCAGTGCGCCAATCGGTCTGCATATGGGTATAGGGGAGGATGGACTTACAAAAGGGTGGGTCTGCGAGGTCGCGGAGAAGAACGGTGATTGGCTTGGATCATCAACTGGGCCCCATACCAAGGAAGTATGGACGGGAAAGTACGCCCGGTTGTGCAGCAAAGTGTTGATCTCTCATGGGTACAAGTGACCACCTCTGCAGAGTGTACAAAAAGTATCAAGATACTCCCTGTTTTGGGAAGGAGCTGTGAACGCGGCAGGAAAGGAGCCCATCGAAGCTCTAATCAACCTATGAAGGCTGACGGACATAGTTCTTCTAAATAAAAGCAATCTTTGAAGAAATGATTATAAAACTGCATTGACCTAAGACTTACGAGTCGGTGGTCGTAGCTAGTGCATTATACACCTCTATCCTGTTAAATGAACTTGTTGGGTAACGCTCGTTACTCACCCCATTCCCTCTTAACCCTTGCTTAGACTTGGAGGGCCAAAACGAGGAGACTGAAGGTGCATCGGAGGACTACGAGGACATCTGCTATGAAGAACCGGACCTTCCCGGTGGAATAGAAGGCGTGGATTACACGATCGTCTATGGAAACAACGAAGGAGCCGAGAAGGAGGCCGACAACTAGTAGTATAGGGTAGTAATATAAGTCACAGAAACTTTATAGAATACAGTGACTTAAGCAAGTTATCATGTTTAGTCTACTTCTATCAGTCATAGTTAAGGTTTATAGCATCAGGGTAGAACCTACTAGTGTTCCTCTTTGGACTGAGGAGGAACTGGAATCCTTTGTAAGATTATGGCTTGTAATATTAAGTGCTTGAATAAAGACCGCTATGTTTCTGTTGTACCACTCTGAGGGATGTAATATTTGTGAAATGGTACTTCACGAGTGTTATGTCAACGACTTGCATACTACAATATGCAGTGGTATGCTGGGTCACCACAGTTGGTATCAGAGCAAAAGCTTTGACCTTAGGTTGGACGCCTAGTTAATGGGAATGACCTGTAGGAGTCAAATAGGAATAGTAAAGAGTTCTCTAAAATTGTTGTGACGTTATTCACTTGAGAATAACAAAGTCATACTTTTTAGTGTTACAATTCTTTATTGTTACTATGATGATGCATCATATACTAATTTCATTATCTTTTATATAGACTGCCAGGATGGCACGCACCAATCCGTCAAGGACCGTGCAAGTTTGAGATGTGACGTTGTATTAGTATGATGGAAACCTATCCGATCTACTACGGGGCATCCTACAGGAGTGCGGGTGTGAAACCCGTATACCTGTCAAGAAGTATGCATATTATGAGGGTAGAGTCTTCCAGAAGTACAAGGTAGGGATCATGCTTCCTGCCAAATTGGGCATGAGCGTGATCATGCCAGCTGGAGAAGCACGTACGGTTAGTACCACATATAAGATAGCTGTCATGAAAGCCATCACTGATATTCGTGAACACAAAACAGAGAAGTTGTTAGGTACTAAGTTCACGCACATCCCACACGACGAGGAAGGAGATGATCCTTGTCGGGATAGCTACAAATTTGCGAAGAGACACCCACATGCCGCAGCAGAACACATGGAGAGGTGTAAGCATCTGCTTAGTGTGTTCTATCACGTTCACGGAGCACTAGTTGGTGAGATACAGAGTCTAGTAGACGAGATCACTGAGCCGACACATACGGGGGAAACTTCCGGACCACCACGAGTACATACTCCGTGGCCTACGGGGGAGACTTCTGGACCACCACGAGCACCTACTCCAGCTTTCTCCACTGGAGACTTTATTAACCTAGATGAGGAGGAAGATCCCGAGGAGCGAGAGTTCGAGCCTGAGTCCGAACCGGAGATGCCACCAGCACACTTTGCACACGGCTCGACTGGAGCCGGATATGAGGCAGGTTTGGAGTCATGGGGAATGCCACAGAACGACAGTTTTGGGGGAAACTCCATGTGCTGGCATTTTGGCGAGTACATGGGAACGGCTGGAGATCCGATTCCATGTGACTCGGAGCACGAGGTCACGAGTCAGTTTAGGGTTGCTCACCGCACCGGAGACGTGGCGGGGAGGCCTATAGAGATCGAGTCGGATGACGAGGGAAAGTTACCGAGCTATATGGAGCGAGAAGAATGCTCGAGACCCAAGATGGAGAGAAGTGCCACTGAGGTTGTATACCCATCGTTGAGCGGTTATCTGGGGATGACTGACTTCAACTTAGGGCCTACACCTGATATCGACTATATGCCGACGGAGTCATCTTATACCCCTGCTTTAGTTAGGAGGACATCCCGAGCGACAGGATGGACACCGGGGATGTATCGGGAGTTTGACTATCCGTAGAAGACTACCATCGATAAGGAGGCGATATGTTGTAACATATGTACCATATGTGTATTATGTAGTATTTGCTTTCGCAAATGGGAATAAGTGAGTGTAGTTACTCACAGGTGCAGTGTGTAACACTATGTAGTTTTTACCCATGTATATACATGGTATATGTTTGGTGTGATTTGGCCATGTTTTATTTGGATTTTATTGTGTGACTAACACTGTGCATAAAGTTGAGCTCAGAAAGCATGGGCATGTTGTAACTATGAGTTTCGCTTGATGTAACAGGGTTAGGGGGATAAAATGGCGATGGTAGTTGGTGAAGAGTTCGAGCAACAGAGGATGCAGACCGAAGCCAAGGCTAAGGAGGCAGCCAATGCAGCGGCAAGGGAACCATTACCACCACCACCACCATTTCTTACACAGCAAGATTTTGCCCAATATATGAGGATGGCAGATGAAAGACAACGGATGCTTATTGAATGCCAGACCAAGATGATGCAAGATGTGATGGATCACAATCGTGAAGGACGGAATGATGGTGTACATGGAGTCTCACTCGCAGACTTTTTGAATACAAGACCACTTCCATTCGCATCAGCGCTGGAACCAATGGACGCCGAAGACTGGTTGCTGGATACCGAGAGGAAGCTCAACACTGTGAATTGCAGCGATAGCGAGAAGCTTAGGTATGCCACTCATCTGTTATGTGGACCCGCAGCAGCATGGTGGGACAATATTGTGGCAATACATCCTCCAGGAAGGGTATTCACCTGGGATGAATTCAAGAGGAAGTTTAGAGAGGCAAATGTATCAGAAAGTATCATGGAACTAAAAAGGAGAGAGTTTGATACCTTAGAACAGAAGGACAAGACTATCATGAGGTATGTTAAGGAGTTCACTCTTCTATCGCGTTATGCTACGGATGCAGTAAACACGGATGAGAAGAGGAAGAAACGATTTATGAGGGGTTTGCACCCAATGGCCAAGATGCAACTCAGAATGCTAAAGGCAGCAAATTTCCAAGAGCTTGTTGATGCAGCTATTACCATGGAAGATGATTTCAAGCAAGTTCAGGAGGAACGCCGTAAGAAGGCCAAGATGGAACCCAAAAGATATCCAGTCAATAAACCAACTCCAGATCTTACTTTCAGACCACGACCGCCAAGTCGGGGAACTTTACCTCGGGGAGGAGGAGGAAATCCAGGAGGAGGAAATCCTAAGGTAATACTCACCTGTCATGGGTGTGGAGCTATAGGACATCTGGCAAGGGATTGCCCAAGGCCCAGGGTAATCTGCTATGGCTGTAACCAAGAGGGACACATGAAAAGGCAATGTCCCAATAGAGCTGCATGGGGAAAGAAGCCAACCGGAGGAGGTTTTAACCGTGGAGGTAATTCAGGAGGAAATGGTGCAGGCAAGAGATCTCGGCCTTATGGGAAATTAAATTGCACCAACTTGGAGGAAGTAAATGAATCGGAGAAAACCGTGATAGGTACGCTTCAAATCCTATCTCACCCTGGCAAAGTACTTTTCGATACTGCTGCAACTACTTCATTCATTTCGCAAGAGTTTGTCGATCTTTATGGACTCACTTGCAATAAGTTAGAATACCCCATCACTGTTTTATCTGCGGGGGGAACGATTCTAGTCACACACCTCAAGCAAGAGCAGGTCATTATGATCAGCGATTGCGTCTATCTAGCCGATCTTTTTCTTATCCCTATGAAGGATATGGCTGTGATCCTTGGAATGGATTGGTTAGAAGAGAATGGAGCCCAGATCGATTGCAAAGAGAAAACTGTGTCACTTAAACGTCCAGGAGGAGGAAGGATAGTTTATCAAGGAGACCGTCATGCACATATTGAAGTTCAATTACAGCTCAATACTTTGAAGGAAGCTAAACTTGAAGACATTCCAGTAGTCAATGAATTCCAAGATGTATTCCCAAAAGAGTTACCAGGTATGCCACCCGATAGGGAAATTGAGTTCACTATTGATTTGATTCCTGGAACAGCACCAATAGCTCAGGCACCATATAAGATGGGGCCTAAGGAATTAGTTGAATTAAAGGAGCAACTGGATGAGTTAGAACAGAAAGGATTTATACAAGAAAGTATTTCACCGTGGGGTACACCCGTGATATTTGTGGATAAGCGGGATGGAGGACGCAGAATGTGTGGAGATTACAGAAACCTCAATAATGTTACTATCAAGAACAAGTATCCACTACCCAGAATCCAGGATTTATTTGATCAAGTCCGGGGAGCCGAAGTATTTTCCAAGATAGATCTTCGATCCAGATATCATCAGATTAAGATCAAGAAGGAAGACGTTCCAAAGACAGCTTTTGTGTCCAGGTACGGACATCATGAGTATTTGGTCGTACCTTTTGGATTGACAAATGCACCAGCCATTTTCATGAATCTCATGAACAAGATCTTTATGCCTTACTTGGACAAGTTTGTGATAGTATTCATCGATGACATTTTGATTTATTCAAAGGACAAGGAAGAACATGCCAAACATTTGAGGGTTGCTCTACAGATTCTCAGAGAACATCAGTTATATGCCAAGTTTAGTAAGTGTGAATTTTGGTTGGACCAAGTAGAGTTTCTCGGGCATGTGATCAGCAAGGAGGGCATAGCAGTAAATCCCAGTAAAGTAGCATCTGTTCTAGAATGGGAAGCACCAAAGAATGTCAAGCAAATTAGAGGATTATTAGGAATGGCAGGCTACTACAGGAGGTTCATAGAAGGATTTTCCAAGATTGCAGGACCAATGACAAAATTGCTTCGTAAGAACACACCGTTTGTTTGGACGGAGGAGTGTGAGGTCAGTTTCCAGACACTTAAGGATAAGTTGACCACAGCACACGTGTTAGCCGTACCAGAAACTGGCAAAGATTACACGGTATATTGTGATGCGTCCAAGAATGGACTGGGATGTGTGTTGATGCAAGACAGAAAAGTTATTGCTTATGGGTCTAGGCAATTAAGACCACATGAAGTTAACTACCCAACACATGATTTGGAATTAGCAGCCGTGGTGTTTGCTTTGAAAGGATGGAGGCAGTTTCTATATGGAGCTAAGTGTGAACTCTATATAGACCACAAGAGTCTCAAGTACTTCTTTACTCAGAAGGAACTGAATATGAGGCAACAGCGATGGTTAGAATTGATCAAGGGCTATGATTTGACCATCAATTATACTCCAGGGAAGGCTAATGTTGTAGCCGATGTGTTGAGTAGAAAGAGTACGGAAACTCAGCCAATGAGCCGGGAACTACCTAAAGAGTTGCTCATGGACCTGGAAAGGTTAGAAATTCAATGCTTAGAGGTGGAATCTTTGGGCAGCTTGTCTACTATGAAGGTAATGGAGGAAAGGCAAAGTGATCTAAAGTATACAATCTTCCGACGGCAAAGTGAAGATCCGTTCATTAAGGAAGAGATCCGAAGGATTGAAGAGGGAAGACCGTCTGAGTTTCGTTTAGGCGATTTCAATTCGCTCTGGTTTCATAATAGGATATGTGTGCCAGATATACCCGAAATCAAACAATTGATACTCAAAGAAGCACATGAAACTCTGTATTCAATACATCCAGGAAGTACTAAGATGTACATGGATCTTAAGGAACTGTTTTGGTGGAACAACATGAAGCGAGAAATAGCCAAGTTTGTGTCTGAATGCCATACTTGTCAAAGAGTGAAGGCGGAACATCAAAGTCCTGCTGGACTAATGCAACCATTGGATATACCCGAATGGAAATGGGAAGAGATTGGAATGGATTTTATCATAGGGTTACCACTGACACCCAAAAAGAAGGACATGATTTGGGTTATCGTAGACAGGTTAATAAAAAGTGCACATTTCTTGGCCGTTAATCAAAAGGATTCCGGAGAAAAGTTGGTAAATTTGTATGTTCAGGAAATTGTGAGCAAGCATGGAGTACCGAAGACAATAGTATCGGACCAAGGGTCCATATTCACTTCAGCTTTCTAGAATCAATTACATGAAGCCCTAGGATCCAGGTTAGACTTCAGCACTGCTTATCACCCACAGACAGGGGGACAAACTGAAAGGACCAATTAGATTTTGGAAGATATGCTTAGAGCATGTGCGTTGGATTTTGGAGGATCATGGGAAGAACATCTACCACTGGCAGAATTCTCGTACAACAATAGTTACCAAAGTAGCATCCAAATGGCACCATTTGAAGCACTCTATGGAAGGAAGTGCCGATCACCCATCTGCTGGTATGAAACGGGAGCCGGTAAGGAATTTCATCCAGACTATGTGAAGGAAAGACAACATGCCGTGGACATCATCCGTGATCGATTGAAGATTGCTCAGAGTAGGCAGAAGAGTTATGCAGATTCAAAGAGGAGGACATGGGAACCTCAAGTTGGGGACATGGTTTATCTTCGAGTTAGCCCAATGAAGGGAGTGCATCGTTTTGGAGTCAAGGGAAAACTGAGTCCAAGGTATACTGGACCTTTCAAGATTCTAAGTCAAAGGCGAGGAGTAGCTTTTGAATTGGAGCTACCAACACAGCTATCAAAGGTTCATAATGTGTTTCATTCTTCACAACTTCGAAAGTGTATGAAGATACTAGAAGAAACTATATCCTATGAAGACGTGGAATTACAAGCAGATTTGACCTATGTTGAGGAACCGTCAAAGATCTTAGCTGAAAACTGGAAACAACTTCGCAACAGAGCCATTAAATATTGCAAGGTGCAATGGAAACATCACCCGGAAAGAGAAGCTACCTGGGAGAAGGAAGAAGATCTAAGGACAGCCTATCCCGAATTCTTCAGGTACACCTTACCCCAAACTTCGGGATGAAGTTTTTGTTAAGGGGGGAAGTCTGTAATGTCCCAGCACGTAGGACAACTCCGGGGTAGAATAGAGGGGTTCTGTACATTTCATCTGAAATTACGGGATTTTTTCGCGCTTTTGTTACTAAAACCTAAGAGTGATCGAATCTCTCTTCGAGGGGTAATGGTGAACTCTTGAAGTGCTAAAGATTTGGACATGACCTCTTTTGATCAATTGATTGTGGGAAACAATTAAGTTGAATGATTAAAGCCTAAAGGACATTTGAAAATTAAAACTTGAATTTGAATTTGAACTTAACTTAAATTCAAATAGCACATTTAGAAAGGATAAAAGATTCAAATAAGAAAAACATTGGACTTTATTAATTACCAACACATTATATATTGTCTTTACAATGTTTATGAATAAAAGAATATTACAACAAGGGACATTCATAGAATATTACAATCTGAAGCTAAAAAGGAAAATAAAGAAGAAAAGAAAATACAAGTTATGATTAAATCCTAATCTATCTTGATCATCAGGTCATTCTTCTTTTCTTCTTCATTCTTCTTATTACCTGCATACAAAAGAGAATACAAAAGGAAAGGCCACCATGGTATTACAAGTGTCAAGCAAATTTAAATGAAGCACTGTTGATAATCATCAAGAGGATGATCTTATCAACATGACTCACACCAAAATATCTGCTTGAACCAATCTGGCCGGCCAAGCCACCAAGCAGGCAAGCAGCTGGTCACCAGATGCATGTTTAGGAGGTGTCAAGACACCAGCACACAGGGAGAAGTATAAAAGAGAGCACTGTGTGTGAAACTGGTCGACTAAGAACCCTAGCCGACCAGCACACAGCACCAGCACACCATAGCACCAGCACCAGCACACCACAGCACACCAGCACCAGCACATAGCACCAGCACCAGCACAAGTTCTCTCTGCTCATGAGTTGAGCATCAGGAGGGAATTCACCTCACCAAATCAAACCAATAGCCAAAGCCAAAGCAACATGGTTACTTAAACAAGATTAGGAGCAGCAAGGAGCAAGCCAAGCACCTGGGAGGTGCAGGGCAGGCAAGGTGGGAAGCCAAGCACAAGGAGGTGCAGGGCAAGCCACTGGGAGGAGCAGGACAAGCATAGGAGCCATTGATCAAGCTTAACCAAAAAGGCATCATCAACATCACCACAGCTACTCATCAAAGCCAGCATAAGACCAAGGTATAACTAGGGCTTGAATAGCATGAGTAAAACCTTGCCAGCATCCAAATTCTTGCATACACAAGCAATTAAAAGCAATGAAACCCTCAGCACCAAATCCTTCTGCTAAGCAGAACACTTAGGAGGTTTTGGGGAGGTTTTTCTCCTCAGACTTACAGAGAAGTGCTCTGTAAAATCTTCATAGGAAGATTTAGCCAATAGGAAGCAAACCAACAAGCAATAGCAAGAGTAAAAGCCTCAGACCATGCATCCTAGGCTAAGACTAAGATCATCATGAAGATATGTTCTTATCAGCAAAGTTATTGCACAATATGATGATCTAGCCACTGATAGAAATCACCAAGCATGTTTAACATCACTAACAGCAGTCATCCAATTTAATTATCAAGCAAAGGTTGTGAACCTCACATGGAGGAAGCACAATCAACACCTAATAATAAACAGTTGCATGCTGTCAATGAATAACATGATTTAGAAAGCAACAAAGCCTTCAGCAACATACAAATCAAGCATGAATTACTTGATAAAGGTAATCATCACTGAAACAATGTTTTCAGTTCATAAAAGGCAACAGGAGCATAACAAGCTCAAGCTTAGCATGTTATTATCATCATTAAGATAATCATATGAAATTAACTGGCAGCAGTTTGCACTGCAAGCCAGAGAGCACCAATTAGACAATTGATAATTATAGAGTAAGCATTTCCAGCAAGCAACACTGAATTCAGTTAAGAAGCTCTTAGCTGAATATCATGCTAACAGTAGTCACCATGTCATAGATATCTGAACAAGCTAATAGCACTGGGGAGAATCCCAGTGAAACATATCAAGTTCAGTTAAGAAATTCTTAACTAAATCTTGCACTAACGATTGCACAGCATACAGAGCATCACATCACAAGCTCTAGCAGAGCAGCAACAGCAATCACAGCACAAGCTCTAGCAGAGCAGCAACAGCAATCACAACACAAGCTCGAGCAGAGCAGCAATAGCAATGGTAGCACAAGAGTGAGCAGAGCAGCAACAGCATAGCGCAGCATAGGCAAGCATGCCTGGCTCACTGGCCAGGTCACCAAGAGCAAGCACAGAAGCTAGGAGGAGGAGGAGAAGAACTCACTGGAGTGCTCACAGAGGAGCACGGCGGAAGACCATGGCGGCGACACGGCGGCGCAGCCACGGTTGTGGCGACAAGGCCACCCTCCAGTAGCTGCACCGACGAGAAGGCGGCGACATGCTCATGGCAGAGCACAGCACGGCGGCGGCGTCGGGGTTGCGGTGGCCGTCCAACCGACGCGAAGCCGAGAAGATCACCACCAGCACCGCCAAGCACGGGGAGAAGCTCCAGCAAGCTCGCCGGAGTAGATCGAGCCACTAGGGCAAGATCCACAGAGGCGGAGCTCGACGGCGATTGGAGGCGGGGATAACGAAACCCCGCGGTCAAAAGGTAGAGCGCAACGAGGCAAAGCGGAAGCGCCAGAGAGCGGCGGCGGATCTCGCCGGAGCTCGCCGGAGCTGGGCGAGGGGCGCGTCGGCGACGCGAGTCGCCAGAGAGGGTAGGGTTAGGGTTTCAACCGAGATAGAGAGAGATTGAGGGGGGGCGGCTGAGCCGGGCCGAGCCGAGCCGGTTCGGTCAAGCCACCTAGGTGGACTGACCGGTGGGCCCGGGCTGTCAGCCCATCTTTTTATTTTTGATTTAATTGTTTTGAGTCAAAAACCTTTAAGAAAAACCCTAATCTGTTTAAAAATAAACCAGAAAAAATACCAAAAATAAACTAAAAATAATAAGCTATTATTTTTAGCTCTTTTTATAAGTTTGACTCCATATGTGAATAAAATAATTTCATGAGTCATTTACACAAAAGAAAAAGGAGTAATTATTTTTGGCCTGAAAATACTAAAAATTGTGCAATTAAGCAAACTAGCAAGGTGGCCCTCGTAAATGCGAGGGCATGGTCTTTAGCTCAATGAATATATTCATGATATATATTTATGGTGTAAAAGTCTAATAGATGCTGGATACATGAAATTCAAAATATAAGATTCCATTCCTCTATGTTCTCCATGAATATTATATTTGGTGAAATTTGACATGTGTGGGATTTCATTTTAATTTGCAGTGAGTAGCTAACCATGACATTTTACAAAAAAAATCATTTGATATAATTTAAAATGTCATCTATCTTAAAACATAGGTAGCACTATTTTGAAATAGTTTGACTTCATGTGACCTCCTGCTTTAATCTAGGTGTTCTACTGATCATTGACACATAATTGTTGTGTAATGTAACAATGCCTGAACCGACTTTAATCGAACATTTAATTTCATGTAACCGAGGTAAGGGTATCACATAGTTTTCATAATTTCAATAAACCGCAAATTTAATATATGTCCCATCAATAGTAATAATTTATTATCCTATTGCACTACCAAACACTTCACATCTGGTTATTAATACTCCTTTGTAGCATCATCATACTACCCAATATTTAAGCTGAAATGTTTGGTTTACATTATTATAAAACAAAATAATATATGTATGATTGAGATGACTCATTAACTTTAATCTTAAAAAATACAAACATGTCGTACAAAAGATTGTATTTGATTACATCATGGGAAATGCACATGAATTCAAGAAGTCATGGGAAAAAATATTTTTCTGAAAATCCTAGACCCACTAAAAATTCTCCTTTCAAATTCAGTGTGATCACTATATCCTTTTGAATCCCTTCAAAAATTTGCAGATTTGCCCTACCTATATGGAACTTAAGAACATCACAATGTATTCTTCTCATCCAATACAATCTACCAGTAAAATCATTGTTCTCCCTAATGGACGTCGACTCAACGAAACTGCATGTCTATGTATATATCAACGCGGATTTGCTACCACCTGTGGTAGCTATGCATGCATGTATAGTCCTTGGATTATGTGAGTATGATATTCCTACCGCATGCGATGTAGAGAGCAGGAGATGATGTTGATAACGGATAAAATGTTTCCGTTTGTTGCATGCATGTGGTACTTCTGAATGGCTACTTAGGATGGCAGCCGTGGATGGCTAGAGCAGGTGGTGATTTGGGACATGCCATGCCAAGTTGCCATGCTGATTTTTCTGGATCAAGGTGTTGGTCCTACTGAGCTATGGTATGAAAACGATTATGTATCAGGGAAATGCTAAATATAAATGGAGATGGCAGCTATCAGTACACAATAGGAGTGGTGAGATGAGATGGTTTGTTTGTATGGTTCCATGATGTGGTGGCTTTGGATGGATTGGTTGAGTGGATGGTGTAGTAGGTGAGTGTGCGTGGTTAGTTTGGGTGGATAATCCAATAGGTTGCATGGTGTGGTGTGTTAGGGTGGCTGTATTGAGAGATGGTGAAAGATGGGGATATGCATGCAAACGCCGTTGCTTTCTCTTCTGTTAAAACTTGTGCTCTCGGTAAGAAAAGTCATGCTCCCTATAGAGGATCTAATGATAGATGGTGGGTGCATAGCTACCACCGGTGGTAGGAGGCTATTTTGCATGTATATATATATAGAGCTATCTCGGAAATGCACTTTTGAGCTCACTTTATCCAATAATTTAATAAAAAAATGTTAAAATTTTAGAAAAAATATTAGCAAGTATATTTCCACATTCTATGCCCCCATGCCAAGTTTCATGTAAACTGACATTTTTCATGGCTTGTGCAAAAATACGAAAAAAAATCCTCACAAAAAGGCTTATTAGTACCGAATTTTGTCTTCACTATTATAATACCTTATATGTTTTTCGAAAATGCATGTATCTATATGTGTTTTAGCGTGTAGGTTCACACATTTTGCTATGTCCACATTTAAATATCTAAAATTCTTATACACCCTCCATCCCTAAAAGAATGTCAAAGATTTGTCAAAATTTGAATGTATCCAAACGTGATTTAGTGTATGATACATCCAAATTTAGATAAATATTTGATATCCTTTTAGGGACAGAGGGAGTAATAGTGAACATATATAAAAAGTATTTGTGTATAATCAATCATATATATGGACAAATCATGTCCGACTAAACCTACTATCCACCATTGTCTTCTAGGCTGCCGGTAAAAAAATCTTAAATGAAGTCAATAAAACAATTATGCATATTGACATGTTGCCAACTAAAAACTAAGAATTTTCATTCTACCTTGTGTGGAACTTTATTCTAGTATATCTAAAGTTCCCTGTTCATTTTGAATACATTCTAGATATAAAAACTTTCTCCGTGTGATTTTCTACCATTATTCTACATACTCCATCCATTCCAAAATATAAGGTATATAAGTTTAGTTAAAAGTCCAACCCTGCTAAATTTGACTAAATATTTACATAAAATTATAAAAACTACAATATTAAATAGACATATTGAGAAAATAGGCTTGACGGTCAATTTGTCTGATATTGATTTAGTAATCTAGATTCTCGTATTTTAGGTCTAAATGTGTTCAAACTTAAAAGATGTCTGACTTTCGACTAAACTAATATGAGACGGAGAAAGTAACATAAATTGTAGCTTTGTTTATAGAAATTTTGCACACTTAAAAAAGAAGTGTTTCCTTTCTTTTTCTAGGGAAAAAAGAACTGTTTCCTTTCAGTACTATACGCACGTTTATTATATTAAGTGGACTGAGGTGTGCTGTACTATTTGGTAATTTAGAGCAGGTGATTAGCAAAATTGTACAGTACACTCGATCAACTAATACAAAGGCTACATGCCAATAATTCAAATTTGTAATTTGCAATTGCAATTGGGTCGAGTAAGTTACATGCCATAGCATACCGTTGATTTAAACGTCCTTGTACTTTTATTGTCGCTTGGGAGTTCCACGGTACGCTCCTATGTCCGTTTTAGAACAAAAAATATATACATGCATGCATGTGTCCATGCTTGCCCGCAGATAATGGAAATGGAAGTCCAAACTCTAGGTCTACTCTCCAGTAACAATTCTTCGGTGGCTTACATCAGCGCGAAAGAGAAAGAAAGAAGATAACAAACACGGCCGGTTCATTTTTAAAAAACATGGCCGGTTGTATGATCTTCGCGTCTGCTGCCCATGATATTGTTGGTAGAAGGCTTGAGATATGCATGTAGATTGGAATCGTATATTATGTAAAGTGGCCGGGCCAAGGTAATCACGACTGAGACGCGTGCGCAGTTCTAATTATACGTGAACCAAATAAAATAATTTTATCTCTTATACGTGTCATGTGCTAAAAACTATACCCATAATATTGTGTACGTAACTTTTGAATCTATTAATCTCAACCATTATAATCTAAATCAACAGATAATATATTCATTTTACTCTTACTCCCTTTATCTGTTTGGTGTACCATCTAAAAATTAGTCAAGTTATAGTATTTTGTACCCGTGGCTGTACCTATATGAATGCTCTGTCTTTCTCAGACCAATCAGCAGAAGAGAGTAAAACAGAGTCAATCACCAATTAGCAGTTGGAATACAATTAATTATTACATGTCATACCGCTTCTTATGATCCATTAGGGAGTCCCATATATAGGCTCACGATTGGTGCCTCTTCAGATACGTTTCTAGCTGCTCGTATATAGATGTGTGGTGTCCTGTATATTTGATTGTGTTAGCTAGCTTTTTTTTAACATACACGGCTAGCTTACCTAGTGTCCTAGCATGACACGGTTCCTTATTTTCTAATTAACACGTACGGACTTATCATGTGTTGACTTGTCACATGTCAATAGTTTACGTAACTCTTAGATCTAATTAAATCTTGACCATTAATAGTAAAATCAATGGTATATTTATTTCTAGCCTATGTGGATTAACGTGGTGCCTCTATTTTAGAACCTCTATATTATGCTTTTAGTATATAATAGATTTGGCAATTCTTAAATAAAATTCCATTCAAGAATATTTGATAAATATCCTTGAATGAAATTACCCTTAATATATATTCTTTAAAATCATAAAAAAGAATATATCAAGTTTAATAAGCAAATAAACAATTTCTGGGGGGAAATAATTCCAACACACCATAAAGCATGCATTTTCTGGAATCTTTAAACATTGCCCTTAATGGACAATGATGCTGTTTTTCAGAACCCGAGGTCCCGGGTCACTTCAACAAATCCAACTGCACTACCTTGCAGTTTGCAGGCAAGTTCACTCTTGCTCATATCTCTTGTTTAATTTTAGCAAATTACTTGCAAATATACCGGTGGTATTATTATTACTGCATCTAAAAGCAAAAGGTTCTCTTTTCATAATTAATATGATTAGCTGGTTATCGACCCGAGTGGTGGTAACCTAGGATGGCTGGCAAATGGAACCACGGTAAGATTGTTGTAGTGGAGGTTCCATTTGTTCGGGAAAGTGAACCCTAGGACTTAATAACAAATATCGCCAGTGATTCTAGCGCCGTAAATTATGGTCAACCCTGAGATCTGGAATGGGACGGAGAAGTCAGCTGTATCTTTTTCCTCTCGCATGCCAACGGATCAGTAGTGGAGTGTTAACCTGCGCGGGCTACTATAGTGCATAGTGGGGGAACAAAATTTCCTGTCGGGCTGCCTATAGTATAGGGGGGACAAGCTTGCTAATTGATCTATGATGGATTGTAACGGTCATCCAGATCGGTCTACCCATATTGTATAGGGGAGGGCACCGGGGGTCCGGATCGGTTTTCCTATGGGGTCGTCCATAGTGTAAAGGGGACGACCAGTGCGCCAATCGGTCTGCATATGGGTATAGGGGAGGATGGACTTACAAAAGGGTGGGTCTGCGAGGTCGCGGAGAAGAACGGTGATTGGCTTGGATCATCAACTGGGCCCCATACCAAGGAAGTATGGACGGGAAAGTACGCCCGGTTGTGCAGCAAAGTTTTGATCTCTCATAGGTACAAGTGACCACCTCTGCAGAGTGTACAAAAAGTATCAAGATACTCCCTGTTCCGGGAAGGAGCTGCAAACGCGGCAGGAAAGGAGCCCATCGAAGCTCTAATCAACCTGTGAAGGCTGACGGACATAGTTCTTCTAAATAAAAGCAATCTTTGAAGAAATGATTATAAAACTGCATTGACCTAAGACTTACGAGTCGGTGGTCGTAGCTAGTGCATTATACACCTCTATCCTGTTAAATGAACTTGTTGGGTAACGCTCGTTACTCACCCCATTCCCTCTTAATCCTTGCTTAGACTTGGAGGGCCAAAACGAGGAGACTGAAGGTGCATCGGAGGACTACGAGGACATCTGCTATGAAGAACCGGACCTTTCCGGTGGAATAGAAGGCGTGGATTACACGATCGTCTATGGAAACAACAAAGGAGCCGAGAAGGAGGCCGACAACTAGTAGTATAGGGTAGTAATATAAGTCACAGGAACTTTATAGAATAAAGTGACTTAAGCAAGTTATCATGTTTAGTCTACTTCTATCAGTCATAGTTAAGGTTTATAGCATCAGGGTAGAACCTACTAGTGTTCCTCTTTGGACCGAGGAGGAACTGGAATCCTTTGTAAGATTATGGCTTGTAATATTAAGTGCTTGAATAAAGACCGCTTTGTTTCTGTTGTACCACTCTGAGGGATGTAATATTTGTGAAATGGTACTTCACGAGTGTTATGTCAACGACTTGCATACTACAACATGCAGTGGTATGCTGGGTCACCACAGTACATACATACAGTTGACTTCTACGTGCTCTTATACACAAAGGCGTAGCTGGCCCCAGGCTACACGGGCCATGGCCTGGGGCGTGAAAAAATTAGCAGGCCTATATGTTAGAGGTTGGCCCGGGGCGCAGCCCAGTCCAGTTAGCTCTTCTTCCATCTGGACATCGATTCAGGCAGTCATCCATGAATCTGGAGAGACGGGCAGTCAAGCGCAGCAGGTCAGCATCCGACCCCCCACCCCCCTGCGCCCGCTCATCCAACAACCCCGCCGGCCACTCGTCCAAGAGGGCCCTCGCCACCCGTTCCACGACCTCCAGCCTCCGCTCGCCTCCCACCTCGCCGAGCCTCGCATCCCCGCCTCCCAGCAAACCTGCGTCCCCTGTCCCCGCCCCTCCTAAGGGAAGGTATTCGGTATTCCCCTCCCCTCCTTTTGTAGCTTTGCCCTCTTCCAAATCTTGATTTTCTCTTACATTTTAGATTCCCTTTAGCTGCTATGCCTTCTGCCCCAAGCCGTTTTAGTAAATTTTGCTTCGGTTTATACTTTACAGAAGAGAAGATGAACAAATGAAATAGGAGAATTGACACTTCTTCAAACCACCGAATCCATAGAATTGGGCACTTTTTCTTCATATTACCATCTTTTGTATCCTTTATGCTATATATTGTCTTTTGTTATATTAAATTCATATTACTCATCCAACTGAGTCTGCTTTTTGTTATTCCTCAAAATTGGGTAATTTTTTGAAAAAAAATAGCCCTTAATTTTTGGCCCGGGGCGTCAATAATTCCTGGCTACGCCGTTGCTTATACATGGAGTAGCAGTGCAAGTGCGATCGACGGAAGTATGTCCGGTCCAATCCGAATGCCTGCGGCCCGCGGCACTTTAAGCTCCGTGCGATATAATTTGTGAGCGTAAAGAACAGCAAGGATCCTTCAATGACCGCAGTTCCAAGTTCTAACACCACATGGTATCATATAAGATACTAGGTAGGAAAGCGTGGCTTGCCGCGCGCTTGCCCGCCTAACGGCGAGCAAGCAGGTATTAAAAAAATGATGTGAAAAGGCTAAATGAATGAAGGATAATTTACACAAAATTATATGTCAAATTGTCACATGATATCAGGAGCCAAATAGGGATATGATCATAATATTTATATTTTGTACATCCTGAAAGCTCATTGGATGGACATAATAAATAGATACACATATGACAGGAAGTGCAACAACAATATGACAGAAGTAACACTTGGCACTACAATCGAAAAACACAAGAAAGGCCTCGTATTTGGGAAGTGGATTTTTGTAGCGCGAGCTACATGTAGCTCGGTTTTTTTAAAAAATTGAAAATGGTAATTTAAAGTTTCAAAAAATTCTGAAAGAAATTCAGATGTTGACAATGATATGATCTAGCAACGTGCAAAATTTGAACTTGAGATTCCTAATATTCTGGGCTGTACAAAAATGACAAACTCTGACAGATTGTGAGATTTCAAAAATCTGCACTGTTCACTATTGTAGATCTCAGAATTTGTCATTTTTGCACAGCTCAAACTATAAGGTATTTTGACTTGAAAATTTGCACGATTGTAGATCACAACATTGTCTACTTGTATATTTAATTTCAGATTTTTTTGAAACTTCAAAATGGTATTTTCGAATTTTTCCAAAAACGAGCTACATGTAGCTCGAGCTACATTTGTCGTTTTCGTATGCGGGAATAGAAAAAAACACAACAATAGTTAACAACCACATATGACCAAGATATATACATGACAGAAGTACATAGAGAACACACAACTTACTTATAATAAGTGTCGTAGAAATTAACCGATACCATGACAGAACATTCGGTAACAGGAAGACATACTAATAAATACAATCTCATAGGTAAAGCAAAGTATTTAAATGCATGATACTTTCCATATCTAGATAAAGTCCTACTTATTCTTTTTGGCCACCTCTAGTGACGCTCCCTCTGGTTCAGATAGCTTAGACCTATATTGATGGTTGTTAGAAGCATAGGCATTAGTTTTCAATTTTGTCAAAAGACGGGCGGATATGGGCAAACAAGGAAGATACTACTTCTTAACATTCTTCTTCAGGGAGTGCAGTGCACCCTCTGCAGAGGGTTCAGTCCTATATAAATGGTTTGCAAGAATAACAGAAATTATTTTTTTATTCTACAACAAAAGGGTGAAGCTGGACAAGCTTAATCAGATGATATCTCTTGTGAAAAAAATGACCTATCCTAATGTCTCCTGCATCAGTTGCGGTAGTGCATCAGTTGCGGTAGATCTTCCTCAGCAACCAACTTCTCCTTTCCATCGGCAGAACCAGTACCAACAACCTACATTGATGAGAAGGGCATGTTTTTAACAGGACATATCCACGGAATAAAACTAAATGAGACCTTGCAAACTAAGTTTGTATATTGGTTAACATGTACAAAACATGCCATAGAGCCTAAAATAGAGTAGAATAAAATGCTCATAAGGAGGCAATCATGAAGTGCTCGATGAACTATAATATTTATTCTTTTTCAGTTAGTCACATGGAGAAGGTGGGAAAAGATTTACTCAATCGAGATGCTCCCGGATCCGAGGAACATAAGTATGGCTAAATAAAATATATTAGTTCTGTCCTGTTACAGATCAACTTGAAGGCCTTCTCATATTCTCTTAAAATTATGACCGTTGTTTTTTATCATAATAATAATACTCATGGAGCATTTTTGCCTGTGTAATCTCTTGTAAACTTGGTGTATCTTGTAAAGTTGGTTTTCATCAGCCCCCATTTAATAGTGTTTATCACCTTCATGTTCACTGCTTACCACTGCCATTTATGTCTGAACTCCCTGCTCTGCTCTTTTTCTATACACCGCATCTACCATGCAGAAGTTCTTTTGAGATTACACTCAAATTATTACACTCCTCATATTTGCAGTTGGAAGCAAGTAAAATATAGACTGTTGGGTCCCTGAGGGGGGGGGGTTATTGTTGCCAAGAAGCTATTCAAAAGAAATGAAACCACAAGCAGAAGCTAACGGTTAATACCAATAATTTACTATTATTCTTTCTTATAAACACGCATCTTCTACTTGGTTACATTATCATTTGTATCTACTTTGCACCGCTAATTCACAACCACTATTTTTGGAATGCTGTAAATTCAGAAGACTTGGTCTAAAATGCTATACTGAATAAAATCAACCTGAATATTTATCAAAACTGAACCACTTTTTTGTCCATCGGTTAAGAAATGTAAACTTGGATACGGGTAGCACCACAACTTGCATTTAGTTACCTAGCCCTACAAAATTTCCCAGAACTGTAGTTCTCATTCACATAGTGAGCGAGACGGGTGTACCTATGGTAAGCTATAACTTGTGGCACTCCCAGAGCTTCCAACGAGAACTCTTGATGTAAACTATGATCCAAAATTCAAGATTCTTAGGCATTTAACTTTTTTTTTGTCACAACCAGATCAGCATAACCATACTCGCTGCTCTCCTTGGTTAAACGATGAGTCTAGTGAAAGATCAAACAATAGGGAATTTCATCCTAGTGGTAGCAAATAAATATTTGGGTCTTCTATTTTTGTGCCCTCGGGTCCTTAGTTGTACTCAGTTTTCCTCAGCCCCTTAGTTTTTTCTCAGTTTTCCCCAAGCCCTTGTCTGAAACCCTCACAAGGAGCTCGGACGGGAGGAATCCCGTTCAGTTGACCATTCCGTGCTGACGAGTGGGGCCGCGTCGTGTGGGGCCGCGTCATGTGGGGCTTGTAGAAAGAGACCGCGTGGGACAGGACGAGACCATGTTTGGTCATACGAGTGGAGCGGGGGCCGTAGCGTGTGGGGCCGTAGCGTTTGGAGCCGTGTGGGTCCGGGATGTGGGCACGAGTGGTTTCTGTCTCTTTCGCCCAGATTAGCAGTTTTCAACGCACCTTTTTCCTCTCTCTCGCTCGATCTCATTCATTCTTGATTGCCCAAATTGGTAGCAAATCTAGAGCAGCTTCTCCTTTTGTTTTTTAACGTCATTCATTTCTTTATACCTTCATTTTTACCCAATCAGGTAGAAAATCTAGGGCACAAATCCAGAGAAAATATAGGATAAGCTGCATACAGCAGCCAACATAGCATAGATATATTCACAACAGATCCAACAGTACTACCGATAGATGCAACATAAGCTACATTTTACATGAATTTAATCTGCTTGGAGGCTGCGCAGGTGAATCCCAAGTGCTTTGTGTTGGGCCATGAACGCATGCACATTCACGGTCGTTCCAACTCTAGCGCCGCATCTGCCAATGGATTCAGCATGGTTCACCAGGCAGTTGAAGTCGGTGGCGCGGAGCTTCCTATTGCAGAAGGGGCACCTGTAAACGCCTCGAGCAAAGTGGCGATCGTAATTGCCGGACTGCAGCCTCCTGAGGACGTGACGAGTCTTGGTGTGGAAGGACTCGTCGTCGCTGTCGACGTCGCTGCTCTGCACCTGTCACGTAGCACCAAAGATCGTGCAAAAAACATGGAGTCAATTGCAACGATGATGGAACAGAGAGTGAACAAAAGATCATGCATGATAATATGGGCACGAAAAAAAGAGGTAGCCTCACTTACATTGGACACACTTATATCCAGGATTTGAGTCAGTGAACCAAAGATCATGCACAACAAATTTGTACACACCAATTATTCACTAACCAAACCCTGAATCAATTTGTGCCCAAATATTCATCATCATCGGCACAAATTAAACGGATGGGATTGATTACTCACATAAGTTAACCGAATCTTAAACAAAAGCAAATCACAAACACTAATAACGCAAGATCTAGAACTAGGAACAGACGAACCCTAATAACGCAAGATCTAACACAAAAGGATTGAACTAGGAACAGACGAACCCTAATAACGCAAGATCTAACACAAAAGGATTGAACTAGGAACAGACGAACCCTAATAACGCTAGATCTAACACCAAAGGATTGAAATGGGATAAGAATAAGGGAACAAAGGGTTACCTCCGGCTCGTCATCGACGATGCTGGTATCGTAGGGGTTCTCCGGCGCGACGTATGGCACTGGTTCGTACGGGTCCCAAGTGACGGGGGCGGCGGCCGATGCGCCGGCGGCTGATGCGCCGGCGGCTACATCGGAAGCAGCGACGGGGGCCTGGACGGGGGCGGCGGCCGATGCGCCGGCGGCTGATGCGCCGACGGCTACGTCGGAAGCAGCGACGGGGGCCTGGACGGGTGATACGTCCAAAACGTATCTACTTTCCCGAACACTTTTGCTATTGTTTCTCCTCTAATTTGTGTGTTTTGAATACAACTAACACGGACTAACGCTGTTTTCAGCAGAATTGCTCTGGTGTCTCGTTTTTTGCAAAAATCCAATTTTTTGTAAAAATTCGGGAATAATCATCAAAAATCCTATTTCACCAGAAGACCCACGGAGCCAGAAGACGGGACGACGAGGAGGCTCGAGGGGCCCTCACACACAGGTGGCGCGGCCCAGCCCTGGCCGCGCCACCCTGGCGTGAGGAGGCCCCAGCAGCCCTCTCGACCTCCCCTCTCGCCTACATATACCCCCTGACATAATAATATCGGGGAGACGGCATTTTTTCCAGATAGACTTCCGCTGCACCGCCGCCATCAGAAACCGTGATTCGGAACAAGAAACTCCGTTCTGGCACCCTGCCGGGACGGGGATTTGGAGGAGATCTTCATCACCATCATAACCGATGCTCCTCCATCGACCATCCATGACTCCCCCATCCATGTGTGAGTAATTCCCCCGTTGTAGGTGAGAGGATGGTAGGGATTGGATGAGATCATTCATGTAATTTGATATGAGATTATTAGGGCATGGTGCCTAGTATCTTTATTTAGTGCCTATGACATTGTTGCAACTTGTTGTGCTTAATGCTTGTCACTTTGGGCCCGAGTGCCATGATTTCAGATCTGAACATGTTATTATTTCTATGATGATACTTGTCGTTTATGGTCTTACCTGCAAGTTGTATACACATATTGTTGTCCGGAACCCGAGGCCCCAAAGTGACAGAAATTGGGATAACCGGAGGGGATGGCTATGATGTGAGGATCACATGTGTTCACCGAGTGCTAATGCTTTGCTCCGGTACTTTATTAAAAGGAGTACCTTAATTACCAGTAGTTTTCCTTGAGGCCCTGCTGCAACAGGCTGGTAGGATAAAAGATGTCGTGCAAGTTTCTCCTTGTGAGCACGTACGACTATATACGGAACACATGCCTATGATTGTTTGTACTAGGATGCTTTATCATTATTTATCTGCAATGCCCATGTCTCATTGATTTCATGAATTATCTTATCCATGCAACGCCCGTAATCCATCCCTATGCCTACAGTATTTGTTCCTACTGTTTACTACTCTTACTATTACCGCTGCTATTTTACTACTGATGTTACTGTTTCACTACTGTCACCACTATAAAACGGTTGCCACTGATAAATCACTGCGAGCAAGACTGTTTCCAGGTGCAGCTGAATTGACAACTCATCTGTTAAGGCTTACATATATTCTTTGGCTCCCCTTGTGTCGAATCAATAAATTTGGTTAATACTTCCCTCGAAGACTGTTGCGATCCCCTATACTTGTGGGTCATCAAGACTATTTTCTGGCGCCGTTGCCGGGGAGCATAGCTTTATTTGTAAGTTCACTTGGTATTCATATTGTTCGCTGCAATCCTTTCATCATGGGTAAACCTCGTGATGGAAAAGTTCCTATATTGCCATCCATTACAAGAAGAGGTACGACTTTGAACACTTCTGTTGCTCTTGATACACCATCTGTTATGAGCAAGTTGCTTACACCACCACACCCACACGCTACTGCTACTACTTCTGCTGAGATTGAAAATGCCACTTATAATTTAGATGATGCTTCTACTGTGCTTGATGAGAGTGGTTCACTAGGTTCCTTTTTAGATGCTACTATTGCTAGAGCTAAGTTGGGAAACACCACTGTTACACCTGTTAGTTCACCTGAGTCTAGGGAATGTCCTAGTGATGATTATGATGATGATGCTTATATTGAGCTTAATGATGATTTTATTGCTGAAGCACGTGCTGCTCGTAATGCTGGTAATGTTAGAGAACTTCTTGCGAGACGTTCTGTTAGATATAATTTGTCTCCTGATCCTAGGTTTGCTGCTTCTCCCATAAATATTAGAGACAAGGATTATGATTTCTCTTTGGATTTATCTTACATATCTATTGTTGAGAAAACTCCTTTTTGTGGTACTAAAGATGAGAGTGCTATGGGGCACATGAATGAGCTTTCTACTTTGAGTAATTTGTTTTCTGATGATATTAAGCTCCGCACTTACTTCGTTGCTAAGATTTTTCCTTTCTCGTTGAAAGATGCAGCTAAAACTTGGTTTAATAGCTTGTCTCCTGGATCTCTTACTAGTCCTATTGCTTTGGTTAATGCTTTCTTTCAGAAATATTTTCCTGCTAGTGCTCAACATGCTGCTGTGCAGAAAATCTTTGATTTTGAACAGGGAAAAGGAGAGATATTGCCTGAATCTTGGACAAGGTTTTGTTCTTTAATTAGAGCTTTGCCTAAAGAACCATTGCCTAAAAATGAACTCCTTGATATATTTTATAATGGACTAACGGATGAATCTAAGTCATATTTGGATAGTTGTGCTGGTTGTGTTTTCAGGGAAAGAACTCCAGCTGAAGCTGAAGAATTAATGGCTAAAATAAGCCGGAATCATGATGATTAGACTTTAGTTGAGCCAACACCAGCACCAACCCCTGCGCCATCTACAAAGCCTACGCCGAAGAAGAGAGGGATGATTGAATTAAATGATAAAGTTATGAGGGAAGCTAAGAAATCTCTTAAGGAGAAAGGTATTAAGGCCGAAGACGTGAAGAATTTACATCCCATAGAAGAATTATGTAAGCCAATCCCTCACTCATCTACTATTGAGGTACACTCTCTCCAACGCTTTGATGAAAGAGATATTCCTTATTCTAAACCTCCTGATCAATGCTTAGATGAGTTCGATAATTTTATTGTTAAGCAAGAAAATTTTAATAGAATGGTGCATAATCATCTGTTAGAAAATTCTAGAGCTATTAACAAGTTGCAGGATATTGTGGAGAGAACCGCCAATGATATGAAGATACTTGTTAAACATTTTCAAATGGTTCAAACACAAATTGATCAGCTTACCAAGGTGCAAAAAGACTTGCTAGTTAATGCCGCAAGAGAGAAGCAAGCATGTGAAATACGCACAAGAAGTGGCGCTGCTACTCAAGATCCATTATATCCTGAAGGACATCCTAAGAGGGTCGAGCAAGATTCTCAACGCACTTCAAATGAAGATATTCCTTCCAAGAAGAAGAATAAGAAGCATAAAACAACTACAGAATCATCTGATGCAGGTAAAGATCCTAATAGTGTTTCTATTTCTGATGCTGAAACTGAACCAGGAGATGCTTCTGATAAAGAAGAAGCTGAAGAAGAACCAGAAAAGATTGATAAAAATGCAAAGTACACCAAAGAAGACTTCATTGCCAACAAGCATGGTAAGGAGAGAGAACCTTGGGTACAGAAACCAATGCCTTTTCCTGGTAAGAAACACAAGTCCAAGGAAGAAGAACACTACAACAGGTTTTGTGAATGGATGAGACCTTTATTTTTGCAAATTCCTTTGACTGATGCTATTAGAATGCCTCCTTATGCAAAATATATGAAAGATATTGTTACTAACAAAAGGAAGATTCCTAATGAGGAAATTTCCACACTTCTTGCTAATTATTCTTTTGATGGTAAAGTACCGGAGAAGGTTGGAGATCCAGGTATACCAACTATTCCTTGCTCCATTAAAAATAACTATGTTAGAACTGCTTTATGTGATTTGGGAGCTGGAGTTAGTGTCATGCCCTTTTCTCTTTATAAGAGACTTGATCTAGAAAAATTGGTATCAACTGATATATCTTTACAAATGGCTGATAAGTCTACTACTATTCCTATTGGTATATGTGAAAATGTTCCTGTTCAAGTTGCTAACAGTTGTCTAATATTAACTGATTTTGTTGTGTTGGAAATGCCTGAAGATGATAATATGTCTATTATTCTTGGGAGACCTTTTCTAAATACTGCAGGTGCTGTTATTAATTGCAATCAAGGAAAAGTCACTTTTAATGTTAATGACAAAGAGTATACGGTTTATTTTCTTGGGAGACCTTTTCTAAATACTGCAGGTGCTCGAGGGGCCCTCACACACAGGTGGCGCGGCCCAGCCCTGGCCGCGCCACCCTGGCGTGAGGAGGCCCCAGCAGCCCTCTCGACCTCCCCTCTCGCCTACATATACCCCCTGACATAATAATATCGGGGAGACGGCGCTTTTCCCAGATAGACTTCCGCTGCGCCGCCGCCATCAGAAACTGCGATTCGGAACCAGAAACTCCGTTCTGGCACCCTGCCGGGACAGGAATTTGGAGGAGATCTTCATCACCATCATCACCGACGCTCCTCCATCGACCATCCATGACTCCCCCATCCATGTGTGAGTAATTCCCCCGCTGTAGGTGAGGGGATGGTAGGGATTGGATGAGATCATTCATGTAATTTGATATGAGATTGTTAGGGCATAGTGCCTAGTATCTTTATTTAGTGCCTATGACATTGTTGCAACTTGTTGTGCTTAATGCTTGTCACTTTGGGCCCGAGTGCCATGATTTCAGATCTGAACATGTTATTATTTCTATGATGATACTTGTCGTTTATGGTCTTACCTACAAGTTGTATACACATATTGTTGTCCGGAACCCGAGGCCCCAAAGTGACAGAAATTGGGATAACCGGAGGGGATGGCTATGATGTGAGGATCACATGTGTTCACCGAGTGCTAATGCTTTGCTCCGGTACTTTATTAAAAGGAGTACCTTAATTACCAGTAGTTTCCCTTGAGGCCCTGCTGCAACAGGCTGGTAGGACAAAAGATGTCGTGCAAGTTTCTCCTTGTGAGCACGTACGACTATATGCGGAACACATGCCTATGATTGTTTGTACTAGGATGCTTTATCATTATTTATCTGCAATGCCCATGTCTCATTGATTTCATGAATTATCTTATCCATGCAACGCCCGTAATCCATCCCTATGCCTACAGTATTTGTTCCTAATGTTTACTACTGTTACTACTACCGCTGCTATTTTACTACTACTGTTACTGTTTCACTACTGTCACCACTATAAAACTGTTGCCACTAATAAACCACTGCGAGCAAGACTGTTTCCAGGTGCAGCTGAATTGATAACTCATCTGTTAAGGCTTACATATATTCTTTGGCTCCCCTTGTGTCGAATCAATAAATTTGGGTAATACTTCCCTCGAAGATTGTTGCGATCCCCTATACTTGTGGGTCATCAACGGGGGCGGTGGCCGATGCGCCGGCGGCTACGTTGGAAGCAGCGACGGGGGCCTAGACGGGGGCGGCGGCCGATGCGCTGGCGGCTGATGCGCCGGTGGCTACGTCGGAAGCAGCGACAATGGGCATCTCATTCTTCTCCATCGCCGGCGGTTTTCTTCGGGGTTTTTTCTTCGGTTGTGGAGAAGATGATGGGACAGAAGAGGCGGTTGCAGTGAGAATGAGAGAGTGGGCGAGTGATACGTCTCAAACGTATCTATAATTTTTGATGCTCCATGCATGTTTTTACACCATTTGCCTTGTGTTTCGTTACACTTCGTGGCGTTTTTATGCGATTTCCGGAACTAACCTATTGACAAGATGCCACAGTGCCAGTTCCCTATTTTCTGCTGTTTTTGTGTTTCAGAAATGCTACACAGGAAATATTCTCAGAATTGGACGAAACAAGTTCCAGAACTCCTATTTTTCCTGGACGAAGGACGCGGACCGCAAGAGAGCTGGAGGGGGCCAGGGGCCAGCCTCACACCAGGGCGGCGCGGCCCAGCCCCTGGCCGCGCCCCCTATGTGGGAGGAGCCCCTGGCAGCCCCCTGACGACGCCCTTTCGCCTATATAAAGCCTCGGGACGGAAAACCCTAGGGGAGTCGGTGAAATTTCCAGAACAGTTCCGCAGCTCCGCCGCCGCCGCCGATGAATTTCGGGGGACAGAAGTCTCTGTTCCGGCACCCTGCCGGGACAGGGAAGTGCCCCCGGAGCCATCTCCATCGGTCTCCATCGCCGTCTCCGCCGTCTCCATCGACCTCACCGCCATCTCCATCAACGTTGCTGTCTCCTATGATGAGGAGGGAGTAGTTCTCCCCCGGGGCTGAGGGCTCTTCCGGTACCTATGTGGTTCACCTCTTTCTCCCATGATGTGATCTCTATGTGATCGTGAGCTTTGTATCATGTTGAATAAGTAGATGCTACTCTTCATCATTATGTGTACTCTAGTGGTGTTATTAAAGTAATCTATTCCTCCTGCCATGGTGTAACGGTGACAGTGTGTGCATCATGGTGGTACTTGGTCTAGGCTACGATTGTGATCTCTTATGGATTATGAGAATAATTATCACTATGATAGTATTGAAGTGATCTATTCCTCCTTTCATGGTGTAATGTTGACAGTGTGTGCACCGTGTTAGTACTTGGTCTAAGTTGCAATAATATTTATCTTGAGTTGTGATTTGATTTGGATATCTCTATGAGCGGTGTTTGTCAAGTACTTGATGAATTTTAAGGGGTACTTCTGTAGCCACTACGCAATGATTAGTGTTATTCAATAGGAGAGTAATTCAGAGTAGCATAGTGAAGAGAAGTTATTTATTTGTTCAATTATGTTATATTTGTTGGGAGTGTGTCCACTAGTGAAAGTATGATCCCTAGGCCTTGTTTCCAAGCTTTGCACACCGTTTACTCGCTGTTTTGTTACTTGTTTGCTTGCTGCCATTTTTATTCCAGATTGTATTTACTACTTATAATCATCCATACCACTTGTATTTCACTATCTCTTCACCGAACTAGTGCACCTATACATCTGACAAGTGTATTGGGTGTGTTGGGGACACAAGAGACTTTCTGTATTGTAATTGCAGGGTTGCTTGAGAGGGATAGCTTTGACCTCTTCCTCCCTGAGTTCGATAAACCTTGGGTGATCCACTTAAGGGAAACTTGCTGCTGCTCTACAAACCTCTGCACTTGGAGACCCAACACTGTCTACAAGAACAGACGCGTGCATAGACATCAAGCTCTTTTCTGGCGCCGTTGCCGGGGAGGTAAGGTAAAAGGTACTCGCATCCTCCTGTGTGAGTGCTCGGACTTATTTCCTTTAGATTCTGCAATTACATCTTTTTGTTCCTTGTTTTTATTTTCACTAGTTAGGCTTAATGGAAAATAAAGAGTTCTTTAGTCTTTTTCCTGAGTTTAGATTTGAAGAGAAAATTGAAAAAGCTTTGGAGCTTTATTCGCATGCTAATAGTGTTGTTAGTATGAATGCTTTAAATACCGTTGTTGCTAATGCTATAGAAAAGTCTAAGCTTGGGGAAGCTGGTTTTGTTAAGCATGATATTTTTAGTTCCCCAGCTTTAGTGGAGAAAGTTTGCTCTGATGATATTTTATCTCCCCTATGTGATGTTTCTATGCCTGTTACCTATGTTAGTGATCATGATTGGGAAAAGCACTCTACTTTTGATATTGAAAATCTTTTTGGTACCAATTCTAAGGTTAATAATTGTTGTACCATTCGTACTATCCATGTTCCTTCTTATGATGATATTTTTGATGAATATGCTTTGCGAAATAGTTGTTCTCTAGCTTGTGATGATACTAAACCTCTAGTTTATGATGGTTATGATGACGGGTATAATATTTTCAGTTCACCTACTTTTGAGGAGAAAATTAGTTATGATTACAATATGCCTCCTGTTTTTGATGATTATGGTGATGAGAATAATTTTTCTGTTGAATCTGCTCCTACTACTATTGTTCATGTGGGGAGTATTAATTATTTTATGCATGTGGCTCATGATAGGGAAGCTTTATGTGATAGTTATATTGTTAGTTCTATTCATGATGCTACTGAAAGTTATTATGAGAGGGGGAAACATGGTTTGATGGATCTCAACAATATTGAGTTTCCCCTCTTTATATTGCAATTCTTGAAGTTGTACTTGTTTTGCCTTCCTATGCTTTTTGCTTTGCGCTTTCATGACTTGTCTTTCTACAAGACTATTTTTCATAGGAAGTGGCTTACATTTAAATGTGTTCCATACTTGCTTTTTGATGCTCTCTTTTGCTTTAAGTTTTTATATAGCGCCTTTGCCTCAAGCTCTTATATGGCGCCCACATGACCATCTTTGCAAATTACTGCGCATAGCTCAAAGGCGTTAAAGAAAAGCACTCTTGAGAGATAACCCAATGTTTTCTTTTCGGTACTTTTTATTTTATTTGAGTCTTGGAAGTTATTACTACTGTAATAACTGCCCCTTATCATTTTTATTTCGTTTTTGTGCCAAGAGAAGCCTCTAATTTGAGTGAGGTAAGATTTGGGGATGTTGCTGTCCTGAAACAGTTTCCGGTGCTGCACCGTAAAAATTCGTGAACATTCTCAGTATATCTTTTGGACCTGTGATTTCTTGTGTATATGCCCCAGATTATATCCAAACTTTTATTAGTTGGACACTTTTTGATTTGAGCAACATAAAACCCTCTAAAAATTCGACCTTTTTCAGCTGTTCTGTTTTGACAGATTTCTGCCAATATTTGTGTTTGCCGCTTTATCGCTTTCTTTTTGAGTTCTTTTGATCATAGAGCTTTTGGGGAAGTTGCTACAGTAGTATATACTTTATATGTGGTGGTTTTGAGTTGAAACCTGAAGCAAAAAGGGTTGATTCATTACTATGCTTACACTAATGTTGCTAATAGAATTGTGTTTAGTTTTGTATGAAGGAAGTTTTCAAGTGTAGGGATTGGAGAATGATGAGATGAGTTGAAGAATGGACAAAAGCTCAAGCTTGGGGATGCCCATGCATCACCCCAAGAAATATCCAAGAAGTACAAGCATCAAAGCTTGGGGATGCCCCCGAGGCACCCCTTCTTCATCGGCAAAAATCAGGTCACCTTTCAAGACACTATATTTTTATTGCTTCATGCACTACGCGTTTTTCTTGGAGCGTCAGTTGTTTTTGTTTTCAGTTTTCTTTTGCTTTGTTTTCTGCAATAAATGGTTAGATCACATCATGTTTCTTTTGGAGGAGATGAACTCGCTTTTCATTTGCCAAGAACACTCTAGTTTTCACTCTTATCGTTCAATGAGTGTTCTCTTTTTCTGCTACTGCGTTTAGCTTGCATTTTTTTGCCTTGATTTTTATTCAGATCTTGTTTTATCTTTGCATCAAGGTGTATTTGGACCTCTGGTCTATGTTGGCTTTTATCAAAAGAGTTGTCTCAAAAAGTTTGAATGGTGTTGGAAAAGAGAAAAGTTTCATGCAAAAAAGTGGTACAAAAAGAAGCTTGTTTAGACTGCGGCTTAGACTTTTGCATGCCATGCTTGATTGCGTTTTGTTAGTATGCTTAGTGATCTTTGCTGTGGCATGACTTGTCTCAAATGACTGAGATTGCTTAATGAGCCTTTTAAAAAATCATGCGTTGTTTTTTATTATTTGGAAGCATTAATTTGGTTTTCTCCTTTGATGCTTTGTTTGGGTTGACTTGACACATGCTTACACCATGTTGACTACAAAATAAGTTGCCTATAGCCTCTATGATCATTTGGTTTTTGACTTGTGATACCACTTTATGCTTCTTTCAATGATGTTTTATCGCTATGCATGATTATGGCCGTTATTGCTCTCTTAGTTGGTCGCACCCAGTCTTTTGCTAGCCCTCATTTTGTACTGAGTATGAGCTCTACTCATGCATCCAACTCCTAAAAACCAAGTTTGCCATTGTGTCCACTATAAATTCCTATGCATGGTATTTGTAAGCCATTCCAAGTAAATTTTTATGTGCTACCTTTCAAAAAACCTTCAAAATACTTCTCATTTTGTGACACTGTTTTCAGCTCATGGGGATGTAGTGGTCGGATTTGCTATCTTCCATATTGTCTTATTCCAAAAAGAAAAAGAAAAAGAAAAAAAAAAGAAAAAAAGGCACTCCTCCATGGTATGTGAATGTTGGTGGGCACCCGATGTAATCGGTTAGCCATGGTTTGAGAAAGGAAAAAAAGGTGGGGAGGAGTGCCAAGCTTTATAAAAGAGCACAAAAGTGCCAATCTCTCTCTCAAAAACTTGCTTCATTTTTGTATGGAGATAGTAAGAACCCCATTGCTAGTCGTTGACAAAGACAACCACCTCTCAAAATCCAGTTTTTATCTCTTTGTTTTACAAATGAAAAGCTCTAGCACATGTTTAATCACTGCTTCCCTCTGCGAAGGGCCTTTCTTTTACTTTTACGTTGAGTCTCCACCTTCTACCTTTAAGCACCGTCTAAGAGAGCATAGTTGTCATTCTGAGTATAATGTGCATTGTCCCAAAGTTTTCATTGATTGATTCATATTGTTGGTTTCACTTGTTCTTAAATTATTTGTATCTAGTCGCCCTCTTAAACTTGAAGGTGTCCTATGCATTTATGTTTTGCTCTCCATGAAGGACAAGCTGAAAACTATTTACTATATTTTTCCATATGATTTGAACACATGTTTGAATTTCATTGTTTCATTATTTATGATCTTTTGTTTGAGTTCTTTTTCATGTTATAACATGGTTGCTAAGTTTCTTCTATCAAGATTATATCTTTCATGCCCATGTTTTAAGTTCTTTTGATCCCAGCGCACAACGCTTACATCGATGATCAAGATTGTGTAGGTGCATGTCACCTCAAAATTTATTTCGTTTGTTATCACTTACCTACTCGAGGACGAGCAGGAGTTAAGCTTGGGGATGCTGATACGTCTCAAACGTATCTATCATTTTTGATGCTCCATGCTTGTTTTTACACCATTTGCCTTGTGTTTTGTTACACTTCGTGGCGTTTTTATGCGATTTCCGTAACTAACCTATTGACAAGATGCCACAGTGCCAGTTCCCTGTTTTTTGCTGTTTTTCTGTTTCAGAAATGCTACACAGGAAATATTCTCGGAATTGGACGAAACAAGTTCCAGAATTCCTATTTTTCCCGGACGAAGGACGCGGACCGCAAGAGAGCCAGAGGGGGGGGAGGAGCCAGCCTCACACCAGGGCGGCGCGGCCCAGCCCCTGGCCGCGCCCCCTATGTGGGAGGAGCCCCTGGCAGCCCCCTGACGACGCCCTTTCGCCTATATAAAGCCTCGGGACGGAAAACCCTAGGGGAGTCGGCGAAATTTCAAGAACAGTTCCACAGCTCCGCCGCCGCCGCCAACAAATTTCAGGGGACATAAGTCTCTGTTCCGGCACCCTGTCGGGACAGGGAAGTGCCCCCGGAGCCATCTCCATCGGTCTCCATCACCGTCTCCGCCGTCTCCATCGACCTCACCGCCATCTCCATCAACCTTGTTGTCTCCTATGATGAGGAGGGAGTAGTTCTCCCCCGGGGCTGAGGGCTCTACCGGTAGCTATGTGGTTCACCTCTCTCTCCCATGATGTGATCTCTATGTGATCGTGAGCTTTGTATCATGTTGAATAAGTAGATGCTACTCTTCATCATTATGTGTACTCTAGTGGTGTTATTAAAGTAATCTATTCCTCCTGCCATGGTGTAACGGTGACAGTGTGTGCATCATGGTGGTACTTGGTCTAGGCTACGATTGTGATCTCTTATGGATTATGAGAATAATTATCACTATGATAGTATTGAAGTGATCTATTCCTCCTTTCATGGTGTAATGTTGACAGTGTGTGCACCGTGTTAGTACTTGGTCTAAGTTGCAATAATATTTATCTTGACTTGTGATTTGATTTGGATATCTCTATGAGCGGTGTTTGTCAAGTACTTGATGAACTTTAAGGGGTACTTCTGTAGCAACTACGCAATGATTAGTGTTATTCAATAGGAGAGTAATTCAGAGTAGCATAGTGAAGAGAAGTTATTTATTTGTTCAAATATGTTATATTTGTTGGGAGTGTGTCCACTAGTGAAAGTATGATCCCTAGGCCTTGTTTCCAAGCTTTGCACACCGTTTACTCGCTGTTTTGTTACTTGTTTGCTTGCTGCCATTTTTATTCCAGATTGTATTTACTACTTATAATCATCCATACCACTTGTATTTCACTATCTCTTCGCCGAACTAGTGCACCTATACATATGACAAGTGTATTGGGTGTGTTGGGGACACAAGAGACTTTCTGTATCGTAATTGCAGGGTTGCTTGAGAGGGATAGCTTTGACCTCTTCCTCCCTGAGTTCGATAAACCTTGGGTGATCCACTTAAGGGAAACTTGCTGCTGCTCTACAAACCTCTGCACTTGGAGGCCCAACACTATCTACAAGAACAGACGCGTGCGTAGACATCAGCGAGCGTCGAGGGAGAGAAAGAGGGGCTCTATAAAGACGAAGGTGGCGTGTACCGCAACACGCGTCCGCTATGCACGGCTGCAGCGTGCACCGCGACATGAGGCTAACCCTGGGATGTTTGGTGTACTCAGTTATAACCTCGGGCCTTATACAGAAATTTTATCTGTACTCAGTTTTCCCCTCGAGTACTTAGACTGGCAAGTGCAATATACTCAGTTTTACCCTCAAGTAGCTGGTCAAGAGAGAGTCAACAAATGAGATTAACATAGCTAATTGAGTCATTTCATGCGCAAAAAAATCCAAAAAAATAAAAACATAGTGGCACCTACTCATGGAGTCTTCCTACGCAACCTGCCACCTAGGAAACCTTAACAAACATAGATAAATCAAGTTTTATCACAAATTGCCACTTCTCGAAATCACTAGTAGCTATGAAGATGCATGGTTTTCCACTCAAACCCCTTTGCAAAATATCTTCCCCAAAACATAGTTTGTCTAAATGAGGCCATAATTATCACACTCATGTATATTTGAATTGCAAATAATTTGATGTAGCCCAATATGAATTATATTGTACAAAACACGCATTTTTCATTTTGTAATTCTTTTGTTTGAATCCCTTAGTCTATTTACTATTTACGTGCCCTTGGTTTCTTAGTACTACTCAGTTTTGCCCTCAAGTACTGTCACAAATGCTCACAGAAGCCCAAACTTATCCTGTTTGGTTGAGCCGTTATCACACGGATCGACTCCACCAACCGTTGATCCACTGATCTAACAGGCAGTATACCCCTCTCCGTCTCTTCGTGGCCACCCCTCTCTCTCTCTGTCGGTGGACAGTGCGACCCCTCTATTTATGTGCAATAACGAGTTTGCCACGTAACTATATTCCCTCTATTTATGCATTATTTTCCACGATCTAAAAATCTTAAACTAAAAAGTGGTATAATTTTGATGTAAACAAGAGACATACATATTTGCGGATTTCGGTGAATGCACTATTTGTCACCCCTCTAACAATTATCAACTCTCTTTAGCATTCCTTTTCTTTTAGGGAATATAGTTTGGGATATAGTTTTGGTAATTTGAAACGGCCCAAAAGTGGTATAATTTTGGTATAAACATGAGGCATACATATTTGAGGGATTTCGGTGAATGGATTATTTATCACCCCTCTAACAATTATCAACTATCTTTAGCATTCGCTTTCTTTTAGGGAATATAGTTTTGGTAATTTGAAACGGCCCAAAAGTGGTATAATTTTGGTAGAAATATGAGACATACATATTTGGCATATTTAGGGGATTTCGGTGAATGGATTATTTATCACCCCTCTAACAATTATCAACTATCTTTAGCATTCCTTTTCTTTTAGGGAATATAGTTTTCGTAATTTGAAACGGCCAAAAAGTGGTATAATTTTGGTAGAAACATGAGACATACATATTTGGCATATTTGGGGGATTTCGGTGAATGGATTATTTATCACCCCTCTAACAATTATCAACTTTCTTTAGCATTACTTTTCTTTTAGGGAATATAGTTTGGGATATAGTTTTGGTTATTTGAAACGTCCCAAAAGTGGTATAATTTTGGTATAAACATGAGACATACATATTTGTGGGATTTCGGTGAATGCATTATTTGTCACCCCTCTAACAATTATCAATTATCTTTAGCATTCCTATATTCCCTAACACTTATTTTTTTTGGTAATTTCGGTGAATGCACACACTAACTTTGAAAACAACAACAAGTACATGTAACTGAATAATGGATTTGTAACAAGGGATCCCTTGTAACAACTTCTAGCGCCTGATGAGCAATGATAAGAATCTGATCACAATTATACAACAAAAAAAACAACCAGCCATCAGATTAGCTTGCTTCTTCAACTCGATCAGCTGCCTTAACTGCTTGTTCATTTTCTTCAGTTCTCCCTTCACTTCCACTAGTTCTGCATTGGGAGCATTAGGCATAATCGGAATGGCTCCTCTCTCCACCACATTCTCTACAGCAAGTCCCCATAATGTCTGTGCACGCGTCTGTTCTTATAGACAGTGTTGGGCCTCCAAGTGCAGAGGTTTGTAGAACAGCAGCAAGTTTCCCTTAAGTGGATCACCCAAGGTTTATCGAAGTCAGGGAGGAAGAGGTCAAAGCTATCCCTCTCAAGCAACCCTGCAATTACGATACAGAAAGTCTCTTGTGTCCCCAACACACCCAATACACTTGTCAGATGTATAGGTGCACTAGTTCGGCGAAGAGATATTGAAATACAAGTAGTAGTGATGATTATAAGTAGTAAATGTGATCTGAAATAAATATCGCTGCGAGCAAACATGTAACAAAACAGGAAGTAAACAGTGTGCAATGCTTGGAAACAAGGCCTAGGGATCATATACTTTTACTAGTGGACACACTCCCAACAAATATAACATAATTGAACCAATAGATACTATCATAAATATGCAACTCAAAACAATTCTCCAATGGAAAACGAACACTAATCATGCATAGGGCTACGAAGCACTCCTCAAAGTCTGTATGTACCCAAACTAGATTGTCCCACACTATCACCGTGAACACACTAGATGGTTCCAACAAACACCAATAATTCATAGAGACATTGACCAAAAAGATACACATAATGCACACACTAGTCACCTTTACACCATGATACGAGGTATCTCCGGAGAGTATAATAATTAAGCATAGGAGTAGCATAATATCTGAATAATAACATCTACCAATTCAACTAGATACAAAGCTCACGATCACATAAAGATCACATCATGGGAGAGAGAGGTGAACCACATAGCTACCGGTAGAGCCCTCAGCCCCGGGGGAGAACTAATCCCTCCTCATCATAGGAGACAGCAAGGTTGATGGAGATGGCGGTGAGGTCGATGGAGACGGCGGAGACGGCGATGGAGACCGATGGAGATGGCTCCGGGGGCACTTCCCCGTCCCGTCAGGGTGCCGGAATAGAGACTTCTGTCCCCCGAAATTCGTCGGCGGTGGCGGCGGAGCTGCGGAACTCTTTCTGGAAAATTGCCGACTCCCTTAGGGTTTTCCGTCCCGGGGCTTTATATAGGTGAAGGAGGGTCGTCAGGGGGCTGCCAGGGCACCCTCACACATAGGGGGCGCAGCCAGGGCCTAGGCCGCGCCGCCCTGGTGTGTGGGGCCCTCGTGGCCCCACTCTGCCTCCTCTTTGGTTCTCTGGAAGCTTTGGTGAAATTCTGGGCGACTGGCTTTGGTTTCGTCCAATTCCGAGAATATTTCCTGTGTAACTTTTCTGAAACACAAAAATAGCAGAAAACTGGAAACTGGCACTTTGGCATCTTGTCAATAGGTTAGTTCCCGAAATCGCATAAAAATGCCACGAAGTGTAACGAAACACAAGGCAAATGGTGTAAAAACAAGCATGGAGCATCAAAAATTATAGATACGTTTGAGACGTATCAGCATCCCCAAGCTTAACTCCTGCTCGTCCTCGAGTAGGTAAGTGATAACAAAAGAAATAATTTTTGAGGTGACATGCACCATCACAATCTTGATCATATAGGTAAAGCATTAAGTGCTGAGATCAAAGAACTTAAAACATGGGCATGAAAGACATAATCTTGATAATAGAAACTTAGCAACCATGTTATAACATGAAAATGTACACAAACAAAAGATCATGAAAATGAAACAATGAAAGTCAAACGTGTGTTCAAATCATAAGGAAAAACATACAAATGGTTTTCAGCTTGTCCTTCATGGAGAGCAAAACATAAATGCATAGGACACCTTCAAGTTTAAGAGGGCGACTAGATACAAATAATTTAAGAACAAGTGAAACCAACAATATGAATCAATCAATGAAAACTTTGGGACAATGCACATTATACTCAGAATGACAACTATGCTCTCTTAATGGTGCATAAAGATAGATGGTGGTGACTCAACATAAAAGTAAAAGAAAGGCCCTTCGCGGAGGGAAGCAGTGATTGCAAGTTTTATAAACCTTCAAAAATTATGGTACTTACCGGCTTTGAGCTCTCATTGCCCCCATCATAAGCATCTTGAATGGTTAAAGTTAATGCGAGAACACTTATGCTGCATATGTTTGACAAATCATAAGTTGAAAACCTCGTGTCCCATGAATACGAGTACCCAAACCTCATGCTACTTTACTTAGAGTCCCAAGCAAGCTCTTGTCATTGTAAGTATACACGTATCATCGAGAACCGCCAACGGGGTACCTCCGTGCCCGATGACATGGAACAAGCCCACATCAAAATGACAGGACAAGCAGACAATGAACACCTCGACATCTCTTTTATTTACCATTTGTATAGCTTTTTATTTTGAGATGCGTCGTCGAATGTCCACTATGGGCATGCTGCAAATTTCCACCATGAATTATGCATGGCTTAGATTGGTGGCCCAGGCGTTTCTCTAACACATATACAAACTCCATGATCTCGCAAGATTCCCAATTTATTTCACACCGCGAGTATCCATAAACAGAAGATCACGATATCAACTCAAATAAGAAGTGCAATGTTGAAAGCTTGCCCCATGACGGCATAGCTGGGCTAATTCCCAACTTACAACTTGCAAGCATAACAACTCAACATAAGAGACCACAATGTCAAAAAAAATTAAGAACGAGAAAAAATAAAGTGTGACATCCGGTTCGTGAGAGCTTTACTGACCAATTTTCGCATAACACTGGTAAGAGTTTAATTTGAAGAGTAGATAAAAACAAGTCAAATGTACTTTGGAATAGCAAATTGCTAATAGGTATGTATGGTGGACACAATGGCAAACTTGGTTTTTAGGAGTTGGATGCACGAGTAGAGCTCATACTCAGTACAAGGCGAGGGCTAGCAAAAGACTGGGAGCGACCAACTAAGAGAGCAATAATGGCCATAATCATGCAAAGCGACAAAGCGACATTAAAAGAAGCATAAGATGGCATTAAAAGTCAAAAACTAAATGATCATAGAGGCTATTGGCGACTTTGTAAGAGTCTAACATGTGTGAGCATGCGCCAAGTCAACCCAAATAAAGCATCAAGGAGAAAACCAAAATAATGCTTCCAAACGATAAAAACAACGCATGATTTTTTTCAAAGGCTCATTAAGCAATCTCAGTTATTTGAGACAAGTCATGCTACAGCAAAACCACTAAGCATACTATCAAAAAGACATCAAGCACGGCATGCAAAAGTCTAAGCCGCAGTCTAAACAAGCTCCTTTTTGTACCACTTTTTTGCATAAATCTTTTTCTCTTTTCCAACACCATTTGAACTTTTTTAAACCAACTCTTTTAATAAAAGCCAATATGGACCAGAGGTCCAAATACACCTTGATACAAAGATAAAGCAAGATCTGAACAAAAATCAAGGCGAAAAATACAAGCTAAACGCAGTAGCAGAAAAAGAGAACACTCGTTGAACGATAAGAGTGAAAACTAGAGTGTTCTTAGCAAATGAAAAGCGAGTTCATCTCCTCCAAAAGAAACATGATGTGATCTAACCATTTATTGCAGCAAGCAAAGCAAAAGAAAACTGAAAGCAAAAACAACTGACGCTTCAAGAAAAACACATAGTGCATGAAGCAATAAAAATATAGTGTTTTGAAAGGTGACCTGATTTTTGCCGATGAAGAAGGGGGTGCCTCGGGGCATCCCCAAGCTTTGATGCTTGTACTTCTTGGATATTTCTTGGGGTGCATGGGCATCCCCAAGCTTGAGCTTTTGTCCATTCTTCATCTCATCTCATCATTCTCCAATGCCTACACTTGAAAACTTCCTTCATACAAAACTCAACACAATTCTATTAGCAACGTTAGCATAAACATAATAATGAATCAACCCTTTTCAGTTCAGAATTCAACACAAAACACCACAAATATAGCATATATTACTGTAGCAACTTTCCCAAAAGTTCCATGATCAAAAGAACTCAAAAAGAAAGCGATCGAGAGGCAAACACAAATAGTGGCAGAAATCTGTCAAAACAGAACAGCTGATAAAGGTCGATTTTTAAGAGGGTTTTCTGTTGCTCAAATCAAAAAGTGTTCAACTAATTAAAGTTTGGATATAACCTGGGGCATATGCACAAGAAATCGCAGGTCCAAAAGATTTACAGAGAATTTTTACGAATTTTTACAGTGCAGCACCGAAAACTGTTTCAGGACAGCAACATCCCCAAATCTTACCTCACTCAAATTAGAGGCTTCTCTTGGCACAACAACGAAATAAAAAGGATAAGGAGCGATTATTACAGTAGTAATAACTTCCAAGACTCAAATAAAAGAAAAATTACTAAAAATAAACAATGGGTTATCTCCCAAGAGTGCTTTTCTTTAACGCCTTTGAGCTAGGCGCAGTAATTTGCAAAGATGCTCATGTGGGCGTCATAAAAGATCTTAAGGCAAAGGCGCTATATAAGAACTTGAAGCAAAAGAGAGCATCAAAAAGCAAATATGAAACACATTTAAATCTAAACCACTTCCTATGAAAAATAGTCTTGTAAAGAGACAAGTCATGAAAGCGCAAAGCAAAAAGCATAGGAAGGCAAAACAAGTATAACTTCAAGAATTGCAATATAAAGAGGGGAAACTCAATATTGTTGAGATCCATCAAACTATGTTTACCTCTCTCATAATAACTTTCAGTAGCATCATAAATAGAACTAACAATATAACTATCACATAAAACATCCCTATCATGAGCCACATGCATAAAATAATTAATACTCCCCATATGAACAATCGTAGTAGGGGCAGATTCAACAGAATAATTATTCTCATCACCATAATCATCAAAAATAGGAGGCATATTGTAATCATAACTAATTTTCTCCTCAAAAGTAGGTGAACTAAAAATATTATACCCATCATCATAACCATCATAAACTAGAGGTTTAGTATCATCACAAACTAGAGAACAGCTATTTCGCAAAGCATACTCATCAAACATATCATCATAAGAAGGAACATGGATAGTACTAATGGTACAACAATTATTAACCTTAGAATTGGTACCAAAAAGATTTTTAATATCTAAAGTAGAGTGCTTTTCCCAATCATGATCACTAACATAGGTAACAGGCATAGGAACATTACATAGGGGAGATAAAATATCATCAGAGCAAACTTTCTCCACTAAAGCTGGGGAACTAAAAATATCATGCTTAACAAAACTAGCTTCCCCAAGCTTAGACTTTTCTATAGCATTAGCAGTAACGGTATTCAAAGCATTCGTGCTAATAACATTGCTATGCGAAACAAGCTCCAAAGGTTTTTCAATTTTCTCTTCAAATCTAAACTCAGGAAAAAGACTAAAGAACTCTTTGTTTTCCATTAAGCCTAACTAGTGAAAATAAAAACAAGAAACAAAAAGATATAATTGCAGAATCTAAAGAAAAAATAACTTCGAGCACTCACACAGGAGGATGCGAGTACCTTTTACCTTACCTCCCCGGCAACGGCGCCAGAAAAGAGCTTGATGTCTACGCACGCATCTGTTCTTGTAGACATTGTTGGGTCTCCAAGTGTAGAGGTTTGTAGAACAGCAGCAAGTTTCCCTTAAGTGGATCACCCAAGGTTTATCGAACTCAGGGAGGAAGAGGTCAAAGCTATCCCTCTCAAGCAACCCTGCAATTATGATACAGAAAGTCTCTTGTGTCCCCAATACACCCAATACACTTGTCAGATGTATAGGTGCACTAGTTCGGCGAAGAGATTGTGAAAGACAAGTAGTAGTGATGATTATAAGTAGTAAATGTGATCTGAAATAAATATCGCTGCGAGCAAACATGTAACAAAACAGGAAGTAAATGGTGTGCAATGCTTGGAAACAAGGCCTAGGGATCATACTTTCACTAGTGGACACACTCCCAACAAATATAACATAATTGAACCAATAGATACTATCATCAATATGCAACTCAAAACAATTCTCCAATGGAAAAACAAACACTAATCATGCGTAGGGCTACGATGCACTCCTCAAAGTCCGTATGTACCCAAACTAGATTGTCCCACACTATCACCGTGAACGCACTAGATGGTTCCAACAAACACCAACAATTCATAGAGACATTAACCAAAAAGATACACATGATGCACACACTAGTCACCTTTACACCATGATACGAGGTATCTCCGGAGAGTATAATAATGAAGCATAGGAGTAGCATAATATCTGAATAATAACATCTACCAATTCAACTAGATACAAAGCTCACGATCACATAAAGATCACATCATGGGAGAGAGAGGTGAACCACATAGCTACTGGTTGAGCCCTCAGCCCCGTGGCAGAACTACTCCCTCCTCATCATAGGAGACAGCAAGGTTGATGGAGATGGCGGTGAGGTCGATGGAGACGGCGGAGACGGCGATGGAGACCGATGGAGATGGCTTCGGGGGCACTTCCCTGTCCCGGCAGGGTGCCGGAACAGAGACTTCTGTCCCCCGAAATTCATCGGCGGTGGTGGCGGAGCTGCGGAACTCTTTCTGGAAAATTGCCGACTCCCTTAGGGTTTTCCGTCCCGAGGCTTTATATAGGCGAAGGGGCGTCGTCAGGGGGCTGCCAGGGCACCCTCACACACAGGGGGCGCGGCCAGGGCCTGGGCCGTACCACCCTGGTGTGTGGGGCCCTCGTGGCCCCACTCCGCCTCCTCTTCGGTTTTCTGGAAGCTTCGGTGAAATTCTGGGCGACTGGCTTTGGTTTCGTCCAATTCTGAGAATATTTCCTGTGTAACTTTTCCGAAACACAAAAACAGCAGAAAATAGGGAACTGGCACTGTGGCATCTTGTCAATAGGTTAGTTCCGGAAATCGCATAAAAACGCCACGAAGTGTAACGAAACACAAGGCAAATGGTGTAAAAACAAGCATGGAGCATCAAAAATTATAGATACGTTTGAGACATATCACCCCCCCCCTCCCAAATTGCGCTCCCCAATAGCGCCAATTGATTCCTGCAATTTAAGCCTCTGAACGTACACATCGATCCACTCGAAATACCTGCATTTCTTCAGGATCTGAAAACAACAACGTGAACCCTAAATCCTAAATTCGAGGGAACAACAACGTGAACCCTAAACGGTTGTGGTCCAATTGAGCTCCATGATACGTCCATTTTGCATCACTATTTTATATCATAATTTACTGTTATTCATTGATATATTTCACATTTAGAGATGATACTTATGTTGTTTCCTCTGTTTTTACATGTTTGATGATCATTGGAGGATTTGCTGCCGGAGTCAGGATTCTGCTGGAAAAAGGACCGTCAAGACACCATATTTCGGAAGATCAGGAAATTCCAGAAAAATACCAGGAAATTATATTTTACTAGAAGACTGAAGTAGCCAGAAGGAGGAGGCGAGAGGGGCCACAGGGCAGCCTCACCACCAGGGGGCGCGGCCCAGCCCCTGGCCGCGCCGCCCTATGGTGAGGGCACCCTAGATCACTTCTGCCATCGCCCCTTCGCATATTTCATCGTCCCTGAAAACCTAAGTCAAGAGGGGCTCAGAGATAGACACCGCCGCCTCTGCGGGGCGGAAAACACCAGAGAGAGAAAAGCTCTTCGGCAGGCAGAAATTTGCCAGGGAAATTCCTTCCCGGAAAGGGGAGATCGTCGCCATCGTCATCACCATCGCATCAGACTTCATCGGGATCATCATCATCATCATCTCCATCACCAGCACCTTCATCTTCACCATCACCACGCCATCCCGCTGTAACATCTTGAGTTGAATCTTGTCAAATTCTTAGGGGAAACTTTCCCAGTGTTGATTACTCTTGTGGTTGATGCTATTGAGTGGAACCGTTGAATTAAGGTTTATGTTCAGATTGTTATTTACCATTATTTCACCTCTGATCATGATCCATATGATGTCTTGTGAGTAGTTCATTTAGTTCTTGAGGACATGGGAGAAGTCAAGATGTTAGTAGTGGAATTATGTTAAGTAATATTTAGTGGTTTGATATTTATTTGTTGTGGTGTTATTTCACTAGTGGTGTCATGTGAACGTCGACTACATGATACTTCACCATTTATGGGCCTAGTGAGATGCATTGTGTATTTGGCTACCAATTGTGGGGTTGCTGGAGTGACAGAAACCTAAACCTCCGTTGGGAAACCATTACACCAGGGAGCATAGGATCTTAGAGTTTAAGGTTGTGGTTAGATTTATCTTAATTACTTTCTTGTATTTGCGGATGCTTGCAAGGGGTATAATCACAAGTGTGTATTTATCCTAGTAAGGGTCGTGCGCTAGCACAGGTTCACCCCCATAACACTTATCAAACCAATAAAAATTATTTAGCGGTATGAAGCGAAAGCACTTGACAGAAACTCCCGTGTGTCCTCGAGAACGTTTGGTCATCATAAGTTACACAACCGGCTTGTCCTTTGCTCTAGAAAGGATTGGGCCACTTGCTGCAATTATTATTATTATCTTTCATTTACTCGCACTTTATTTATTTATATTACCAAATACCCCTGAAAACCCGTTTGCGAGTATTTACAGTGAATCCTTGATAAAAACCACTTGTCAACACCTTCTACTCCTCATTGGGTTCGACACTCTTATTTATCGAAAGTACTATGATACACCCCCGATACTTGTGGGTCAACAAGACTATTTTCTGGCGCCGTTGCCGGGGAGTGAAGCGCTATTGAAGAGTGGAATTGGTAAAGGTAACCGTCGCTGTGAGTATTGTTTTTATTTTTGTCTTTTATTTTTATTTTATTTTGCTATGGAGAGTTCTCCATTTGGGTTCTTATTTGGGAACACTACTACCACTGCTGCACGTGTGGATGAACCACCACCACCACCACCTCCTCAATTAGATCCTTTTAAAATACCTATAAAAATTGTTGAACGTGTTATGGATAACTGCTATTCAGGAGATGGAACTGTCCATCCGGGTGATCACTTACTTTTTATACATGAATTATGCGAGTTGTTCAAGTGTGCAGGTTTTTCACCGAGCCAGGTCAAGAGGAAGCTATTCTCTTTATCACTGAAAGGCAGAGCTAAGGAGTGGTGTCGGCTGCTTAAAGATGGTCCATCTATTGCATGGGAGGAAATTGTGCCTCTCTTTTATTCCAAGTTTTATACTCCAAGTGAAATTCATAAAGATAGTAATCACATATATAACTTTTGGCCTCATGATGGAGAGAGTATTGCCCAAGCGTGGGGGAGATTGAAGTTACTAATGCTCAAATGTCCCATTTATGAGCTCCCCAGTAATATTGTCATTGATAATTTTTATGCGAGGCTTGCTCTTCATGATAAGGATTATTTGGATGCCTCCTGTTTTGGATCATTTACTCATATGAAAGAAGATGCAAGTGGAATCTCCTTGACCGTATCCCAAAAAATGCTGAAGGATGGGAAAACGACAAAGGTAGGAGGTCAGGTATAAATTATGATTATGAATGCATTAAAACTTTTATGGGAACCGATGACTTTCATAATGGTAGCACTGCTTATGGTCTTGATTCTCAAATACTTGCTAACTGTTTTAAGGCTTTTGCCTCTTATCTTGATGTTCCAAAGAAAGATTGGAACAAATATCATGCACCTTATAAAGATTCTATTAGTCATATTCCTGCTGCAGCTACTGAAGTTTGTACTGTTGATAGCATTTTGCCTGAACCTTATTTTGAGAAGACACCTTTCCCTGCTAAGGTAAAAGAGCATTCTACTTTGGTAAGTGTGTCTAATAAAAGTACTAAGAAGGCTGTAGAACCTGATGAGCAAATTACTATTAAGTCTCCTGTGGCTATATTGAAGGACCTTGTTACTAAAGATGTAGGGGATGAATATATTATCTTTTGTGAAGATGCTACTAACATTATTTCACATCCTAATAGGCGTAGGAAAATAAGTGTTCCTGTTATTTCTGTCAGGATTGGCGATCATTGCTATTATGGTTTATGCGACATTGGTGCTAGTTCAAGTGCCATTCCTTTAGAGCTTTACAGAGAAATCATGCATGAGATTGGCCCTTGTGAACTTGAGGATATTGATGTGGTTATTCAGCTTGCTAACAGAGAGACTGTTTGGCCTCTTGGTATTGTTCGAGATGTGGAAGTTCTTTGCGGTAAGACCAAATATCCCAGTGATTTTTTAGTACTTGGTACGAAAGCTAGTAAAACTTGTCGTATTATTTTCAGTAGACCCTTTTTGAATACTTGTGGTGCTGTGATAGACTGTAAGAAAGAGAAAATTTTCACTAAGTTTAATGGAGAATCTTATGAGTTTAATTTTTCTAAGTTTGCTAAGACTTCTTATGAAAATGACATGCCTAATGAAAATTTTCGAGTTGAACAGCTTGCTTCTATTGCTCTTGCTCCTAATAATGCTTTGCAACAATTCATGGAGGACCATGAAAGTGATGTCTACAGGAAGGAAAGAGAAGAGATTGACGATATTTTCTTTCGTCAACCACCGTTGATCAAGCACAATTTACCTGTGGAGGATCTTGGTACCACTTTACCACCTAAGGAAGATCCTATTTTTGAATTAAAACCTTTACCTGATGATCTTAAATATGCTTATATAGATGATAAGAAAATATATCATGTTATTATCAGCTCTAAGCTTTCAGGAAAGGAAGAAGAAAGGTTATTGGAGATATTGAGGAAACATCGAGGAGCTATGGGATATACTCTTGATGATTTAAAAGGGATTTCTCCAACTTTATGTCAGCATGCTATTAATATGGAGGAAGACGCAAAGCCAGTTGTTGAACATCAACGCCGCTTAATTACCAAGATGAAGGAAGTGGTAAGAAATGAGGTATTGAAGCTCCTTGATGCTGGTATTATTTATCCTATTGCTGATAGTAGATGGGTTAGTCATGTTCATTATGTTCCTAAGAAAGGAGGTATGACTGTTGTGCCTAATGAGAATAACGAGCTTATTCCTCAAAGGGTAGTAGTTGGTTATAGAATGGGCATTGATTTTAGGAAGGTAAACAAAGTTACTAAGAAAGATCATTATCCTTTACCGTTTATAGATCAAATGCTAGAGAGGTTATCTAAGAAGACTCATTTTTCTTTTCTTGATGGTTATTCCGGTTTCTCTCAGATTGCTGTTAAACCGGAAGATCAAGAGAAAACCACTTTTACTTGTCCTTATGGAACTTATGCTTATAGACGTATGCCGTTTGGTTTATGCAATGCTCCTGCTACTTTTCAAAGATGCATGTCTGCTATTTTTCATGGTTTTTGTGAAGAAATTGTGGAGGTTTTCATGGATGATTTCTCCATCTATGGAACTTCTTTTGATAATTTCTTGCACAATCTTGATAAAGTTTTGCAGAGGTGTGAAGAAACTAATCTTGTTCTTAATTGGGAGATATGCCACTTTATGGTAAATGAAGGAATTGTCCTTGGACATAAAATTTCTGAAAGAGGTATTGAAGTTGACAGAGCAAAAGTTAAGGCAATTGAGAAAATGCCCTGTCCCAGAGATGTTAAAGGTATTCATAGTATTCTTGGTCATGCTGGTTTCTATAGGAGGTTTATTAAAGATTTCTCTAAGATTTCAAAGCCTCTTACTAATCTTCTTCAAAAAGATGTACCATTTGTTTTTGATGATGATTGTAAGGAAGCTTTTGAAACTCTTAAGAAGGCTTTAACTACTGCTCCTATTGTTCAACCACCTGATTGGAATTTACCCTTTAAAATTATGTGTGATGCTAGTGATTTTGATGTTGGTTCTGTTCTTGGACAACGCGTAGATAATAAGTTGAATGTTATTCATTATGCTAGTAAGACTCTTGATGCTGCTCAGAAGAATTATGCTACAACTGAGAAAGAGTTTCTTGCTGTTGTTTTTGCATGTGATAAGTTTAGACCTTACATTGTTGATTTTAAAGTTACTATTCATATTGATCATGCTGCTATTAGATATCTTATGTCTAAGAAGGATGCTAAGCCTAGGCTTATTAGATGGGTGTTGCTTTTACAAGAGTTTGATTTGTATATTGGGGATAGGAAAGGTGCTGAAAATCATGTGGCTGACAACTTGTCTAGATTGGAAAACATTTCTTTTGATCCTATTCCTGTTAATGATAGTTTTCCAAATGAACAGTTGGCTTCAATAAATGTAACTTCGCGAGACCTTCCTTGGTATGATGATTATGCTAACTTTATTGTTTCCAAGTATTTGCCTCCAACTTTTACAGCTCAACAAAGAAGAAAATTCTTTTATGATTTGAGGCATTACTTTTGGGATGACCCACACTTATATAAAGAAGGAGTTGATGGTATTATGCGAAGATGTGTACCAGAGTATGAGCAACAAGAAATATTGAGAAAATGCCATGGAAGCGCTTATGGAGGACATCATGCTGGAGATAGAACCGCACAAAAGGTTCTACAATCAGTTTTTTATTGGCCAACCCTCTTTAAAGATGCTAGAAGGTATGTTTTATCTTGTGATGAATGTCAAAGAGTAGGTAATATTTCTAGACGTAATGAAATGCGTATGAGTTACACACTTGTTATTGAACCATTTGATTGTTGGGGATTTGACTTTATGGGTCCTTTTCCTCCTTCAAAAGGTTATACTCATATACTTATTGATGTTGATTATGTTACCAAGTGGGTAGAAGCCATACCTACAAAGAGTGCCGATGGTGACAAAGAGTGCCGATGGTGAGACCTCATTAAAAATGCTTAAGGATGTTATTTTTCCTAGGTTTGGTGTGCCTAGATATCTTATGACTGATGAAGGTTCTCATTTTATTCATGGTAGTTTTAGAAAAACTCTTGCTAGATATGACATTAATCATAGAATTGCTTCTGCTTATCATCCCCAAACTAGTAGACAGGTAGAGCTTTCAAATAGAGAGATCAAGTCTATCTTGCAGAAGACTGTCAATAGATCTAGGAAAAACTGGGCTAGCAAGTTAAACAATGCTTTATGGGCTTATAGAACTGCTTATAAGAACCCCATGGGCATGTCTCCTTACAAAATGGTTTACGGAAAAGCGTGTCACTTGCCTTTAGAATTAGAACACAAAGCTTTTTGGGCAGTGAAAGAGCTTAATAGGGATTTTAAACTTGCCGGTAAGAAAAGTTTGTTAGATTTGAGTTCTCTAGATGAGTGGAGAAATGAAGCCTATGAGAATGCCAGACTTTTCAAAGAGAAAGTCAAACAATGGCATGATAAGAGAATTCTTAAAAGAGAGTTTCATGTTGGTGAGAAAGTTCTATTGTATAGGTCTCGTCTCAGATTTTTACAGGAAAATTACTCTCGAAATGGGAAGGACCATATGTTATTGTGGAAGTGTACCGCTCAGGTGCGATAAAGATTGCTTCATTAAAAGATGACACTACACAAGTGGTGAATGGTCAAAGACTCAAACATTATATTGCTGGAGATTCTTATAATGAAGATGTTGATGTTATTCAAACGGTTTCTCCGGAAGAATTTATCCAGGACAATATGCAGGAACCTGCAGAGTTCGTCTTCGAATAAGTAACAGTTCTAGTCAGAAAAGATTCGCGTAAAACTTTTTCATTAATACTTTTGATGTTTTTATTAAATATGAAAAATCACGAGACAAAAACGGGCAGGAGACGGAGTCCGGTGGCTCCTCACCACCAGGGGGCATGGGCCCACCCTAGGCCGCGCTGCCCTGTGGTGAGACCACCCCGGAGCTCGTTTCCGTCCCGGTTTCCTCCTGTGATTTCATCTCGATGTATATTTTTCGCCTATATAACCCCCCGGATTACCCGAGGTCTGTATATCGTTTTCTCGTTGTGTTTTTGTTTCGAGCGGTTTCTGTCAAGGGATTGTTCTCAGCTTTGAGTTGCAATGTCTTCGTTCGGTCCATCCGAGGAGAACCCTCTTGCGGATACCATTAATCCGTATATGAGGGAGCTGAAGATGCATCCGAAGGAGTTGTTGCTCAAAGATGGGGAGTTGCAGATCAAAGATGTCCAAGTCCCTAAAGGAGAAGGGAGTCTCGAAGCCAGGATGGAAGCACTGGAACAAGAAGTTTTTAAATATAAGAAGATGGCGGAACGCGAGGTGGACATCATCTGTAGGATTAATCAAGAGCTTGTTACCAAGTACAAGAAGGAGACTACAGAACTCTGGAAGGACATCTTTTCGCTCCATGAGACCACTAACCAATTACAAGCACAACTCTACGACTTGCAGAACCAAAACTGTGAGTATGAAGCTAGATTTCAACAAATGAGTGCTGCTGCAAGTTTCAGGATATCGGAGACCAAGATATCCTTCCTTGACGGGGGACCTCTGCCTTGGAAGTACGATGATGATAAAGACTACCCACCACCGCCGAAGGAGTAATTCATCATGGTATAGGCATCCCCTTGGCTTGTTCCAAGCTTGGGGGAGTGTCGCGGTATCACATCATTATCTTTTACTCATTTACTTTTCAAGTAGAGTCATATCATGAATAGAGAAGTTATCTTATAGAATAGTTTGCAGTGTGGAAGTATCCTCCTTAGTTGGTTATCTATGTATCCCTTGGTGTGAGTTGCGGTAATGAAATATTAATGAGAAGTTTTATCGTTTACTTTCCACACATTTTATTTTAGTTTGCAATGTTTCTTATATGACTAGTCTTGTTGATTAGTATTGGTATCTGATACGTCTCCAACGTATCTATAATTTTTGATGCTCCATGCTTGTTTTTATACCATTTGCCTACTGTTTCGTTACACTTCGTGGCACTTTTATGCATTTTCCAGAACTAACCTATTAACAAGTTGCCACAGTGCCAGTTCCCTGTTTTCTGCCATTTTTGTGTTTTAGAAGTGATACACAGGAAATATTCTCGGAATTGGACGAAACAAGTTCCTAAAGTCTTATTTTACCTGGAAGCTTCCAGAGATCCGAAGGACAGTAGGAGGGGGGGCACCAGGGCCCCACACGCAGGGCTGGCGCGGCCAGGGCCTGGGCCGCACCACCCTGGCGTGAGGGCACCTGGCCCCTCCTCTGACATCGCCCCTTCGCCTATAAAGACCCCCCGACGGAAAAAACCTAAGTACCTGATCACTTTTCCAGAACACATCGCGATCCACCGCCGCCATCGACCCGAAGATCGGGAGGGTCCAGAAGCTCTTCCCGGCACCCTGACGGAGAGGGGAATCGCCACCGGAGGTCTTCTTCATCGCCATGCTTGCCTCCGGAGCGATGAGTGAGTAGTCTACCTTGGACTATGGGTCCATAGCAGTAGCTAGATGGTTGTCTTCTCCACCATGTGCTTCATGTTTAGATCTCATGAGCTGCCCTACATGATTGAGATCACCGTTATGTAATTCTACATGTTTGGTTTGTTGGGATCCGATGAATATTGGTGTTATGATTGAGTTGCTGTACTGAATTATATCTTTTGTTATCTCTATGTTGTTTATGATCTTGCATGCTCTCCGTTGTTAGTAGCTATCTTGGCCGAGTAGTTGCTAGTGACTCCAAGAGGGGGTATTTATGCTCGATAGTGGGTTCATGCCTCTATTTAACCTGGGGGAGTGACAGAAACCTCTAAGGTTGTAGATGTGATGTTGCTACTAGGGAGAAAACAACATTCATATGCTCAAGGGCATATGCTTTGTTTACATTACACACTTTGCTTAATGCAATTATCCGTTGTTCGCAACTTAATACTCATGGGGTGTTCGGACGATATCCCCGTGAGTGGATTATTAGTCATAGATGCAGTTGGATGGCGGTCTATGTATTTTGTTGTAATGCCCAGAGTAAATCTCATAGTGATCTTCTTGACATATCACGTTTATCTTTATTCTATCAATTGCCCAACTGTAATTTGTTTACCCAGCATGTGTTATTTATCTTATGGAGAGACACCACTAGTGAACTGTGGACCCCAGTCCTATTTCCATCATATTGCTATCACCTGTTTACTTTACTCGCACTGTTTACTTTATTCGCATACTCTATTGTTTTCCACTCGATACGCTCATACCCTTTGTTTCAAGCAAACCGGTGAGATTGACAGCCTCATCGCAAGTTGGGAACAAAGTATTTGGTTGTGTTGTGTGCAGGTTCCACGTTGCTGCTCGCAAAGCAAAGCTTGGACGAGGCGCCATATATAAATTGTCCGAAGCTGTCGTGAAGCTTGCAAGCATCACCTTCAGTCGTTTGTCTCTCCTCTCCAAGAACGATTAAACCTTGGTTTCTTAACTGAGGGAAAACTAGCTGCTATACTCATCATACCTTCCTCTTGGGGTTCCCAACGGGCTGGTTATTCACCACGCACAAGGACCGTCTGCTACGCGTCAACTTGACACCAGTAGCCTCTTTTCTGGCGCCGTTGCCGGGGAGGAAGTAGAAGACTTCTGCGAGGGGAGTTTTCGCACGCACATCCTTTACTTTGTTATTGTTTTGCTTTACTTTATTCATTTTACCTAGGGCTGGAATATCGAGCTGCTCGGATCGTTAAGGCTCGGCTCGTTAAAGCTAGTGATCGATAAGGCTCGAATCATTAAGCTCGTTAAGGATAATGAGCTGAAATCATTGTTCGGCTCGGCTCGTTATGTGTTAACGAGCGCTCGCGAGCAGCTCGTTAAGATCATTAAGAAAATATTTCTTAAGCCTGACTGATATTTTAATGCATCAGCAGGCAATACATACACTAGCTTGCATCAGGATTCAATAATGCAAAGCAACCTAGCGTATATTAGCATTGGTTTAGCACAAATAACTAGCCCTCATTCACTTTAGATTAATTTTAGAGAGGTTATGAACAGAACATATTGGACTAGCATTTGTTAACGATCCTAACGAGTAGCTCATGAACACCGTCTGATTGATTATTTAACTCGTTAACCTTAACGAGCAAAATTTGCTGCTCGGCTCGGCTCGTTAAGAAAACGAGTCGAGCTCAAACGAGTCGAGCAAACGAGCACTCATTTAACTCGCCGAGCTTCGAGCTTTATGTCCAGCCCTAATTTTACCTGCATCATTTTATATCAAAAACCCAAAAAAAATTCGAATCCTTGGTTGTTGTTATTTCTTTACTTTTAGTTCATCATGTTGATCCCTAAGTACGTTCTGGAGGACCTCTCAGTAGGTAGTGGTTCGATTATTGGAAAAAGTAACATTGAGGAGTTCTTTAATCACATTAGTATGCATGAGGAAGTTGAGGAGAAATCTTTGGTTGAGCTAGCTCCTAGTTATGAAGTTGCTTCTGCTCATTTAGTTCACATGTTAGAAGCTAGGTTTGCTAGTCTTAATCCTTTTATGCAATACATGTTCCTTAAGCTCCATGAAATTGAGGATCCCGAAAAGAAAGCTTTTATCTTAGAAACCTTGCGCATAGAATTTAGAGATGTTGCAATTGAGGCTAGGAAAGTTTTTAAGAAGTTTGATAAGCTTGGCTCGCCTGTTGAAATTTGTTGGTACACCCAACGAAGAATCTAGATTGCCAATACCTTGTAAGCTTGTAGGAATTAATAATGCCTTGGTAGCTAATACTAGTTGGATTTGTCCTGAAAATCTTTTTGATGAAAATAGTGTACCAAAGCGTGACTACAAGGGATACTCAAAACCTCAATTGGATAGTATTCATTTCTTTATTCCTATAGTGGATCCTGATCCCCCTTTCATTATTACTTGATTCGCAATTTTCTGCGCCTAGCTCAAAGGCGTTAAAGAAAAGCACTCTTGGGAGATAACCCAATGTTTTTATTTTCAGTACTTTTTCTTTTATTTGAGTCTTGCAAGTCATTACTACTGTAATGACCGCTCCTTATCTTGTTTATTTCGTTTTTGTGCCAAGAGAAGCCTCTAATTCGAGTGAGGTAAAGATTTGGGGATGTTGCTGTCTTGAAACTGTTTTCGGTGCTGCACCGTAAAAATTTGTATAAATTCTCTGTATATCTTTTGGACCTGCGATTTCTTGTATATATGCCCCAGGTTATATCCAAACTTTCGTTAGTTGAACACTTTTTGATTTGAGCAACAGAAAACCCCTCAAAAATTCGACCTTTGTCAGCTGTTCAGTTTTGACAGATTTCTGCCAATATTTGTGTTTGCCACTTTATCGCTTTCTTTTGAGTTCTTTTTATCACGGAACTTTTGGAGAAGTTGCTACAGTAGTATTTTCTATATATGTGGTGGTTTTGAGTTGAAACCTGAAGCAAAAAGAGGATTGATTATATGTTATGCTTGCACTAATGTTGCTAATAGAATTGTGTTTAGTTTTGTATGAAGGAAGTTTTCAAGTGTAGGGATTGGAGAATGATGAGATGAGTTGAAGAATGGACAAAAGCTCAAGCTTGGGGATGCCCATGCATCACCCCAAGAAATATCCAAGAAGTACAAGCGTCAAAGCTTGGCGATGCCCCCGAGGCACCCCTTCTTCATCGGCAAAAATCAGGTCACCTTTCAAAACACTATATTTTTATTGCTTCATGCACTATGTGTTTTTTCTTGGAGCGTCAGTTGTTTTAGTTTTCTTAGTTAGTTTAGTTTGTTTGTTTGCTGCAATAAATGGTTGGACCCCAACAAATTTCTTTTGGAAAAGTTGCCTTGCTTTTCATTTGCCAAGAACGCTCTAGTTTTCACTCTTATTAAAAATCGAGTGTTCTTCTTTTTCTGCTACTGCTTTTGGTTTTTGTTTTCGCCTTGATTTGCATTCAGATTTTGCCATATCTTTTCATCAAGGTGTATTTTTGCCTCTGATCTTTATTGGTTTTCATCAAAAGAGGTGTCTTTAAAGATTTCAAATGGTGTTGGAAAAGAGAAAAAGCTTTATGCAAAATAGTGGTACAAGAAGGAGCTTGTGTAGACTGCAGCATAGGCTTTTTCATGCCGTGCTTGATGTCTTTTTGATAGTATGCTTAGTGGTTTTGCTGTAGCATGACTTGTCTCAAATAACTGAGATTGCTTAATGAGCCTTTGAAAAAATCATGCGTTGTTTTTATTGTATGGAAGCATTATTTTGGTTTTCTCCTTGATGCTTTATTTGGGTTGACTTGGCGCATGCTCACACATGTTAGACTCATACAAAGTCGCCAATAGCCTCTATGATCATTTAGTTTTTGACTTTTGATGCCATCTTATGCTTCTTTTAATGTCGCTTTGCATGATTATGGCCATTATTGCTCTCTTAGTTGGTCGCTCCCAGTCTTTTGCTAGCCCTCGCCTTGTACTAAGTATGAGCTCTACTCGTGCATCCAACTCTTAAAAGCCAAAGTTTTCCAAAGTGTCCACCATACATACCTACTAGCAATTTGCTATTCCAAGTAAATTTGACTTTCTTTTATTTTCTCTTCAAATTAAACTCTTACCAGTGTCATGCGAAATTCGGTCAGTAAAGCTCTCACGAACCGGAAGGCACACTTTACTTTTTCCTGTTCTTAAAAATTTGACATTGTGGTCTCTTATGTTGAGTTGTTATGCTTGCAAGTTGTAAGTTGGAGACTAGCCCAGCCATGCAGTCATGGGCAAGCTTTCAACATTGCACTTCTTAATTGAGTTGATATCGTGATCTTTTGTTTATGGATGCCCGCAGTGTGAAATGAATTGGGAATCTTGTGGGGATCATGGAGTTTGTATATGTGTTAGGGAAACGCCGGGCCGCTAATCTAAGCCATGCATAATTCATGGTGGAAATTTGCAGCATACCCATGGTGAACATTCGACGACGCATCTCATAATAAAAAGCTAAACAAATGGCAAATAAAAGAGATGTCGAGGTGTTCATTGTCTGCTTGTCCTATCATTTTGGTGTGGGCTTGTTCCATGTCATCGGGCACGGAGGTACCCCATTGGCGGTTCTCAATGATATGCATATATTTACAATGACAAGAGCCTTGCTTGGGACTCTAAGTAAAGTAGCATGAGGTTTGGGTACTCGTATTCACGGGACACGAGGTTTTCAACTTATGATTTGTCAAGCATATGCATCATAATTGTTCTCGCATTAACTTTAACCATTCAAGATGCTTATGATGGGGGCAATGAGAGCTCAAAGCCGGTAAGTACCATAATTTTTGAAGGTTATAAAACTTGCAATCACTGCTTCCCTCTGCGAAGGGCCTTTCTTCTACTTTTATGTTGAGTCACCACCTTCTATCTTTATGCACCATTAACAGAGCATAGTTGTCATTCTTAGTGTAATATGCATTGTCCCAAAGTTCATTGATTGATTCATATTGTTGGTTTCACTTGTTCTCAAATTATTTGTATCTAGTCGCCCTCTTAAACTTGAAGGTGTCCTATGCATTTATGTTTTGCTCTCTTTGAAGGACAAGCTGAAAAACATTTGTATGTTTTTCCTTATGATTTGAACACACGTTTGACTTTCATTGTTTCATTTTCATGATCTTTTGTTTGTGTTCATTTGCATGTTTACAACATGGTTGCTAAGTTTCTATTGTCAAGATTATATCTTTCATGCCCATGTTTTAAGTTCTTATGATCCCAGCTCACAAATGCTTACATATATGATCAAGATTCTGTAGGTGCATGTCACCTCAAAAATTATTTTTTTGTTATCACTTACCTACTCGAGGACGATCAGGAGTTAAGCTTGGGGATGCTTGATACGTCTCCAACATATCTATAATTTTTGATGCTCCATGCTTGTTTTTATACCATTTGCCTACTGTTTCGTTACACTTCGTGGCACTTTTATGCATTTTCCGGAACTAACCTATTAACAAGTTGCCACAGTGCCAGTTCCCTGTTTTCTGTTGTTTTTGTGTTTCAGAAGTGATACAAAGGAAATATTCTCGGATTGGACGAAACAAGTTCCTGAAGTCTTATTTTACCCGGAAGCTTCCAGAGATCCAAAGGAGAGTAGGAGGGGGGCCACCAGGGCCCCCCACGCAGGGCTGTAGCGGCCAGGGCCTGGGCCGCACCACCCTGGCGTGAGGGCACCTGGCCCCTCCTCTGACATCGCCTCTTCGCCTATAAAGACCCCCCGACGGAAAAAACCTAAGTACCCGATCACTTTTCCAGAACACATCGCGATCCGCCACCGCCGTCGACCCGAAGATCGGGAGGGTCCAGAAGCTCTTCCCGGCACCCTGCCAGAGAGGGGAATCGCCACCGGAGGTCTTCTTCATCGCCATGCTTGCCTTCGGAGCGATGAGTGAGTAGTCTACCTTGGACTATGGGTCCATAGCAGTAGCTAGATGGTTGTCTTCTCCACCATGTGCTTCATGTTTAGATCTCATGAGCTGCCCTACATGATTGAGATCACCGTTATGTAATTCTACATGTTTGGTTTGTTGGGATCCAATGAATATTGGTGTTATGATTGAGTTGCTGTACTGAATTATATATTTTGTTATCTCTATGTTGTTTATGATCTTGCATGCTCTCCGTTGTTAGTAGCTATCTTGGCCGAGTAGTTGCTAGTAACTCCAAGAGGGGGTATTTATGCTTGATAGTGGGTTCATGCCTCTATTTAACCTGGGGGAGTGACAGAAACCTCTAAGGTTGTAGATGTGATGTTGCTACTAGGGAGAAAACAACATTCATATGCTCAAGGGCATATGTTTTGTTTACATTACACACTTTGCTTAATGCAATTATCCGTTGTTCGCAACTTAATACTCATGGGGTGTTCGGACGATATCCCCGTGAGTGGATTATTAGTCATAGATGCAGTTGGATGGCGGTCTATATATTTTGTTGTAATGCCCAGAGTAAATCTCATAGTGATCTTCTTGACATATCACGTTTATCTTTATTCTATCAATTGCCCAACTGTAATTTGTTTACCCAACATGTGTTATTTATCTTATGAAGAGACACCACTAGTGAACTATGGACCCCGGTCCTATTTCCATCATATTGCTATCACCTGTTTACTTTACTCGCACTGTTTACTTTATTCGCATACTCTATTGTCTTCCACTCGATACGCTCATACCCTTTGTTTCAAGCAAACCGGTGAGATTGATAACCTCATCGCAAGTTGGGAACAAAGTATTTGGTTGTGTTGTGTGCAAATTCCACGCTGCTGCTCGCAAAGCAAAGCTTGGACGAGGTGCCATATATAAATTGTCCGAAGCTGTCGTGAAGCTTGCAAGCATCACCTTCAGTCGTTTGTCTCTCCTCTCCAAGAACGATTAAACCTTGGTTTCTTAACTGAGGGAAAACTAGCTGCTATACTCATCATACCTTCCTCTTGGGGTTCCCAACGGGCTGGTTATTCACCACGCACAAGGACCGTCTGCTACGCGTCAACTTGGCACCAGCAGTATCACTTTGGGAGCATGAGTAAATTTAGTTGGTTTTGGCAAACTTAGCTTGGTTAGTAGCAACATTACCTTGAGGTTTGAGTAGAAAATAAGAAAGAAGTGCTTGTAGTTATATCACTTCAGTTTTCCTTCATGTTTGGCTTATAAGCATTTTTATTCTCAAAGTTAAAATCATTGTACCTTCAAGGAAGTTTGCATGATTGTTCTTATTATATGTATGTTTGTTTGTTTCATGCAACTCTTATGCTTGCTACCCAGCCTTGCTAGCCAAAAACCTGTACTGAGAGGGAATACTTCTCGTGCATCCAACTCCCAAAAACCAAGTTACTTCCAAAGAGTCCACTATAAATTCCTATGCATGGTATTTCAAGCCATTCCAAGTAAATTTTCATGTGCTACCTTTCGAAAACCTTCAAACACTTCTCATTTTGTGCCACTGTTTTTAGCTCATGAGGACGTAGTGGATGGGTTTGTTATCTTCCATACTAAATTAAGTACCCCTCGACTAGGCAGCTTCATCTACTCATCATTAATTTTGCAAGGGAGCTGGTCAGACCATTGTAATCTCAAAAAGAAAAGAAAAAGGCACTCCTCCATGGTATGTGAAAGTTGGCTGGCACCCGATGGAATCGGTTAGCCATGGTTTGAGAAAGGAAAAGGTGGGGAGGAGTGCCAAACTATAAAAGAGCACCAATGTGCCAATTAATCAAACATCTCGGAACTGTTCTCACTTGTTTAGTATGGAAGATATCAAGAACTCCGTTGCTAGTCGTTGACAAAAGCAACCACCTCTCAAAATAATTTTTATCTCTGTTTTACAAATGAAAAGCTCTAGCACATGTTTAATCCCTGCTTCCCTCTGCGAAGGGCCTGTCTTTTACTTTTATGTTGAGTCAACCTATTCCCCTCTATCTCAAGCAAGCATTTGAGTTGTTATGTTTCACTTATCCATATGTTGATCTGTTTAATCATGTTTACTAACTTCTTTGTTTAGTACAATGCTTTTGTCTGAAGGAATATATCTTTGAAAGCTTTCCATGATTACAAAGAGTTTGTTTTGTTGAGCATATAGTTTTTGCTATATTAGCTCTGTTTTAAAAAGGCTCCGTTCAAAAATAAGTATAGTTTGTTCATTGTTCTCTGACCAAGAACTAAGGTTTGCCACCACCAATTATATTTTACCTTGTGCATCCTTATTTGTGATTCCCTTTTACTTATTGCAAGTCTATATCATATAAAGGGAAGTTGCTGTCTATTATAAATTGTGCCTTGGTGAATGTGATGCTTCTTGTCCATATTTTGATTATCGACTCTTCACTCCATAAACCTGTGGTCATGTTTACCGAGTTTAGTTTTCGCTTGGGGACAAGCGAGGTCTAAGCTTGGGGGGTTGATACGTCCATTTTGCATCACTATTTTGTATCATAATTTACTGTTATTCATTGATATATTTCACATTTAGAGATGATACTTATGTTGTTTCCTCTGTTTTTACATGTTTGATGATCATTGGAGGATTTGCTGCCGGAGTCAGGATTCTGCTAGAAAAAGGACCGTAAAGACACCATATTTTGGAAGATCAGGAAATTCCAGAAAAATACCAGGAAATTATATTTTACCAGAAGACTGAAGTAGCCAGAAGGAGGAGGCGAGAGGGGCCACAGGGCAGCCTCACCACCAGGGGCGCGGCCCAGCCCCTGGCCGCGCTGCCCTATGGTGAGGGCACCCTGGCCCACTTCTGCCATCGCCCCTTCATGTATTTCATCGTCCCCAAAAACCTAAGTCAAGGGGGGGCTCAGAGATAGACATCGCTGCCTCTGCGGGGCGGAAAACACCAGAGAGAGAAAAGCTCTCCGGCAGGCAGAAATCTACCGGGGAAATTCCTTCCCGAAAAGGGGAGATTGTCGCCATCGTCATCACGATCGCACCGGACTTCATCGGGATCATCATCATCATCTCCATCACCAGCACCTTCATCTTCACCATCACCATGCCATCCCGCTGTAACATCTTGAGTTGAATCTTGTCAAATTCTTAGGGAAAACTTTCTTAGTGTTGATTACTCTTGTGGTTGATGCTATTGAGTGGAATCGTTGAATTAAGGTTTATGTTCAGATTGTTATTTACAATTATTTCACCTCTGATCATGATCCATATGATGTCTTGTGAGTAGTTCGTTTAGTTCTTGAGGATATGGGAGAAGTCAAGATGTTAGTAGTGGAATTATGTTAAGTAATATTTAGTGGTTTAATATTTATTTGTTGTGGTGTTATTTCACTAGTGGTGTCATGTGAACGTTGACTACATGATACTTCACCATTTATGGGCCTAGTGAGATGCATTGTGTATTTGGCTACCAATTGTGGGGTTGCTGGAGTGACAGAAACCTAAACCTCCGTTGGAAAACCATTACACCAGGGAGCGTAGGATCTTAGAGTTTAAGGTTGTGGTTAGATTTATCTTAATTACTTTCTTGTATTTGCGGATGCTTGCAAGGGGTATAATCACAAGTGTGTATTTATCCTAGTAAGGGTAGTGCGCTAGCACAGGTTCATCTCCATAACACTTATCAAACCAATAAAGATTATTTAGCGGTATGAAGCGAAAGCACTTGACATAAGCTCCCGTGTGTCCTTGAGAACGTTTGGTCATCATAAGTTACACAACTCGCTTGTCCTTTGCCCTAGAAAGGATTGAGCCACTTGCTGCAATTATTATTATTGTCTTTCATTTACTCGCACTTTATTTATTTATATTACCAAATACCCCTGAAAACCCGTTTGCTAGTATTTACAGTGAATCCTTGATCAAAACCACTTGTCAACACCTTCTGCTCCTCGTTGGGTTTGATACTCTTATTTATCGAAAGTACTACGATACACCCCCTATACTTGTGGGTCATCACTCCACCGTGATGGTGCTGAAGGCAAGCATAGCTCTGAATTTATGCATGTACATGTGCACTGATCTACTACTGAAAATGAAAATCATCTAAGCAAAGTCACGTCATCTTTGAAGCTGAATCCAACAGTAGTTCCAAAAAGCATCTTACAGAGATATTCAAGTTTAAGTCAAATATCTCCATGTTCAAGTCAGATCACTACTCAGGACGAGAATCTAAATAACAGAAAACTATTAACACATGGCAAAGAAAGGCAGTCAACTGCATGATCAAGGAGATTCATGTATCCAATAACGTGGTACCAAAAGGCAAACAGACCCGGTCTCAGTGACACTAACGACGAAGGGTCATCTAGACAGGTGGAGCCGAACTAACCTCGAGTGCGGGTAGCTGGAGGTAGACACCGACCGGACAATATGTACAGGCAAAAAAGATTAACCTGCCAGAATAAAACTCACTGCTCCAGGTTTCTCACTCAGATCGACGTCCCTCTCGTACGGTACGACGTCGACCGTGCTCCTCCTGTTGCGCACGCCGAGGTAGAGCCTGAGAAGAAAGACGACGAAGCACTAAAGCCAGTACGTGGTACAGATCCTAAATCACAATAGGCTTCAGTAATATCACAAGATACTCCTAATAACAGAAGGAAATGAGCTCACCATGGCTTACTGCAACACATGTGGTCACGGCACCATCTCTTATGTCACCGTGTCCTTCCGCGCCTCCTCAACGCATGGAAAATTGGTGGTGCCAATCCTCGGCTTGGTATCCTCGCCAGTCTCTTCACAATTATGTACAAAATTCACAACACTTAGCTCATGTGACGACCTCAAATTTGATACAAATTCGAAGTGCCCGTTATGTATTCCACCGCAATCCCAGAACCGTGTTGCGATATACATAACGTAGTTGGTAACCAGTTCCATAGACATTACAATACGATGATTCAAATACAATGGTCATATAGGCCAAGTCATATTACAACACAATATAGCAGCGGAAATAACGTCTTCGGGTCCATGCCTTCACCCTACAGGCAATGGCGACTCATGGAGACGAGCTTAGTTCTGGTACTCTTCCTCATACCCCTCATCCTGGTATTCTTCCCCATAGTCTGGCCAAGTTGATAGCCAGGGACACAGCCGTGAGTACATTGGATGCACTCGCAAACCATCTTATATATGAAAAGATGAAGTAGGTATGCAAGGTTGATATGGTGGACTAAGCACTAAGTTTATTTGCAAAAGCTAGTTTTATTTCCCAAGAATGTTCATTTGTAGAAAAGAAGTTTAGTTCTCTAAGTTCAATCTAAAGAGGACTTCAAGTGTGTCAACATCATGGTCAAGTCAAGTCATTCACCAAGTTCACCATTGTGATTTTGAATCTTTGACAAAAGTCAAGTAGAGTTAGCCAACTGTCCATGACCGCGGACGCGGCTATTCGAATAGTTTGAAAACCTCTGCAGAGGGGTACACTTTACCCACAAGAATCGATACATCTGCCGGGAGAAATCCACGGATCGTCATACACAAAGTATGCGGGGTTCAGATAATCGAACAAACTCTTTCACTTGTCTACTCTAGTATGGGATCCTTCCCTAGAGCCCAAGACACGGATTTCCCCGTTCCTGCGCCTCTAGTTTTGCCCACTCCGGGATGCCGGACGGATGGAAATCTTCAGGAAGGAAAATTTCCAATAACCACTTGGTTCGGAAGCACCCAAGCCGGGAATACTTCTATAAAGGATGAAACAAGACCTCCCATACTAAAATAAACAAGCTAGGAATAAGCCCCTTCCCATTCAGGGGTAATGTGGTCGTACGATATGTTTGGCTCCCATGTACATCACTCGTTGTCATTGAGAAATACATTTCATAGTTCTTAGTCAAGATTGATTTTCTTTCATAAAGCCATTATGTAGGAGCAATCTCCAATTTTAAGTTTCAAGTTTAAGTCACCAATTTCAACTGGAGTTCCCCTTATAGATGGCCTCAATATTATTAGCGACTAAGCAACTACATTGAGTGATGACCACTAAATAAAGTTGGATAAACTCAACTTGATGCTCTTGTTGAGCAAGATATCACTATTCCTCTATCATTCTACTCTAGCAATTCAATCATGCAATTTACTTAAAACAAGTAGAATGCAATATTTAAAACTAGGCATTGGGAGTATGAATCAAAAGATGGCTTGCCTTGGTTGGCAAAGTGTCTGGGGTATTCTTCTTCTTCTTGATAATAATCCCCTCCAATATCCTCCTCGGCAACACTAGCGTCTAATAACGAATAAACACAAGCACACCATCACTACACAATGCTAACAACACACCAAGCACACATCTTTGTTTGCTAACACTAGCATTCATGTTGCATTTTAATTCATGTTGCATTTTATGGTGTGGGATGGTAAGTTTTTCTTCTAGGTTTTCTTCAAGTGTGCAAGTTAGATTCTCTACTAAGTCTCATATGGGGTTCACTTTCTAAGCATGGTTATTGGTTTAGGGTTACTAAGACTAGTTCAAGTGGGAGGGCTCAACTAAGTGAATTGGTAATCGAGGGCAAATTAATTCTAAGTGTATGATAGGGATCTATCATTTTATGTTACTAACTAGAGTTGGGTAGGGTCTAGTTGATGACACTAATAGGGTTTGGAGTTGATTAGGGTTGACTAACAGTAGGGTATGTCATTGGTGAGTTCACAATTTAATTTTCATGATTTTAGATGGCTTAAATAATTTTCTAGAAATCCCTTATGATTAAACAAGCTATGGTCACACTATTCATATCTAATTAAATTCCTCACTTATTTTGAATTCTAACCAGTTCTACTGTGTAGAGTATTTTCCAAGCTTTCCAACGCATATTTATTTGCTACAAAAGGATTTCTAAAACTCTGGGAATTTAAGTTTGAAAAACCCATCTGAATCATATTCAAATTAATTGAAAAAGGCGGGAGAATAATTAAAAAGGGATCGGACCGAATCTAAACTCTTTGGGCCCAATTCAGTCAAAACCCGAACGGGCCGGCCCATACCGCTTCGCTGCGGCGGGAAAAGAAATAAAACGGGAGCTGACAGGTGGGGTCGTGGTGTCAGCTCACTTAACTATCCCGAATCGGTATGCTATCGTCCGATAAAGATCTAACGGCTCGCGCTCGTCGTCTACCTCAGCATGGGCGGGGCTCACCTGCGTTGCAGTGAAGAATGTTCGACGGCGAGGGAGTGGCGTAGAGGATGCAGAGCTCGTCGGCGACGTGCGGAATCGGCTGCGGTGCGTCTCCTCCACCGATTCCCAGCGGCGGCTTGCTCCCAGGTGGTCGAACGCGGCGGCGCTCCGCTCGTCCAGTACCTCGCCGGCGTTGCAGGTGTCGACGAACCAGAGAGAGAGAGGGCGAGAGGCTGTCTGGGAGGTAGCTGGGGACGAGGTGAGTCTCTCCGTTTGATCGGCGGGGCCTTTTATAGGCCGGAGCGGCGAGGGTAAGCGCGGCCAGAAGCTCGACGGCACGGGGGCCCTGGCAGCGTTTGGAGCTCGCTCCGGTCACGGCGGTCTCGGGGGCGTGCTGGGAGGGTGCTGGCTCGGCCGCGGAGTGCTGTGTGTCTGCTCTGGCGCCTCCAAGGTGGTCGGCATCGTGCGGGGAAGAAGATGTCTGGGAGGGGGCCCTGGGCGCAAACCTCGACTTCCCTCCGCTTCTCCTGGCTTGGGTCGGGGCTGGGGGCACTGGAGTCGACCGTGGAGATGCCAAGGAGCGTGGCTACAGGCGTGGAGCGAACGAGAACAGTGCAGCCACAGTAGAATCGATTTGGTTTGATTCCTCTCTGCCAGTGTTCGACGAAATGCCCGCAAGAACTTGAAATTTGAATTTTTGAAATTTTCCAGTTTGAGTGATCAACATATTGGCCAAGGTGTCCTGTCATATTTTTGTTATAAAGAAAGAAGAAGTTTTGCAGAAATCTTATTTCAAATTTTGGTATAGTCACTGTTTCATATTCAAACTTTGGTTCAAGTTTGGGTGATGCTCTAGTTTGAATTTTGAGTAGATTTTTGTTGGTTGAGTTAGTATGCAACTTGGTTAAGCTCAACTAACAGACCAAACATGAAGGTGAGCTGCAGATTTCTTATTCTAAGGGCTCAAAGTGGTGTAGTCAAACAGATTTCCTAGATCATCTCAATCTTCTCTTTTTCTTTCTTATTTTTATTTCTGGTTTCTTTGATTCTTAGAATCTTTCTCAATTGATTCTGTTGGTTCACTTAGAATTAACTAGGCAATACACAATCAAAAATAACACACATGAAATCATAGAATACATAGAATAGAAAATACATGTATGCATAAAATACTAGATAAAAAGTTTTAGCTAGGTCCAGAATTTGGTACTTTATTTAATAAGGATTGGATTACAATTTCTGAGTTGTTACAATCTTCCCCCCTTAAAAAGAATCTCGTCCCCGAGATTCACTAGTTAAGAACTGAAAAGATTGGGAAACTCTTTCTGAAGGTAATCTTCTCGTTCCCAAGTGGCTTCCTCTTCGGTGTGATTACTCCACTGAACTTTCAGAAACTTGATGCTTCGGGTTCGAGTGGTTCTATAAGCTTCCTCGAGGATACGGATAGGCATTTCACGATAGGTCAAATCCTTGTTGATGTCCACAGAACGGTGATCAATGTTCTTGAAAATTTCTGGCTTCTCCGGCACTTCAAGACATTTCCGAAGTAAAGACACGTGAAAGACATCGTGCACTTCAGACAATTCCGGGGGCATTTCCAACTGATAAGACACTTCTCCTTTGCGGTCTAGTATCTTGAAGGGCCCAATATATCTTGGGGCAAGCTTTCCTTTCACTTGGAATCTTTGCATTCCCTTGAGAGGTGACACTCTGAGATAAACAAAATCTCCAATCTGGAAGGTCAGTTCTCTCCGTCTCTTGTCGGCATAACTCTTCTGTCTTGACTGAGCTGCCTTGAGGTAGTCACGAATCAGGCGAACCTTCTCCTCGGCTTCTTGCAGAATGTCTGGTCCAAATATCTGATTGTCTCCGGTTTCTGACCAGTTCAAAGGGGTACGACACTTCCTTCCATACAAAGCTTCAAAGGGGGCCATTTGCAAACTGGCTTGATAACTATTGTTGTAGGAAAACTCCGCGAAAGGTAGACAATCTTCCCACTTAGCTCCATAGGCTAGAACACAGGCTCTCAACATATCTTCAAGTATTTGATTCACTCTTTCAGTCTGTCCATCAGTCTGAGGGTGGTAAGCGGTGCTGAAAGCTAATTTGGTGCCCAAGGCTTGATGTAAGCTTCTCCAAAATCTTGAGGTGAATTGGGTTCCTCGATCGGAAACTATGGTCTTAGGGACTCCATGCAAACTAACAATTCGGGATAGATACAGATCTGCTAGCTGTCCCGAGCGATAAGTGGTCTTGACAGGAATAAAGTGGGCAACTTTGGTAAGTCTATCCACAATGACCCAGATAGAGTCATTGCCACGGCTAGACCTTGGAAATCCAGTGATGAAATCCATTCCAACAGATTCCCACTTCCATTCCGGAACTTGCAAAGGTTGCAGCAATCCTGCAGGACGTTGATGTTCAGCCTTGACTCTTTGACAAATATCACACTTGGAGATGAACGATGCAATCTCACGCTTCATTCCATGCCACCAAAATTGTTCCTTCAGATCTTGATACATCTTAGTTCCACCGGGATGGATGGAGTAAGGTGTCTCATGAGCTTCTTTCATAATCACTTCCTTCAATTCTGAATCAGCAGGCACACAAATACGTCCTTTATACCAAAGAACTCCTTGATCATCTTCTTCAAATCCTGGCACCTTGCCGGAACTAATTCGGCGCTTAATTCCGTCAATACTCTCATTTCCCTTCTGGGCTTCTTTGATTTGGCTCACCAAGGTGGGTTGAAACTCAAGGTTGGCTAGGAATCCTTGACTGACTAGTTCCAATCCAAATCTTTCAAACTCCTGGTGCAACATAGGTTGCTCTTCCTTGATCATCATATTCAACGAACACGGCTTCCTACTCAATGCATCGGCCACTACATTGGCCTTATCGGGGTGATAATGAATTTCCAGATCATAATCCTTGATCAACTCTATCCATCTTCTTTGCCTCATGTTTAATTCCTTCTGAGTGAAAATATACTTCAAACTCTTGTGATCAGTGTAGATCTCGCAACGGTTGCCCATCAGATAGTGCCTCCAGGTCTTCAGAGCTAGAACCACGGCTGCTAACTCTAGATCATGGGTGGGATAATTTTCTTCATGAGGTCGAAGCTGCCGAGAGAGGTAAGCTATGACCTTGCCTTCTTGCATTAACACACAACCAAGTCCAAGTTTGGAGGCGTCGCAATAGACATCAAAGTTTTTGGTGATATCGGGCATGGTTAAGACTGGGGCGGTCACTAATCGCTTCTTGAGCTCTTGAAAACTTTCTTCACACTTAGGGGTCCATTCAAACTTCTTGTCCTTCTTCAATAGTTGGGTCATCGGCCGGGCAATGCTTGAAAACCCTTCAACAAATTTGCGGTAGTATCCCGCTAATCCGAGAAAACCTCTAACTTCGGTTTGAGTGGTAGGGGCTTCCCATTCCATGACTGCTTTGATCTTCTTGGGGTCTACGGATATTCCTCCCGCTGATAATACATGGCCTAAGAATCCAACTTCCTTCAACCAGAACTCACATTTACTGAACTTGGCATACAGCTGATGCTCTCTTAAGGTTTCTAAGATTAATCTCAAATGAGTTTCATGCTCTTCTTCGGTTTTGGAGTAGATAAGAATGTCGTCAATGAAGACAACAACAAACTTATCCAAGAATTCCATAAAAACCTTATTCATGAGGTTCATGAAATAAGCAGGGGCATTAGTTAATCCAAACGACATTACGGTGTACTCATACAATCCGTACCGGGTAGTGAAGGCTGTTTTGGGGATATCCGTCGCACGGATTTTCAGTTGGTGGTATCCAGTTCTAAGATCTATCTTTGAGAACACTCTGGCTCCAGTCAATTGGTCAAACAAATCTTCAATCTTTGGGAGAGGATACTTGTTCTTGATGGTCACATCGTTTAGCTTGCGGTAATCAGTGCACAGTCGGCTAGAACCGTCACTTTTATCCACAAACAGAACGGGTGATCTCCAAGCAGAAGAACTTGGCTGAATCAATCCTTTACTCAAAAGGTCGTCCAATTGCTTCTTCAATTCTATTAGTTCAGCTGGGTTCATGCGATAGGGTCGTTGGGCTATAGATCCAGTTCCGGGAATAAGCTCAATGATAAACTCAATATCCCGATCCGGTGGCATTCCGGGTAGCTCATCGGGAAAAACATCCGGGTATTCACAGACGATGGGGACTTCCTTTATGGTTGGCCCTGAGATACTCTTATGACATCTGGGGCCTTGGGTGGGTTTAACTGACACATGTTTTACTAACACTCCATGGCTACTCCTCATGGTGATGGTCTTTTTGGCACAATCTATAATTCCTTGGTGTTGAGACATCCAATCCATACCTAGGACTACTTCCAGTCCTTTGGTTCCTAACACAATCAAACTGGCTAAGAATAGGATCCCATGGATTTCTATGGGCACTGCCAAGCAGGTACAACTGGCTTTGGTTATTGACCCGGGAATTTGCACAGACATGAACTCTTTCAAGGGTGTGGGTTGAAGTCCACTTTTATCAACGAATAATTGGGTAACAAATGAGTGTGAAGCTCCAGAATCAAACAGAACTCTTGCAAGAACTGAGTTAACAGGGAACATACCAAGCACAACGTCGGTTGCTTCCTGAGCTTCTTCAACAGTCATGTGATTCAGACGGCCTCGAGAGGGAGGTTGGTTCCTTGGTGGATAGTTCTTGCCATTTCCCACACGGCGCTGTTGCTGAGCAGGAGCAGTAGTCTTGGATGCATCATTCAGCTTCTTGGGGCAATCATTGGAGTAGTGCCCTTTAAGTCCGCACTCATAACAGGTAACTCCAGACTTGTCACCAGGCTTGGGTAACACAGGGGCGCCATTTCGCCTTGGAGTATTGGTGTTGAAGTTGTTGCCACTAGGTCTTGGGGGTGCACGGTTGAAGTTGTTGCCGGGTGGACGGTTGGAATAGTTGGGACGTGGAGCAGGTGCAGACGGCCTCATAGGTCTAGGGGTGAAACCCATAGGTGCATTTCCCCTTGGTTTCTGCGAGTTGCTCGAGTTGCCTTGATACATCATACGGCGCTTGCGGTTCTCTGCAGCTTGCTTGAGTTTGCCTTCCATCTGAATGGCAGAGTCAACCAATGACTCCAGGTCGGCAAAGGGAATGCTGACCAAGACACATTGCATCTCATCATGTAGTCCATCCAGAAACCTTTCTTGCTTCTTTTCCGTGGTGTTGGTGTCATCTGGGGCATACCTAGACAAGGTAAGGAACTTGTCACGGTAATCCACCACAGACAAGGAACCTTGCTTCAGATTTCTGAACTCATCCCTCATCCTTTTAACCAATCCCAAAGGGACATGGGCTTTGCTAAACTTGCTCTTGAACTCCTCCCAAGGCATCACATACCCTGGGGCTTGCATTGCACGGGTGCTATCCCACCAAGCTCTTGCGGCTCCCGCAAGGTAGTGGGTGGTGTACAGAACCTTCTCATTTTCACCAACTTCGGCGACTGCCAAATTGTTCTCCATGGTACGAAGCCAGTCATCGGCATCTAAGGGCTCTTCAGACTTAGTGAACATCGGAGGGTTGGTGTTTTGAAAATTCCTCAACTTGGATCGGTGATCTCCATTGCCATGGTTTTCTCCTTCACCGTTGCCATTGCCATTGCCATTGTTGTGGTTCATTGCCATCTGGGTTATCTGCTGAAGAGTGGCCAAGTTAGCTTGGCGCTCAGCTCGGGCTGCTTCCCGGTCTTCCATGATCAACCTTAGCAATTCGGCCATTTCCGGGTTCGGGGGTGGTGGTGCTCGCGGCATCTGAAGATAAGGTGTGTAAGACAAGAGGGAAAAGCTAATTTTTGCTAAGATTTAAAGGTAATATGGATGATGCAATTTGTGTTTTACTAAGGCCTTAAGGGCCAAATTCATATTTCATTCAACACTCATCAAACATAGCATACATACGAGTTCACACATTACAAATGGTTTACATCAACCATTGCGACTCGTCTACTAGAGAGGGGGATACAACTCACACCTACACGAAGTGAACATAAAGTGGAACTCATAACTAGATAACACGTGGATCTCTGATCTAAACAGCGGGCTCCTCGGGGTCTTCCTCCTCGTCACTCATAATGAATCCATTGTGCCCACCATCTTCCGGATCATCAAGGTCCTCCATGAAGTCATCCTCATCACTAATGAGGGCATTATCCTCCTTGCGGAGATCAATGCCTTCCTCCTCACCAAGGTGATCCTCAAGACTCTCAATGTACTCAGTCAGCTCCGCCACATTGGCCTTCAACTCCTCCAGGTCCTGTTCCTTCTCATCGCGCTGGCGACGAAGGCTCTTGCGCTCCTTCGCAAGAATCCTGATAGTGCTCCTCGCCTCCACCAGTGCGAAGTGCTCAAGGTTGGCCTTGGTACGAGCACGATCGGCCTCCTGCTGAGTGGAGTACAGCAAGAAGTCCATGTGATCGATGTAGGTACTCGGCTCATTCTGCCCGGGCATGTTTGCGGGACGCCCGTCCGCATCACGCCGAGCAAAGTTCCTAAAGCGCTCCCCCTGGACCTCCTCCACATGCAGTCCGCATAAGCGGGCGTGCATCTCCTGCATACCTCGGACCAAACCATCGGCCCAAGTGTTCTCCACAAGCTCAAACTTGACCCTTGGAGAACTCAAGTTTCCCTTCTTGCCACGGCAACTAGCTCGGATGAGCCACCGTAGCTCTCCATCGGGGTGCTCATTGAGCACGCCTCCCTTGAACTCCGGATACAAACGATCCAGGAACAAGGTCGAGGTGGTGAGGTCGCGCTCGAAACAAAGGCTGCCACCATGGCCCAACTGGTAGTGCTCGACAAATACCGGGGCCATCTACAAAATTTTAGATTAGATTAAGTTAGTGACCAACTCAAGTGTGCAAAATTTTAAGTAGACAAAACTAAAGTATGTATAAAACTTTGAAAATAGAGAGGAAAGACTAAGCAATTTTGCAACCATTACTTATATCTTTGCTTCTATCAAGGTTTCATTTAACGCCCATTCTAACTAAGGTCTCCTAAGGTCAGCCTTGGCTCTGATACCAACTTGTGACGACCTCAAATTTGATACAAATTCGAAGTGCCCGTTATGTATTCCACCGCAATCCCAGAACCGTGTTGCGATATACATAACGTAGTTGGTAACCAGTTACATAGACATTACAATACGATGATTCAAATACAATGGTCATATAGGCCAAGTCATATTACAACACAATATAGCAGCGGAAATAACGTCTTCGGGTCCATGCCTTCACCCTACAGGCAATGGCGACTCATGGAGACGAGCTTAGTTCTGGTACTCTTCCTCATACCCCTCATCCTGGTATTCTTCCCCATAGTCTGGCCAAGTTGATAGCCAGGGACACAGCCGTGAGTACATTGGATGCACTCGCAAACCATCTTATATATGAAAAGATGAAGTAGGTATGCAAGGTTGATATGGTGGACTAAGCACTAAGTTTATTTGCAAAAGCTAGTTTTATTTCCCAAGAATGTTCATTTGTAGAAAAGAAGTTTAGTTCTCTAAGTTCAATCTAAAGAGGACTTCAAGTGTGTCAACATCATGGTCAAGTCAAGTCATTCACCAAGTTCACCATTGTGATTTTGAATCTTTGACAAAAGTCAAGTAGAGTTAGCCAACTGTCCATGACCGCGGACGCGGCTATTCGAATAGTTTGAAAACCTCTGCAGAGGGGTACACTTTACCCACAAGAATCGATACATCTGCCGGGAGAAATCCACGGATCGTCATACACAAAGTATGCGGGGTTCAGATAATCGAACAAACTCTTTCACTTGTCTACTCTAGTATGGGATCCTTCCCTAGAGCCCAAGACACGGATTTCCCCGTTCCTGCGCCTCTAGTTTTGCCCACTCCGGGATGCCGGACGGATGGAAATCTTCAGGAAGGAAAATTTCCAATAACCACTTGGTTCGGAAGCACCCAAGCCGGGAATACTTCTATAAAGGATGAAACAAGACCTCCCATACTAAAATAAACAAGCTAGGAATAAGCCCCTTCCCATTCAGGGGTAATGTGGTCGTACGATATGTTTGGCTCCCATGTACATCACTCGTTGTCATTGAGAAATACATTTCATAGTTCTTAGTCAAGATTGATTTTCTTTCATAAAGCCATTATGTAGGAGCAATCTCCAATTTTAAGTTTCAAGTTTAAGTCACCAATTTCAACTGGAGTTCCCCTTATAGATGGCCTCAATATTATTAGCGACTAAGCAACTACATTGAGTGATGACCACTAAATAAAGTTGGATAAACTCAACTTGATGCTCTTGTTGAGCAAGATATCACTATTCCTCTATCATTCTACTCTAGCAATTCAATCATGCAATTTACTTAAAACAAGTAGAATGCAATATTTAAAACTAGGCATTGGGAGTATGAATCAAAAGATGGCTTGCCTTGGTTGGCAAAGTGTCCGGGGTATTCTTCTTCTTCTTGATAATAATCCCCTCCAATATCCTCCTCGGCAACACTAGCGTCTAATAACGAATAAACACAAGCACACCATCACTACACAATGCTAACAACACACCAAGCACACATCTTTGTTTGCTAACACTAGCATTCATGTTGCATTTTAATTCATGTTGCATTTTATGGTGTGGGATGGTAAGTTTTTCTTCTAGGTTTTCTTCAAGTGTGCAAGTTAGATTCTCTACTAAGTCTCATATGGGGTTCACTTTCTAAGCATGGTTATTGGTTTAGGGTTACTAAGACTAGTTCAAGTGGGAGGGCTCAACTAAGTGAATTGGTAATCGAGGGCAAATTAATTCTAAGTGTATGATAGGGATCTATCATTTTATGTTACTAACTAGAGTTGGGTAGGGTCTAGTTGATGACACTAATAGGGTTTGGAGTTGATTAGGGTTGACTAACAGTAGGGTATGTCATTGGTGAGTTCACAATTTAATTTTCATGATTTTAGATGGCTTAAATAATTTTCTAGAAATCCCTTATGATTAAACAAGCTATGGTCACACTATTCATATCTAATTAAATTCCTCACTTATTTTGAATTCTAACCAGTTCTACTGTGTAGAGTATTTTCCAAGCTTTCCAACGCATATTTATTTGCTACAAAAGGATTTCTAAAACTCTGGGAATTTAAGTTTGAAAAACCCATCTGAATCATATTCAAATTAATTGAAAAAGGCGGGAGAATAATTAAAAAGGGATCGGACCGAATCTAAACTCTTTGGGCCCAATTCAGTCAAAACCCGAACGGGCCGGCCCATACCGCTTCGCTGCGGCGGGAAAAGAAATAAAACGGGAGCTGACAGGTGGGGTCGTGGTGTCAGCTCACTTAACTATCCCGAATCGGTATGCTATCGTCCGATCAAGATCTAACGGCTCGCGCTCATCGTCTACCTCAGCACGGGCGGGGCTCACCTGCGTTGCAGTGAAGAATGTTCGACGGCGAGGGAGTGGCATAGAGGATGCAGAGCTCGTCGGCGACGTGCGGAATCGGCTGCGGTGCGTCTCCTCCACCGATTCCCAGCGGCGGCTTGCTCCCAGGTGGTCGAACGCGGCGGCGCTCCGCTCGTCCAGTACCTCGCCGGCGTTGCAGGTGTCGACGAACCAGAGAGAGAGAGAGAGGGCGAGAGGCTGTCTGGGAGGTAGCTGGGGATGAGGTGAGTCTCTCCGTTTGATCGGCGGGGCCTTTTATAGGCCGGAGCGGCGAGGGTAAGCGCGGCCAGAAGCTCGACGGCACGGGGGCCCTGGCAGCGTTTGGAGCTCGCTCCGGTCACGGCGGTCTCGGGGGCGTGCTGGGAGGGTGCTGGCTCGGCCGCGGAGTGCTGTGTGTCTGCTCTGGCGCCTCCAAGGTGGTCGGCATCGTGCGGGGAAGAAGATGTCTGGGAGGGGGCCCTGGGCGCAAACCTCGACTTCCCTCCGCTTCTCCTGGCTTGGGTCGGGGCTGGGGGCACTGGAGTCGACCGTGGAGATGCCAAGGAGCGTGGCTACAGGCGTGGAGCGAACGAGAACAGTGCAGCCACAGTAGAATCGATTTGGTTTGATTCCTCTCTGCCAGTGTTCGACGAAATGCCCGCAAGAACTTGAAATTTGAATTTTTGAAATTTTCCAGTTTGAGTGATCAACATATTGGCCAAGGTGTCCTGTCATATTTTTGTTATAAAGAAAGAAGAAGTTTTGCAGAAATCTTATTTCAAATTTTGGTAGTCACTGTTTCAGATTCAAACTTTGGTTCAAGTTTGGGTGATGCTCTAGTTTGAATTTTGAGTAGATTTTTGTTGGTTGAGTTAGTATGCAACTTGGTTAAGCTCAACTAACAGACCAAACATGAAGGTGAGCTGCAGATTTCTTATTCTAAGGGCTCAAAGTGGTGTAGTCAAACAGATTTCCTAGATCATCTCAATCTTCTCTTTTTCTTTCTTATTTTTATTTCTGGTTTCTTTGATTCTTAGAATCTTTCTCAATTGATTCTGTTGGTTCACTTAGAATTAACTTGGCAATACACAATCAAAAATAACACACATGAAATCATAGAATACATAGAATAGAAAATACATGTATGCATAAAATACTAGATAAAAAGTTTTAGCTGGGTCCAAAATTTGGTACTTTATTTAATAAGGATTGGATTACAATTTCTGAGTTGTTACAGCTCAAAACTTAAAAATGATTTCAAAAGAAAGAAAAAACATAGATATTAGTTGATTTCATTTCAGATAAGATGCCAGACAAAACTCTAAATCTATGCAACACATATGCAACCTGAAAGCCACAACACAAGTTGAAAAAATGTGCTGCATCTATGTCTGAATGATAGTTATCCTGCAAATGCAACCCAATCAAATAGAGGCGAAGGATAAATCAACATATTGTCATGTCTTAACATTATCTCATAGAGATGAAATCCATGCCCCTAAAGTAATCAGTCGGGAGCTCCCAAATTCAACAAACACTCATCATGTCTGGACGCCACAAACCATTGGGCATAGATTAGAACCCAACATGAACAAAACATGAATAAGAAGCCGAGCAGGTAGACAGACCAGGTGACCAACTGACCATCAAGCACGAGCAAGAAGCGATCTTGAACTAAAAAAATCGTCCCTTGTGTAGAAGCATGGTTCTAACGATAGTCACAATATGATCTATACTAACCATCAAGCACAAGCGCGAAGCGATCCCGAACTGAAAAAAGTCGTCCCCTGCGTAGAAGCATGGTTCTGACGGTAGTCAGAATATGATCTATAAGTTGATTTCAGGAATGATATCATACAAAAGCCTAATCATGTTCAAAATTGACACCGACATGGACCTTAAATCTGAGAATTGATATTGTTTCCATGAATCATTCATCTATTTAGCAATAATATCTTGCCTCATGGAACTCATATAACCAAGATATATTGCAGCAAACCGTGACCTTACTTAGACCAAACATTAATATAAAAATATTTTTGTGGAAGGCAAATATATTTATACTAATATATGTTTTGCTTCTCATTCAGAATGCCAAAAATAAAAAATAGATGCACTGTACAACATAGCTTGTATATAAACAGAGATAGTATAATGTACAGGCAAGCATCTTTGGATGTAGACTAAATTTTAGATAGAAAAATAAGCTATTGAGCACAGTGAACAGTACATAGATTGACTCTTTTCCCTGTAGCTAGCTTGCCTTTTGATCAAATGCCTTGTAGGTATAAATTAAAGAGAAGCTGGACAAACAAAGGGTGCATACCGGACGAACTGGCAGACCCTTTGAAGAGGACAATCGACATAATGGAAGAGAAAGCTAGTAGAGCAAACTACAGATCATAACAAGAGATTAGCAAGAAAACGTACATCAGAGCGAAACAAAATCAGATGAAGGATAGTGTATATAACTGAATTAAATAGGCAACATGCCTGCAACGGTGTGGCATTAGATTTCAGGTTGAGATTATGGAATACCACCAATTAAGATTTTTCTTCATGTATAGTAATTTGACATTAATCCCAATTCCATAATATTATGTACCCCAGGGCGCTGAAGAGGATTGAGTGGATGCAAACCTACTGGATGTGGTGCTCTCACTGAATCCTCAAAGTTGGCTGACGGAGAAGCTGCCGCCCTCAGTCAATCTACAAAAAATGCAAGAAAAATTAGTAACCGTAAGAGGGAGTTGCTGGGGTGAGCACGGAGTAGGAGGAGGGCACCTTCAACAGCTGACCTCCGCCTGAACGCGACGGGGACGAAGATGGCGACCGGCGCCGCTGTAGCCCTCCCGTGATCCTCCTCATGGGCCAATACATAGATCAAGGCAAGAATAGCTCGAACTGGTAGCTGGCGGCGGAGGACGCGGCCGGAATCGACCAAGATCTTGAGAAAATCGGCGGCGGCTAGGGTTCCATGGAGAGGACGCGGGGCAGGTTCGGGCAAATGGAAAAGGAGAAAAGAAGAGGAGCTGAGGAGGAGAGGCTTCCCTACTCTCCCCATGGACAAGGACGGGGCCGCCATGACCGGCGCCGTTGTTTGCCCCGTACCCGGCGACGAAGCCCCGATCGCCACGCAGGTACGACGCCATCACACCACAGTCGCCCAGCACCAAATGAGATGTGAAATGTCAATTTTGCCCCTGACCAGCGAGCAAAACTACAGGGCAACCACCGCGCCCCTATCCTCTCACACACGATGCCACGCTTCTACTCTCACTGACAATCGGCCCTCGGTCGATGCAGGCCCGCAGATCAGTGACGGTAGCTAGACTTAGTATCTGGGCGGGTAGAAATCTTAAGCCCAACAGGAACCGCAACGGACGCCCAGGATCGACTGGAGCGCCTGATCCGACGGCGCGGACCACACATGGCCTCAGCGGCCTGGGTACCCCGCGGGTCTATCTTCTTTAGATAGGATCACTAGATATTCTCTCTGAGGCCCTGCATGCAAGATGCAACCAAAGGGATCAACCAACGACCATTGAAGGCGTGAAGCTGATCCATGTCCTACTATTGGCCACAGATCGACGAGACACGACACCATTCACGTATAATGCACGGCGCGGGAGATTTCTCAGCATGTGAGGTGCATATATCTTCGGAAATTCGACCGATCGGCACGTCGGGGCATGCGAGCTTCACACAAATCTGGAACGAACCTGCCGTCCATATGTTTACTGGCGGGTACTGTCGCCCGCATCAGCGTTGCCAAACGCGGCAAGGATGATCGAGATGGCGACCGGAACATGACGGACTGACCGGAGGCGCCAGAGATGAGGCACGCAAAAATCAGCATCGGATTAGACCGTACCAGAACCCAGCCACGGCCACGTACGTCGGAGGAGTATGCAGCAAGAGGGCCGGTTGCTTTCGGAGATTGTGGCACCTTTTATTATACGAGAAGTTGGCTAAGTGGCTGGCCTGGCACGCAACGGAAGTACGGAACGGGACGCAAAATTTACCAGGAACCGTACGTCGCAGAGACCACGGGCCGGCGAGGAGGATGAGCGATGGATCGGGAAGGAGGAAGCTTCCTGGCAGGTGCGCGGGGGCAGAAACGGACAAGATAGAAAAAAAAAGTCTATTTTAAACTTTGAATTTGTAGAGGTTTAGCGAAATGGACTCTGAACTTCAAATTCCTGTTATTTGTATCATGAACTTTGCAATCTCAGTCTAAAATGAACCCTAGACCTATTTAGCTCACCGGGAAAAGGATAATCCCAGCCAAAAAAATAAATAGTCTCACTTACATGGCATGTTCGCATGTCAGATTCATCTCCTTCCATAGTCCATCTCTTCTCGTTGTCGGCAGCATGAGCGGAGGAGGCGAGTGGCCGAGGTGTGGAGCGACGCTAGAGAAGGCGAGTGGGACCTGGGTCACGACGGCCGAGCGAGATGTGTTGTTGCCTTAGCTCCCAGTGCTTGGCCGAGATTGCTATTTAGACCGAGATTATAAAATTTAAGATACAATAACAGATATTTAAAATTCAGGATTTATTTTGCTAAACCTCTAGACTTTTTCCCGACAAAATATCACTGTCACTGGTCACACACACGGGTAGTACGCAGTAATGAAAAAGGACCTCGTGGGCCACCCGCGCCGTGATCGCTCCTTGGCCGCCCGCCTACCCTACCTACCCGCCGGGTCGTGGGGCGACAGACATCCGTACATCTAATTCTGGACCGATCGTGGAGGGTCGACGTCCTCCTCCTCCATCGTCTCGCCTGTCTCCGCTGCGGCGCCGCTACCATGTTCGGTTTCGATTCAGCGCCCGGTGGCTTATCGAGTTATCGTCGTGCTTATCTATTTATCTCTTCGCCTCGCTAGCTAAACATGGCTGCGGTCATGCACGAGCACGTACGGCCGGCGGGATACGTGCTATCCCGGCTCACTTTGTATCTATACAAAATCCATACGCGTAGAGCACGAGTAGAATTCGCCTTTGAGTTCCGTAAGAGCATCTCCACTCGGGATCCTCATACGAGCTCTGGCGCGGCCATTTTTTTGCCCGTTTTGGGGGCGCCGGCGCGAAATTAGAATTGGGGGCCGGTCGACGCCCAGCCGTGCACCCCAAACCGGCAATATGTGGATATTTTTCGAATTATTTTAACACATGAGAATCAATCAAATTTGGAACAAAGCATACGAATTAAACAAGTTTGAATCACAAATTATTCAAGTTTCAAACACAATGGCCACCAAACTAGAGAGCAGCTTTCAGGTTCCACAGATGCTCGATCAAATCATTCTGCAGCTGTTGATGAGTGTTGGAGTCTCGAAGTTCTTGACGCTTGGCCAGGAAAGTGGCAAAGACAGTAGGCACCTGATGATCAACATTTGCAAGAGGACCCTGGCGATGGTATGGTTGAGTGTCGAACACTGGGTTCTCCCACTCGCTCTCGATGATCATGTTGTGCAGGATGATACAAGCAGTCATGACCTCCCACATCTGATTCTTGGACCATGTAAGCGCAGGATACCGGACAATGGCAAAATGAGCTTGCCGCACACCAAATGCTCTCTCCACATCCTTTCTGCAAGCCTCCTGGCACTGAGCAAACCAAGCTTTCTTCCCTCCAGGCACTGCATTTGTAATTGTCTTCACAAATGTATGCCACTTTGGATAGATGCTATCAGCCAAATAGTAGCCCTTGTCATAGTGGTGGCCATTGATCACATAATCCACAGGAGGAGAATTGCCTGAAACAAGCTTGGCAAACACATCCGAGCACTGGAGCACGTTGATGTCATTGTGAGATCCTGCCATCCCGAAGAAAGCATGCCAAATCCAGAGATCATGATCATCCACTGCCTCAAGAACCACACTGCAAGCTCCTTTGCGGCCCTTGTACATGCCTTGGTTTGCAAATGGACAGTTTTTCCATGCCCAGTGCATACAGTCGATGCTTCCGAGCATCCTAGGGAACCCTCTGTTTGCACCTTGCGTGCGGGGTGGAAGCCGGGTGGGAGTAGAGGTTCGCCGACCGGCGGTTGGACGTATGGACGGCGGGGGAAGAGGCGGCGTGGGTATTTGGAGCTGTGGAGGGGTTTATTTGGCGGTGGAGAGTGCTACCGGAGGCGGGTTCTCGATGGCGAGGTGGGGGTGGTCGCGGCGGCCGCCAAGGGGTCGGGGGTGGAAAGGTGGGGATAGAAGGATTTCTGGCCGTTTGACACCGACGTGGCTAGCCCACAACGTTTTCTCGACGCGCCGGCGCCCCGATCGACTCCTTGTACATTGGATTTCACCTGGGGCCGCCGGCTAAATAAATGGGCCACGCCGACGGGAATTCGGAAATAAAAACCGCGGCTGAAAGCGAATTTCAACGCCGACGGCCCTCATAGGCCTTTGAGGGGCCTTTGAGGACCCGGAGTGGAGATGCTCTAAGCGTTCCATCCCCTAGGGGATTAAAAGCGTTTCCGTTTTCGTAAGCTAAGTGTCTCAACTCGTGTACGTACGACGTACGGTCGACTTCTACGTGGTCTTGTAGGAGTACATGGGGACATGGGGTTGACCGTAGATGTGCGAGAGCGATCGTGGTCGATGGAGGCTAGCATACATACATGCCCGATCCGATCCGAATGCCGGCGGGCCGCACGCCCGCACCGCTTCAATTAGGGCCTGTTTGGTTCCTGGCCACATTTTGCCAAGTCAAAGTGTGGCAAGCCATAAAAGTGTGGCAGCCACAAAAAGTGTGGTAAAGAAATATGAAGTCAAACTTTGACAAAAGTTGGCAACAACAATAACTCTATGACAAATGGGACATACTGAGAATAAAATATTACTAGCCAAAGTGTGGCAAAAACCAAACACATACCAACTAAACTGTGACAGCCAAATTTTGGCTTGGCAAAGTGTGGCTAAGAACCAAACAGGCCCTTAAGCTTGCGCACTGCACCATCATTCCTCAGCCGTGCGATTTAGTATTTCAGCAGCTCCCTCCCTGCTCTCTTCCAAGCTCCAACCTCATCACACTGTTAGATCGGACTAGATTGTCACATCTCAGAACAAAACTATACCTTAAAATAGATTATCACCTACTCATGTCCCGTGGATATTGACATCCTGACAACTGACGCGCACTAGCTAGTAGAGTGGTGCGCAGCCTTTTCTTCTTCACTTTTTTTACATCGTACTACAGCTTTATTTCCAGTCAGGACCATAATATTCTGCCGTGAATCGGAGGCGGCCTCACGCGCTCCCTGTTCAGCTGGCATGTGTGCGCTGCACTTGCATGTATGAGAACTAGCTGAATACTACTCTCTATTAAGAATTACCCTGTATTCTAGGTTTAGTTAAAGTTAAACTTTATAAACTTTGACTAAGCGTATAAGAAAAAATATTAATATTTATAATATAAAATAACCATCATTAGAATTGTCATAAAATATATTTTTATATTGCATGTATACGGTTTCATAGTTATTGATAGTTTTACCAATATGTTTGGTCAAAATTTGAAAAGTTTGACTTTGACCAAACACAGAATGCAAAGTAATTCCTAACGGAGGGGGCATACGTTACTACAGGTAAGAAAAATAAATGCTCATGTCTTACAGGGAGTGGATTATTGTAGACCGAGCTACATGTAGCTCTTTATATTCTTTTTTAAAAAAATATTGAAAGCTACAAATCGGTCAAAATCTCAATATAAAATATTTTATATTCTAAGCTACACAAAAATGACAAAATCTGACAAAATTATATAGTGTCGAAATGTTTACTATTCACTATATAATATGTTAGAATTTGTTATTTTTGTATAGACTAGAATATAAAATATTTCATATTGATATTTTGACCAGTTTGTAGCTTTCGGCATTGGCTATCTCAAGAATTTTGTTTTGAAATTTTTTAAAATTTTAAAATACAAATTTTATATGTTAAAAAGTAAAGGCTATATATAGCTCAGTCTACGTTTTTATTTTCCCATGTCTTACATATTATGCTCCATACTATGGTATAGATTTTTCAACCGGTCTATCATACATGTTTGTTTGCAATCAATGCGTTCTAGTTGGTGAACTTTTTCTTTGGACCTTTTAACATTGCGGGAAAAAGAAGTAAAAATATAATGGGATCAACTACGCCTTGCATAAGACATTTTATAGAAGTAAAGACACCAAAATTTTACTTATTTATGACATCCCTAGTCATTATTGACCAATCATCATAATTCAAGGCTTACGGAGTATCAATTTTTTTTCTCGGCACGATCTTATTTCCATTCCACTGGTGCTGGAGAATCTGCGCATCCGATAGATGAGAGAAGCAAACCTAAGTTGACATGCCACAAGGAAAACATGGTTACAAGGCTAACCAAATGAAGTGTGTTTCCGGCTCGACGTTCTATCTTTGAGGATCTCAAATGTGACTATTCAGACTAACTAGATCAGGAGCTGGTGGACTAAGGTGGGGAACAAGCCTAAGCGTGCTCTTAAAATGACATTTCTTGTGTAGTTTATACTATATATATGGATACCATGATAGGAGTGGAATCAAATAGTTTTGTGAATGGGATAAAATTTGAACAACTTCCCCGTTTTGAATAAAAAGGCAGTGGATCTTCCAATTTTCACAAGAAAACCAGAAATGATTCTATGAAACACATATCAAAGATGACAATGAATAAATGTGGTATTTTTCTACACCTTTCACGTTTACAATTATTTGCGGAGCGCTTTAGCTGAAAGGTCGTATAATAGAAACAAAAAAATATTTTGGAAGAAATCCATCAACCATTTGTATCACAAGGCCAATGAGATCTGACTTTCTCGGTGTAGCTGTGCACCAGGCTCTTGTCGTCCTACATCAATGTCGCATATAGGCTTCTTGTGAGCTTGTGGCCTTCTATCATGAAATAACGGATTTAAGAACTCTTTACATAATATGGACTATGTCAGGACATTATTGACAACTTTCTCATCCATATTTTCCTATTATATAATCTCATGCTTCACATATTACTTAATTAAACTCAGTATAGTGCATTCTATCTTCATATTAATTAAGTTCCTATCGCCTATTTATACCGAACTATTTTATTTATTACAACTATCTCTCTATCACTAACATATGATTGTTTTATATTATATTATAAATTAAATTTACCAAAATATTAAGATACAAGCACCGTCTTATGAAAAGCATTTGCACTACATTTAAATTATATCTTTCATGTAAGTGGTGATAGTTGTTTCCTTTTTGAGACATTGGTTAAACTGAAAAGATCTAGATGTGATGAGAGTAAAAAAATAATTGTAAAATCGCATGGCATTATGGACTAATATGTGCCATCACATGAATCGCAAGTTTGTTTATGTGCCCATGAAATATTATGGTAAAGAGCTCTATAGTTGACAGAGGTTTCTAGAGTGTGTGATATCATGCAAACGGAGCTTGGTTCTGATGGTTGGGTTCCATATGGTGGAACCATCCGTTCAAGTCATAAACTTGGCATGGACATTTGTATTTATCTGAATTTATTCCAGGATTATTTGGCACTAGTATTTCAGTGATAGGTGATGTATCCGTCAATAGAGAGGTGTCTGTGGTGACTTCGTCAACCTTAAGATCTGCCGACTTAGATGTGCTCATAGGATGTGCATGCGTGCGTTTATAGAGGTAAGTGTACATGCGTGTTTGTGAATGTCTATGTTGTACTGCGTTCTAAAAAAAAGTGTGTGATATCATGTGCAAGTCCATACATGTAGTGAATGCTCTCTTTGTATTTGTACGTAGTCCGAACATGTAGAGCAACAGTAGAATTCACATTAGAGTTTCGTACGCTTCATATAAGGTGTACTGCCTTTTCGTGAGCAAGTGCTGAAGTAGTGTACGTGTGACTTCTATGTGGTCTTGTACATGGAGCAGCTGTGCGAGTGCGATCGATGGAGGCGTGCCTGTCCGATCAGAATGCCTGCGGGCCGCACCACTTTAAGCTCGGGCACTGTAATTTCATCCCTCGGCCGTGCGATTTCGCTTGAGCGTACGTATGGACAACAATGACCCTGCAACAGCCAGCTCCCTGCTCTCTCTTTGCCTCATCTAACTTGGCAAGTTCCAACCACATGCAACCGGCCGGGACAAGGGAGAATTTCCCAGCTTATCAGATTGCTAGATTAGACTAGATTGTCAAAAAATCAAAATAAAGTAGTATATCTTAGGGAGTGCCTAGTGCACAGTCGACTGATTTTCCCCTTATGTCGCAGTCGACGCCCTGAGACGTCGATCTCCGACGATCGTCGTGTCTTTTGTCTCTGTATTTGACCACGTACAACCCGTTATTTCCTGTCAATGTGGGCTACTGTCCCTGTTGTCTCCAGCCCATTATCCAACAGCTAGTATCTATCTGTCAATGGGCTTCTGCTTGTTTTGGGCTAGCACCTGAATTAAAAGCCTTCAATGTAACGTGACCCCTGTTGCAAGAAAGAAAACCAGATCGAGAACACACTCGATTCTTTCCCCCACCCCTTCCTGGAAGCACACCTGCCGTGGCAATGGCGGAACAACCTGATTGGAAACCCTAACCAAAATACCTCTCCCAGACAAATGTTGAAGAAAAACAGCAGTAGACAGTATTCTCCCCCCCCCCTCTCGCCCACCTGCTCTCCCTTAAGAAGTTGTATCTAGATCCTGCTAGCAAGAAGAGAAAGGAAACATGGAGAAAGGAGCAGAATTTTACTCTGGTAATCTTATCCTTCCCCCCTAGTTCTTCTTCTTATCATCCATTCAATTGCCTGGAACAAAAAAAATTGCAATGTACAATCTCTGTAGAACTGCACCTTCAGAAACTGGAAAACAAAAAGTTCCAATTTGAGATTCGAATTTACATGCAGGAAAAGAGAAAGAACAGATAGATACTAGAAGAGAACTAGATGATGCAAATTTGTATGGTTCCTATGGTTCCATCTTGCTGGGAACATCTCAGGTAGTTGTTCTTCCTCAGAAAAAAGGAACTTCTATTCTGGATTTGACAGTTCCTAGAATTTGAGCAAACAAAATTAAATGTGTAGGTACATGATTTCATACCTATGCAATGTCAGAACCAAATGTCAGTAGCATCAATGGAAAAATCAGGCCATGCAAGAATAATGAATCCATTTGTGCCGTCAACCTCCTGTTCAATGGTAAGTTGACATCCTAATTTAGTCTGCAAGTATCAAGATTTGATTTAGTCTGCAAGTATCAAATATTGACCAAGAAAAATTTAAAACTGAGGTGACATGTTGTATGTTTCACAGGTACCAACAGATAACTACATGTACTCTGGACATCAATACATAGGATCTGTACAGTCCCAAGCAGGAATGCATGCAGGGCATATGCAACTTAATACCGGTTTTCCAAGACAAGAACATACAGTAAGCAAAACTAAAACTGTAGTTCATATGTACTATAGTTTGTGTTGCATAGTCTCGGAAAAGAAAGCAAAACTTATCTATTTTGAGACTTAGTGGTCTGAAATATTTTGCATCCCCTACAGGTTGTTCCATCCTCAGACTTTGGCATGCACACTGCAGGGACAAGCACAGAACAAAATTTGGTGAGATTTCTGACTCACACATAATTGAAACTGAAAACAAAAACAAGATTTCCAAAAAAAAGAATTCTAACTTCCCAAAAATTAATACAAAAACATGTAGTTTAGTCAATCACAAGTTAGTGGAATGATGTATTCCATATACAATGCAGGGCATGGATTCCATGACTTGTGCTCAGTTATTTTCCATACAGAAGAAACTAAAATAAAAAACATTGCACAAAAAACTTGAACATTTTTAACTAGAGAAGGCATTGCTTATAAATTGTACACTCAAGTTATAAGAAAAAGTTATTTAATCCTGCAGCTAGGTCAAGGTAGCTTCATGGATCTGCTTACTGGACCAATGGGTGATGAGGTATGACCATACTATCTAGTCAGAAAACTAAATTTGTATATTCCACATATTGCAACTATTTTGTTGAGTACAAAAAACTATTTTAAATTGCAGAACAGGATGTTCATGATAACAGAGAGGAGTGAGTATGTCCATAGCAGTGAAGATGATGTTGTTTTGAGGCAGAAAGCAGCTATTGACAAAACAGTAAATGATGATGTTGATTCAGATATTGATGACAGTGCATATAAATACAATGAAACATGGGTCAACCCAGATCAAGCTTGCAACAGTTCAGAGAAGAGTTGTGATGAAGCACATGAATCTTTTGAAGCTGATTTAGGAGACCAACAAGTGAATCAGAATAATGATGATAGCACTGCTCATATAGACAGGAATGATAATGTAGATGAAGAAGTCTCAATGCAAGAAAATGGAGATGTGCCTGAACTCTCACAGGAAGATATTGAGATATATCTTGAGAATGAAAGCATAATTGCTGCTCAAACTTGCAGCCAGAAGTGCGCAGCCATCATGTACCACAACTTGGGCAGGTTTTCGATACACATGAGGCTGCTTTTGCGTTTTATAACACCTATTCAGAGATAGCTGGGTTTTCTGCTAAGATAGCAGGAAATTATCACTGCAGGCAGCCAGGGAAGAATAATGAGGTCACAAGGTACACTTTCAAATGCAATCGAGCTGGAAAACCTGTTGATGAGGAAGTGCTGCAAGAAAGGAAGAGGAAAAGAAACCTCAAGAGGCAGAACAATAAAAAGAACATGGAAGAGACACAACCTTTGGAAGAGACAGGGGAAACAGAACCTTTGCAACCACCTACAGATCAGCCTAAGACACGGAAGAGAAATAAAATAGAGCGGATATGTTGTCTTGCTGAAATGATTGTCACACTCAGAGAAGGCAAGTGGATTGTTACAGTCTTAAAAATGGATCACAACCATGAACTTAGCCCACCTGAAGAATCTAGGTTCTTGAGGTCACACAAACATATGACTGATCACGAAAAGCTATTTATCCGGATGTTCAATTCGGTGAAATTACCAACAAGAAAAATTATGGCAGTCCTGTGTTACTTAAGAGGTGGTAGCATGAAAGATGTTCCATATACCAAAAAGTATGTTAGCAACTTGAGGACTGCTATTAGGAAGGAAAGCAAACTTAATGACATGCAGCAGTGTGAACAATATTTTAAGAAGAAGCAGGAAGAGGATCCAAGTTTCTATTATGATTTCAAAGTTGACAAGAATAAAACAGTGGAGGACATTTTCTGGTGTGATGGGACATCTAGAAGAATGTATGATCTATACGGCGATTGTATCAGCTTTGACACAACATTCAAAACTAACAGATACAACATGCCTTTCGCACCCTTTGTTGGTGTGACAGGACATGGTGACAACTGCCTTTTTGGTTGCGCCATTCTCCAGAATGAAACTGTCCGCACTTTCAAGTGGCTGTTTGATACGTTCTTGAAGTGTATGGGAGGAAAGGCTCCTAGAACAATTATTACGGATCAAGATGTTGCTATGTCGATAGCAATCCCAGAAATGTTTCCTAATTCTATTCACCGGAATTGTCTTTTCCATGTTGCACATAAAACAGAAGAGAAGCATGCGAGAAGCTTTGCAAGAATACCGAACCTACACAATGAATTCAAAGACACTATCCACTTCTCATTAACTATTGCAGAGTTTGAATCTTCATGGACAGAGATGGTAGAGAAATACAAAGTTGGGAACCTCAAGTATTTCAAAATAATGTGGGAAAATAGGGAGAAGTTTGTTCCTGTCTTCTTCAAAAATGACTTCTTCCCATTTATTCACTCTACAGCAAGGAGTGAAGGAACAAATGCTATTTTCAAGGACAACGTAGGTTCAACCTACAGTGTTACTAGCTTTCTCTGTGAGTATGATAAGATTGCAGAAAATATTGAAGAAAATGAGAAGCAAGAGGATTCAATCACGAGGACAACAACTCCAACATATTGGTGCGGGAATGATATGGAAGTACAAGCTGGGAAACGTTACAACCGAAAGATTTTCTATAGGTTCCAGAAGCAGCTCAGGTTCACTTCCAAACTACATGTCCAAGAAGTTGAGAGAAATGTCAAGTATGAGGTGTACAAATCAGCTTTGGCTGCTGCAAGAGATTACAGAACTAGAAGATATCTAGTTCTTGTAAATTTAAGCACTGGTGATTTCAATTGTGTTTGCTCTAAGTTCAACAAGGATGGACTCCTATGCTCTCATGTCCTACGAGTTCTTGTGCACCTAAATATTTCAGAAATCCCTGAGAAATATTTTATTGACAGATGGAAGCCGCGGGAAAAGAAAGACATTCGTGATTTGAGGTATAATGTACCAATGCAACTCACTGAGGATAATAGCCAGCTAAGATTCAATATTCTGTCAAAGGTGTTCATAAACATAGCATCAGATGGGTCGAAGAGCAATGAGAAGTACATGTTTGTGTCTCAAGAGGTTAAGAAGATTGCAGAAAAGCTTGATCAGATGACTATAGCAGAGGATGCACAAAAAGAGGCAAATCCTGAGAAGAAAGATGCAAATCCTTCTGAACAACCTGAATATGGACACCTAAATGATCCGAAAGTTGTTAAATCTAAAGGTAGACCAACTACTTCTGGAAAACGGAACGCTGATGGCAGGTTTAAAACATTTGCTGAGCAAATTTTCACAAGGCAACAGGTCACATGTAGCCACTGCGGATCAAACGAACACAATATTCAGACATGTGACATGCTACACCTAGATGCATCACTGTTTCAAACAAAGCCTAAGCCAAAAAGGAAACCTAGAGGTATGTACTCTGCGCATATATACACTCCTATGTTTGTGTACATTTCATATTTATTTCATTGAAAAAGAAATTATAAATATAAGTTATAATCTGTACTTTGAAAACTTTCAGGAAAGAAAAAGGCGCAAGGTGAAGATGTCAACTTGCAGAAATGAGAATTCTTGTGTACCTTGATTGCCTTGCTCCAGTTGAACTCTTGAAGAAAAGATAGAAGCACCATGAGTTTGCTGGTCTGCATGTATCTGATAAGGAAAATACATTAGTACAGAGTTATGTAAGAAACAGCTATCATTTGTAATATAAAAACATTGAAGCACAATCTTACTTAGAAAATGATTGGAGAGCATATTTGCAGGTTGTTATGAAATTAATACTGTTTTATGTCCCCTCTTTGATTGCTTCTTTTGCTATTTTACTTGCCGCAGATAGATATCAAAAAAAGAAGCTACAAAAGACAAATCAGTCCTTTTGCACTTGATATGTGCATTATTTGTCATGGGAGTGTAGTGTAAAAAAAGAAGCACATGTACAAGAGAAAAGATTAGCTATAAACTGCAACTTCCATAGTCATTAGGTAGAAAAACATCACATGGACGAAAAATAAACGTTCCATGCAAATGTCAGCCAAGTGCCACCCAAACATGGGCATTCTCTCTCCAAACTCATTCGCTCATATTAAATACACAAAAGAAAAAAGAAAATGAAGCAATGTCGCATGCACTTCTTAGTCTCATATCCCGGACGCTTGGATAGGTGTTCTTCACATCATTCTGGCATATCTGCCATGAACCTGCAATTTGAAAAAGTGAGAAGTGTGTTATTTGGCTAGCAAACAAAAGGAATGTTTGGCCTAAAGAAAACCTCTGAACTACACTATATTTATACAAAAACAGAGAAATATAATTACTCAATTCAGTTAGCACTGATTGAAAAAAATAAAATAGAATATGACCAAAAAGTTTTACACTACTGACAAACATTTTTACCAAAAAAGAAGAAGCTTTGAATCTTACAGTAGGCTTGAAATCTCTGACAGCCTGCTGCATTTCCTTGCTCTCGTTGAACTCCGAAAACATCATGTCATTTGCAATCTGAATGCGGATGTTCGGCATGTCGAGATGTGAGTACGTGCCCATCATATTGTTTCTTGGCTTGAATAGTGTAATATTCTTCATTAAATGAACACCACAATCCTTCCTGATTTGTAAAAAGAGAATGAAATGTAATTTGAGCCAGTAAGTAGATTTTGAAGGAAAAAGTGATGCGCACATTCAGAATTCCAAAATATAACACACATGATATTTTGAATAGTGCCCAAAAAATTTACCCGTTGTTCTGTTTTGGTACAATGACATGAATAGTTTCAAACTCATCGAAGTTGACCTTTTTCAAGTTACATTCATCCCACGTTAATTGGAAATTTTTCGTCTGCGAGTGAAATAAACATGAATAAACATAGAAAATATGGGGAGTGAGGTACTGTATTGACAACATCATAAATTAAAAAAGTAATTTCTAGTTGTACCATTCTTTCATCCACTTCTCTGTGGAATGATGAATCCTTGGCAAACATTGAGTCCATAAACATAAACTTTTTATCTCTTATGTCAACAGTGAATAAGAACCAGTGGTGATTGTAGACAGATGGGAAGTGCAGCTGGTCATGGAAAAAGAAAGAAAGAAAGAGAGAGAGATGATGGACTTGAAGAAATGAAAACAGTACAACATAACCAAAATGAATAAATAAAGCTATGCTAGAAAAATACCGATTCTGTCAGGTGAAGTTTCTTCGCCTTTCCAGCTCCCTCAAATGCTTTCATTGTTTGTTCTTTCAACTCAATCCTTTTTCTTTCAGTTGTCCATTTTTCTAGAAAGTATTCCTATTTGAAAAAGAATTTAAGAACACAACAAAATCATACAAAAGGAAAAAGAATATGACATGTGGAAGGTAGAAACAGTAGGGAAAATATGTTCATTGTATGAATTGTGAAAAAGAGAAGAACATGAATGAAAAAGCACGGATATATACTTACAGCAGGGATGTGGAAAAATGTGTGTCTATCTGAATCTCTAGGGTGGTTGTTTTTGAAAAGAATCCGACAATATAAATTGATGACCCAAGCTTCAACAACACCTCCGGGTTTCAGTGAATTTCCAAACGTATCGAAGCTTACCTTACAGGTACCAATTTGTATAGCCATCTTACTGTTTGGGATAAAAAGAAAAAGGACAGATGAATATGATGTAAAAAAGAGAATATTTGCAAGCTGCATGAATACAACAAAAAAATCTGAGAAACTGGGAGAACACATGGATAAAACAAAGATCAAACTTACTATCGTGTTTCCTCCGTGTTTGCAAGGCGAACCATTGCCTGGTAGTACTCTACTTGTTTTGGACTTGGTGTAAAACTGCGGGTGTACACATCATATGGTGATGAAACAAATCTGCTTGGCATTACAACTCGTCTTGCTGGCAGCGTGTTGGATAACTGAGTTGATGATGTGGAGCTGCCATAATTTTGAGGCCTGCCATCATTGTCTTGGTCATACATCGTATCAATGGCTTCGGTAATATTCGTTCGAATTGGTGAAAGTCTATGTTCCCCTATATACACAACTTCACTATCATCCAACATTCTGCCTGGCCTTCCTCTATTTTGTCTATGAAATACATCCTCTGGAGATTCTTGTGAGCTCTGTTCAAATAAAACATCAGTGAGCCACTCATTTGTACTAAAAAATGAAGGAAGATGACAAAAGAAAAATATCATGGAACATGCTAAAAAAAGATAGATGTTGTTTCAACGTACTATTATGATTGCTTCCTTCCCTGTATTTCTTGGTGGTGAAACTGGACTAGCAACTGAATTTGATCTCTGAGGTGATGTTGTACTGCCAACATAAATAACCTTTTTAGGTGAGGGAGATGTGGGTGGGGTTGCAGCATGATATGTTAGCAGTGGTACAAGATCGTGTTTTGTTCTAGCCTCCTGTGCCTTGGCTTGTCTATTCTTTGCATTTCTAATTGCCTGTTTGTGAAATGCAGGGGGGAAAGAATTAAGCACGAATATTTTATATGTGAAAAGGTTAGAATAAGGATGAATAAAAAGCATGGATATCTAGATATAGCTACAGCAAATAGTAACATTCACCTGATTCCTTGGGGCGGCAAGCAAACTATCCATGAAGGAGATTGACGGCTGACCATCGTCTACCTATGACATGGAATAAGAAGAAAAATAAATAGATGGCCAGGCGTTTAGTTAAGAATAAACGAACAAGAAACTCGGACATGAGTTGCGCGTTTCTACAAGAAAGATGCAACTCAGACACGTTGCACGTTTCTACAAGAAAAGACTCAACTCGGACACGAGTTGCACTTTTCAAGGAGAAAGGTGCAAGTCTTGCGAGTTGCGCCTTTCAAGGAGAAAGGTGCAAGTAAGACATCAGTTGCGCGAGACATGAGTTACCTTGTTGTGCCTTTCAAGGAGAAAAGTGCGACTCGGACATGAGTTGCGCCTTTCAAGGTGAAAGGTGCGACTCGGACACGACACATGAGTTGCGCGTTTCTACACAAAAGGCGCAACTCGGACATGAGTTGCGTCTTTCAAAGAGAAAGGTGCAACTCGGACACAAAGTTGCGCCTTTCAAGGAGAAAGGTGCAACACTGTCCGAGTTGCGCCTTTGAAGTAGAAAGGTTCGACTAGGACACGTGATATGAGTTGTGCGATTCTACAAGAAAGGCGCAACTCAGACACGTTGCACGTTTCTACAAGAAAAGACTCAACTCGGACACGAGTTGCACTTTTCAAGGAGAAAAGGTGCAAGTCTTGCGAGTTGCGCCTTTCAAGGAGAAAGGTGCAAGTAAGACATCAGTTGCGCGAGACATGAGTTACCTTGTTGTGCCTTTCAAGGAGAAAAGTGCGACTCGGACATGAGTTGCGCCTTTCAAGGTGAAAGGTGCTACTCAGACACGAGACATGAGTTGCACGTTTCAACAAGAAAGGCGCAACTCGGACACAAGTTGCGCCTTTCAAAAGAGAAAGGTGCAAACTCGGACACAAAGTTGCGCCTTTCAAGGAGAAAGGTGCAACACTGTCTGAGTTGCGCCTTTCAAGTAGAAAGGTGCGACTAGGACACGAGACATGAGTTGCACGTTTCTACAAGAAAGACGCAACTCGGACACAAGTTGCGCCTTTCAAAAGAGAAAGGTGCAAACTCGGACACAAAGTTGCGCCTTTCAAGGAGAAAGGTGCAACACTGTCCGAGTTGCGCCTTTGAAGTAGAAAGGTTCGACGAGGACACGAGACATGAGTTGCGCGTTTCTACAAGAAAGGCGCATCTCGGACACAACTTGCGCCTTTCAAAGAGAAAGGCGCAACTCGCTCCGAGATGCGCCTTTCAAGAAGAAAGGTGCAACACTGTCCGAGTTGCGCCTTTCAAGTAGAAAGGTGCGTCTCGGACACGAAACATGTGTTGCGCCTTTCAAAAGAGAAAGGTGCAAACTCGGACACAAAGTTGCGCCTTTCAAGGAGAAAGGTGCAACACTGTCTGAGTTGCGCCTTTCAAATAGAAAGGTGCGACTAGGACACAAGACATGAGTTGCGCGTTTCTACAAGAAAGGCGCAACTCGGACACAAGTTGCGCCTTTCAAAAGAGAAAGGCGCAACGTGCTCCGAGATGCGCCTTTCAAGGAGAAAGGTGCAACACTGTCCGAGTTACGCCTTTCAAGTAGAAAGGTGCGACTAGGATACGAGACATGAGTTGCGCGTTTCTACGAGTAAGGCGCAACTCGGACACAAGTTGCGCCTTTCAAGAAGAAAGGTGCAAAAACTGTCCGAGTTGCGCCTTTCAAGTAGAAAGGTGCGACTAAGACATGAGACATGAGTTGCTCGTTTCTACAAGAAATGCGCAACTCGAACACAAATTGCGCCTTTCAAGGAGAAAGTTGCAACACTGTCTGAGTTGCGCCTTTCAAGTAGAAAGGTGCGACTAGGACACGAGACATTAGTTGCACATTTCTACAAGAAAAGCGCAACTCGGACACAAGTTGCGCCTTTCAAAGAGAAAGGTGCAACTCACTCCGAGATGCGCCTTTCAAGAAGAAAGGTGCAACACTGTCCGAGTTGCGCCTTTCAAGTAGAAAGGTGCGTCTCGGACATGAAACATGAGTTGCGCCTTTCAAAAAGAAAGTTGCAACTCGGACACAAAGTTGCGCCTTTCAAGGAGAAAGGTGCAACACTGTCTGAGTTGCGCCTTTCAAGTAGAAAGGTGCGACTAGGACACGAGACATGAGTTGCGCGTTTCTACAAGAAAGGCGCAACTCGGACACAAGTTGCGCCTTTCAAGGAGAAAGGTGCAACAGTGTCCGAGTTGCGCCTTTCAAGTAGAAAGGTGCGACTAGGACACGAGACATGAGTTGCGCGTTTCTACAAGAAAGGCGCAACTCGGACATGAGTTGCGTCTTTCAAAGAGAGAGGTGCAACTCGGACACAAAGTTGCGCCTTTCAAGGAGAAAGGTGCAAATACTGTCCGAGTTGCGCCTTTCAAGTAGAAAGGTGCGACTAGAACACGAGACATGAGTTGCGCGTTTCTACAAGAAATGCGCAACTCGGACACAAAATGCGCCTTTCAAGGAGAAAGTTGCAACACTGTCTGAGTTGCGCCTTTCAAATAGAAAGGTGCGACTAGGACACGAGACATTAGTTGCACATTTCTACAAAGAAAAGCGCAACTCGGACACAAGTTGCGCCTTTCAAAAAGAAAGGTGCAACTTGCTCCGAGATTTGCCTTTCAAGTAGAAAGGTGTGACTAGGACACGAGACATAAGTTGCGCCTTTCAAAGGAGAAAGTTCCAACTCAGACATGAGTTGCGCCTTTCAAGGGTAAAGTTCCAACTCAGACATGAGTTGCGCCTTTCAAGGGGAAAGGTGCGACTCGGACACGAGACATGAGTTGCGCGTTTCTACAAGAAAGTCGCAACTCGGACATGAGTTGCGCCTCATAAGGAGAAAGGTGCAACTCTTATCGAGTTGTGCCTTTCAAGGAGAAAGGTGCGACTAGGACACGACACATGAGTTGCGCGTTTCTACAAGAAAGGCGCAACTCGGACACAAGTTGCGCCTTTCAAAGACAAAGGTGCAACTCGGTCCGAGATGCAGCTTTCAAGGAGAAAGGTGCAACTTGACATGATTTATGCATTCCTACGAGAAACGTGCAAATTGTACACAAGTTCGAAAACAGCATAAGCATTTCTGTAACAAATTTGGAAGTTGTAAAAAAATGTAAGAAAATCTAGGAAAAGTATACCTCGAAATCATCTATAGCCATGTTGTCAAGGCCTTCATATCCTTGACTACTGGAATGACTTTGAAATCTTGTCTCTGAACTCGAATCAGGATTGGCAGAACATTCAGAAAACCTACTGTTAAGATTGACACCTGTCCTGGATTGGTTTAGACTGACACGTGTTCTTTGGCCACACTGAATAGAGCTGTTATTGTTGAATGTTGTAAAATTGTGCAGCATGGAGTCTGAATCTTGCATCCCTTTGTTAATGAAAAAATAAGTTAAGTAAGATATACAAATAAAAAGTCCAGAAAAATTGAAGTCATTTGTCATTTATGGAATAAAAAGATGCAAAGAAAGAGGTGCAAACAAGTTGTTTGCATTTTACTTACCCATGCTATGTATGCCTGCAAACATGGCATGAGTCTTTTCTGGGGTGACATTTTCTGTTCTTATCAAATCTACTCCTGAATTCTTGGTTTTTAACTCAACATTCAAGAGGTCTGTAAAAAAAGAAAAGTTCAAAGAGTTCTTATGTGTTACTTTACAAATTGTGTGCAAAAACACCTTAAATTTAAAAAGTTGAAAACCTGGTGATGTTTGATCATCAAAATTTACTACAGAGGTAGCATCTGTTTCATCTTTTAAAAGGTGTTCCAAACTAGCACTGTTACCACATGATATATCAGTAGTAGTGGTGTGCTTCACTTGACCCTAAATAAAAATAGGTATGCATAGTCAAAAAAGAGAACTGCACAAACATACATAATGCTGATACCTTTTCTTAAAAATTCATGTTGCGTCTATTTTACCTTACTGGCAATATCTAGCATGTCTAGTTGTCCATCTTTCTCTTTGATATTTAAGTTGCACAATGCAGCATTGACAGAATCATCAATGTCATCTGCTACCTTGCTGCCACTGATAGTGTTATCCATTGTATTCCCTTTCAAGTTTAATTGATCATTGCCATTTGTGTGATCAACCAGCTTTGCAATAATCTGGTATGTTTTGTAAAAAGATAAACATTAGATAAAAAGAAGACACAAGAGGAAAAAACATTAAAAGACCTAAAATGAACATCTTATTCTTAAGTAAAGAAAATATCACACTTAAGAGACTTTTTGATATGAGATATGGCTTAAAAAGCAAACCTGATCAGTTGTTGCAATGTTTTCCTCTACTTGATTAATACTAGTGTCTATCGTCGGCTTTTCTTGTGTCTTCGGCAATGGGACTGAGTTATCAGAATGTTGACTATCATGAGCTGTGTCTGGATTATCTGCAAATGAAAAGAAGGGAAACAAGAGTTGTTAAAAAATAGACCTAAAATAAGGTATAAAAATAGTAACAGGTACATAAGGATCAAAAAAACATAATAATAAATTAAGATCACAGACCTTGGTTCTTTTCTATGTTGCTGCTGGTACCACTTGATGGCATTTTCAAAGTGTTATCAGATGCTTTATTTGAACTGCTTGATTTGTTTTCACCTTGTGATGAACAAAACAGTTTCTCAGTGCTTTGTGAACTGCTTGGAATACAATTATGTTCTATCAAGCTTTTGAGCACACTTATAAGGAGATCTTGTACTTTGGAACAGTTTGTACTTGTTTCATCTTGTGTGAACTTCTCAAAAAGGGTGCATATAGTGTCAGTGACCTATTTGAAACAAAAAGTAAAAGAAAAACATTAGTTAACTGCTATTAATTGCAAAAGTATGAAGAAATGCTTAAGGAAACAAATAAAATAGAAGTAAAGTACAACAAGGGGGATGGGAGGTTATAAAAACCTTAACATTGAAAGCACTGTGTTGAAATGAATCAATAGACTTCCTGAGCTCCTCAGCTGAGAAATCATTAGGTGTTGTTCTAGTTAACGTTACTTGACCATAGCATGTATCCATTATATCCTTGATCTTGTAGAACATAAAATAATAAAGACAAGTCAAAAAATATACACACGGCTGGAAGAATTTCAAAAACCACATGAGTAAAAAAATGACAATAAAATGTAAGAAATAGGTTATTAAACCTGCAGCTTTCCATAGTAGTTGTCGTCATCCATACCCCACTTAATGTAATCTTTGATCATATCACCTTTCCAAACCTTTATCCTGGGCAAAGAAGACTGAATTTGTACTGATCCAAAATCTAAGAAATCCAGATATCGGACCTGAGAGACAAAATAAAAAGATTCAGCAAAAAAGCTACATAAATTGAGAGAAACAGGTACCAAATTGTTCAACAGATAGGATATGTACTAACCGCAATGTAGTAATTGCACAGTGCTAAAGTGGAAGAACTTGTTAGGTACTTTTTAATATACCATAACGTCCATTGATGAAAATATTTGCCCCAGTTGTAAGATTTTATCTTGTCAACATCAGTAATTCCTCCAAGATAAGCAGTGCTTGGTTTGGTACTTGATGTCGGACAGAAAAAAGTTGCCAGTGCAACAGTCATAAAGCAAATTACAAACTCTTCCTTGTTCTGACCCTTCTTGAGTATCTTATCACCAAAGAACTTGATAGTTGGCATTTCTGATAAGCCAAAGTACTCCAGGAACACTGCTGTTGCAAACTTACTTTCAGATGGGACAGTATCGCCTTCTGTTGGGACTCCAAGAACATGGCCAAAAGATTCTACACTGATAGGGATAGATTTCTGATCAAAATCTATTTCTTCATTACTAACATTCACATGTTCAGCTAACCACTGAACAAAGGACCATGGCACAAAGCCTCCATCTAGTTCGAGAATCCCTCCAAAATCAATATCCTTTATGTGCTGCCGTTGCTCCTCATCAAACGACTTCATAATCTCAACAAGATAACTGGCACAATACCTACTTTTGGGTTTGCCAACATCTTTATCCACTAATATTCTTCCTTGCCTCCGGTCACGAACTCGTTTCTGCAAATTAGAAAATGTAACACAAATGAGTTTGTGTTCCTTTAGTGGATGGGATATAGAGCAAAAGAGATATTCACAGAAAAAATGAAAACACAGGAAAAAGACCAAAAAATCCCACCGTCCTCTTTGCTTTTTGTGCTTTACTTTGTCCTCTTGTTCTTTTCAAGCTTCTTCTAATCTGCATAATGATAAAAATTGAAAATAGACAGATATGAGATATATTTACAAGTAACTTGTGTACAGTAAAAACTACGGAGTCACAAGAAAAATTACAAACACATTTACAGAGGGATTTTTTTAATAAAACTTACAATTGAATTCACCGCATTCAGAACAACGGTTTCATCATCAGTGTCTGGTCCATCCTGCAAAAATCAATAAAGAAAGAATGAAGAAAAACAAACTACAAAAGGATGCATGTTATGTCAGTGATTATCTCTACCTCTCCACTGCTATCAGATTTGTCGTATTCCAGCAAATAATCAGGATCTTTGTTCCCAGCCATCCTATAAAAAACCTAGCACATTAGTCATTAACAGATTAACCGTAATAAAAAATCTCATTGATTCATAATGGCAACATATCAAAGTGACCAAAAAAACATTAGAGTCCAATCTAAAACCTTCCTAACCCAACAACTGATATCTCATTGGACAGACAGAAAAAGAAAGGCATGCGAGATAGACATTTCATTTCAAAACAAACATCACAAATGCTAGATGACCAAAAAAATAAAAACAAGCAAACATGATATATACATTTCACATACACAAAAACAAGTACAGAACAATGATTACCAACTCCCTTTGTGTATAAAAAGTGATGTTCATAACTAATATGTCTAACTTATGTGTGCCCTGGTTATACGTGGGTGTCAGAAGAGTAAGAATGTTTATAAAACAGAATGCACCTACTGCCTACTTTGTGTTTTGGTCACTACCTTTCCTCCACTGCCTGGATAAAAAACACAAACTATATAGGTAGGTAGCAAGAGTAAACCAAGACATGTATGAACCACGAAAACTTGACATAGTGCATATACTGACTGAATGATGATACACTGAAATAATCATCACCAAAAATCAGCTAGCCTAACTGCTTCTTTTTAGTATACAAATGAGTAAATAAATCTACAAAAATAAACAAGGAGCTTAACTTCCAGACAACTTAGCATAACATACATACTAACTCAAATGAGTTGACAAAGCACACAAATCTATATGCGAATGACATCAGAGACTCATCAAGATCAGAAGCCGATGAATGCATGAACATGAAAATGGATCATAAAATCAATGAATAACTGCTCAAAAGAGCAGTATAGGCCCTCCGCTGCAGCACAAAAACCACAAACACAGAGATACAAACTAGTGTTATCCCCACATCTAGCTCTGTATGCGCACACGTACTCCGACATTGGGACATCGCTCAATCTCTGATGCGGAGCTCGAGTCCGCTCTAAAATCAAGCTGCGCGAGCATACAAACATCCTAACCTAGCTCTCTATACGCGCGCTCACATCACAAACCCTAAACCGCTCGCTTGATTTTGCTCGCCCGTTCGTACAGACAGACTGATTAAACTGTTGCTCAACAAGTCAAAGGAATCAACACGGATCGGCAGAAGCTATCCAAAATTGCATCAATTCAGTAATTCAGATTCAGATCATATCGATCGAGCATATGAACCAAAGCATCATCACAACCACACTGATCACAACAGCAGAAAGTAAGCAAAATTGCATCAATTCAGTTATTCAGATTCAGATCATATCGATCACATAACAGCAGAGAGTAAGCAAAATTGCATCAACTCAGTTATTCAGATTCAGATCATATCGATCACATAGCAGTGGTTCATCTTACTAGAGCAATCATGAGACCCAAAATGTTCACCTCTGAACACACCTTGGCCAGGCCAGTACTGATCGATCACAAACACGGTGGACACTAGAGGAACTACGCAACCGAGGACACATGAAACATACTGCTAGACAGCTACCACTACGCGCGCGATGCAGAAATCTCAAAATCCAATTGTCTTCTACGGACTCCAGACAGAAACAAATGGCGAGAAACATGTAACTTGGGTCACATCTTGGGGAGGGCGACGACCTGCGGGCGCATCAGCTACGAGATAGTGAATCGAGAAATACCTGTAGATCTATCGCCGGCTAGACCAGCGACGGCGACGGCGACGCCCAAGGCGACGGCGCTGAAGACCTCTGCGCCCGCCTCGAGCTCCCGCGGCGACGGCGACGACAACCTCGCCGACCGAGCGCCTCAAGCTCTGCGTCGTTCCCCTCCTCTCGAATGAAACGATGACTCCAGAAAGAAGAAAGGAAAAGATACACTGACAAGTGGGACCCACAAAACAGAGGAGATAAAAAACAAGAGACAAACGTCCGACCTCACAGAAAAACAGCCCAATAAAAGCCCACTACGAAACGTCTAGTAACATCTCTCTCCAATAAACGGTCGACTGCGACATAACGAAATAACAGGTGACTGTCCATTAGCAAATCCGTATATCTTAAAATAGATTATCACAAATGAGTGTACTATGTGGCCTGGTGATTCCAAATGGATATACATGCCAATATGCCATGTCCATGGACGACTGGACATCCTGACAACTGACGCGCACTGGCTAGAGCGGCGCGCGCAGCCTTTTCTTTTCTTCTTTACTTACATCGTACTCCAGCTTTATTCCCAGTCAGGACAATAATATTCAGCCGTCAATTGGATGCGACCTCACCTGCTGCCTCGTCATCTGGCAACCGTTGCTCGTGCATGTGCATGTGTTAGAATTTTCCTGGCATCCAACGTCCCATTTCTTTTCTCGATTATTTGAGTGTTCTATGTTTTCAATGGAGAGCAGATGAAAACGTACTCCCTCCGTTTTAAAATATAAGATATTTTAGATTTGTGAAGCAAATGTATCTAGATATATTTTACTGTTTATATTCGAGTAAACCTACACACTAAAAAATGTCTAAATATATTTGTTTCACAAAGCTAAAACATCTTACATTTTGAAACGGAGGGAGTACGTTTCTTCTATTCTTCTAGTATGAGCGCCGATCCTCTGTGTTTTGTATATTTGTGAGGACCGTAGTAACAACACATGTAACATGTTTTTGTAACATCTTTCTAATATGATTCTAGAACGCCTTGTTGTACTCATAACTCATGGTTAACTAGTCTAATCCCATGCTTTTCTTTTTGCATTGTGTCGAGAGCAATGTAACCATCATTCCCATTCCCCCAACTTTCAGACAGCACGCCCCGATCCACCCAAGGCATATGTTCATCAGCATGCTATAGAGCTCCCCGATCTGGAGAATACAAAGATATAGCATTGCCGATTCAGTTTGCAAATGAAATGTCGATCGAGTATATATATGTGAAAGATAACGATCATGCTGGGATGATACCGAAATGTTCCGTTTCTATTTTGTACTCCCTCCGTTTCAAAATATAAGATGTTTTAGCTTTGTGAAGCAAATGTATTTAGACATCTTTTAGTGTGTAGGTTCACTTGAATATATACACTAAAACGTGTCTAGATACATTTGCTTCACAAACCTAAAATATCTTATATTTTGAAACGGAGAGAGTAGTTTTCACGTTATGCTTTATGTATTGCTTGTTCGATCGTTCGAATCTCTTGGTACTAAACTCACTCACAAAGGAAAATAAGGAATAAACATATCTTTAAAAAAAAAATAGGAGCGTCGTGGGTCTAGATTGGGCCACCGATGATGGGAGAAGGACGTGAAAACATGTCGCATGGACCTGGACCACATAAACGGGCCCATTGCGCTCCCCTTAAAGTCCCATTGGAACGGGGAAAAAATTCCGTTTCTGGTGGCGATAAACTGAACCTTGTGAAATTACAGTGCCAAGCTCTACAGTACAAATGCACAGAGGGGTTACTATTTCGAGTTTCTTTATTTCTTGATCCTGTATGAACACTATTGTAGTAAAATAATTTTATTCTAGCAGTGTGACACTATTACCCGAGCTAATTAACCAAAGATCCTGACTGATGGAGCAGTGCCCAGATCTCCTATCTTTAGCAGACAGGATAAAGCATGAAATGATTTTGTACACGAATCACCCAGAATTGGATAAAGAAAATTAATAGGGAAGCAGGCCACATGCTCCGTCGGCTGAATAATTATTGGCCTGAAAAAGGAGGACAGGAAGTCCTGAGCCAAAATTTCAGGTTTAGTTATCTGATAGCATATGGCTGAACAGCAGCGACAGTCATGTTGTTTATCAACATCAACACTGGCCCATCAAGCTTTCCTGTACTAACGTCTAAAAGTTCTCAGTTAAAAAAAAAACTAGTAGCATCTACTGATAACCAGCCGATGGTAGTTTCAGGTATTGAAACAACTGTTACTGTTAGTTCCACCATATGTACTGAAAGCTTTGTTATTTGTTTGTGTTATTCATAACTCATATTGACTCTTATTGAAAAAACTCATATTGACTCATTATTGAAAAAACTCATATTGACTCGATATAATTTACGATAACAACAGTTTACACTGGTTGGTTTTCTAAAAACTAGACCAAAACTGCTTTCCAGTCTCACTATGGAGAATGGGACTTTGCGCCACGATGCACGATTACAAAAAGACAAATTGTCAGTCAATATGAGACAGGTGGGGTTCAAGAGTCTTGTGCCACTTCTATCGCACTCAAACTGTAGCATCTCCCTGCTGTTTCCAGAACTTGTCTGAAACAATTATGTACCAGCTTCTGCACAATTTTAAGCTAAGCCAGATAAAGGAGGTACAGATAAAGGAGTTCTTACATGCTGACAGATCACAGCTGTACATTTTTTTTAGGAAAATGATAGATAATAATATTGGGATCTGAAGTTTTGCTCCAGAACAAATGGTGGAAACCACTTTAACAATAGTGTATTCCTTCTCTTTTGAAGGAACGCCTAATTCTGTTTTGATGGTACTGTACATCCACTCCCCCGACCACTTCCTTAGTCTATTCCTTCTTCTTCTTGTTTTCATCTGCTATCTTCTTGGGTTTAGTTAAGAAGGTAACCACCCATACTCCTAGCAGGGTTGCTTGGAGGGGTGCAAGCCAATATACCAATAGGTGGTCAAATGTTGTATGATCTCCTCGAGCATAGGCCCATGCAAAAGCCTGCAGAATTTAGCAGATGGGAAATTATTAGATAACTGAAATTTGATTTCAAAAATTAGAAGTACTCCATGATATAGCACAATTTCAGTTATTACTGTTTCAGGGATAACAACGCATTATGTAGAAGTTGCAACCAGAACGAGATTGGTGCAGCCATACATGCGTTTGCATAGTACTCCGTACTTCAATACTTTGTATGCAATTCATATAGAAGTTACACATGTGTTGTAGTTCAAATCCAAGAGGTCAGTTTCTAGATCAGTCACGTCCGTAGGTGTAGAAAGCACTTACAGATGCAGGGTTCATAATCCCTCCAGTAATATCCGAGCTAAGGATATGAATCGTCATTTTCCAAATGCTGGCGATCCATGTCTTCATAAAGAACCCCTTTTCTTTCTTTTTAAGTGTCACTGACACCATAACAACCATAAAAGTTGCCAGTCCTTCAGCTAATGCTCCGTGATGAGCGCCGACGCTTAACGCGGCTCCTTTACCTATTTGAGGGAAAGCTGTTCTGATGAGCTTCACTCCTAGAACTGCCCCAATCACCTGAAAACAAACCACATCAAACATTAGACAGGCATGCAGGTCCATAAATCAATATGGCTGCAATAAACAGGGCTGCTCAGCCAAAGAGAAAATGATCATTTCAGAAATATATATATAAGCATCTGTCCCTTACAAAATGATACGTCTTCCTTGAAACAGAAAAGGTATGAAACATCTATTGTTCACCATCAGTTAGTTAGATCTGATGGTTCTTCTCTCCCCTTCTATCCGATTTCATGCGGACAAAAAACAGAACGTTTAGTATCATACTTTATATGTCACCTCTTCTCCAACTTTTAGATATCAATTACATGCCATTGCCAACAAAGCTATTTTTCAATCAATTAGTATCATACATGAAGTGACTAAAATTTATCGCAACTTAATTATGCTAGATTATTCTACATCCCCAGACCGGTGGCATTTTCGTCCGTTCATACGAGTAGCGCTACAATAACATCATCAACAATATTAAAGTCTTCTATCCCAAGCAAGTTGGGGTAGGCTAGATATGAAAGCCAACAAAACCGTACGGAAACCAAAAAGAGCAAGAGTTAGAAAACAAGTACGAGTAAACTAAGATCTTAGCTTTTCGATTTTGTGGGACCTTCTTGTCACATAAGATTCTAGATGCTTGCCGTCACTTCATCCACCTTGTCTTAACTTGTGGCAAACATCCTCGCCGATATCACCATTGCTTTGCAGCATTGATCCTAAGTATCGGGAGGACCCTCAGCATTGATCCTAAGTATCGGGAGTGCCCTCTTAGGCACTATTTGTCCTTCTAAACTAATATTTCCTTTTTCGCGCCCAATACCACTAAAGTCACACGTCATATACTCAGACTTGTCCCTACTAAGTCTAAACCCCGTGGATTCGAATGTGTGTCTCCATAGCTCTAATCTCCTATTGACACCGACCCTCATTTCATCTACTAGCACCATATCATCAGCAAAAAACATACACATGGGAATATCTCTTCGTATCCTTTGTCACATCATCCATCACTAAGCAAAAAATGTATGGGCTCAAGGTTGACCCTTGATGTATACCTATCGTAATTGGAAAGGTATCAGTCTCACTATCACCTGCGCAAACACTTGCCAAAACATTGTCATACATCTCTAATAAGGGTAATGCACTTTGTTGTGGCTTTATGCTTCTCAAGCGCCCACCACATGACCGTCCTTAATATCTTGTCATGTGTATTCTTCAAATCAGATGAAAACCATATTTAGGTCCTTCTTTTGCTTCCTATATCTCCCAATAAGTTCGAAGCAAGAAAATCGCTTCTATTGTCGATCTCCCAGGCATAAAACCAAATTGGTTGCTAGTGACATTCGTCACTATTCTCAAAAGATGCTCGACCACTCTCTTCCTCAGCTTCTTAATATTTCCTTTATTCTTGAAGACAGGTACTAATATACGAGTAGCACTAAATTAACTATTTAGACTTCTTTGATATGTGTTAACAGTTAATTGCAAAGCCTTTATTTTATTTAACATTATATTTATCCATTTCTGTCCTAGATCATAGAAGCAGAAGGCATAATAGTTTGGGGCATAAAAATATGGCCAAGTACCAGTGTCTGGTGCTAAATTCAGGTGATATTTGCATTTTGGCATCGCTTGCTATAGCACCTATTGTAGCTTCCCAATGTAACAACTAACAAAGGTGTGTGGATAGGAGTATGGAGTGGAAACGACAACATCTCATTGACTATTTATGAGATATAATAAGATAATATTTTTTGTGAGAAATAATAGCATAGTACTTAAACAGGCAATTGGCCATTTGCCCCTGAAATTGGTACAATGTACTGCTCAAATCGTAATCGTTCCTCTCTTGAAAATAAATAGAATTAGGTACACGTTCCTCTCCAGTAGATAAAAAAGGATGAGACAGGGGGACGTGTCACCTGGGCAGGGACCCGCAGGAAGACGGTGAAGAGGTAGAGGGCGGGGCCACCGTGGGAGGCGACGGCGCCGGAGAGGGCGGTGAGCGGGTTGTAGGAGGCGCCGCCGGTGAGCGATTCGAGCCAGGCGAAGATGAACATGTACACGACAGAGAGAGAAACTTTGGCGGCTTCGCCCTCCGGCCGCCCGCCGAGGCCGAGCACGCTGTATACGAACAGCTTCACCAGCGCGCCCGCGCACACCCACAGCGCCGCCAGGACCAGGTCACCGACTACCAGCCATGGCCGGATGCGGCCGCTCGACGGCGGAGCCGGAGCCATCGGCGGGGTCGTGGGGGCGGAGGAGGTGCGGAGCGGCCGAGCGGGGGAGAGGTTGGCTGCCGGTGCCTGCGGCAATGGCTTCCGTCACCGCAAGAGATTCTTCTGCCGGGATTAGAAAGGAGACGAGCGAGAAATTAGGAATTTTAAATTCGGGGCGGGTTAAGAATAGATTCCCCTTGTGATAGCCACAATTGATAAGGAAACCTCTGCCGTAGTGGTGGGCGTCAATGATTGTTCACAACGGGAACAGCGGGGAATATTTTTCAGATGTTTATGTCCTGTTCCATATTACTCCTTACATAAAGTCAAATAGTTAAATGTTGTAAAGTTTGATTTAGTTATGTAGAAAAACATACCAACATCTATACCAAATCAATATAATTAGAACCGTGATAAAATATACTTCATATTATGTACTGTTGATATTATATATGTGCGTATTTTGTCATGTGTAATTGGTAAGCATATTAAAGTTTAACTTTGACTAAATCTTATATGCGGAATATATGGAACCGAGGAAGTACTATCGTCTTAGAACATCTCTAACCGAGCCCTTAAACAATCTCAAAACCGTATTACTTCGGCGAGTTTACGGATCCGTAAAAAAAGGCGTAGATTAGAGCCTGTATTCGCGGTCCGGCCCATAATTTTTTTTTATGCGGCCCGTTCTCGCGGAGCGGCGGCTGATATAAGTAACGGCCGAGGGGAGTTTACGGGTTGAAACCCCACTTCCTCCGCCGCCAAGGCCGGGCCCCTTTCTCTCCCTCTTCGCCGCCAAGATCCGAACCTTCACCGGCGAGCAATTGTCGGCACCTCCGTTGTCGATTGGGCGCGCCATGTGGAGGCGAGGCTCGTGCTACCGCGGCGGCGGCTCCTCGTCGCGCGGCGGAAGCTTGTCCGGCGGCCGCTCCCCGTCAGAGTAGGAGTGGAAGAAGCTCGTCCGCTCCATCGGTGCGAAGAAGCGCGCTGCTCGGAAGTGGACGAAATACGGGCTCCGTCCGCTGTTGTCGTTGCTTCCGTATGCGGGTGGCTGGGAGGCGGGGTCGTCCTCACGGTGGCGAGCTCGATCGCCATCATTCGAGGATGTTGTCGACTGGGAGGGGCTCGCGGAGATGGAGCCGGAGCCGGCGCAACGGGTCCTTGGCCCGGAGGACTTCGTCGCCGACGAGGCCTATCGGCACGCCTTCGAGTTCGCGCGCCGTCTCTCGGAGGTGGAAGCCGAGGCGACTCGGCAGAGGGCGCTGGAGGCGCGCACCAACGTCGCCCTCGTCCGCGAGTACGAGCAGTGGCTGGCGGAGGCAGCCACTCGCCACGTCAAGAAGGAGATCGTCGATCTCGACGACGAGTAGACCGCCGCCGTCGCCGCTCTCCGCCTTGTCCATAGGCCCCGGTGAGTTCTTCCCGGGGCCAAATTTTGGTCAAAATTGGTGCGGCAGGGTTTGGTTTCTCCCCGAGTAGGCTAGAATCATAGAATTGTAGTGTAATTTTGTAAAATGTTGTATGGACTGCATGAAAGCTCGAAATACTGTGAGATAAACTCGTCCGAATTATGTCTGATTTTGTGCGCGAAGCATTTTTTGAAATTTACAATTTCGAGAATGGGGACTGATCTGTGCCGCGGCTTTCGGAACCGTAAAACATGAGTTCGATGCCCTGTACTCACGTTTTATTGGTCGGCTGTTTAAGGGCTCGTTAGAGACGCTCTTATGTACCATATATTCACTAGGGGCCGTAAGAGAAGTACAATTTCACCCTAGAGAATCCTATGCATTGACGAATCATCGTCCACAATCAGCCTTCGCCGCTACCATTACAGGAGAAAGAGGCAAATTGTCACCTTACCTAGATGTGAGAGACCACCAATTTTTTTACACAGCTTTATATATTGATATAGAAGGAGCAAACAAGATTTGTCAATGGCAAAATGAAAAAACATGATAAGAAGGGGGCAAAACAACTCCTCCCCCCATCCCCCATCTCGAGATGTAAACTCCACTAGATGCCAGGATCCACTCCCTTCCTTCATATTTGATTCGCTCCATTAGCACTGAGGGAATAAATGAGGTGTTGTTGAACACCCCTAGCTTTCCTTTCCTTCCATAGATTCCAAGCGATGAGGGTTGTGGCCGATCGAAGCCCCTTCGGGTCAGTAATTGTGGAGTTGCGGATGACGCTTCTATATTGCAGGCAGTGGGTTAGCCATCGCCCATGTCCTAATAAGAAATGGGCAGGAGAATCAAGAGGCAGTCGCTGCCCAAATGCGCCTGGAGTAAGGGCAATCAAAGAGGATATGTCTGACGGTCTTAGGGAGGCATTTGCAAATATGACAAGCTGGCTCATGGGGCCATCCACGAATAGCGAGCCAATCCAAAGTCCATAGTCGGTTCTGGACAGCCAACCAAGCGAAAGAATGACTTCTGTGAGGTGCCCAGACTTTGAGACTAGCTTCATGAAGGAATAGTGGATGGACCCGAGGAACTGCGTTTTGTAGGCCGAAGCAGACAAATATTGCCAGTAGCAGTTGATACGTCTCCAACGTATCTATAATTTTTGATGCTCCATGCTTGTTTTTACACCATTTGCCTACTGTTTCGTTACACTTCGTGGCACTTTTATGCATTTTCCGAAACTAACCTACTAATAAGTCGCCACAGTGCCAGTTCCATGTTTTCTGCTGTTTTTGTGTTTCAGAAGTGATACACAAGAAATATTCTCGGAATTGGACGAAACAAGTTCCTGAAGTCTTATTTTTCCCGGAAGCTTCCAGTCATCCGAAGAGGAGAAGGAGAGGGGCCACAGGCCAGCCTCATGCTAGGCCGGCGCGGCCCAGGCCCTGGCCGCGCCGCCTAGGTGTGAGGAGGCCTGGGGCCACCCCTGACATCGCCCCTTCGCCTATAAAGACCCCCCGACGGAAAAATCCTAAGTACCCGATCAATTTTCCAGAACACATCGCGATCCGCCGCCGCCGTCGACCCGAAGATCGGGAGGGTCCAGAAGCTCTTCCCGGCACCCTGCCGGAGAGGGGAATCGCCACCGGAGGTCTTTTTCATCGCCATGTTTGCCTCCGGAGCGTTGAGTGAGTAGTCTACCTTGGACTATGGGTCCATAGCAGTAGCTAGATGGTTGTCTTCTCCACCATGTGCTTCATGTTTAGATCTCATGAGCTGCCCTACATGATTGAGATCACCGTTATGTAATTCTACATGTTTGGTTTGTTGGGATCCGATGAATATTGGTGTTATGATTGAGTTTCTATACTGAAATATATCTTATGTTATCTCTATGTTGTTTATGATCTTGCATGCTCTTCGTTGTTAGTAGCTATCTTGGCCGAGTAGTTGCTAGTGACTCTAAGAGGGGGTATTTATGCTCGATAGTGGGTTCATGCCTCTATTTAACCTGGGGGAGTGACAGAAACCTCTAAGGTTGTAGATGTGCTGTTGCTACTAGGGAGAAAACAATATTCATATGCTCGAGGGCATATGCTTTGTTTACATTACACACTTTGCTTAATGCAATTATCTGTTGTTCGCAACTTAATATTTGTGGAGTTCTCGGATTGATTCGCCACAAGTGGATTATTAGTCATAGATGCAGTTGGATGGCGGTCTATGTATTTTGTTGTAATGCCCAGAGTAAATCGCATAGTGATCTTCTTGACATATCACGTTTATCTTTATTCTATCAATTGCCCAACTGTAATTTGTTTACCCAGCATGTGTTATTTATCTTATGGAGAGACACCACTAGTGAACTGTGGACGCCGGTCCTATTTCCATTATATTGCTATCACCTGTTTACTTTACTCACACTGTTTACTTTACTCGCATACTTCTACTGTTTTCCACTCGATACGCTCATAACCTTTGTTTCAAGCAAACCGGTGAGATTGACAACCTCATCGCAAGTTGGGAGCAAAGTACTTGGTTGTGTTGTGTGCAGGTTCCGCGTTGCAGCTAGCAAGCAAAGCTTGGACGAGGCGCCATATATAAATTGTCCGAAGCTGTCACAAACTAGCAAGCATCACCTTCAGTCGTATTGTTTGCTCTTCTCCTGAACGATAAACCTTGGTTTCTTAACTGAGGGAAAATCTGCTGCTATACTCATCACACCTTCCTCTTGGGGTTCCCAACGGGCTGGTCATTCACCACGCAACAAGCAACAGCAGTGGTTATTCAGATAATGGTATCCTCAATCTCGTGGGATAGGTGGACTTCTTGAAGGAGGCCCAGAGATGGATGAATTATGGCATGTGCTTAGCTGATAAGTTCTCTATTCTACGATCGGTGATCCACTTTTGGTTGGAGATAGCATAAAAAATCAATCTCTTCTTCCTTTCTGCCGCACAAAGCTTTGGGGCTAATAGTTTGGGTTGGGCGCCATGTAGCCAGGATGATGACAAAAAGGAGGCCTTCTTCGCATTCCCCACAGTCACCTTGGTGAGGGCGTTGAATAGTTGGTATGTCTCATCATTTGGGGTTTCCACGCCATACATGGCTTATTAGGCACTAACCATTCCATATAAAGCAAGCAGAGCCAAAGCGCGCAGACGAAATTCCCTAAATCCAGAATTCTGAGGCCTCACGTTGACTTTGGTCCATGCACCTTGAGCCAGTTGACCTTGCATTTACTGCCCTTATAGAGTTGTTTCTAGCCCATCACATGCTTATTCTGATCGTCAAAGGCGTGAAAAATGACCTTGTCAATCTTGATGACCGTTAGGAGGAAGATAGGAATTGTTGAGAGCATAGATTTGACCAGCTCGGTGCACCCCGCGTGTGTGAGGAATTTACCCTTCCAAGGATAAGGGGCTTGCCATTTTATTAATGTAGGATTGCAGGTTCCACGCATTGAGCATTGATCATGGCACTATCAACTTCATCTGACATGGTCAAAGAAGAGGAACATTGATCATGCTACCATTCACATACCTATCTACAAGACAACTAACACAACCACGGCAGATGACACTAACACCATCTAGGAAAGTGCCGAGCGCCGACCACCAAGCACAAATTCACTGGATCTAGAGGCTGACAAGATGACGGGGTCACTTGCGCCTTGGAGCCTCCGGTTGGAGCACACTAATATAGGGAAAGAGCAACAACAAATTATTTCGACGCAGTGTCGTCCCCATCAAAAGCAACATTCCAAAGAAAACTAGTCCTACTCTATCTGCAAGCAGAAATCAAAGCCTCGGGGTCCCCACCTCCTCTAGTAACCGCATCGGCCCAAGGAGGAAGTAGGGACGCACTGTTTCGACAACATACAAACACTTAAAAATGAGTGCATGCATGAAATATCTCACATGCAGGCCTTCCGGTGTTCCCTTCATGCTTTCTTTATATCTCTTAAGACCGAATGAGCTAGTCTATAAAAGGATTTCAAGATGGGAAGAGTCATGTTCATGTGGCAACATTAACATATTAAGATATAAATACTCCTTTGTGATAATTCTAAAATTCTTTTTTCCGTCGGGGTTTGAACTCTGGTTGCCAGTGTGCGCCATGATACGTCTCAAACGTATCTATAATTTTTGATGCTCCATGCTTGTTTACACACCATTTGCTTTGTGTTTTGTTACACTTCGTGGCGTTTTTATGCATTTTCCGGAACTAACCTACTAACGAGATGCCACAGTGCCAGTTCCATGTTTTCTGCTGTTTTTGTGTTTCAGAAAAGTTACACAGGAAATATTCTCGGAATTGGATGAAACAAAAGCCAAACCTTCTATTTTTACCGAAGCTTCGCAAAGACCAAAGATGAGACGGAGGGGGGGTGATGGTGCAGTGTTAAGGCACCCAGTTGGGAACCCCAAGAGGAAGGTATGAGGAGCACAGCAGCAAGTTTCTCTCAGTTGTGAAACCAAGGTTTATCGAACCAGTAGGAGAAAGCCAAACTTCAGAAGGTGATGCTTGCTAGCTTCGCGACACTCCGGACAATGGCGCCAGAAAATGCTGGTGCGTAGTTAACGTAGGAGCTTCTTCACCTAGCAGCAACACGGAACCTGCACACAACACACCCAAGAACTTTGCTCCCAACTTATGATGAGGCTGTCAATCTCACCGGTTTGCTATAAACAAAGGATTGAGCGTATCGAGTGGTAAAAGGTAATAGTATGCAAGTAAAAGTAAACAGAGCGAGTAAAAGTAAATGGTAATAGCAATGTAAAGGAAATTGGACCGGGGTCCACAGTTCACTAGTGGTGTCTCTCCATAAGATAAATAACAATATGCTGGGTAAACAAATTACGGTTGGGCAATTGATAGAGTAAAGATAACGTACATATGTCATGCGGATCACTATGAGATTCACTCTGGGCATTACGACAAAATACATAGACCGTCATCCAACTGCATCCATGACTAAAAATCCACTCGCGGGGAGTCATCCGAGTACCCCTTGAGTATTAAGTTGCGAACAACAGATAATTGCATTAAGCAAAGTGTGTAATGTAAATAAAGCAAATGTCCTTGGACACAAGAATGTTGTTTTCTCCCTAGTGGCAACAGCACATCTACAACATTAGAGGTTTCTGTCACTCCCCCAGATTACTAGAGGCATGAACCCAACTATCGAGCATAAATACTCCCTCTTGGAGTTACTAGCATCTACTCGGCCAAGATAGCTACTAGCAACGGAAAGCATGCAAGATCATAAACAACATAGAGATAACATAAAGATATATAATTCAGCACATCAACTTAACATAGTACCAATACTCATCGGATCCCAACAAACACAACATGTAGAATTCCATAAAGATGATCCTGATCATGTAGGGCAGCTCACAAGATCTAAACATGAAGCACATGGTGGAGGAGACAACCATCTAGCTACTGCTATGGACCTGTAGTCCAAGGTAGACTACTCACACATCACTCCGGAGGCGACCATGGTGGTAGAGAAGACCTCCGGCAGAGATTCCCCTCTTCGGCAGAGTGTCGGGAAGAGCTCCTGGATCCTCCCGGTCTCGCGATGACGACGGCGGCGGCTTGCAGTATGTTTTGTGGAAAAGAGATCCGTCCCCTTAGGTTTATCCCATCGAGGGGAACTTATAGGCGAAAGGGCATCGTCAGGAGGTGGGCTAGCTGGCCTCACCCCCTGGTGGCGCGGGCCAGGGGTAGGCCGCGCCACCCTAGGGTGCGGTCGGCTCCTGGCCTCCCTCCGTCTTATCTTCGGTCTTCGCGAAGCTTCGGTAAAAATAGAAGGTTTGGCTTTTGTTTCGTCCAATTCCGAGAATATTTCATGTGTAGCTTTTCTAAAATACAAAAATAGCAGAAAACAGGGAACTGGCACTGTGGCATCTTGTTAATAGGTTAGTTCCGGAAAATGCATAAAACACCACGAAGCGTAACAAAACACAAAGCAAATGGTGTGTAAATAGGCATGGAGCATCAAAAATTATAGATACGTTTGAGACGTATCAGGGGGCCAGGAGCCAGGCTCACCCTAGGGTGGCGCGGTCTACCCCTGGCCCGCGCCACCAGGGGGTGAGGCCAGCTGGCCCACCTCCTGACACTGCCCTTTTGCCTATATATTCCCCTCGACGGGAAAACCTAAAGGACGGATCGCTTTTCCTCGAAACATACTGCAAGCCGCCGCCGTCGTCGTCGCGAGATCGGGAGGATCCAGGAGCTCTTCCCGGCACCCTGCCTGAGAGGGGAATCCCTGCTGGAGGCCTTCTCCACCACCATGGTCGCCTCTGGAGTGATGTGTGAGTAGTCTACCTTGGACTACAGGTCCATAGCAGTAGCTAGATGCTCGTCTCCTCCGTCATGTGCTTCATGTTTAGATCTTGTGAGCTGCCCTACATGATCAAGATCATCTTTATGTAATTCTACATGTTGTGTTTGTTGGGATCCGATGAGTATTGGTACTATGTTAAGTTGATGTGCTGGATATTATCTTTTGTTATCTCTATCTTATTTATGATCTTGCATGCTCTCCGTTGCTAGTAGATATCTTGGTCGAGTAGATGCTAGTGACTCCAAGAGGGAGTATTTATTCTCGATAGTTGGGTTCATGCCTCTAGTAATCTGGGGGAGTGACAGAAACCTCTAAGGTTGTAGATGTGATGTTGCCACTAGGGAGAAAACAACATTCTTATGTCCAAGGACATTTGCTTTGTTTACTTTATGCACTTTGCTTAACGCAATTATCCGTTGTTCGCAACTTAATACCCAATGTTTGCTCGGACGATATTCAGAGGGTGGATTATTAGTCATAGATGCAGTTGGATTACGGTCTATGTATTTTGTCATAATGCCGAGAGTGAATCTCATAGTGATCCTCATGACATATGTACGTTATCTTTACTCTATCAATTGCCCAACTGTAATTTGTTTACCTAGCATGTTGTTATTTATCTTATGGAGAGACACCACTAGTGAACTGTGGACCCCGGTCCAATTTCCTTTACATTGCTATTACCGTTTACTTTACTTGCTTATTTACATTCTCGCATACTATTACCTTTTACCACTCGATACGCTTAATCCTTTGTTTACAGCAAACCGGTGAGATTGACAACCTCATTATAAGTTGGGAGCAAAGTTCTTGGTTGTGTTGTGTGCAGGTTCCACGTTGCTGCTGGTGCAAAGCAAAGCCCTGGATGAGGCGCCTTATAAATTGTCTGGAGCTGTCGCGAAGCTAGCAGGCATCACTTTCTGAAGTTTGGCTTTCTCCTACTGGTTCGATAAACCTTGGTTTCACAACTGAGGGAAGACTTGCTGCTGTGCTCATCATACCTTCCTCTTAGGGTTCCCAACGGGGTGTAATCTATACGCCATCAAGCAATTTTTCTGGCACCATTGCCGGGGATTGAAGAAGAAGAAGCTCCCACGTCAACCACGCGCCATCAAAGAATTTTTTTGGCATCGTTGCCGAGGAGAAAGAAGATTTCTGCAAGGGGAGTCTCTCATGCTCAATCTTTTACTTTGTTTTTGTTTTGCTTTATTTTACTTTTACTTGCATCATTTTATCAAAAATACAAAAAAATTAGTTACTATTTCAAGTTGCTTTTCATGTCTAGCTTAGTTGCTGTTACTATGTCGCCTGAGGAAATGATCTTCAGTTTCAAGCAAAAGAGTGAGGAGAGTTTCATAGAAGCTTGGTCTAGAATTTATGATTGCCATGGACAAACTGAACCGAAAATGACTTTGAGTTTGCTTCTTAGTAGCTTTTACTTTGGTCTTGCTCTTCGTTATAGATATGCTTTGGATGCTACAGCAGGAGGATATTTCCTTCATTGTGATGGAGATCAAGCTTTCAATATTATAAAAAAGTTGATTACAATTTATAGCTTGCCAAGTAATTTTGATTCTTCTCTTGTGAGCATTTTTGCTAGACTTAATACCCTTGAGACTCAAACTGCTTGTTTAAAAGATTGTTATGGTATGTTGCACGAGGATCATGATTATGTGCCAATAAATTCCGAACCATCAAGTTGGTTCCCTATGGTGAAAATCACTATCAGTGGTGAAACTTTTCATGCTCGTTGTGATATTATGTCTGAATTTTGTCTCATGCCTAAGGATGTTTATGAATCTTTGAATCTTTGGAAGCTTTCTGAGGGAGGAGAATAAATTTCTCTTACTAATAATGTCACAATATTTCCCTTTGGAATAGCTGAAGGAGTATTTACAAAAATCCTAGGAAGCATGGTATCTACTGATTATCTTGTTATTGAATGTGTAGGAAAGGGACAAATCACGCTTGGAAGGTCTCTACTAAAACTCCTGGGCGCCACTATAGATGTGGGAAACGGCACTATAAGATTCATCTCTCCACCTTGCAATAGTCATGTCTTTCCTAGAGTTAAGAGCAAAGGTAAGAAAGGAAGACGTAAGGCATCCGGTAATCTTAATGCTTCACTTGATATTACTTGATTTGCACTTTCTGCGCCTAGCTCAAAGGCGTTAAAGAAAAGCACTCTTGGGAGATAACCCAATGTTTTTTCTTTTCAGTAATTTTTCTTTTATTTGAGTCTTGGAAGTTATTACTACTGTAATGACATCTCTTTATCATTTTTATTTCGTTGTTGTGCCAAGAAGAACCTCTAATTTGAGGGAGGTAAGATTTGGGGAAGTTGCTGTCCTGAAACAGATTTCTGCGCTGTACCGTACAAATTCGTGAAAATTCTCAGAAAATCTTTTTGATCTACGATTTCTTGTGCATATGCCCCAGGTTATATCCAAACTTTCACTAGTTTTGAACTTTTTAATTTGAGCAACAGAAGGTCCTCGAAAAAATCAACCTTTGTCAGCTATTCTGTTTTGACAGATTTCTGCCACTATTTGTGTTTGCCTCTCGATCCCTTTCTTTTTTAGTTCTTTTGATCACGGAACTTTTGAGACGTTGCTACAGTAGTATATGCTTTATATGTGGTGTTTTTGAGTTGAAACCTGAACCAAAAGGGTTGATTTACTATTATGCTTATGCTAACGTTGCTAATAGAATTGTGTGAAGTTTTGTATGAAGGAAGTTTTCAAGTGTAGGAAATGGAGAGTGATGAGATGAGATGAAGTATGGACAAAAGCTCAAGCTTGGGGATGCCCATGTCACCCCAAGAAATATCCAAGAGGTACAAGCATCAAAGCTTGGGGATGCCCCCGAGGCACTCCTTCTTCATCGGCAAAAAATAGGTCACCTTTCAACACACTATATTTTTATTGCTTCATGCACTATGCGTTTTTCTTGGAGCATCTTTATTTTTGCTTTCAGTTTTCTTTTGTTTTGTTTGCTGCAATAAATGGTTGGACCCCAACAAATTTCTTTTGGAGGGGACGCACTCCATTTTTTATTTGCCAGGAACACTCTATTTTTCACTCTTATTGTTCAACGAGTGTTCTCTTTTTCTAGAATTGCGTTTATCTTTCATTTTTTGCCTTGATTTTTGCTCAGATCTTGCTATATCTTTGCATCAAGGTGTATTTAGACCACTGGTCTATGTTGGTTTTCATCAAAAGAGTTGTCTCAAAAAGGTTTGAATGGTGTTGGAAAAGAGAAAAAGTTTCATGCAAAAAAGTGGTACAAAAAGGAGCTTGTTTAGACTGAGGCTTAGACTTTTGCATGCCATGCTTGATGTCATTTTGATAGTATGCTTAGTGATTTTTGTTGTAGCATGACTTGTCTCAAATGACTGAGATTGCTTAATGAGCCTTTGAAAAAATCATGCGTTGTTTTTATTATATGGAAGCATTTATTTGGTTTTCTCCTTGATGCTTTATTTGGGTTGACTTGGCGCATGCTTACAACATGTTTGACTCTAACAAGTCGCCATAAGCCTCTATGATCATTTGGTTTTTGACTTGTGATGCCACTTTATGCTTCTTTTAATGATGTTTTGTCGCTATGCATGATTATGGCCGTTATTGCTCTCTTAGTTGGTCGCTCCCAGTCTTTTGCTAGCCTCGTTTTGTACTGAGTATGAGCTCTACTTGTGCATCCAACTCCCAAAAACCAAGTTTGCTATTCCAAGTATATTTGACTTGCTTTTATCTATCCTTCAAATTAAACTCCTTTTGGTGTTATGTGAAAATTAGTGAGTAAAGCTCTCACGAACCTCACGACACACTTTACTTTTCTCGCTTTTAAAATTTTGACATTGTGGCTCTCTTATGTTGATGTTATGCTTGCAAGTTGTAAGTTGGAAATTAGCCAAACCATGCCGTCATGGGGCAAGCTTTCAACATTGCACTTTCTCTCATTTGAGTTGATAAAGTGATCTTTTGTTTATGGATACTCGCGATGCGAAATAAGTTGGGATCTTGCGAGATCATGAAGTTTGTATATGTGTCAGAGAAACGCCTGGGCCGCTAATCTAAGCCATGCATCATTCATGGTGGAAATTTATAGCATGCCCATAGTGGACATTCGACGACGCATCTCACAATAAAAAGCTATACCAATGGTAAATAAAAGAGATGCCGAGGTGTTCATTGTCTGTTTGTCTTATTATTTTGATGTGGGCTTGTTCCATGTCATCGGGCAGGAGGTACCCCATTGGCGGTTCTCGATGATACGTGCATAATTACAATGACAAGAGCTTGCTTGGGACCTAAGTCGAGTAGCATGAGGTTTGGGTATTCGTACTTCACAGGACACGAGGTTTTCAACTTATGATTTGTTAAGCATATGCTTCGTAATTGTACTCGCATTAACTTTAACCACTCAAGATGCCTATGATGGGGGCAACGAGAGCTCAAAGCTAGTAAGTACCATAATTTTTGAAGGTTTATAAAACTTGCAATCCCTGCTTCCCTTTGTGAAGGGGCCTTTCTTTTACTTTTATGTTGAGTCTCCACCTTCTACCTTTATGCACCGTCTAAGACTGCATAGTTGTGGGGGCGCGGTGATAATGGTGTGAAAGCTTCTTCTTTAATACACGGCAACGACGACAGAAAACTTCTGTGCCAAGTTGACGTGGGAATATGTAGTAAATGACCGGCCAGTTGGAAAACCCCAAGAGAAGGTTTGATGAATATAGCAGCAAGTTTTCCCTCAGTTATGAAGCCAAGGTTATCAATCCAGTAGGAGGATGAATACGACTGAAGGTGATGCCCACTAGTTGCGTGATGCTCTAACAAGGGCGCCGTTAACGATAACTTGTTAGCGCGTCTTCAACCAGTAGCAACGTGGAACCTGCACACAACACAACCAAATACATTGTTCCCAACTTACGATGAGGTTGTCAATCTCACCGGTTTGCTTGAAACAAAGGGTATGAGCGTATCGAGTGGAAAGCAATAGTAATATGCGAGTAAAGTAAACAGTGCGAGTAAAGTAAACAGGTGATAGCAATATAAAGGAAATAGGACCGGGGTCCACAGTTCACTAGTGGTGTCTCTCCATAAGATAAAATAATACATGCTGGGTAAACAAATTACAGTTGGGCAATTAATAGAATAAAGACAGCGTGCATGTCAAGAGGATCACTATGAGATTTACTCTGGGCATTACAACAAGATACATAGACCGCCATCCAACTGCATCTATGACTAATAATCCACTTGTGGCGAATCAATCCGAGAACTCCACAAGTATTAAGTTGCAAACAACAGATAACTGCATTAAGCAAAGTGTGTAATGTAAACAAAGCATATGCCCTTGAGCATATGAATATTGTTTTCCCCCTAGTAGCAACAGCACATCTACAACCTTAGAGGTTTCTGTCACTCCCCCAGATTAAATAGAGGCATGAACCCACTATCGAGCATAAATACCCCCTCTTGGAGTCACTAGCAACTACTCGGCCAAGATAGCTACTAACAACGGAGAGCATGCAAGATCATAAACAACATAGAGATAACATAAGATAATATTCAGCACATCAACTCAATCATAACACCAATATTCATCGGATCCCAACAAACACAACATGTAGAATTACATAACGGTGATCTCGATCATGTAAGGCAGCTCACGAGATCTAAACATGAAGCACATGGTGGAGAAGACAACCATCTAGCTACTACTATGGACCCATAGTCCAAGGTAGACTACTCACTCATCGCGCCGGAGGCAAGCATGGTGATGAAGAAGACCTCTGGTGGCGATTCCTGATGTCTACGCACTTCTATTCTTGTAGACACTTGTTGGGCCTCCAAGTGCAGAGGTTTGTAGAACAGCAGCAAGTTTCCCTTAATTGGATCACCCAAGGTTTATCGAACTCAGGGAGGAAGAGGTCAAAGCTATCCCTCTCAAGCAACCCTGCAATTACGATACAAAAAGTCTCTTGTGTCCCCAACACACCCAATACACTTGTCAGATGTATAGGTGCACTAGTTTGGCGAAGAGATTGTGAAATACAAGTGGTATGGATGATTATAAGTAGTAAATACAATCTGGAATAAAAATCGCTGCAAGCAAACATGTAACAAAACAGCAAGTAAACGGTATGCAATGCTTGGAAACAAGGCCTAGGGATCATACTTTCACTAGTGGACACACTCCCAACAATATAACATGAATGAACAAATAACTTCTCTTTGCTAAGGCACTCTGAATTACTCTCCTATTGAATAACACTAATCATTGTGTAGTGGCTACAGAAGCACCCCTTGAAGTTCATCAAGTACTTGACAAACACCACTCATAGAGATACCCAAATCAGATCACAACTCAAGATAGAAATCATTGCAACTTAGACCAAGTACTAACACGGTGCACACACTGTCAACATTACACCATGAAAGGAGGAATAGATCACTCAAACTATCATAGCAATAATTATTCTTATAATCCACAAGAGATCACAATCATAGCCTAAACCAAGTACCACCATGATGCACGCACTGTCACCGTTACACCAAGGCAGGAGGAATAGATTACTTTAATAACATCACTAGAGTACACAAAATATCTGAATAATAACATGTACTTGTTCAACATGATACAAAGCTCACGATCACATAAAGATCACATCATGGGAGAGAGAGGTGAACCACATAGCTACCGGTAGAGCCCTTAGCCCCGGGGATGAACTACTCCCTCCTCATCATAGGAGACAGCAAGGTTGATGGAGACGGTGGAGACGGCGATGGAGACCGATGGAGATGGCTCCGGGGGCACTTCCCCGTCCCGGCAGGGTGCCGGAACAGAGACTTCTGTCCCCCGAAATTCGTCGGCGATGGCGGCGGAGCTACGGAACTGTTCTGGAAAAATCGTCGACTCCTCTAGGGTTTTCCGTCCCGAGGCTTTATATAGGCGAAGGGGCGTCGCGAGAGGGCAGCCAGGGGCTCCTCACACATGGGTGGCGCGGCCAGGGCCTGGGCCGCGCCACCCTAGTGTGAGGGCAGGCCCTGGCCCCTCTCCGGCTCTCTTTCGGATGTCTGGATGCTCCCGGGAAAAATAAAACTTCAGGAACTTGTTTCGTCCAATTCTGAGAATATTTCCTGTGTATCACTCTGAAACACAAAAACAGCAGAAAACAGGGAACTGGCACTGTGGCATCTTGTCAATAGGTTAGTTCCGGAAATCGCATAAAAACGCCATGAAGTGTAACGAAACAATAGGCAAATGGTGTAAAAACAAGCATGGAGCATCAAAAATTATAGATACGTTTGAGACGTATCAAGCATCCCCAAGCTTAACTCCTGCTCGTCCTCGAGTAGGTAAGTGATAACAAAAGAAATAATTTTTGAGGTGACATGCACCTACACAATCTTGATCATATATTTAAGCAATGTGAGCTGGGATCATAAGAACTTAAAACATGGGCATGAAGATATAATCTTGACAATAAGAAACTTAGCAACCATGTTGTATACATGCAAATGAACACAAACAAAAGATCATGAAAATGAAACAATGAAAGTCAAACGTGCGTTCAAATCATAAGGAAAAACATAACAAATGGTTTTCAGCTTGTCCTTCATGGAGAGCAAAACATAAATGCATAGGACACCTTCAAGTTTAAGAGGGCGACTAGATACAAATAATTTAAGGACAAGTGAAACCATGATCATGAATCAATCAATGATAAACTTTGGGACAATGCACATTATACTCAGAATGACAACTATGCTCTCTTAATGGTGCATAAAGATAGAAGGTGGTGACTCAACATAAAAGTAAAAGAAAGGCCCTTCGCAGAGGGAAGCAGTGATTAAACATGTGCTAGAGCTTTTCATTTGTAAAACAGAGAGATAAAAATTGGTTTTGAGAGGTGGTTGTCTTTGTCAACGACTGGCAATGGGGTTCTTACTATCTTCCATACAAAAATGAAGCAAGTTTTTGAGAAAGAGATTGGCACTTTTGTGCTCTTTTATAAAGCTTGGCACTCCTCCCCATCTTTTTTCCTTTCTCAAACCATGGCTAACCGATTCCATCGGGTGCCCACAAACATTCACATTCCTTGGAGGAGTGCCTTTTTTCTTTCTTTTTTTTCTCTTTTTTTTTCTTTTTGGAATAAGCAATATGGAAGATAGCAAATCCGACCACTACGTCCCCATGAGCTGAAAACAGTGTCACAAAATGAGAAGTATTTTGAAGGTTTTTTTGAAAGGTAGCACATGAAAATTTACTTGGAATGGCTTACAAATACCATGCATAGGAATTTATAGTGGACACAATGGCAAACTTGGTTTTTAGGACTTGGATGCACGAGTAGAGCTCATACTTAGTACAAAATGAGGGCTAGCAAAAGACTGGGAGCGACCAACTAAGAGAGCAATAACGGCCATAATCATGCATAGCGACAAAGCAACATTGAAAGAAGCATAAGATGGCATCAAAAGTCAAAAGCTAAATGATCATGAAGGCTATTGGCGACTTTGTAAGAGTCTAACATGTGTGAGCATGTGCCAAGTCAACCCAAATAAAGCATCAAAGGAGAAAACCAAAATAATGCTTCCAAATAATTAAAACAACGCATGATTTTTTCAAAGGCTCATTAAGCAATCTCAGTTATTTGAGACAAGTCATGCTACAGAAAAACCACTAAGCATACTATCAAAAAGACATCAAGCATGACATGAAAAAGCCTAAGCCGCAGTCTACACAAGCTCCTTCTTGTACCACTATTTTGCACAAAGCTTTTTCTCTTTTCCAACACCATTTGAAATTTTTATAAACACCTCTTTTGATAAAAACCAATAAAGACCAGAGGCAAAAATACACCTTGATGAAAAGATATAAAAAGATCTGAACACAAATCAAGGTGAAAAACAAAGGCTAAACGCAGTAGCAGAAAAATAGAACACTCATTGAACGATAAGAGTGAAAACTAGAGTGTTCTTGGCAAATGAAAAGCGAGTTCATCTCCTCCAAAAGAAACATGATGTGATCTAACCATTTATTGCAGCAAACTAAACTAAACTAATACTAAAAACAAAAACAACTGACGCTCCAAGAAAAATGCATAGTGCATGAAGCAATAAAAATATAGTGTTTTGAAAGGTGACCTGATTTTTGCCGATGAAGAAGGGGTGCCCTGGGGGCATCCCCAAGCTTTGACGCTTGTACTTCTTGGATATTTCTTGGGGTGATGCATGGGCATCCCCAAGCTTGAGCTTTTGTCCATTCTTCAACTCATCTCATCATTCTCCGATCCCTACACTTGAAAACTTCCTTCATACAAAACTAAACACAAATCTATTAGCAACATTAGTGTAAGCATAACATTGAATCAACCCTTTTTTTGCTTCAGGTTTCAACTCAAAACCACCACATATAAAGCATATACTACTGTAGCAACTTCCCCAAAAGTTCCATGATCAAAAGAACCCAAAAAGAAAGCGATAAAGCAGCAAAAACGAATAGTGGCAGAAATCTGTCAAAACAGAACAGCTGACAAAGGTCGAATTTTTGAGGGGTTTTCTGTTGCTCAAATCAAAAAGTGTTCAACTAATGAAAGTTTGGATATAACCTGGGGCATATGCACAAGAAATCGCAGGTCCAAAAGATATACAGAGAATTTTCACGAATTTTTACGGTACAGCACCAAAAACTGTTTCAGGACAGCAACATCCCCAAATCTTACCTCACTCAAATTAGAGGCTTCTCTTGGCACAAAAACGAAATAAAAAGGATAAGGAGCGGTCATTACAGTAGTAATGACTTCCAAGACTCAAATAAAAGAAAAAGTACTGAAAATAAACAATGGGTTATCTCCCAAGAGTGCTTTTCTTTAACGCCTTTGAGCTAGGCGCAGTAATTTGCAAAGATGCTCATGTGGGCGCCATATAAGAGCTTGAGGCAAAGGCGCCATATAGGAACTTAAAGCAATAAAGAGCATCAAAAAGCAAATGTGAAAGACATTTATATCTGAACCACTTCCTATGCATAGGAATCTTGTAAGAAAATAAATCAACGAGGCACATAGTAGCAAGCATGGATAGATAAAACAAGTGCCACTTCAAGATTTGCAACATAAAGAGGGGAAACTTAATATTATAGAGATCCATCAAACCATGTTTCCCTCTCTCATAATAACTTTCAGTAGCATCATGAATAGAACTAACAATATAACTATCACATAAAACATCCCTATCATGAGCCACATGCATAAAAGAATTAATACTCACCACAGGAACAATAGTAGTAGGAGCAGATTCAACAGAATAATTATTCTCATCACCATAATCATCATAAATAGGAGGCATATTGTAATCATAACTAGTTTTCTCCTCAATAGTAGGTGAACTAAAAATATTATACCCATCATCATAGCCATCATAAACTAGAGGTTTAGTATCATCACAAGCTAAAGAACAACTATTTCGCAAAGCATATTCTTCAAACATATCATCATAAGAAGGAACATCACATATGGGAGATAAAATATTATCAGAACAAACTTTCTCCACTAAAGCTGGGGAACTAAAAATATCATGCTTAACCAAACAACCTTCCCCAAGCTTAGACTTTTCTATAGCATTAGCAACAACGGTGTTCAAAGCATTCATACTAACATCACTATTAGCTTGCAAATTAAGCTCCAAAGGTTTTTTAATTTTCTCTTCAGGAAAAAGACTACAGAACTCTTTGTTTTCCATTAAGCCTAACTAGTGAAAATAAAAACAAGAAACAAAAAGATGTAATTGCAGAATCTAAAGGAAATAACTCTGAGCACTCACACGGGAGGATGCGAGTACCTTTTACATTACCTCCCCGGCAACGGCGCCAGAAAAGAGCTTGATGTCTACGCACTTCTATTCTTGTAGACACTTGTTGGGCCTCCAAGTGCAGAGGTTTGTAGAACAGCAGCAAGTTTCCCTTAAGTGGATCACCCAAGGTTTATCGAACTCAGGGAGGAAGAGGTCAAAGCTATCCCTCTCAAGCAACCCTGCAATTACGATACAAAAAGTCTCTTGTGTCCCCAACACACCCAATACACTTGTCAGATGTATAGGTGCACTAATTCGGCGAAGAGATAGTGAAATACAAGTGGTATGGATGATTATAAGTAGTAAATACAATCTGGAATAAAAATCGCTGCGAGCAAACATGTAACAAAACAGCAAGTAAACGGTATGCAATGCTTGGAAACAAGGCCTAGGGATCATACTTTCACTAGTGGACACACTCCCAACAATATAACATGAATGAACAAATAACTTCTCTTTGCTAAGGCACTCTGAATTACTCTCCTATTGAATAACACTAATCATTGTGTAGTGGCTACAGAAGCACCCCTTGAAGTTCATCAAGTACTTGACAAACACCACTCATAGAGATACCCAAATCAGATCACAACTCAAGATAGAAATCATTGCAACTTAGACCAAGTACTAACACGGTGCACACACTGTCAACATTACACCATGAAAGGAGGAATAGATCACTCAAACTATCATAGCAATAATTATTCTTATAATCCACAAGAGATCACAATCATAGCCTAAACCAAGTACCACCATGATGCACGCACTGTCACCGTTACACCAAGGCAGGAGGAATAGATTACTTTAATAACATCACTAGAGTACACAAAATATCTGAATAATAACATGTACTTGTTCAACATGATACAAAGCTCACGATCACATAAAGATCACATCATGGGAGAGAGAGGTGAACCACATAGCTACCGGTAGAGCCCTTAGCCCCGGGGATGAACTACTCCCTCCTCATCATAGGAGACAGCAAGGTTGATGGAGACGGCGGAGACGGCGATGGAGACCGATGGAGATGGCTCCGGGGGCACTTCCCCGTCCCGGCAGGGTGCCGGAACAGAGACTTCTGTCCCCCGAAATTCGTCGGTGACGGCGGCGGAGCTACGGAACTGTTCTGGAAAAATCGTCGACTCCTCTAGGGTTTTCCGTCCCGAGGCTTTATATAGGCGAAGGGGCGTCGCGAGAGGGCAGCCAGGGGCTCCTCACACATGGGTGGCGCAGCCAGGGCCTGGGCCGCGCCACTCTAGTGTGAGGGCAGGCCCTGGCCCCTCTCCGGCTCTCTTTCGGATGTCTGGATGCTCCCGGGAAAAATAAGACTTCAGGAACTTGTTTCGTCCAATTCCGAGAATATTTCCTGTGTATGACTCTGAAACACAAAAACAGCAGAAAACAGGGAACTGGCACTGTGGCATCTTGTCAATAGGTTAGTTCCGGAAATCGCATAAAAACGCCACGAAGTGTAACGAAACAATAGGCAAATGGTGTAAAAACAAGCATGGAGCATCAAAAATTATAGATACGTTTGAGACGTATCAATTCCCCTCTCTGGCAGGGTGCCGGGAAGAGCTTCTAGACCCTCCCGATCTTCGGGTCGATGGCGGTGGCGGATCACGATATGTTCTGGAAAAGTGATCGGGTATTTAAGTTTTTCCCGTCGGGGGGTCTTTATAGGCGAAGGGGCGGCGTCAAAGGTGGCCCTGGTTGCGGAGACCCAGCATACCACTGCATGTTGTAGTATGCAAGTCGTTGATATAACACTTGCGGAACAAGCCTCCACAAATATTACATCCCTCAGAATGGTACAACAGAAACATTGCGGGCCCAAATACAAACTGATCCACATTATTGTTACAGTCCAAAGCGTGATGATAACGAAATGGTCCCGATAAAGAGAACACCTCAAGTGCTTAGTGATTACAGCAACTGAAAAGCTCAAATAATTAAACACTAGAAGAACTCAACAACTTATTCATATTCTACAGTTGCTCGGTTCCTCGGCTCCAGTACTACCCTAATAGTTAGTATTCCTTCACTCTGACTCCTCGCCGGAGGATGCTCCGTAGCGAATGAAATAATCCACGCCTTCGACGCCGCAAGAGAGATCTGGCTCCTCGTAGAAGATGTCCTGCTGGCCTTCGATTGCGTTCAGAGTGGCTTCATCGAGCTCTTCACAGTCTAGCAAGGGTTTAAGAGATTGGGGTGAGTAACGAGCGTTACCCAGCAAGTTTCTTTAGAAAGAAGTTGTGTGATATGCACTAACTACAGCCACAGACCCAAAAGAGTCGTAGGCCTATGCAAGGTTTTATCAAGGTTTTCTTGAAAGATTGCTTTTACTTTAGAAAACTATGCCCAACAGCCAACACAGGTATAGTGCCTTGAGAGCACCTTTCCTGCCGCGTTCGCAGCTCCTTCCCGGAATAAGGGGTAACATGTCACATCATTTTACTCTCTGCAGAGGTGTGTCTTTCCAAAAGAGATCAAAGCCTTGCTGCACAACCGGGCGTACATTCCCGTCCACACTTCCATGATGTGGGGCCCAGTCATTGATCTAAGCCAATCACTGCCTTCTCCGCACAACGCATGCCCACCCAATTCACGTGAGCAGGTTATGCCCCTGATATTCACCCCCAACGATGAAGTACCTAGGCGCCTCTGGCGGACCATCATAGACACCAGTGCCGTGAGAAATTAGGTGTCCCACCCATATGCAAGTAGTCCCGCAAGACCTACTGCGACCGGCAACTGGTTGCCCGTTGACATGCGAACGAGAGAAGATACAGCTGGCTTTCCCGTCCCATTCCAAGTCTCTTGGATGACACGGTTTTTACGGCGCCGGACTAACTGTGGCATTGGTAATTAGTCCTAGGTTTACTTTCCTGTGCAAGTGGATCCTCCACCACCACAATCTTACCGTGGTTCCACCTGCCAGCCTTCCTAGGTTATCACCACTGGTCAATAACCTCTAGTCATATTATTTATGAAGATAGGTTTTCCATCCTTTTTGAAATGTTAGAGTTTGAAGTCAACACTTTGCAAGTAGTTTCAAAAATCAGTGCAATCAAGAGATATGAGCAAGATAAACTTGCCTTGTGACTGAAAGGTAATGGAGTCGGATACTTGGCGATGCTCCCGATCTCCTTGTTCTACAGAAAACCAAGCATTGTCCGGTAAGGACAATGTTTCAAGAAACAATTGGATGTTATGCACAATGATATGCTATGCATGGTGAGTTATGAACTTGGTTTTCTTATTTGTGTGTTTTACCCACTTTCTAGGGTTGAAAGATCTTCTAGAAACACAAGTTTTATTTGTGTGTTTTACCCAAGACTTTCTAGGGTTTAAAGATTTTCTAAAAACACAAATTGTATTGGTGTGTTTTACCCTATTGAAGTGTTGAGACAATTAAGTGAAGGTTGAAATGAAAGTTTAAGTTATAAAACTCTTGTTTGAGTTATTTGAAAAAAGAAAAAGTTTAATTCTTAAAGAAGAAATTCAATTTTTGATAATATAGATAATAATTAAGGGTTTTGAAAATAAAATTTAAAAGCTTTAAAATAGATCTAAAAGAATAATTCAGAGATTGGAATTCATTTTAATATTTAATTCATTAAAGATTAAGAAGGTGTTTTATTACTGTTATTTGAATTTTTGAATTTGGTTTGAAATCAAAAAGGAAATAACATTTGAATTTAAATATGAAATTTTTGATTTAAATCAATTGGCCAAAGCCAACTTGGCCCATCTGGCCATCCGGCCCACCCGGCCCACTCGGGCTCAGCTTAGCCGACCCGGCTCGGGTCTGGGTCGGTCAACCGACCTAGCCTAGCCCCCACTCGCTCTCCTTCTTCTCCCCTCGCTCCTTCTGGCGATCTGGTTCGCCGCCGCCGTCGCCTGGCCATTCCGGCCGACTCCGGCGACCTCCGCCGTCTCCACTTTGGGTGAAATACTCGCCCCTGCGTCCTCTTCAATCTCCACCAAACCGTTTCGTCGGCCGCCTCCTCTCCGAGGAGATCCGTGGCAGGATCCCGCTCGGGATTTTTGCATCTCGGTCGCCACCGAGCTCGATTCCTCGCCGGCCACTCCCTGGCGCCCTTCTGTGCTTCTTCGAGGAGACCTCAGTGTGTGTGGGCACTCCGGTGGAAGCGCCGGGTGCGGTGCTCTCGGTGTGCCGCGGTGAAGACCTCCTCGGGTAGCATCTAGCCGGCCGCGCGGGCACTGCCCCGCCATGCCGCCTAGACAAGCGCCTGGGCGTACGGTGAGCTTCTTCTTCTCCTCTTCACCTTCTACCTCTCTAATTGGCCATGGTCTCTGACCATACTGGTCAAGACCAGTGAGCCAAGCTCACAGATCTTGCTCTGTGCGGCTGCTGCTGGATGCATGCTTGTTTCAGTTAGCTGTGATTGTGCTATACCATGTGATAATCTGCTTGCTCCTCTACTCCCTTTGTCAGCACACTTACTGACAGAGGTGTTATTATGAACTTTGCACTTTTGCAATATTCAGTAAACACTTTCCCTATGCTAGCAATACTGTACTCTATCAGCTAGCTCTATCCTATGGTATGCTAGATGTTTCTACTGTGATAGATGACATCACATTGTGGTGATAGCAAACTGAACTCATGATTCAGTTTAACTGCTTCCCTTGGCCAGTGATGAATGTATGCTATGCTAGCTTCTGTCACTAGTTTACCTAGGGTGAACAAGTGATAGTGAGTCTTGCTGTGTTGCTAGCTTCAGTGAATGTATCTTGAGCAAAATATGATTCCTAGATTAACTTAACTAGGAAAATGATTTTATTGCTGCCCTTGCCTATACTGTCCAGTAAAATGCTTGTTGTGTTGAGGTGCAGGATCTTCTGATCCTGTGCCCAGCAACCATTTTGTGATGGCTTGCTTTTGGTGAAATTTGCCCCTAGAATAGGCCTGTGATGTTGGTCTGAGGCCCAAAGCACAACTGTGAGGTACTTTGCTTGCTTCTGTGCCTTCTGCTTGTGTTTTAGAGCTTGTACTGGCAGTGCTTGTGTGGTTGAGGTGCATGTCCTATAGGACATGTGCCCAGCAAGAACCTGCCCTGTGTAGGTTCATCTGTTGCTTCACCAAGAATGCCAATGAAGCACAAGCTGAGGCTTGGGTATTGGTTTTGTTTCTGATTTACTGAATCCTTTTATGAACCCAATGATGAGTTATGCAAAGCATTTCTTTGCATCACTGAGGGCTTTTAACATAACATCACTTGCTGGAATCAGGCACATGCAATGATATGCTTGCAAGGTTTCTACCTGATGCCTGTAGTTGTGCAGTGATAAGGTTGTGTACAGCTTCTGTTGCTTCCTGTTGGTGGCAGCTTGCTTCTGGCTTGCCTACTCCTCCTGGCTCGGCTGCTAGCTTGTCCTTCACCTCCTGGACTTGCTGCTGGCTGCTTCTTGTCCTTCTCCTCCTGAGATGGGCTGCTGGTTCTTCTCCTCCTGAGCTTGATCTCGAGCTTCAGTTGGACTCCATGGTTTTACTGGAGATGTTTGTGTGAAGCTGTGCAAGAACTGTGGTGTTCTTTGTTGTGTCGAATGTGAGCTGCTTCATCTGGTGATGCTCATCTAGTCGACCAGCAGCTCACTGGGTTGCTGTGGTGTTGACAACACCACAGCCCAGCCATGGTGACTGTGCTGCTTGTAAGCTGTGTGCCTGCCTGCACACCCAGCTTGGTCTGATCCTTACTTGGCCGAGCTGTGAAACTGCTGTGGGCTATTTTGGTTTGCACCCCAGTGACTTAACAGAACAGATGCTATACTTGACCAGACTACTCAATGATGCAATGGCAAAACATTTGCCCTAGTCTGAGAGTAAAACTTTACTAACCCTAACCAATCTTCTTTTGTCCATTGTCTTTGATTTTTGCAGGTTGCAGAATATGAAGATTAGAAGATGGACTTCCAGAAGACCATTAGAACTAGTTTAGTTTTAGGTTTCTTTTGTTTACCTCCGTTGTAATTCTTCTTTTCATTTCAAATAAAGATGTAAAGACTTTGTATAATTGTGGAATATCTATAAAGTACTATTTCTGTTTATTTTATATTCTAATCTTTTTCTTTTATCCAATTCAATATTTAATTGGGTTATTTCTTTATTTATACTTAAATATTCAATTTTTATGATAAATCAACAATCACTTTAAAACCCCAAAATCACTTAAGCATCCTCATCAAGAGATCCTAGCAAACTCTTAGCAATCAAATCACCTCTAACTCTAAAGATGCTTTGAAAGAAGTTTGCTCTCCCAGGTTTTCTTTTAATTTGCGAAAAATTTACTCAGGTTTTAATATGCATGAATGCACAAAATTCCTAAGTCTACCCTTTGTTTTGTCCTAAATGCTGGGATGTTACAGTCTTCCCCCCTTATCAGAACTTCGTGTACCTGAAGAGTTCTGGATAAGCTTGTCTCAAATCCTCCTCTTTTTCCCAAGTTGCTTCCCGTTCAGAGTGATGTTTCCATTGCACCTTGCAGAACTTAATGGCACGGTTCTGAAGCCTCTTCCAGTTCTCCTCTAAGATCCTTATTGGCTTCTCCTCATAAGTCAAGTCTGCTTGAAGATCTAGGTCATCATGTGTAATAGAGTCTTCGGGTGCTTTCAGACACTTCCGAAGTTGAGAAACATGGAAAACATTGTGAACCTGCTTCAATTTCGCTGGAAGCTCCAATTCAAAAGCAACACTACCATTCTGACTTAGAATCTTGAATGGTCCAATATATCTTGGGCTTAGCTTCCCTTTAATACCGAACCTCTTGATTCCTTTCATAGGACTAACCTTCAAATAAACCAAATCTCCAACTTCGGGTTCCCATGTCCGCCTCTTTTGATCTGCATAACTCTTTTGTCTACTCTAAGCTATCTTTAAACAGTCATGGATGGTATCAATGATGCCTTTCTTCTTTTGGATGAAATCCGTTTCAAATTCATGGTTGCCTCCCGGCTCAAACCAACATATTGGAGATCTGCACTTGCGTCCGTATAATACTTCAAATGGTGCTGCTTTCAGGCTGCTTTGATAGCTGTTATTGTAAGAAAACTCTGCTAACGGTAAGTGCTCATCCCACGAACCTCCAAAATCTAGAGCACATGCACGCAGCATATCCTCCAAGATTTGATTTGTTCTTTCTGTTTGCCCTCCAGTTTGAGGATGATAAGCTATGCTGAAGTCCAATTGTGACCCCAGTGCTGTATGAAGATCTCTCCAAAATATTGATGTAAAAACAGACCCTCTATCAGAGACAATCTTCTTGGGCACTCCATGCTTGCTGACAATTTCTCTAACATAGATTTCTACCAGCTTTTCTGCACTATCTTTCTGATTCATAGCCAAGAAATGTGCACTTTTGGTGAGTCTATCAACTATCACCCATATCATATCCTTGTGTCTCTTGGTTAAAGGTAAACCGGTAATAAAATCCATTCCGATTTCCTCCCATTTCCACTCCGGAATGTCCAAAGGTTGGAGTAACCCTGCTGGACTTTGATGCTCTGCCTTAACTCTTTGATAGGTGTGACATTCTGCTACATACTTGGCTATGTCCCGCTTCATGTTATTCCACCAGAACAACTCCTTGAGATCCATGTACATCTTCGTACTTCCTGGATGAATGGAGTATGGTGTCTCGTGGGCCTCCTTGAGAATCAGTCCTTTGATCTCCAGTATATCTGGCACACAGATTCTGTTTTGAAACCAGAGTGAATCAAAATCACCCAAATGGAATTCAGATGGTCTCCCCTCTTCAATCCTTCGGATTTCTTCAGTGATAAAAGGATCTTCACCTTGTCTTCTAATTATAGTGTATTTCAGGTCACTTTGTCTTTCCTCCATCACTCTCATAGTGTGAATACTCCCCAATAATTTGACCTCTAGACATTGTATTTCAAGTCTTTCCAGGTCCTTAAGCAAATCCTCCGGAAGTTCTCTATCCATTTGCTATGTTACGGTGCTTTTCCGGCTTAATGCATCGGCTACCACATTAGCCTTTCCAGGAGTATAGTTAATAGTAAGGTCATAATCCTTGATCAACTCTAGCCATCTTTTATGCCTCATGTTCAACTCCTTCTGAGTAAAGAAGTATTTAAGGCTCTTGTGATCGGTGTAAAGCTCACATTTGGCTCCATAGAGAAATTGTCTCCATTGCTTGAGAGCAAATACAACTGCTGCCAATTCAAGATCATGTGTTGGGTAATTGACTTCATGTGGCTTAAGTTGTCTTGAACCATAAGCAATTACCTTTCGGTCTTGCATCAGAACACAGCCCAATCCATTCTTGGAGGCATCGCAGTAAACTGTGTAATCCTTTCCAGTTTCCGGTACTGCTAGAATAGGTGCTGTTGTGAGTTTCTTCTTCAGCTCTTGAAAGCTTTCTTCACATTTTTCAGACCATTCAAATGGAGTGTTTTTCCTTAACAATTTGGTCATTGGTCCAGCTATCTTTGAGAATCCTTCAATGAATCTCCGATAGTATCCGGCCATTCCTAGAAATCCTCTTATTTCCTTCACATTGGTTGGTGCTTGCCAATCCAAGACTGACTGAACTTTGCTTGGATTCACAGCAATCCCTTCCTTGCTAATGACGTGACCAAGGAATTCCACTTGATCCAGCCAAAATTCACACTTACTGAATTTAGCATACAGTTGATGTTCCCTTAACACTTGCAATGCCATTCTGAGATGTTTAGCATGCTCCTCTTTATTCTTGGAGTAAATCAGAATGTTATCGATAAACACTATCACAAACTTGTCCAAATATGGCATGAAAATCTTGTTCATCAAGTTCATGAAAATTGCCGGAGCATTGGTCAAACCAAAAGGAACAACTAAATATTCATGATGGCCATACCTTGAGACAAATGCAGTCTTTGGTACATCCTCAGGCTTGATCTTGATTTGATGATACCCAGATCTCAGGTCAATTTTTGAGAAAACCCCAGCTCCATGAACTTGATCAAACAGATCTTGAATTCTTGGCAAAGGATACTTGTTTTTAATGGTAACATTGTTTAGATTCCTGAAATCCCCACACATTCTTCTGCCTCCATCTCTTTTATCAACAAATATGACTGGCGAACCCCAAGGTGATATACTTTCTTGAATGAATCCCTTACTTTCCAACTCATCTAACTGCTCTTTCAGTTCTTTCAACTCTTTAGGACCCATTTTATAGGGTGCTTGTGAAATTGGTGCTGTGCCTGGCTTCAGATCAATTGTGAATTCTATTTCCTGATCCGGTGGCATTCCCGGTAATTCTTGGGGAAATACATCCATGAACTCATTAACCACTAGAATATCTTCTAACTTGGCCTCTTTTAGAGAATTGAGTTGAATTCCAATCTCCACATGAGTATGCTTATCTGCTTGATATGTGATTCTCCCACCTCCAGGCTTCCGGATTGGCACAGTCTTCTCTTCACAATCAATGTGTGCTCCATGATCCGCCATCCAATCCATTCCCAGAACAACTTCAATGTTTTTGAGTGGAAGAACGTAGAGATCGGCAAAGTAAGGACAGTCACAGATCGTAATGACCTGGTCTGGTTTGAATTGGGATACTAAAAGTTTACCCCCGGCCGTCACAACAGTCATAGGATGTGCTATCGCCTGACACCTTAACCCATATTTTTCAACAAAATCTTTGGAAATGAATGATGTAGTGGCACCAGTATCAAAAAGAACTTTGCCTGGATGAGTAAGGATGCTGAGCGTACCTATGACCGTCATTTCCGAATTGTTAGCTTCTTCCAGAGATGTGCAATTCAACCTCCCAAAGTTCCGGCCTCTTTTTCCGTTATCGTTCTTGCTGCTACTGCCACCTCCAGATGCAGGTCTACCACCTCCTCCTGACTTACCTCCACGATTATCCGGCCATCCACCAGCTGGCTTATTTGGACAATCTGGACGAATATGACCTTCCTTCCCACAAGCATAACAGATAATACTTGGCTTGGTGCATTCTCTCTGAACATGACCTGGAAGTCCACACTTGTGACAGAGGATCTGACCTTTAGGTGAGAACACCTTACGATTGGGTGGAGCTCCTCCAGTTCTAACCCTAGGTTTGAAACTCAGGTTTGGAGTGCTTCGGGTTGGTTGAACTCTCTTAGCTTCGGTCTTGGCCCTCTTCAGTCGGCTCATTTGAACCAACTTATAGTCATTCTCCCAGGTAATAGCTGTGTCCATCAACTCTTGGAAGTTACGAGGCTTCGTCAACTTCATCTGCATTGCCGCATATGGATCCAATCCCCTGAGGAACCTTTTCATCCTCTTGTTGTCGGTACTCACCTCGTCACTAGCGTAACGAGATAGTCTTGTGAACTCCTTGATGTAAGCCATCATTGTTGCACTCCCCTGCTCGAGGTCTTCAAATTCCCTCCTCTTGAGCTCAACTACACTTTCCGGCACATGAAAGGTACGGAATTTTTCCTTGAACTCTTCCCAAGCGAATACCTTCTCCGGAAGTTGGAGTGTCACTTCGTTGTCCCACCATGCTGTGGCTGGTCCAGATAGAAGGTGTACCGCATAGCGAACCTTCTCCTCGTCATTGGCTCCCACAACTTTCAATTTCCTTTCAGTGTCCATGAGCCAGTCTTCCGCATCCATTGGTTCTATCGCGGAAGCAAAAGGAAGTGGTTTTGCATTGAGGAAGTCAGAAAGACTTACCCCTCTTGCCTCCGGAACCCTTCCGGCTCCAACATGCCCCATGAGCTCTTGCATAAATTTGTTCTGTGTCTCTTGCATGAACTGCATATATTGCATAAAGCTTTGTTCCGCCGAAGGCCTGAACGGTGGTGGTGGTAAATGAGCTTGATTTTCTTGATCAGCCTTTGCTTTGGCTTCCATTTCTGCCTGCTGGTCATTCATTGCCTTCGCTTGAGTCTCTTGTGCCAAGCGTTGCTCCTCAGCATCGGCAGCTAAACCCGTATCCATAGCCCCTCTAGTCCTGCAACATAAAGTGAAGATCTCATAATTACACCATGCCCATGCTTTCTGAGCTTCACTTCATGCTCAGAACTAGTCACACAATGGAAAACAGAAATCCAAATCCAAATGGAAGATCGCAAGAAAACCAAATACAAGGTACATATTATACATATCATACAAACCGATACAAGGTCATTATTACAACACGTACTCTCACACGTAGAGTACACTCATAGATCGAGACTAGATAGTTCTATCGTCTCCCTTATTACAACAACATACTACTAGCACTAGCTGCATTCACAGATACAACTAAGCTTCTGTCCTGGTCTTGACATCATGTCCGGATCTCACGGCTCGTAGTACATGCCCGGAGTCCACCCATGATGGCGTGTAGTCCGGCGCACTATCTCGGGAACAAACGGCCTACCACCCGGAACATAGTCCGAGTCAGAAGTGTCCATCGTAGAGGTATCACTCAACACTAATCCATTTAGTCCAAGGTAGCTCTCAAAGTACACCCTGGTCTCGTGAGCAGACATAGTAGGAAAAGGCTCCACCTCTCCGTAACACACACTCTCCGTGCAATAAGTGTGATCGAACGGTGCTTCCTGCTCCACAGGTGTCTCAACTGGCTCCTGACTCTCAAACTGAACCTCCATCGGATCCTCCTCCTCAACAGATACAACAGGAGTGACTACGGCATCACCACCTCCTGCTGCGTGAGTTGTCCCTCCATATGAACTAGTATACTTCTGGCCATCTCCCAGCCAGTCAAACCTCCACCCATCAGAGTTCTCAATAGGAAGCTCGGACTCCGAGACCCCCTTGAGACCCTGCTGCGCCTCCATACTAGAAGTGATAACTGGGTAATGTATAGGCTCAGGAGTGAGTGAATACCTGGAAGGTCCAGGCTGTGTTGGGTAGCTGTGCTTTCCCCCAACTGGTGAGAAATGAGATCCCTCCGACTCCTGCCTAGTCAACTATGCTCGCTCCTGCCTCCTAGTAGTGTCTGTGAGGTCATCAAGCATCTCCGCCTTGTCCTCCACAATGACCTGGTGAGTGTTATATAGTGATCCTACCATCTTCCTGTACCTATCAAGAAGTCTGGCTGCTAACTTCGGCTTCTTCTTCACCAGAACATCGTGATCCATTCCCGGCTCATCCATCAGTGAATCATGTGGAATAGCGGTAAAAGTGGTACCTGCTAAATCCACCGCTCTGTACTCCCTGATAGTCGTAATAGCTCTCACTACTGCCTCGTGATAAGCTGCAGTCTCACCTCTTCCCTCTCCGGAAGGTTGAACTGTACTAGGTCCTAATCCATCTGGTAGCATGATCACGACACGGTACTTAACCACAGTCCCGTCATCCTTGTAAGTATAGGTCTTAACAGGGATGTCGGTGCTGAGTCCAAAAGCCCGTAGTAGTGACCCTAACTGCTCAGTCAAGGTTCCCTCATAGTCTTCCAGAGTCTTCCTCTGTGACCAAACAGTACGTGCTCGAATTCTCGATGCCATAATAGCTGTTACAAGAATAAGGTATAGAATTAGTATGATGCATCATAATAAAGAATTGTAACACTAAAAATATGACCAAGCTATTCCCAAGTGAATAACCATCATAGATTTAGAGAACTCTTTACCGTTGCTACTAGACTCCTACAGGTTCTATCCCTTTACTAGGTTTCCAACCTAAGGTCAAAGCAATTGCTCTGATACCAGCTGCGGAGACCCAGCATACCACTGCATGTTGTAGTATGCAAGTCGTTGATATAACACTTGCGGAACAAGCCTCCACAAATATTACATCCCTCAGAATGGTACAACAGAAACATTGTGGGCCCAAATACAAACTGATCCACATTATTATTACAGTCCAAAGCGTGATGATAACGAAATGCTCCCGATAAAGAGAACACCTCAAGTGCTTAGTGATTACAGCAACTGAAAAGCTCAAATAATTAAACACTAGAAGAACTCAACAACTTATTCATATTCTACAGTTGCTCGGTTCCTCGGCTCCAGTACTACCCTAATAGTTAGTATTCCTTCACTCTGACTCCTCGCCGGAGGATGCTCCGTAGCGAATGAAGTAATCCACGCCTTCGACGCCGCGAGAGAGATCTAGCTCCTCGTAGAAGATGTCCTGCTGGCCTTCGATTGCGTTCAGAGTGGCTTCATCGAGCTCTTCACAATCTAGCAAGGGTTTAAGAGATTGGGGTGAGTAACGAGCGTTACCCAGCAAGTTTCTTTAGAAAGAAGTTGTGTGATATGCACTAACTACAGCCACAGACCCAAAAGAGTCGTAGGCCTATGCAAGGTTTTATCAAGGTTTTCTTGAAAGATTGCTTTTACTTTAGAAAACTATGCCCAACAGCCAACACAGGTATAGTGCCTTGAGAGCACCTTTCCTGCCGCGTTCGCAGCTCCTTCCCGGAACAAGGGGTAACATGTCACATCATTTTACTCTCTGCAGAGGTGTGTCTTTCCAAAAGAGATCAAAGCCTTGCTGCACAACCGGGCGTACATTCCCGTCCACACTTCCATGATGTGGGGCCCAGTCATTGATCCAAGCCAATCACTGCCTTCTCCGCACAACGCATGCCCACCCAATTCACGCGAGCAGGTTATGCCCCTGATATTCACCCCCAACGATGAAGTACCTAGGCGCCTCTGGCGGACCATCATAGACACCAGTGCCGTGAGAACTTAGGTGTCCCACCCATATGCAAGTAGTCCCTCAAGACCTACTGCGACCGGCAACTGGCTGCCCGTTGACATGCGAACGAGAGAAGATACAGCTGACTTTCCCGTCCCATTCCAAGTCTCTTGGATGACACGGTTTTTACGGCGCCGGACTAACTGTGGCATTGGTAATTAGTCCTAGGTTTACTTTCCCGTGCAAGTGGAACCTCCACCACCACAATCTTACCGTGGTTCCACCTGCCAGCCTTCCTAGGTTATCACCACTGGTCGATAACCTCTAGTCATATTATTTATGAAGATAGGTTTTCCATCCTTTTTGAAATGTTAGAGTTTGAAGTCAACACTTTGCAAGTAGTTTCAAAAATCAGTGCAATCAAGAGATATGAGCAAGATAAACTTGCCTTGTGACTGAAAGGTAATGGAGTCGGATACTTGGCGATGCTCCCGATCTCCTTGTTCTACAGAAAACCAAGCATTGTCCGGTAAGGACAATGTTTCAAGAAACAATTGGATGCTATGCACAATGATATGCTATGCATGGTGAGTTATGAACTTGGTTTTCTTATTTGTGTGTTTTACCCACTTTCTAGGGTTGAAAGATCTTCTAGAAACACAAGTTTTATTTGTGTGTTTTACCCAAGACTTTCTAGGGTTTAAAGATTTTCTAAAAACACAAATTGTATTGGTGTGTTTTACCCTATTGAAGTGTTGAGACAATTAAGTGAAGGTTGAAATGAAAGTTTAAGTTATAAAACTCTTGTTTGAGTTATTTGAAAAAGAAAAAGTTTAATTCTTAAAGAAGAAATTCAATTTTTGATAATATAGATAATAATTAAGGTTTTTGAAAATAAAATTTAAAAGCTTTAAAATAGATCTAAAAGAATAATTCAGAGATTGGAATTCATTTTAATATTTAATTCATTAAAGATTAAGAAGGTGTTTTATGACTGTTATTTGAATTTTTGAATTTGGTTTGAAATCAAAAAGGAAATAACATTTGAATTTAAATATGAAATTTTTGATTTAAATCAATTGGCCAAAGCCAACTTGGCCCATCTGGCCATCCGGCCCACTCGGGCTCAGCTTAGCCGACCCGGCTCGGGTCTGGGTCGGTCAACCGACCCAGCCCAGCCCCCACTCGCTCTCCTTCTTCTCTCCTCGCTCCTTCTGGCGATCTAGTTCGCCGCCGCCGTCGCCTGGCCATTCCGGCCGACTCCGGCGACCTCCGCCGTCGCCACTTTGGGCGAAATACTCACCCCTGCGTCCTCTTCAATCTCCACCAAACCGTTTCGTCGGCCGCCTCCTCTCCGAGGAGATCCGTGGCAGGATCCCACTCGGGATTTTTGCATCTCGGTTGCCACCGAGCTCGATTCCTCGCCGGCCTCTCCCTGACGCCCTTCTGTTCTTCTTCGAGGAGACCTCAGTGTGTGTGGGCACGCCGGTGGAAGCGCCGGGTGCGGTGCTCCCGGTGTGCCGCGGTGAAGACCTCCTCGGGTAGCATCTAGCCGGCCGCGCGGGCACTGCCCCGCCATGCCACCTAGACAAGCGCCTGGGCGTACGGTGAGCTTCTTCTTCTCCTCTTCACCTTCTACCTCTCTAATTGGCCATGGTCTCTGACCATACTGGTCAAGACCAGTGAGCCAAGCTCACAGATCTTGCTCTGTGCGGCTGCTGCTGGATGCATGCTTGTTTCAGTTAGCTGTGATTGTGCTATACCATGTGATAATCTGCTTGCTTCTCTACTCCCTCTGTCAGCACACTTACTGACAGAGGTGTTATTCTGAACTTTGCACTTTTGCAATATTCAGTAAACACTTGCCCTATGCTAGCAATACTGTACTCTATCAGCTAGCTCTATCCTATGGTATGCTAGATGTTTCTACTGTGATAGATGACATCACATTGTGGTGATAGCAAACTGAACTCATGATTCAGTTTAACTGCTTCCCTTGGCCAGTGATGAATGTATGCTATGCTAGCTTCTGTCACTAGTTTACCTAGGGTGAACAAGTGATAGTGAGTCTTGCTGTGTTGCTAGCTTCAGTGAATGTATCTTGAGCAAAATATGATTCCTAGATTAACTTAACTAGGAAAATGATTTTATTGCTGCCCTTGCCTATACTGTCCAGTAAAATGCTTGTTGTGTTGAGGTGCAGGATCTTCTGATCCTGTGCCCAGCAACCATTTTGTGATGGCTTGCTTTTGGTGAAATTTGCCCCTAGAATAGGCCTGTGATGTTGGTCTGAGGCCCAAAGCACAACTGTGAGGTACTTTGCTTGCTTCTGTGCCTTCTGCTTGTGTTTTAGAGCTTGTACTGGCAGTGCTTGTGTGGTTGAGGTGCATGTCCTACAGGACATGTGCCCAGCACAAACCTGCCCTGTGTAGGTTCATCTGTTGCTTCACCAAGAATGCCAATGAAGCACAAGCTGAGGCTTGGGTATTGGTTTTGTTTCTGATTTACTGAATCCTTTTATGAACCCAATGATGAGTTATGCAAAGCATTTCTTTGCATCACTGAGGGCTTTTAACATAACATCACTTGCTGGAATCAGGCACATGCAATGATATGCTTGCAAGGTTTCTACCTGATGCCTATAGTTGTGCAGTGATAAGGTTGTGTGCAGCTTCTGTTGCTTGCTGTTGGTGGCAGCTTGCTTCTGGCTTGCCTACTCCTCCTGGCTCGGCTGCTAGCTTGTCCTTCACCTCCTGGACTTGCTGCTGGCTGCTTCTTGTCCTTCTCCTCCTGAGATGGGCTGCTGGTTCTTCTCCTCCTGAGCTTGATCTCGAGCTTCAGTTGGACTCCATGGTTTTACTGGAGATGTTTGTGTGAAGCTGTGCAAGAACTGTGGTGTTCTTTGCTGTGTCGAATGTGAGCTGCTTCATCTGGTGATGCTCATCTAGTCAACCAGCAGCTCACTGGGTTGCTGTGGTGTTGACAACACCATAGCCCAGCCATGGTGACTGTGCTGCTTGTAAGCTGTGTGCCTGCCTGCACACCCAGCTTGGTCTGATCCTTACTTGGCCGAGCTGTGAAACTGTTGTGGGCTATTTTGGTTTGCACCCCAGTGACTTAACAGAACAGATGCTATACTTGACCAGACTACTCAATGATGCAATGGCAAAACATTTGCCCTAGTCTGAGAGTAAAACTTTACTAACCCTAACCAATCTTCTTTTGTCCATTGTCTTTGATTTTTGCAGGTTGCAGAATATGAAGATTAGAAGATGGACTTCCAGAAGACCATTAGAACTAGTTTAGTTTTAGGTTTCTTTTGTTTACCTCCGTTGTAATTCTTCTTTTCATTTCAAATAAAGATGTAAAGACTTTGTATAATTGTGGAATATCAATAAAGTACTATTTCTGTTTATTTTATATTCTAATCTTTTTCTTTTATCCAATTCAATATTTAATTGGGTTATTTCTTTATTTATACTTAAATATTCAATTTTTATGATAAATCAACAATCACTTTAAAACCCCAAAATCACTTAAGCATCCTCATCAAGAGATCCTAGCAAACTCTTAGCAATCAAATCACCTCTAACTCTAAAGATGCTTTGAAAGAAGTTTGCTCTCCCAGGTTTTCTTTTAATTTGTGAAAAATTTACTCAGGTTTTAATATGCATGAACGCACAAAATTCCTAAGTCTACCCTTTGTTTTGTCCTAAATGCTGGGATGTTACACTGGTGGGGCTCACCATAGGGGGGCACGGGCCAGCCCCAGGCCGCGCCCCCTGGTGGTGTGGCCCACCAGTGGCTCCTCTCCGTCTCTCCTTCGGTGTTCTAGAAGCTCCGTGAAATATCTGGACTTCTGGCTTTTGTTTCGTCCAATTCCGAGAATATTTCCTGTGTAACTTTTCTCAAACACAAAAACAGCAGAAAACAGGGGACTGGCACTGTGGCATCTCGTTAATAGGTTAGTTCCGGAAAATGCATAAAAATGCCACAAAGTGTAACGAAACACTAAGCAAATGGTGTAAAAACAAGCATGGAGCATCAAAAATTATGGATACGTTGGAGACGTATCAGCATCCCCAAGCTTAACTCCTGCTCGTCCTCGAGTAGGTAAGTGATAACAAAAGAAATAATTTTTGAGGTGACATGCACCTACACAAACTTGATCATATATGTAAGCGTTGTGCGTTGGGATCAAAAGAACTTAAAACATGGGCATGAAAGATATAATCTTGATTGAAGAAACTTAGCAACCATGTTATAACATGAAAATGAACACAAACAAAAGATCATGAAAATGAAACAATGAAAGTCAAACATGTGTTCAAATCATAAGGAAAAACATACAAATGGTTTTCAGCTTGTCCTTCATGAGAGAGCAAAACATAAATGCATAGGACACCTTCAAGTTTAAGAGGGCGACTAGATACAAGTAATTTAAGAACAAGTGAAACCAACATCATGAATCAATCAATGAAAACTTTGGGACAATGCACATTATACTCAGAATGACAACTATGCTCTCTTAAACGGTGCATAAAGATAGAAGGTGGAAACTCAACATAAAAGTAAAAGAAAGGCCCTTCGCGGAGGGAAGCAGTGATTAAAAATGTGCTAGAGCTTTTCATTTGTAAAATAGAGATAAAAATTGGGTTTTGAGAGGTGGTTGTTTCATGTCAACGACTGGCAATGGGGTCTTACTATCTTCCATAATAAACAAGTGAGAGTGGTTCTGAGTTCTTTGAAAATTTGGCACATTGGTGCTCTTTTATAAAGCTTTGGCACTCCTCCCCACCTTTTTTCCTTTCTCAAACCATGGCTAACCGATTCCATCGGGTGCCCACCAACATTCACATACCATGGAGGAGTGCCTTTTTTTCTTTTCTTTTAAAATTAGATTGCAATGGTCTGACCAGCTCTCATGCAAAATTAATGATGAGCAGATGAAGCTGCCTAGTCGAGGGGTACTTAATTTAATATGGAAGATAGCAATTCTGACCACTACGTCCCCATTAGCTAAAAACAGTGGCACAAAATGAGAAGTAGTTGAAAGTTTTGAAAGGTAGCACATGAAAATTTACTTTGGAATGGCTTACAAATACCATGCATAGGAATTTATAGTGGACACAATGGCAAACTTGGTTTTTAGGAGTTGGATGCACGAGTAGACCTCATACTCAGTACAAAATGAGGGCTAGCAAAAGACTGGGAGCGACCATCTAAGAGCGCAATAACGGCCATAATCATGCATAGCGACAAAGCGACATTAAAAGAAGAATAAGATGGCATCAAAAGTCAAAAACTAAATGATCATAGAGGCAATGGCGACTTTGTATGAGTCTAACATGTGTGAGCATGCGCCAAGTCAACCCAAATAAAGCATCAAAGGAGAAAACCAAAATAATGCTTCCAAATAATTAAAACAACGCATGATTTTTTCAAAGGCTCATTAAGCAATCTCAGTCATTTGAGACAAGTCATGCTACAGCAAAACCACTCAGCATGCTATCAAAAAGACATCAAGCACGACATGCAAAAGCCTAGGCCGCAGTCTACACAAGCTCCTTCTTGTACCACTTTTTTACATAAAGCTTTTTCCCTTTTCTAACACCATTCAAACTTTTTATAACCAACTATTTTGATGAAAACCAATATGGACAAGAGACAAAAATACACCTTGATGAAAAGATATAACAAGATCTGAACACAAATCAAGGCGAAAATGGAAAGCTAAACGCAGTTCTAGAAAAAGAGAACACTCGTTGAAACGATAAGAGTGAAAAACGGAGTGTTCTTGGCAAATGAAAAGCAAGGCAACTTCTCCAATAGAAATTTTCTTAGGGTCCAACCATTTATTACAGCAAACTAAACTAAACAAAACTGAAAACTAAAACAACTGACGCTCCAAGAAAAACGCATAATGCATGAAGCAATAAAAATATAGTGTTTTGAAAGGTGACCTGATTTTTGCCGATGAAGAAGGGGTGCCTCGGGGGCCTCCCCAAGCTTTGACGCTTGTACTTCTTGGATATTTCTTGGGGTGACATGGGCATCCCCAATCTTGAACTTTTGTCCATTCTTCAACTCATCTCATCATTCTTCAATCCCTACACTTGAAAACTTCCTTCATACAAAACTAAACACAAATCTATTAGCAACATTAGTGTAAGCATAACATTGAATCAACCCCTTTTTGCTTCAGGTTTTAACTAAAAACCACCACATATAAAGTATATACTACTGTAGCAACTTCCCCAAAAGTTCTGTGATCAAAAGAACTCAAAAAGAAAGCGATAAAGCGGCAAACACAAATATTGGCAGAAATCTGTCAAAACAGAACAGCTGACAAAGGTCAAATTTTTAGAGGGTTTTCTGTTGCTCAAATAAAAACATGTTCAACTAATGAAAGTTTGGATATAACCTGGGGCATATGCACAAGAAATCTCAGGTCCAAAAGATATACTGAGAATTTTCACGAATTTTTACGGTGCAGTACCGAAAACTGTTTTAGGACAGCAACATCCCCAAATCTTACCTCGCTCAAATTAGAGGCTTCTCTTGGCATAAAAACGAAATAAAAATGATAAGGAGAGGTCATTACAGTAGTAATAACTTCCAAGACTCAAATAAAAGAAAAAGAACTGAATATAAAAACATTGGGTTATCTCCCAAGAGTGCTTTTCTTTAACGCCTTTGAGCTAGGCTCAGTAATTTGAGAAGATGCTCACATAAGAAATATGAATTGAAGCAAGAGAGAGCATCAAGGAGCAAATATGAAATACATTTAAGTCTAACCCACTTCCTATGCATAGGAATCTTGTAAGAAAATAAATAAAAGAAGCACATAGTAACAAGCATGGGTAAATAAAATAAGAGCAACCTTGGAACTTTCAATATAAAGAGAGGTGTTTTAGTAACATGAAAATTCCAACAGCCATATTTTCCTCTCTCATAATAATTTTCAGTAGCATCATGAACAAACTCAACAATATAAATATCACACTCACCCTCCTTTATTAAGCATGGAGGGCGATCAAATAAGGTATTAGTTAAAGAGTTACTCTTATTGGGAGGTAGACATGGGTAGCTCCATTCTTCCTCCTCTTGATCATTTCTCTCCTCTTCTTTTTCATCCAAGGAGCTTCCAGTTTCAGCAATTTCTTCTTCCATAGGCTCCTTCAAGGCATTAGTCTCTTCCATTGGAGAGCATCTATTAAGATATTTAAGAATATGGCCATTTTCTTCCTTGTAATTATCAAAGCAAAATGTAAGTATATCATAAACCTCATATTTATAAGGTGCATCATCAGTATTTTCAAGCAAATAAGCAAGTTCGAATGCACCCTTCCAAGCAATAAATTCTTCAATTTGTTCCACATCATAAAAGTCATAATTTCCATTAATATAAGAAGATATGGTAACATCATCATTATACTCACATTGAAAAGGGAGGTGTTTATACCTCCTACAGCAGCAAGATCTATCAAAGCAATAAGTAACATTATAAGAAGAGTACACATTTCTAGCAATGATATACAATCTATTGATTTGTTCCCATAAGTGTTTCCCTTTTTGTGACAAGCGGTGTTCCTCATAATATTTTTGTTGCTCTTCTGTGAACCCACCTTGCCAAAAAGATTTAGTTTCAAAGAAACCAACCATTGATAGAAAGCATGATAAAGCAAGACAATAACAGACCAACAAGAATAACAACTATAAAATGAACTAATTTTTTTGTATTTTTGATAAATTGAAACAAGTAAAAATAAAGTAAAGCAAAACTTAAAACAAAGTAAAGGATGTGTGTGCGAAACTCCCCTTGCAGAAGTCTTCTTTTTCCTCCCCGTCAACGGCGCCAGAAAACTTGTTGGTGGCGCGGTGATGATGGTGTGAAAGCTTCTTCTTTAATACACGGCAACGGCGACAGAAAACTTCTGTGCCAAGTTGACGTGGGAATATGTAGTAAATGACCGGCCAGTTGGAAAACCCCAAGAGAAGGTTTGATGAATATAGCAGCAAGTTTTCCCTCAGTTTTGAAACCAAGGTTATCAATCCAGTAGGAGGATGAATACGACTGAAGGTGATGCCCACTAGTTGCGTGATGCTCTAACAAGGGCGTCGTTAACGATAACTTGTTAGCGTGTCTTCAACTAGTAGCAACGTGGAACCTGCACACAACACAACCAAATACGTTGTTCCCAACTTACGATGAGGTTATCAATCTCACCGGTTTACTTGAAACAAAGGGTATGAGCGTATCGAGTGGAAAGCAATAGTAATATGCGAGTAAAGTAAACAGTGCGAGTAAAGTAAATAGGTGATAGCAATATAAAGGAAATAGGACCAGGGTCCACAGTTCACTAGTGGTGTCTCTCCATAAGATAAAATAATACATGTTGGGTAAACAAATTACAGTTGGGCAATTGATAGAATAAAGACAGCGTGCATGTCAAGAGGATCACTATGAGATTTACTCTGGGCATTATAACAAGATACATAGACCGCCATCCAACTGCATCTATGACTAATAATCCACTTGTGGCGAATCAATCCGAGAACTCCACAAGTATTAAGTTGCGAACAACAGATAACTGCATTAAGCAAAGTATGTAATGTAAACAAAGCATATGCCCTCGAGCATATCAATGTTGTTTTCCCCCTAGTAGCAACAGCACATCTACAACCTTAGAGGTTTCTGTCAATCCCCCAGATTAAATAGAGGCATGAACCCACTATCGAGCATAAATACCCCCTCTTGGAGTCACTAGCAACTACTCGGCCAAGATAGCTACTAACAACGGAGAGCATGCAAGATCATAAACAACATAGAGATAACATAAGATAATATTCAGCACATCAACTCAATCATAACACCAATATTCATCGGATCCCAACAAACACAACATGTAGAATTACATAACGGTGATCTCGATCATGTAAGGCAGCTCACGAGATCTAAACATGAAGCACATGGTGGAGAAGACAACCATCTAGCTACTGCTATGGACCCATAGTCCAAGGTAGACTACTCACTCATTGCGCCGGAGGCAAGCATAGCGATGAAGAAGACCTCCGGTGGTGATTCCCCTCTCCGACAGGGTGCCGGGAAGAGCTTCTGGACCCTCCTGATCTTCGGGTCGACGGCGGCGGTGGATCACGATATGTTCTGGAAAAGTGATCGGGTATTTAGGTTTTTCCCGTCGGGGGGTCTTTATAGGCGAAGGCGCGGCGTCAGAGGTGGCCCTGGTGGGGCTCACCATAGGGGGGCGCGGGCCAGCCCCAGGCCGCGCCCCCTGGTGGTGTGGCCCACTAGTGGCTCCTCTCCGTCTCTCCTTTGGTGTTCTGGAAGCTCCGTGAAATATCTGGACTTCTGGCTTTTGTTTCGTCCAATTCTGAGAATATTTCCTGTGTAACTTTTCTAAAACACAAAAACAGCAGAAAACAGGGAACTAGCACTGTGGCATCTCGTTAATAGGTTAGTTCCGGAAAATGCATAAAAATGCCACGAAGTGTAACGAAACACTAAGCAAATGGTGTAAAAACAAGCATGGAGCATCAAAAATTATGGATATGTTGGAGACGTATCAAGTTGCCATTCTGAGTTTAGTGTGCATAGTCCCAAAGTTTATCATTGATTGATTCATGATTATGGTTTTGCTTGTTCTTAAATTATGTCTATCTAGTCGCCCTCTTAAACTTGAAGGTGTCCTATGCATTTATGTTTTGCTATTCCATGAAGGACAAGCTGAAAACCACTTGATATGTTTTTTTTCATATGATTTGAACACACGTTTGACTTTCATTGTTTCATTATTCATGATCTTTTGTTTGTGTTTTTTTTCATATTATAACATGGTTGCTAAGTTTTATTGTCAAGATTATATCTCTTATGCCCATGTTTTAAGTTCTTTGATCCCAGCACTCAATGCTTTACATCGTTGATCAAGATTGTGATGGTGCATGTCACCTCAAAAATTATTCTTTTGTTATCACTTACCTACTCAAGGACGAGTAGGAGTTAAGCTTGGGGATGCTTGATACGTCTCAAACGTATCTATAATTTTTGATGCTCCATGCTTATTTACACACCATTTGCTTTGTGTTTTGTTACACTTCCTGGTGTTTTTATGCATTTTCCGAAACTAACCTATTAACGAGATGCCACAGTGCCAGTTCCCTGTTTTTGCTGTTTTTGTGTTTCAGAAAAGCTACAGTGGAAATATTCTCGGAATTGGACGAAACAAAAGCCCAACCTTCAATTTTTACCGATGCTTTGCGAAGACCGAAGATGAGACGAAGGGGGGCCAGGAGCCGGCCACACCCTAGGGTGGCGGGGCCTAGGCCTGGCCCGTGCCACCAGGGGGTTAGCCGCCCTGGTCCACCCTGTAACGCTGCCCTTTCGCCTATAAGTTCCCCTCGATGGGAAAAACCTAAGGGACGGATCTCTTTTCTACGAAACATACTGCAAGCCGCCGTCGTCACCGTCGCGAGATTGGGAGGATCCAGGAGCTCTTCTTGGCACCCTGCCGGAGAGGGGAATCCCTGTCGGAGGCCTTCTACACCACCATGGTCGCCTCCGGAGTGATGTGTGAGTAGTCTACCTTGGACTACGGGTCCATAGCAGTAGCTAGATGGTTGTCTCCTCCGCCATGTGCTTCATGTTTAGATCTTGTGAGCTGCCCTACATGATCAGGATCATCTTTATGTAATTCTACATGTTGTGTTTGTTGGGATCCAATGAGTATTGGTACTATGTTAAGTTGATGTGTTGAATATTATATCTTATGTTATCTCTATGTTGTTTATGATCTTGCATGCTTTCCGTTGCTAGTAGATATCTTGGTAGAGTAGATGCTAGTGACTCCAAGAGGGAGTATTTATGCTGGATAGTTGGGTTCATGCCTCTAGTAATCTGGGGGAGTGACAGAAACTTCTAAGGTTGTAGATGTGCTGTTGCCACTAGGGAGAAAACAACATTCTTGTGTCCAAGGACATTTGCTTTGTTTACATTACGCACTTTGCTTAATGCAATTATCTATTGTTCGCAACTTAATACTCAAGGGGTACTCGGATGACTCCCCGCGAGTGGATTTTTAGTCATAGATGCAGTTGGATGGCGATCTATATATTTTGTCGTAATGCCCAGAGTGAATCTCATAGTGATCCTCATGACATATATACGTTATCTTTACTCTATCAATTGCCCAACTGTAATTTGTTTACCCAGCATATTGTTATTTATCTTATGGAGAGACACCACTAGTGAACTGTGGACCCCGGTCCAATTTCCTTTACATTGCTATTACCGTTTACTATTACTCGCTCTGTTTACTTTTACTTGCATACTATTACCTTTTACCACTCGATACACTCAATCCTTTGTTTACAGCAAACCGGTGAGTTTGACAACCTCATCGTAAGTTGGGAGCAAAGTTCTTGGTTGTGTTGTGTGCAGGTTTTACGTTGCTGCTAGGTGAAGACGCACCAGCATTTTCTGGCACCATTGTCTGGAGTGTCACGAAACTAGCAAGCATCACCTTCTAAAGTTTGGCTTTCTCCTACTGGTTTGATAACCTTGGTTTCACAACTGAGGGAAACTTGCTGTTGTGCTCCTCATACCTTCCTCTTGGGGTTCCCAACTGGGTGCCTTAACACCGCACCATCAAGCATTTTTTTGGCGCCGTTGCCGGGGAGAAAGAAGATTTCCGCAAGGGAAGTCTCGCACGCACAATCTTTTACTTTGTTTTTGTTTTGCTTTATTTTACTTTTGCTTGCATCTTTTTATCAAAAATACAAAAAAATTAGTTCCTTTATAGTTGCTTTTACTTGCTTGCTTTTAGTTTTGCTAGAATGGGTACTCCTGAGAACACCAAGCTGTGTGATTTCACTAGCACGAAAAACAATGATTTTATCTGCACTCCTATTGCGCCACCTGCTCCTGAGTCAAATTTTTATGAGATCAAACCTGCTTTGTTTAATCTTGTTATGAAAGAGCAATTTTCTGGTGCCAAATCTGATGATGCTGCAGCTCATCTCAACAATTTTGTTGAGCTATGTGAGATGCAAAATTATAAGGATGTAGATGGTAATATTATTAAGCTTAAGTTGTTTCCTTTCTCTTTAAGAGGAAGAGCTAAGGATTGGTTGCTATCTTTGCCTAGAAATAGTATTGATTCTTGGGATAAGTGTAAGGATGCTTTTATTGGAAAATACTATCCTCCTGCTAAGATTATAGATTTGCGTAGTGATAATATGAAGTTTAGACAGTTTGATAATGAACATGTTGCTCAAGCTTGGGAAAGAATGAAATCTATGATAAAGAATTGTCCCACTCATGGACTGACTACTTGGATGATTGTCCAAACTTTTAATGCAGGACTAAATTTTTCTTCAAGAAACCTATTGGATTCAGCTGCTAGAGGCACTTTTATGTCCCTTACCTTGGGCGCCGCAACAAAGCTTCTCGACAACATGATGGTAAATTATTCTGAATGGCACACCGAGAGAGCTCCACAAGGTAAGAATGTAAATTCTGTTGAGGAAACCTCTTTCTTGAGTGATAAGATTGATGCTATTATGCTTATGCTTTCTAATGATAGAGCTCATGTTGATCCTAATAATGTTCCCTGTAGCGTACCTGTGTTTTAATTGTGCCCCGGATCGACTGCTAGCACACACAGTTACAAGATGAAATATCAAGAATACAAAGGTCTTTATTACAACGCTTGATCCACAAATAACTTAGTCTTTTACAACTCAAGAGGCACAAAGCCACAACCCTATTACAATTCTAAAAACGACTAAGTAAAATAATCTTCAAGTCTTCTTTCTTCATTGATCCGCAGGCAGACGTGTTGGACGAAGACTCGTGACCGTAGCGCAGAAATCTTCAATCTTCGTAGTATCCACCTGCAACATGATATGTTGCAGCCACGGAGGGTCAATACGTTGAATGTATTGGCAAATGTCACTTTGGTGGACTCAATGGCACCTACACGTATATGCTCTTTGGCCAGGTGGAGTTTAACTTAGCAAAAGCAAGCCTTTTTCCTATCTTTGTAAAACTCAAATTTTCCTTAGCAAAATTTTGTCCAGAAGGACCCTTTACTACCCAAGTTTACCCATCAAGTTTTAACTTAGAGAAATTGGGGTGAGGAGATTCTTGAACAGCTTCAAAGCCATGTCACTCAGAATTGTCCGTAACCGGGGACACGGCTAAGTACTTAGTTCTAAACACTCTGCAGAGGTGGTGCACTTTTCCCACAAGACTTAGTTAACCCGTTTTGCCATGAGACTCATTTTGCCTCAAACGGCCAAGTGAAAACTAAGACGAGGCCTTTCAGAAGCCTTCCCTCAGACCAAATGGACGTGCTCCCAACCTATTCACATCTACCACCCTCTGTCCGCCTGGCTTGAGTTCTTGCAGCTTAATTGACCAAGACAGAGCCCATAATGTCTTGTGGTTGCACTGGAAGCTTCACGACTTGAACGTCTCCAATCTCTTTGCTCCTGGGTGGCCTTCCATAAGTGAGATACACCTGGTGGTTCAGAGGTTCGACGACATGACCCCAGGGAACCACTCAACATAATCCAAGCAAAGCCACTTCCACCCAGGTGGTTCATTAACTTAGTTGTTTTCTTAGTTTTCCAAAAACTTGTTTTCCAACACTTAGCCAAAATCATGTGTTAACCCTTCCCACAACTAGTGTAAAAGCGAAGTCCTATAGCAGCAGCAATTCTACTAGGAGATGCAAAACCAGCTAGCTAGACAAAAACTTAGCATAAAAACTAGCAAGCTAAAGATAAGAAAAGCTTAAAAACACCTATTCATGCATCTTCTACTAGAAAAGCTACAAGACAAAACTTTCAGTAGGACAAGGAAACATGGTGACACTTGCCTTGACGAGGAGAAGAGTTGGTACACTCATCACACAGACACTCGTTGCACTCAGCACAATCTACACATGAAATTTAGCATCATAAGCACATAATCATCACAAAAGCAAACATGAAAAGAAAACATGCATGCAAATGTGTTTTAAACACTTCAAGGACACTTAGCATGTTTTCTGGTTGTTACTATATGCATGATGACATGAGCAAAATTTTAGAGTTATTATAAAGCTTATAACATCATCAACACACAATTAGAACAAATAAACAAGCTAAAGTTACAAAAGATAATATAAAAGTAATTAAAAATATTCTGGCCGTGCTACAGTACTGGAAGGTTCCAAATAGACCAAAAGCAAAAGAAATTACTGTAAAATAAAATCTACAACTATTTTTAATAGCCAAAACACAATAATAAAGCTTGCAGTAATTCTCTATTTAAAACCATTACTATACTTGTTTTTGGTACTGTAGTTAAATTCTACACAATTTTCTGAATCTATGGACGCAAAGTTTGCTAAAAACCGACGTGTGGATCTCCAGATATGAGTTTAGCAAGTTTTTAATCCAAAACTGTGATTTTAAAACGGAAACGAAATTGGTTAAACCCGGTGCTGACACTTGGCGCTATCCGATTCGCGGGTACCGCTTCGCGTGGATCGGTGTCCTAGATCGCTAGATCTAATGATCAATCAACGGATCTGATCGCCCGGTACCGCTTCGCTAAGTGATCTAAAACTAGCCCTAGATCTAAGATCTAACGGCTGGGAACGAAACCTTGAAGACTCACCGGGGAGAAGCGTCGACGGCGAGATCCGGCAGCTCTGGAGATCACGGTGAGGTGGCTGCGGCGTTTCCCAGAGGCGATGGCGTACACGACGACGCTCAAGAGGTCACGGCGAGGACGGTGGCGAAGGAAGAGGCTCTAGGGTTTCCTGCAGCGACGGGAAAAGGCGGCTGGAGGTCAAGACCATGGCGGTGAGGTTGAGAGCACGGTGATTCCATCGAGTGCAGAAGGAGAGAAAGAACGGCGACCATACCGGGGAGATCAGATTGTCGTGGCGATCCCAGTGGCGAGGCTGACGGGCTCGAGGAGGTCCAGGAGCGCGGGAATCCCTCGCCGGAGTTGCGTCGGGCGGCTGCGAGATCCAGTCGTGGATGCTTCCGTCGTTCTGAAAGAAAAGAAGAGGTGCAACCATGTCAGGGAACCGAGCGTGAGTAAGAGGGAGGAGACGGTGCAGAGCAGAGGTCGAGACGAGGTCGGGGCGCACTGCAGATCGGCGGCGTTCCCGTCTGGCGATGGCGGCACGGCAGTCTCTGGTTGCGGCAGCCTCGTGGCGTTGTAGCTAGGGTTTTGGAGGGGATTAGGTGCGGACGGGGAGGGGATTATATGGAGAGGCTGGCGTGGGCGAGGGGTTAGGATTCGACCCGAATCGGAGAGGAATCCGGGGTGATCACGCTCAGGTGCGCGTTGTGCCCGCCCCGGTCTGTTTGGACGGGATGACAAGCGGGGCCCAGGTGTCGGCGGCTGCGGGAGAAAAAGGGGAAAACGGTTCGGGAAGGGAGGAAATCGGGCCGTGGGCCGGAAGCTGGCCTGGGCCGGAGTGCTGCCCCGCGGCCTTTTCAGCTATTTTCTTTTTTTTCTTTTCTTTTCTTATCTATTTTTGCTTTGAACTTTGCTTGAAACTTGCAAAAACTTCTGATTTGAATTTAAGTCACTTTTTGGAATTTGCAAAACTTTTCTTCTGGTATTTGAAACATACAGGGAAGGTTTTGATTTAAGAGCAAAACAACACTTGAAGAAAATTTGCAAATGCAAAGAGAATGCTATGCATGATATGATGCATGATTTCATGTGAAACTTTATAAATTCTTTTTCCAAAAAAATTGGGATGTTACAAGTCTAACCCCCTTAAGATGAATCTCGCCCTCGAGATTCGGGTTGGCTAGCAAATAGGTGCGGATAGTCTTCTCGGAGTTCATCTTCTCGTTCCCAAGTTGCTTCTTCTTCAGTATGGTGACTCCACTGAACTTTGCAAAACTTGATCGTCTTGGTACGAGTAACTCTTTCTGATGTCTCCAAGATTTTGATAGGTTTCTCTTCATACGTGAGATCACTTTCCAATTGAACTTCTTCCAATGGTATTGTGTCTCTTAATGGGGTATCTGCCATCTCTGGATGACATTTCTTTAACTGGCTCACATGAAATACATTGTGTACTGCAGACAGAGATTCTGGCAGTTCTAGCTCATATGCTACTTCCCCTTTGCGAGCCAAAACCTTGAACGGCCCTACAAAGCGAGGTGCTAGCTTTGCTTTGACTCCAAATCTTTTTACTCCACGAAGTGGTGATACTCGAAGGTATGCTCTATCACCCACCTCATAGGTTACCTCTCTACGCTTTGAATCTGCGTAGCTCTTCTGTCTGGACTGAGCTATCTTAAGCCTATCTCTGATTAAACAAACCTTTTCTTCGGCATCCTTTATTATGTCTGGCCTGAAAAGACTTCGTTCACCAACACGACTCCAAAGCAATGGAGTAGTGCAATTTCTGCCATATAGAGCTTCAAATGGTGCCATCTCAATGCTAGCTTGATGACTATTGTTATAAGAGAACTCTGCATATGGTAAGTTATCATCCCAACTAGACCCATAGTCTAGGGCACAAGCTCTCAACATATCCTCTAGAATTTGATTCACCCTTTCTGTTTGACCATCAGTCTGAGGGTGAAATGTTGTGCTGAACTCTAGTCTTGTGCCCAAGGACTCGTGAAGTTGGCGCCAAAAGTGAGAGGTGAATTGAGTACCCCTATCTGACACGATACTCTTAGGCACTCCATGTAAGCACACTATTCGGCTCATGTATATCTTTGCTAGTTTGGCACTGGTATATGTGGTCTTCACGGGGATAAAGTGAGCCACTTTGGTTAAACGGTCAACTACAACCCAGATGGAGTCATAACCAGACTTAGTCCTTGGTAAACCTGTGATAAAGTCCATGCCAACATTATCCCACTACCACTCTGGTATGGGTAATGGCTGCAACAATCCTGCCGGTTTCTGATGTTCTGCCTTGACTCTATTGCATACATCACACAGGGCAATATATTCGGCGACATCCCTTTTCATATTGCTCCACCAAAATCTACCCTTCAAATCCATATACATCTTGGTGTTCCCAGGATGAATTGAATAGGGTGAATCATGTGCTTCTTGCAGAATTAACTTTCTGAGTTCAGGGTCTTGTGGTACACAAACACGTTTCTCAAACCAAATAATTCCTTGGTCATCTTCGTGAAATCCCTTGGCTTTCCCTTTACTCATATTACTCTTTATTTCTTCTATCTCCTTATCTAGTTTCTGAGCCTCTTTGATCTTGTCCATCAATGTAGGCTGAACTTCAAAGGATGCTAGAAATCCCTCTGGCACAATTTCTAATCTGAGCCCTTTGAATTGTTTACACAAATCTTCAGGCAACTCTCCTGCTGTGAGTCCATTTACATAGCTCTTACGGCTCAAGGCATCAGCTACTACATTGGCCTTTCCTGGATGGTATTGTAGACTCATATCATAATCTTTGATGAGCTCCAACCATCTTCTTTGCCTCATGTTAAGTTCCTTTTGGGTGAATATATACTTGAGGCTCTTGTGATCGGTGAACACATCACAATGCTTTCCCATCAAATAATGTCTCCATACCTTTAGAGCATGAACAACTGATGCTAGCTCTAAGTCATGGGTGGGGTAATTTCTCTCATGATGCTTAAGCTGGCGCGAGGCATAACTCACAACTTTTCCATTTTGCATTAGCACGCTACCAAGTCCTTGACGAGAAGCGTCGCAGTAGACTTGGAAATCCTTCTGTATATCTGGCAGACTCAGAACAGGCGCACTTACTAGCCGTTTCTTCAATTCTTGAAAACTAGCTTCACATGAGTCAGTCCATTCAAATTTCTTGTCCTTCTTCAAAAGTTCAGTCATTGGCTTTGCTATCTTGGAGAAATTTTCAATGAATCTTCGATAGTACCCAGCAAGGCCTAAGAAACTCCGGATGTCTCCCGCATTTTTGGGTGACTCCCATTCGGTAACGGATGCTACCTTGCTTGGATCTACCGCGACTCCTTCCGCGGAAACAATGTGACCAAGAAATCCTACCTTGTTCAACCAGAATTCACACTTGCTGAATTTCGCATATAACTTATGCTCCCTGAGCTTTTCCATGATTAAGCGTAAATGCTGCTCATGTTCTTTATTATCCTTGGAATAAATTAGAATGTCATCAATGAACACCACAACAAATTTATCCAAGTATTCCATGAACACCTTGTTCATCATGGTCATGAAGTACGCCGGGGTATTTGTTAACCCAAAAGACATGACGGTATACTCATATAGGCCATATCTAGTGGTAAAAGCTGTTTTGGGTATGTCTTGTTCTCGGATTTTCAGCTGGAAATACCCTGATCGAAGATCAATTTTGGAGAACACCTTTGCTCCTTTCAACTGATCAAACAGGTCGTTGATGTTGGGCAACGGGTACTTGTTCTTGATTGTCACTTCGTTCAGCGAACGGTAATCCACAACCAATCTCTTGCTAGAGTCTTTCTTCTCCACAAACAAAACAGGGGCTCCCCATGATGAGGAACTCCGTTGGATGAAACCTTTGTCCAACTGTTCCTTGAGCTGCTTCTTCAATTCCTTTAATTCATCTATGTCCATCTTGTATGGTCTCTTTGCTATAGGCCCTGTTCCAGGCAGTAAGTCGATGATAAATTCGACATCCCTGTCTGGTGGCATTCCTGGCAACTCTTCTGGAAACACATCGGGGTATTCCTTTACGACTGGCACTTCATCCAGGCTAACCCCCTTAAGAGAATTAACCTTAGATCCCTTAAGCTCGAAGGTTGATTTGAAACGGATACGTTTCTTTTCAGGGGTTGTGAGAGTGACGATCCTTTTTGCTACATCTATGACTCCTTCAAAGGCTGTCATCCAATCCATGCCTAGGATGACATCCAGACCATGAGACTCCAGAACAATGAGATGAGCGGGAAATTGATGTTTTTTGATTCCTAAGGTTAGGTCTCGACACCCAAAAGCTGCTACTAGTTCCCCTCCTGGAGAGCATATTTTAATTAGTCTGTCTATGGTTCTGGTTGGTAAGTTATGTTTATCCACAAATGCTCTTGATATGAATGAATGAGATGCACCAGTATCAAATAGAACAAGTGCTGGATTATCATTGAGTAAATACGTACCATAAACAGCGTCAGGTTCATCATAGATTTCCTCCACATTGACATGATTGACATGTCCCTTCTGAAATGGATTGGGCTTGTTCCCTTCATCCTTCCTCTGGGGGCAATCATTGGCACAATGCCCAGTCTTGTGGCACTTGTAGCATTCCACCTGACTAATATCCCTCTTCTCGGGGACATTATTATTCCTGCCATTGTTATTGCCATTGCTATGGCCATTAGTCCTGGTGGAGTTATGATTGTTGTGGTTCCTGTGGCCATTATGGTGGTGGCCATTCCCCTTGTGATGCTGGTGCCCATTTCCACCATTATGGTTGTGGTGGTTTCCTCCATTCCTGTGGGATCCAGAGCTTCCATGGTCGCTGTGATAGCTTCGTTTGTGTGCAGGCTTTGGGTACTTGCTGACATGATGCTTCCTCTTTCTATTTTCAGACTGCTTTATCTTACTCTCCAGAGTTATGGCTTGATCAAGCAGAGACTGAAAGGTCAGAGTGTAGGCAACAGACAGAGGGATAGACAGTTCATCATTCAGGCCCTCCAGGAACTTCTCCTTCCTCTTTGCATCGGTGTCAATGTCATCCGGTGCATAGCGGGACAGGTTGGTGAACTCATCAATATACTCAGACACACTGCGAAATTTCTGTCTGAGATCACGGAATTCTTTCTTCTTCAGTCCCATCACACCAGAAGAAATGTGTGCAGCTCGGAACCCTTCCTGGAATGAGTCCCATGTTACACCCTCAATGGGATGGGTGATCTGATAAGTATCCCACCAGCTGGCTGCTGGTCCTTCCAGAAGATGAGCTGCAAACCTGACTTTTTCTGCGTCAGTGCAACCAGTTGTCACCAAGTCTTTGTTGACAGAACGGAGCCAATCCATGGCCTACAGTGGTTCTGCAGCACGAGAGAACTTGGCGGGTCAAAGCCTCAGAAACCTTGCAAGCATGTCTACCTGAGGGGGAGGTGGTGGTGGAGGGTTGTTGTTGTTGTTATTGTTGTTGGCGTTGGCCAGAAACTGAGTCATGACCTGCATGAGCTGAGCCTGGGCTTCCATCATTTGCTGCATTTGTTCCTCTGGAGCGCGTCGAGGAGGCATCTGTTGGGTTTGGAAAATAGGTGAGATTAGACTTAGAGATAGTCTAAGGAATAAAGTTTCCTACCCACATGCATAAACAATCCATCAAAAGAACACAAACACAACATACACAAGCATAGGAGAATCTCAACCAAACAAGCAATAACAACTCACAAATAGTTTTTAAGGTACGCAAACGTTTAAGTCTTTAAAGGGATACACTAACTAATGCCATACCACAAGCGGTCACGGGCATAACGCAAACTCAAAGATAAAGTGGTGGTGGTCTACTCTACTCTTCCATGATGACTTCCACTTCTTCAACATCAAGACCATTCTCCTTGAGTAGCCTCTTGTAGTCCTGCAGCTCTTCAGTTAGGTTGTCGACCTTCTCTTGAAGCTCCCTCTTGTCGGCGCGCAGCTTCTCGATCAAGTCGTGGTCCGCTTCAAGCTCGAAGTCGTTGCACTCTAACTTCTGCTTCAGCTCTCTAACATCTTTGTTCCTAGCTTGGATCCTCTTCTCTTGGCTCTTCCGCTGCTTCTCTTGAGTCTCGAACTTCTCCTTCATCTCCTTGATCTTTTCCTCCTGCTCCAGGTGTTGCTTGTCCTTCTCGGCGAGCTGGGCACGTAACTCATTGTTCTTAAACATCTCGTTGTACCTCTCAACATCAATGTCCCTGACAAGATACTCTAACTTGGCGAGGTGGATGCGCATGGGGTCTTGCTCGTCGTCAGGTAGCACGATGGCCATGCCATTCTCGTCACGTCGGCCGTAGAGGTGGGAGTAGTGGTTCTGGAGCTCGGAGAAGTGACGTCCGCAGAGGCGTGCTATCATCTCTTGCATGAGGAGTTGGGCGCCTATCTTCTTGTTGGTGTGGAAGGTCTTGAGCTTGATATTTTTAGTCTTCGGCTCTGTCTCGCGTCCTGGCTGCGTGATGTGGATGACCCAGATGCCCTTCTTGTGAAGCTTGGTCATCTCGCTCCCTCGGATGAATGGGGTAGGCAGAGACAAGGTAGTGGCGATGTCGATGAGGTGCTCTCCGAAGCTGTACTTCTTGAAGTTGCCGGTCTTGGTGATGCGGAAGGTTGACATCTTTACGTTGGAAGAGGACAAGTTAGTAAGTTTAAAGGAGAAGGAAACTTAGAAAAAGTGTAGAAGAGTTAGAAGTCAAACTATTTCTAAGTGTTAGCAACAAAAGAAACAAAACAACTCCTAAATTTTTCCTAAGTGTTTTCGTCCAATCCTAGGGTCACGAACCTAAGGGCAACACTTTGCTCTGATACCATCTGTAGCGTACCTGTGTTTTAATTGTGCCCCGGATCGACTGCTAGCACACATAGTTACAAGATGAAATATCAAGAATACAAAGGTCTTTATTACAACGCTTGATCCAAAAATAACTTAGTCTTTTACAACTCAAGAGGCACAAAGCCACAACCCTATTACAATTCTAAAAATGACTAAGTAAAATAATCTTCAAGTCTTCTTTCTTCATTGATCCGCAGGCAGACGTGTTGGACGAAGACTCGTGACCGTAGCGCAGAAATCTTCAATCTTCGTAGTATCCACCTGCAACATGATACGTTGCAGCCACGGAGGGTCAATACGTTGAATGTATTGGCAAATGTCACTTTGGTGGACTCAATGGCACCTACACGTATATGCTCTTTGGCCAGGTGGAGTTTAACTTAGCAAAAGCAAGCCTTTTTCCTATCTTTGTAAAACTCAAATTTTCCTTAGCAAAATTTTGTCCAGAAGGACCCTTTACTACCCAAGTTTACCCATCAAGTTTTAACTTAGAGAAATTGGGGTGAGGAGATTCTTGAACAGCTTCAAAGTCATGTCACTCAGAATTGTCCATAACCGGGGACACGGCTAAGTACTTAGTTCTAAACACTCTGCAAAGGTGGTGCACTTTTCCCACAAGACTTAGTTAACCCGTTTTGTCGTGAGACTCATTTTGCCTCAAACGGCCAAGTGAAAACTAAGACGAGGCCTTTCAGAAGCCTTCCCTCAGACCAAACGGACGCGCTCCCAACCTATTCACATCTACCACCCTCTGTCCGCCTGGCTTGAGTTCTTGCAGCTTAATTGACCAAGACAGAGCCCATAATGTCTTGTGGTTGCACTGGAAGCTTCACGACTTGAACGTCTCCAATCTCTTTGCTCCTGGGTGGCCTTCCACAAGTGAGATACACCTGGTGGTTCAGAGGTTCGACGACATGACCCCAGGGAACCACTCAACATAATCCAAGCAAAGCCACTTCCACCCAGGTGGTTCATTAACTTAGTTGTTTTCTTAGTTTTCCAAAAACTTGTTTTCCAACACTTAGCCAAAATCATGTGTTAACCCTTCCCACAACTAGTGTAAAAGCGAAGTCCTATAGCAGCAGCAATTCTACTAGGAGATGCAAAACTAGCTAGCTAGACAAAGACTTAGCATAAAAACTAGCAAGCTAAAGATAAGAAAAGCTTAAAAACACCTATTCATGCATCTTCTACTAGAAAAGCTACAAGACAAAACTTTCAGTAGGACAAGGAAACCTGGTGACACTTGCCTTGACGAGGAGAAGAGTTGGTGCACTCGTCACACAGACACTCGTTGCACTCAGCACAATCTACACATGAAATTTAGCATCATAAGCACATAATCATCACAAAAGCAAACATGAAAAGAAAACATGCATGCAAATGTGTTTTAAACACTTCAAGGACACTTAGCATGTTTTCTGGTTGTTACTATATGCATGATGACATGAGCAAAATTTTAGAGTTATTATAAAGCTTATAACATCATCAACACACAATTAGAACAAATAAACAAGCTAAAGTTACAAAAGATAATATAAAAGTAATTAAAAATATTCTGGCCGTGCTACAGTACTGGAAGGTTCCAAATAGACCAAAAGCAAAAGAAATTACTGTAAAATAAAATCTACAACTATTTTTAATAGCCAAAACACAATAATAAAGCTTGCAGTAATTCTCTATTTAAAACCATTACTATACTTGTTTTTGGTACTGTAGTTAAATTCTACACAATTTTCTGAATCTATGGACGCAAAGTTTGCTAAAAACCGACGTGTGGATCTCCAGATATGAGTTTAGCAAGTTTTTAATCCAAAACTGTGATTTTAAAACGGAAATGAAATTGGTTAAACCCGGTGCTGACACTTGGCGCTATCCGATTCGCGGGTACCGCTTCGCGCGGATCGCTGTCCTAGACCGCTAGATCTAATGATCAATCAACGGATCTGATCGCCCGGTACCGCTTCGCTAAGTGATCTAAAACTAGCCCTAGATCTAAGATCTAACGGCTGGGAACGAAACCTTGAAGACTCACCGGGGAGAAGCGTCGACGGCGAGATCCGGCGGCTCTGGAGATCACGGCGAGGTGGCTGCGGCGTTTCCCGGAGGCGATGGCGTACACGACGACGCTCAAGAGGTCACGGCGAGGACGGTGGCGAAGGAAGACGCTCTGGGGTTTCCTGCAGCGACGGCAAAAGGCGGCTGGAGGTCAAGACCGTGGCGGTGAGGTTGAGAGCACGGTGATTCCATCGAGTGCAGAAGGAGAAAAAAGAACGGCGACCATACCGGGAAGATCAGATTGTCATGGCGATCCCAGTGGCGAGGCTGACGGGCTCGAGGAGGTCCAGGAGCGCGGGAATCCCTCGCCGGAGTTACGTCGGGCGGCTGCGAGATCCTGTCGTGGATGCTTCCGTCGTTCTGAAGGAAAAGAAGAGGTGCAACCATGTCAGGGAACCGTGCGTGAGTAAGAGGGAGGAGACGGTGCAGAGCAGAGGTCGAGACAAGGTCGGGGCGCACTGCAGATCGGCGGCGTTCCCGTCTGGCAATGGCGGCGCGGCGGTCTCTGGTTGCGGCAGCCTGGCGGCGTTGTAGCTAGGGTTTTGGAGGGGATTAGGTGCGGACGGGGAGGGGATTATATGGAGAGGCTGGCGTGGGCGAGGGGTTAGGATTCGACCCGAATCGGAGAGGAATCTGGGGTGATCACGCTCAGGTGCGCGTCGTGCCCGCCCCGGTCTGTTTGGACGGGATGACAAGCGGGGCCCAGGTGTCGGCGGCTGCGGGAGAAAAAGGGGAAAACGGTTCGGGAAGGGAGGAAATTGGGCCGTGGGCCGGAAGCTGGCCTGGGCCGGAGTGCTGCCCCGCGGGCTTTTCAGCTATTTTCTTTTTTTCTTTTCTTTTCTTTTCTGTTTTTGCTTTGAACTTTGCTTGAAACTTGCAAAAACTTCTGATTTGAATTTAAGTCACTTTTTGGAATTTGCAAAACTTTTCTTCTGGTATTTGAAACATACAGGGAAGGTTTTGATTTAAGAGCAAAACAACACTTGAAGAAAATGTGCAAATGCAAAGAGAATGCTATGCATGATATGATGCATGATTTCATGTGAAACTTTATAAATTCTTTTTCCCAAAAAATTGGGATGTTACATTCCTTTAGCCTCTTTGGTTTCTCAAGAAGAGCATGTTGATGTAAACTTCATTAGAAATAATAATTTCAACAATAGTGCTTATAGGAACAATTTTGCTAGCAACAATTATAGGTCGTATCCTTCTACCAGTGGTAATGGTTATGGTAACTCTTATGGTAATTCCTCCAACAACACTAGGGGCACGCCCTCTGAGCTTGAGGTCATGCTCAAGGACTTCATCGGTAAGCAAACTACTTTTAACAAGTCTGTTGAGGAAAAGTTGGGTAAAATTGATATTCTTGCTTCTAAAGTTGATAGCCTTGCTCTTGATGTTGAACTTCTGAAACTAAAAGTGTTGCCTAATGATGTGAAGGAAAGCAATACTTTTGCCGCTACTAATGCCATACAAGTTAGAATTGATGAAAATGTTAGGATGTTAGCAGAATTGCATGCCAGGTGGGAAAGAGAAGATGAGATGGCTAGAAAGATGAAGGTATGCACTATTACTACCTCTAATGATGTTGTTCCAAAAGCTAGCAATCCTCTTACTTTGATTGGTGTAGAGAAATCTCCTACTCCTTGTGCGAAAAAGCTCAAAACTGCAAAAACTTTTTCTACAAAAAGTGCTGAAATTTTTCGGAGTATGGGAGATGATAGCTCTATATATTTTAATGATTTTGATGTTGATGGCTGCAATTTATCTGAAGTTATTTTGTTCTTGCAAAAGCTTGCTTTGAGTCCTAATGCTAGTTCTATAAATGTTGCTTTTACAAATCATATTACAAATGCTCTCAAGAAAATTAGGGAGGAAAAGTTGAAACAAAAAGCTTCTATTCCCAAGAAGTTAGAAGATGGTTGGGAGACCATCATTGATATGCATGTTAATGTTTTTGATTGCCATGCTTTATGTGATCTAGGTGCTAGTATTTCTATTATGCCTAAAAAGATTTATGATATGCTTGGTTTACCACCGCTTGAAAAGTGTTATTTTGATGTTCCTCTTGCTGATGTTGCTAAGAAGAAACATTTGGGAAGAATTAATGATGTTCTTATTATGGTTAACAATAACCTTGTTCCTGTTAATTTTCTTGTTATGGATGTTGAATGCAATGCTTCATGTCCTATTATTTTGGGAAGACCTTTTCTTCGAACTGTAGGTGCCATCATTGATATGAAGCAAGGCACCATTAAATATCAATTCCCACTCAAGAAAGGTATGGAACACTTCCCTAGAAGGAGGAAGAAATTACTTTTTGACTCTATCCTTAGAGCAAATTATGAACTTGATGCTTCATCATTTGATATTACTTGATTTCCACTTTCTACGCCTAGCTCAAAGGCGTTAAAGAAAAGCACTCTTGGGAGATAACCCATTGTTTTCTTTTCAGTACTTTTTCTTTTATTTGAGTCTTGGAAGTTATTACTACTGTAATAACCGCTCCTTATCCTTTTTATTTCGTTGCTGTGCCAAGGAGAACCTCTAATTGGATTGAGGTAAGATTTGGGGAAGTTGCTGTCCTGAAACAGATTTCGGTGCTGCACCGAACAAATTCGTGAAAATTCACAGAATATCTTTTTGACCTGAAATTTCTTGTGCATATGCCCCTGGTTATATCCAAACTTTAATTAGTTTTACACTTTTCGATTTGAGCAACAAAGGTTCCTCGAAAAAAATCGACCTTTATCAGCTGTTCTATTTTGACAGATTTCTGCCACTATTTGTGTTTGCCTCTCGATCGCTTTCTTTTTGAGTTCTTTTGATCACGGAACTTTTGGGGAAGTTGCTACAGTATTATATGCTTTATATGTGGTGTTTTTGAGTTGAAACCTGAACCAAAAAGGGTTGATTTACTATTATGCTTATGCTAACATTGCTAATAGAATTGTGTGAAGTTTTGTATGAAGAAAGTTTTCAAGTGTAGGGATTGGAGAGTGATGAGATGAGATGAAGTATGGACAAAAGCTCAAGCTTGGGGATGCCCATGTCACCCCAAGAAATATCCAAGAGGTACAAGCGTCAAAGCTTGGGGATCCCCCGAGGCACCCCGTCTTCATGGGCAAAAATCAGGTCACCTTTCAACAAACTATATTTTTATTGCTTCATGCACTATGCGTTTTTCTTGGAGCGTCTTTACTTTTGCTTTCAGTTTTTTTTTTTTTTGCTGAAATAAATGGTTGGACCCCAACAAATTTCTTTTGGAGGAGATATACTTGTTTTTCATTGCCAAGAACACTCTATTTTTCACTCTTATCGTTCAATGAGTGTTCTCTTTTTCTAGAACTGCGTTTAGCTTTCGTGTTTCGCCTTGATTTATGTTCAGATCTTGTTATATCTTTTCATCAAGGTGTATTTAGACCACTGGTCTATGTTGGTTTTCATCAAAAGAGTTTTCTCAAAAAGGTTTGAATGGTGTTGGAAAAGAGAAAAAGTTTCATGCAAAAAAGTGGTACAAAAAGGAGCTTGTTTAGACTGCGGCTTAGACTTTTGCATGCCATGCTTGATGTCATTTTCATAGTATGCTTAGTGATTTTTTCTGTAGAATGACTTGTCTCAAATGACTGAGATTGCTTAATGAGCCTTTGAAAAAAATTATGCGTTTTTTTTATTACGTGGAAGCATTTATTTGGTTTTCTCCTTGATGCTTTATTTGGGTTGACTTGGCGCATGCTTACAACATGTTTGACTCTAAAAAGTCGCCATAAGCCTCTATGATCATTTGGTTTTTGACTTCTGATGCCATTTTATGCTTCTTTTAATGATGTTTTTTCGTGATGCATGATTATGGCTGTTATTGCTCTCTTAGTTGGTCGCTCCCAGTCTTTTTCTAGCCTTTGTTTTGTAGTGAGTATGAGCTCTACTCGTGCATCCAACTCCCAAAAACCAAGTTATTCCAATGTGTCCACCACACATACCTATTAGCAATTTGCTATCCCAAGTACATTTGACTTGCTTTTATCTATACTTCGAATTGAACTCTTTTTGGTGTTATGTGAAAATTAGTTAGTAAAGCTCTCACGAACCTGATGGCACACTTTACTTTTCTTGCTTTTAAAATTTTGACAGTGTGGCTCTCTTATGTTGATGTTATGCTTGCAAGTTGTAAGTTGGGAATTAGCAAAACCATGTCGTCATGGGGAAAGCTTTCAACATTGCACTTCTCTTATTTGAGTTGATATCATGATCTTTTGTTTATGGATACTCGCGATGTGAAATAAGTTGGGAATCTTGCGGGATCATGGAGTTTGTATATGTGTTAGAGAAAGGCCTGGGCCGCTAATCTAAGTCATGCATCATTCATGGTGGAAATTTACATCATGCCCATAGTGGACATTCGACGACGCATCTCACAATAAAAAGCTATACCAATGGTAAATAAAAGAGATGCCGAGGTGTTCATTGTCTGTTTGTCCTGTCATTTTTATGTGGGCTTGTTCCATGTCATCGGGCAAGGAGGTACCCCGTTGGCGGTTCTCGATGATACGTGTATACTTACAATGACAAGAGCTTGCTTGGGACCCTAAGTCGAGTAGCATGAGGTTTGGGTATTTGTACTTCACGGGACACGAGGTTTTCAACTTATGATTTGTCAAGCATATGCTCATAATTGTACTCGCATTAACTTTAACCATTCAAGATGCCTATGATGGGGGCAATGAGAGCTCAAAGCTAGTAAGTACCATAATTTTTGAAGGTTTATAAAACTTGCAATCCCTGCTTCCCTCTACGAAGGGCCTTTCTTTTACTTTTATGTTGAGTCTCCACCTTCTACCTTTATGCACCATCTAAGAGAGCATAGTTGCCATTCTGAGTTTAATGTGCATAGTCCCAAAGTTTATCATTGATTGATTCATCATTATGGTTTTGCTTGTTCTTAAATTATTTGTATCTAGTCGCCCTCTTAAACTTGAAGGTGTCCTATGCATTTATCTTTTTCTATTCCATGAAGGACAAGCTGAAAACCATTTGCTATGTTTTTCCATATGATTTGAACACACGTTTGACTTTCATTGTTTCATTATTCATGATCTTTCGTTTGTGTTTCTTTTAATGTTATAACATGGTTGCTAAGTTTTATTGTCAAGATTATATCTTTTATGCCCATGTTTTAAGTTCTTTGCTCCCAGCACTCAATGCTTTACAAAGTTGATCAATATTGTGATGGTGCATGTCACCTCAAAAATTATTCTTTTGTTATCACTTACCTACTCGAGGACGAGCAGGGGTTTAGCTTGGGGATGCTTGATACGTCTCAAACGTATCTATAATTTTAAATGCTTCATGCTTGTTTACACACCATTTGCTTTGTGTTTTGTTACACTTCCTGGCGTTTTTATGCATTTTCCGGAACTAACCTATTAACGAGATGCTACAGTGCCAGTTCCATGTTTTTGTTGTTTTTGTATTTCAGAAAAGCTACACAGGAAATATTCTCGGAATTGGATGAAACAAAAGCCCAACCTTCTATTTTTACCGAAGCTTTGCGAAGACCGAAGATGAGAGGGAGGGGGGCCACGAGCCGGCCACACCCTAGGGTGGCGCGGCCTAGGCCTGGCCCACGCCACCAGGGGGTGAGCCGCCCTGGTCCACCCTCTGGCGCTGCCCTTTTGCCTATAAGTTCCCCTCGACGGGAAAAACCTAAGGGACGGATCTCTTTTCTACGAAACATACTGCAAGCCACCGCCGTTGCCGTCGCGAGATCAGGAGGATCTAGGAGCTCTTCCCGGCACCCTATCGGAGAGGAGAATCCCTGTCGGAGGCCTTCTACACTACCATGGTCGCCTCCAGAGTGATGTGTGAGTATTCTACCTTGGACTACGGGTCCATAGCAGTAGCTATATGGTTGTCACCTCTGCCATGTGCTTCATGTTTAGATCTTGTGAGCTGCCCTACACGATCAGGATCATCTTTATGTAATTCTACATGTTGTGTTTGTTGGGATCCGATGAGTATTGGTACTATGTTAAGTTGATGTGCTGAATATTATATCTTATGTTATATCTATGTTGTTTATGATCTTGCATGCTTTCCGTTGCTAGTAGATATCCTGGTCGAGTAGATGCTAGTGACTCCAAGAGGGAGTATTTATGCTCGATAGTTGGGTTCATGCCTCTAGTAATCTGGGGGAGTGACAGAAACCTCTAAGGTTGTAGATGTGCTGTTGCCACTAGGGAGAAAACAACATTCTTGTGTCCAAGGACATTTGCTTTGTTTACATTACACACTTTGCTTAATGCAATTATTTGTTGTTCGCAACTTAATACTCAAGGGGTACTCGGATGACTCCCCGCGAGTGGATTTTTAGTCATAGATGCAGTTGGATGGTGGTCTATGTATTTTGTCGTAATGCCCAGAGTGAATCACATAGTGATCCTCATGACATATGTACGTTATCTTTACTCTATCAATTGCCCAACTGTAATTTATTTACCCAACATGTTGTTATTTATATTATGGAGAGACACCACTAGTGAACTGTGGACCCCGGTCCAATTTCCTTTACATTGCTATTATAGTTTACTATTACTCGCTCTGTTTACTTTTACTTGCATACTATTACCTTTTACCACTCGATACGCTCAATCCTTTGTTTACAGCAAACTGGTGAGATTGACAACCTCATCGTAAGTTGGGAGCAAAGTTCTTGGTTGTGTTGTGTGCAGGTTTCATGTTGCTGCTAGGTGAAGACGCACCAGCATTTTCTGGCGCCATTGTCTGGAGTGTCAGGATGCTAGCAAGCATCACCTTCTGAAGTTTGGCTTTCTCCTACTGGTTCGATAACCTTGGTTTCACAACTGAGGGAAACTTGCTGTTGTGCTCCTCATACCTTCCTCTTGGGGTTTCCAACTGGGTGCCTTAACACCGCACCATCACGTATATATAATTTCTTGATGCTCCATGCTTGTTTACACACCATTTGCTTTGTGTTTTGTTACACTTCGTGGCGTTTTTATGCATTTTCTGGAACTAACCTACTAACGAGATGCCACAGTGCCAGTTCCGTGTTTTCTGTTGTTTTTGTGTTTCAGAAAAGTTACACAGGAAATATTCTCGGAATTGGACGAAACAAAAGTCAAACCTTCTATTTTTACTGAAGCTTCGCGAAGACCGAAGATGAGACGGAGGGGGCCAGGAGCCAGGCTCACCCTAGGGTGGCGCAGCCTACCCCTGGCCCGCGCCACCAGGGGGTGAGGCCAGTTGGCCCACCTCCTGATGCTGCCCTTTCGCCTATATATTCCCCTCAACGGGAAAAACCTAAAGGATGGATCGCTTTTCCTCGAAACATACTGCAAGCCACCGCCGTCGTCGTCGTGAGATCGGGAGGATCGAGGAGCTCTTCCCGGCACCCTGCCGGAGAGGGGAATCCCTGCCGGAGGCCATCTCCACCACCATGGTCGCCTCTGGAGTGATGTGTGAGTAGTCTACCTTGGACTACGGATCCATAGAAGTAGCTAGATGGTCGTCTCCTCCGCCATGTGCTTCATGTTTAGATCTTGTGAGCTGCCCTACATGATCAAGATCATCTTTATGTAATTCTACATGTTGTGTTTGTTGGGATCCGATAAGTATTGGTACTATATTAAGTTGATGTTTTGAATATTATCTTTTGTTATCTCTATATTATTTATGATATTGCATGCTCTCCGTTGCTAGTAGATATCTTGGCCGAGTAGATGCTAGTAACTCCAAGAGGGAGTATTTATGCTCGATAGTTGGGTTCATGCCTCTAGTAATCTGGGGGAGTGACAGAAACCTCTAAGGTTGTAGATGTGTTGTTGCCACTAGGGAGAAAACAACATTCTTGTGTCCAAGGACATTTGCTTTGTTTACTTTACGCACTTTGGTTAATGCAATTATCCGTTGTTCGCAACTTAATACCCAATGTTTGCTTGGACGACATTCGGAGGGTGGATTTTTAGTCATAGATGCAGTTGGATCACAGTCTATGTATTTTGTCGTAATGCCCAGAGTGAATCTCATAGTGATCCTCATGACATATGTACGTTATCTTTACTCTATCAATTGCCCAACTGTAATTTGTTTACCCAGCATGTTGTTATGTATCTTATGGAGAGACACCACTAGTGAATTGTGGACCCCGGTCCAATTTCCTTTACATTGCTATTACCGTTTACTTTACTTGCTTATTTACATTCCCGCATACTATTACCTTTTACCACTCGATACGCTTAATCCTTTGTTTACAGCAAATCGGTGAGATTGACAACCTCATCGTAAGTTAGGAGCAAAGTTCTTGGTTGTGTTGTGTGCAGGTTCCACGTTGCTGCTGGTGCAAAGCAAATCCCTGGACGAGGCGCCTTATAAATTGTCCGGAGCTATCACGAAGCTAGCAGGCATCACCTTCTGAAGTTTGGCTTTCTCCTACTGGTTCGATAAACCTTGGTTTCACAGCTGAGGGAAGACTTGGTGCTGTGCTTATCATACCTTCCTCTTGGGTTTCCCAATGGGGTGTAATCTGTACGCCATCACGCCACTTCCAGCCGGGCTATCAAACCCTCGCTACTTTGGACGTGGTGTTCGCTCACAACTTTGCAATTGGTTAGTTTGGTGTAAATAAATTGTTATGTTGAAACAGTAGATGTAGTTATTAAACCCCAGATATCTAGTCCTTCTGCTGGGTATGAATCAATGAAATCAAAATGGTACCTTGATAGGACATTTTAATAATAAATAGATGGTTGCTGATTGTGGCCTTCGTTGAGGTCCAAGGCTTCATCTGGGGTGGTTTGATGCTCTCGTTGGTTGTTATAAATCATTTCTCAATCTAAGGAACTTAGTCAATTTTATTATTCGTGCTAGTTCCATCGAGCATAAAAACATGTAGCATAGCTTGTGAAAGGAGATGGAGGACATACAACCGTCCCAGGAGAATCTGAAGGAAGAGACAAGTACTAGAACCCTACATTTTTTAAGATCTAAGATTAGGGTATTGTTGAATAACATATATTGTAATCACACCTAGTGGCAAATGGCAAGCATAGAAAAAAGAAAATTTTCCAATTGGAGCATGATGAAGGTACTATAGTTTGATAAGAGAACTTAAAAACCTATATCTCCAAATATTACAAGAATCTCTTCGGAGAACCTACTCCAAATAATTTTGCAATGATTGAATCAGAAATAGATGATATCCCCCAATTCTCTGAGGAGGAAAATAGGATACTGATAGCTGGGTTTACTGAAAAAGAAGTGTATGATGCAATTATGCAAATGGAGAAGAATAAAGCACCAGGACCAGACGGATTTTAGGCATATTTTTATCAGCATTTTTGGGATACTATTAAATCCGATCTCATGGCAATGTTTTTAGCTTTTCAAAGAGGGAAGCTTCCATTGTATCATCTAAATTTCGGCACAATCATTTTGTTGCCCAAAAAAGAAAATGCTATTCAAATTCAACAGTACATACCGATTTGTTAATTGAATGTGAGATTCAAAATTTTCACTAAAGTGGAAACTAATAGAATTTCAGAACTGGCTCACACGGTAGTCCGCCCAACCCAGACAGATTTTATGCCAGGGCGTCATATTCTAGAGGGAGTGGTAGTATTGTACGAAACGATTCATGAACTGCATAGAAAGAAATTAGATGGGGTACTTTTAAAAATTGTTTTCGAAAAAGCTTATGACAAAGTGAAATGAGATTTCCTTCAGCAAGCCCTTCGAATGAAAGGCTTTGATCCTAAGTGGTGCAAATGGATGCAAGAATTCATTAGCCGCGGAAGTGTATAGATTAGGGTCAATGAGGATATCAGACATTACTTTCAAACTAGAAAGGGGTTACGACAAGGCGACCCCCTTTCTCCAATTTTATTTAATATTGTCGCGGACATGTTAGCTATAATGATAAATAGAGCAAAAGAAGATCGTCAAGTCAGCGGGCTTATTCCTCATTTAGTGGATGGAGGGGTCTCTATCTTGCAATATGCCGATGATACAATTATTATTTTAGAACATGATTTAGAAAAAACTCTAAACATGAAGCTACTATTGTGCATTTTTGAACAACTATCTGGACTAAAGATCAATTTTCACAAAAGCAAAATTTATTGTTTTGGAGAAACTAAAAATGTGGAAAGCAAATATAAGCAAATATTCAGATGTGAGTCGGGTACCCTACCATTCAAGTATTTGGGCATTCCGATTCACTTCCGTAAGCTAAAGAATGGTGAGTGGAAACCAGTTGAGGATCATTTTGAGGTAAAATTAGGTAGTTGGATCGGCAAATTATTGTCATATGGTGATAGACTTATTCTTATTAACTCGGTGTTAACAAGTTTACCGATGTTTCTGTTATCCTTCTTTGAGATTCCTGTTGGGGTGCGCAAAAGGCTAGATTATTTTAGATCCCGGTTTTTTGCAAAGCAATGGACATAAAATAAATTATAGGCTTGCTAAATGGAACATAATCTGTCGCCCTAAGGACCAAGGGGGCCTAGGAATTGAAGTGTTAGATTTAAAGAACAAGTGCCTGTTAAGAAAATGGCTTTTCAAACTTCTAAATGAGGATGGCGTTGGCATGAACTGTTACAAAATAAATATCTCCACTCTAAATCTCTTGCTGGGGTAACAATGAAACCCACGGATTCTCCTTTATGGAAGGGACTAATGAAAGTAAAAGAGTACTTCTTCAATAGGGGTTCCTTCATAGTAGGTAATGGCGAGGAAACTAAATTTTGGGAGGATACTTGGTTAGGGAACTGATACGTCGCAAACGTATCTATAATTTTTGATGCTCCATGCTTGTTTTACACCAATTGCTTTGTATTTTGTTTACACTTCGTGGTATTTTTATACATTTTCTGGAACTAACCTATTAACAAGATGTCATAGTGCCAGTTCCTGTTTTCTGATGTTTTTGTGTTTCAGAAAAGTTACACAAGAAATATTCTCGGAATTGGACGAAACAAAAGCCGAAGTTCCTATTTACCTGACACGAAGGCAGAGTCCAAAGCAGAGACAAAGAGGGGCCAGGAGGCAGCCACACCAGGTGG